>CM055108.1:9954292-10676460 GCA_029204225.1 Diphasiastrum complanatum
GCTTCCTTCTTCATCATATGTGAGCCTTCTTGGCTCAGATCTTGCTCGTGTAGATCTTCTTGGTGTGGTAGCTTGAATTTGCTCCTCCTCAGGCCTCGGCCTCACCACCTCTTGAACAACATCAAGATTGATGATTGATCTTGCATGAGACTCCTTGAGCTGTGCATCATCCAAGTTAAATTTCTGATCTTCATGGAAGATCACATCTCTACTAACAATATTCTTGTCAGTAGAAGGAAGATATACTTTGTATGCTTTTTTAATGGATGCATATCCTACAAAAATTCCTTTAACTGCACTAGGATCTTCCTTCTTCCTAGTTTCTAGAGGCAATGCACATGAAATCTCGGATACCGGATAAAACTCCTCATGAGATATGGTGGAAGTCGCAGCCAAATCTTGCACATCTTCAGACATTTGATTGCGCAGTGTACATGCACATACCAATTAAGCTGAGAAAGAAACTCGATGAAAAGACAAAACAATATTTTCTGGTAGGATTCGAGTTACATTCGTCATATTATCGTGTCTATGTATCCGAAACTGGCAAGATAAAAGTTATTCGAGATGTCAAATTCGATGAGTCGAAATACATAGCAGACAGTGATCTAGTCGGCTATGAAATTCTCAAAAACTATTATGAGTTACCAACGATGACAAAAGTAAAACAAGCTAAAGATGAAAGAGAATTACCAGATTCAGAGGGAGGTCAAGATCGAGTACTTGACAGACTCAAATCGCTAGTTCGAATTCCAGCAAAAAAGCTCAAATCAGAATCAAACTCAAAACCACCTATGAGAAGATATGACAGACAACGTAAACCACCAAAAAAGTATTGTCAGGATGTTTTTAATACAACCATTGAATTTTGTGGTTTCTTTGACGGACCTCAAACATTCGAGGAAGCTGTTGATAGACCATATATAGATCGCTGGATTCAAGCAATGGAGGACGAAATGTCATCCATGCATAAGAATAATGTATGGACACTTGCACCTATTCTTGATGGAATGAAACCAGTCAAATGCAAGTGGATCTACAAGATCAAAACAGCTCCTACTGGAGAGAACATCAAATACAAAGCAAGGTTAGTTTCTAAAGGACTTTCACAGAAGTATGGGATTGACTACATTGATACTTTCTTACCGGTAGTCAAACATACATCAATTCGCTTGTTATTCGCGTATGTAGTGGTTTGAAAATCCATATTGTGGATGAGAAGACTGCTTTCTTGCAAGCAGAATTGGAAGAAGACTTATTCATGGACCACCCACTTGGTTTTGTAAGCCAAAAATATCCAGAATTCGGTCACATGAATAAAAGCATGTATGGTCTGAAACAAGCAGCCAGACAATGGTATAGAAAGAAGGACAAAGCACTATATTCCTTAGGCTTCAGACCTTTATTTTTTGAATCAAATGTCTATATCAAGCATGTCCAAAATGAAATAATCATTCTAGCTGTCTATGTTGATGACACACTTATCTTCTCAAGAAGAGATAAGTTAATTTCAGATGTCAAAAGAGACATTTTTGAAATATTTGAGATTGCTGACCTAGGAGAAGCCAAAATCTATCTAGGCTTGCAGATCGTGAGAGATTTTGAAGGTGGTAAGTTGTATCTTCACCAATAAAATTACACTCAAAAGATCATTCAAGACTTCAACATGCTCGAATGCAAAGGTGTGCATACTCCCATGATACTTGGAACAATACTGAACAAGGTAGATTGTCCGCAGACTCTCGAGGAAGAGGAACGAATAGCCAAAACACCCTATAGTCGGCTGATTGGATCATTGTTATATCTAGCAGACAACACTAGACCTGATATTGCATTTGTAGTATACAGGCTGAGCCAATTTAATCAGAACCCAGGATTGTTGCATTGGAAGTTAGCGAAAAGAGTGACTACAAGATCTCCAAGAAACAAAAGACTATGGACTGTGTTATTTGAAAGAAGCTGGATTTCATATCAAATCTTATAGTGACGCAAGCGTTGGGCATCCATATATTTCCGCTGTCATTAAGACATTATTTGTTGTTCATAAACTTAAAGTCAGATTAGCAGTAGCTATCTATTGTTCGGAGGATGATTGATCACGGGTTCAGGCAGTAGCCTTATCCAACAGATCGGCTCCATCTGAGCGACAATAGGAATCAATTAGAGAGCCCTCTATATTACCAACAGTGGTTTTAGAGCAGCTTGATTGCTCGGCCTTATCGAACTCTTCAAAGACTCAAGGTCAGTGATTCCATCAGTAGTATCGAAGCGAAGCTCCTCAGGGGTGTTTTTCCATCAAGGTGTATAGCTCCTCTTCGACATAGACATTGAGAAAGGCTTTTTTGACATCCATTAGATGCATCTTGAAGTCTTTGAGGGCTGCAAGTGCAATGAGAGCCCTGATTGACTGCATTTTTACAACATGACTAAATATTTCTTGGTAATCCACACCCTAGATTTGAGTGAATATCTTGGCCACCAACCTTGATTTCCATTTTGCAATGGAACCATGAGAGTTGATCTTCTTCTTGAAGAAGATGACCGATGGCCTTTTAAACAGTCAGATCGGATTGAGTGGAGATCATCACAACAAAGTGCTCATAAGACTTTGGTAAAGAAGAAAGTAAAGTCATTACTACATCACTATCCCAAATAGCACATCCTACAACTGTAAATTGATCTAGCAAAGATTTACAGCTATTGATGTGGCTAGTGATGGTTGTTGAATCAGACATTCTAAGAGTAAAGAACTTCTTTCTAAGGTGTAATCTTGGTCACATCTTGAGTCTCATAAAGATTTGATAGCAAATCTAATGCTTCTTTAGAAGACTTGCAAGTGGTAATGTTATTCAAAAGAATTATGTGGTTTGTGCACAGTCACCGAAGAGGATAAACAGTATGTGAAATTATTGATGTTCAGTTTGAAACGAAGTTCAATTCATAATTTCATTTAGTAGTGCAGAGAAATTGCGTTCGCTCCTCAGGTGTCGGAGACAACCGTCGTTTGATCAAAGGAGTCAAAGATGTCCATGATTCGAACAAAATTGAGTGAGTGAACTGAGACAATTAGAAAAGTGTAATCAACCACAACACACACATATCAGTTTGAAACAAAGTTCAATTCATGATTTAATTTAGTAGTGCAGAGATATTGCATTTGCTCCTCAATCGTCGGAAACAGCCGTCGTCTGATCAAATTCTAAGGAGTCAAAGATGTCCGTGATTCGATCAGATTGAGTGAGTGAACTGAGACAATTAGAAAAGTGCAATCAACCACAACACGCAGATATCCAGATTAAACACAGATAGTAGGAGGTGTTGTTGGTATTTTACACTGAATGCTTGTCATAAGAGCATTTTCTCAATATGGAGCATGAATAACACAAGTGATTACAACCTTAATGCAACGGTGCTCAATCTTCTTCTATATGGTGAGTGTGAATTGGCTGTATATATACATGATATACTTGTGATTACAAGAATTCCTTAACTAATCTATAATTATAAGACTAGTTTAATATGACCAGATGCTGGTTGTGAATGTATGTGCAAATTAGTACACCTATAGACAGTAGACAAGTGTATAGTTTACTATGTGCAGTGTGTTTGATGTTTAGTCAATTGTCAAATCATTCAGACACTTCCGATAATTTAGTTGATCATTGAAGTAGTTGGATGAATCAATCGTCAAAGTAGTCGGAGATGGCCATCCCTAATATAGTGATATCAGATTTCAATGTGCTTACTCCTAGAGTGAAATCTAGGGTTGGCCGATAAGGCAATAGCACTCTGATTATCACAGAATATAATTGTTGGGCTATGCTGATACAAACTAATGTCTGACAGTAAATTTCTCAACCAAAACACTTCTTTAATAGATTGAGAAGCAGCAATGTATTCTGTTTCTGTAGATGAAAGAGTGATAGAGGTTTGCTTACGACCATTCCATGAGATAGGATTGTTGTTGAAGAAGAATGTATATCCAAATGTGGACTTACGATTTTCTACATCTCTCCCCCAGCTTGCATCAAAATATCCACTGAGCTGATGAAGATTGTCATTGTTGACTTCTCCATAGCAGATGCACTGGTCCATAGCAGCTCGGATATACCTCATGACTCTTATGAGAGCCTTCCAATGGGTAATGCCAAGATTAGCCATATATTGGCTGAGTGAGCTTACTCCAAAAGAGATGTCAAGTCTTGTATAGACCATTGCGTACATGAGAGATCCAAGTATCGATCGATAAGAATACTCTCTCATCTGCTCCTCTTCCTGCTTGGTCTAGGGACATTGGTCCTTTGACAAATGCAGGTTTGGATCCATCGGTGAGTGAGCTAACTTACAGTTCATTAGATTGTATCTGTCAAGAACATTGTGAAGATACCTTTGTTGAGTGATATAGATCAATCGTCTCGCTCTGTCTCTGTGGATTTGAATGTTCAGACAAAAGTGAGCTTCACCCAGATCAGTCATGTCGAACTCAGAAACCAACAACTGTTTAGAATCCTTGACCATATTGGTATTGTTGCTTAAAAGCAATGTATCATCCAAGTATGTTGGAAGCCTTGTTCGATGAGGAATGTGTTGATCCTCTGAAACCAAACTCTGGTAGACTGTTTCAAGCCGTAAAATGCCTTATGGAGTTTACAAACATGGTTTTTCATACCTTCTAAAACGTATCCTTCGGGTTGGATCATGTAGATGCCTTCTTGTATAACTCCATTCAGATAAGCTGTTTGCACATCAAGTTGATGCACCTCGAGGTCGGCAGCTGCAACATATGAGAGGAGGGCTCGGATCGATGAATGCTTGACTACATGACTGAAAGTCTCATTGTAGTCTACGTTGGGGATCTGAGTGAATCCTTGTGCTACCAGTCTTGTCTTCCTTCGATCAATTGTTCCATTGGCATTGTACTTGATCTTGAAGATCCATTTGCAATTAATGATATTGCAGCCAATAGGAGCTTCGACTAGTGACCACGTTCGGTTCTTGATTAGAGAGGAATACTCTCTGTCCATGGCTTCTCTCTAGAGATCAAAGTCTGGTTGGCAGAGTGCCTCCTTAACTATTCTGTATCAAGAGACATGCAGACTTAGGAGTATACCTTGTGGGCTGCATGCGCACTCGACTTGACCTTCTGGGAGGAATCGACTGATGAACCACTCTTGGGACTTGTTGTTGTGTCCCTTGCTATTGTTCTTTGCTTGTAGTATCCGGCAATCTTGAATCTCGTGGTTGTTTTTCTTGTAGTATCTATAGAACAGCTTCGTCTTCATCTACGGATTCGACTGTTCTTTGTGCTGTGCTGGTTTTTGGTCTTGCTTTGATTGCTTTGGGCCTTTCTTCTTCTACTGCTTACTTGTGCTCTTGTTGGTGTACAAAGCATGAGAATAGGTTGAGGAACTAGAGGATTCGTTCCTCCGCATGTCTTCTCGCAACAACATTGTAATGACTCTTGAAAGAGTTAGCTTTGGATGTGTCGTGATGATCGTCACCCAGCTATCATATGAGCTTGGCAAGCTTGTAAGTAGTTGCATCACTGTGTCTTGATTACCTATGATAGATCCGACAGCGGCCATTTGCTTCAGTAGGTTCTTGAATTGATTGATGGGATTCTGCAGGGAATCACCATTTGCCATCTTGAGGGAGTAAAATTTCTTCCTGAGATGTAGCTTGGAAGCTATATCTCACACTTCATATAATGTGCTCAAGATGTCCCAGACTTCTTTGGATGTTTGGGCTTCAGACACATGGCCGATATGAGTATCCAAAATGTTGGGATGATCAGCACAAATGCTTTGCCATCCTTCAGCTTCCATCTGGCGATTGCTGCATCCACAACTACACATATGTGTGTTTTGTCACGCGACGTTGCCACGCGGACCCGATACTTAGTCAAAATTTTGACATTTTTCTTATGCGTGGCACTGCCACGCGTGGCATATCCATGCCAAAACTTTTCTGAGGACCCTGCCGGTGAAATCCAAGTTAGAGGTGAGGTCCGGCGTGGCCGTGCCATGCAAAATTTTTTAAACTCAAAACTTAAAATATGAGCTCCAAAATATGTCAGCGTGGCACAGCCACATGTGGAAATGCCACGTACAGTTGTTATTTAACCAATTGTCATCTGACATGATTTTTTTGGGATTTGCCACGCGTGGCAGTATTGGAAGGTGCATAGCTTGAGGGAAGGTGCTCGGGCCTCCTCTTGCCTCCTTTCATTGGATTATTGTGGCATGCTTTATCTGTTATTTATTTAGTTAGCCGCAATTTATCTTTTCAAACCCTTTGGGTGTTAATCTAGGATTAGTTTAAGCACCTTGCTAGTTGGGTAAGCCTTAGTAAGGTTTTACATTTTGTCATCTTAGATTAGTTTCATTTCTACTTCAAGCACTAGTTGGGTATGCCTTAGTGCTCATCATTGTTTCTTCTATTTTCGCATTCCGTCTGAAGCTTGGTAGAAACTTAGGAAGCGGACGATCCCCTCTATACTACACCAAATCGTGAGTAGATCTAGCCAAACAGTGACAAACGAGATTTACTTCCAACAGTCCACCCTATAGAGTACTTGAACAGCTTGCAACCAAGTGGGAGTCCTCCACATCAGTTGGTGCTAAAGATTGGGATGATTGTAATGTTGTTACGATCGATAGCATTGCACAAGGGATTGTGCAATGGCACAAGATTGATCATCCTCAGATTGGGTAGACAGGTCATAGAGGCAGAGATAGTGACCGAGAAGAATATAGGAAGTAGAGTCCTTATTCCACGTATCCCTATAGTGCCAAGCGATTCAAACATACCGTTTGAATTACAGAGGGTCCAGTTTCCTATCAGAGCAGCATTTGCCATGACAATAAACAAAGCACAGAGATAAACTATGGACACGATTGGATTGTATTTGCCTCGGCCTGTGTTTATTCATGGGTAGCTATACATTGCACTTTCGAGAGTGCGAAATGCAGCAAGTCTTCGTGTGCTAATTACTAACAAGGACAATCGATTTACGGATGTGGATGGAGTGGCGAGGTACACTCAAAACATTGTGTATTCAAAAGTGTTGTAGTAGTGAGTTTGAAGTAATGTTTATGGTTTATGATTTCGAGATGCAAGGTACAATTAGAGTTCAAATTGGAGTTAGACTTAGCATTTGGATGTAGGATAGAGTTGGAGGTTCTTAGATATAGTCAGGATTTGGAGTACAGTATTTGATTTGACATAAGACTTATACTAACATTGTTGGAACGAGCGAGTACCTTCATTCCAACTTGCTATTGACTATGTTTTAGGTAATTGCATTAGGTTAATGAGTGTGTATGTTTTTGCAGATGGTGAAGGTCATTGTTAATCGACGAACTTTTGTGCGGGACTTTGTGGAGTGGTTTGTTTTGTGAGATGGCAAACACATTCGCACAATTATTTGGTTGTTGCAGCTATACGCGGAATTTTTAAAGGATTTACAAGATGTCGGATATTTGATTCCACGAGAACACCATATGTTATTAGATGTGGATTTGTTAGTAAAAAATCTAACATACATTTATAGGGCAATATTGGTTGTAAATATTATTGATGTGTCACAGATGATAGATACCTTGGTGTGCTCCCAAGGCTTTGGATGTGATTCGTGGGAAGAATTTTTTGAGAATTATTGAGTTTTTTATATAAAAATACAATAGATTTGTTTTCTTTAAATTTTATGTATCTGGAATGTCTTTCTTTCTTGATTGATTTGCACTTAACTAAATGTTGTACTCGATACTAATGGATTTTTCACACATTTTTTGTAGTGAATATATGGTTTTACATGTATTCTACACATAGAATGGCTATACATGTTTGTACGCATAAATAACTCAAAGTGGCTAATCATTTGAAGTTTGCATTGCATGTGATTATACACCACATATTAAATTTTTGAAATTCAAAGCATGGTCTTTTGAAATGTACGTACATTCTCACACATATACATATATGTAGAGACATTCTCACACATAAGCATACATGTACACAACATTGCACATGCACATGCATGTACAGACCCATACATGTATTCACGCACGTGCACACTCTCACTCATACATGAACACTCTCACTCATACACATGCATAGATATATGCACTCATACATGTACACATGCACACACGCGTGCACATTCTCACTCATACATGAACACTCATACATACACGCATGCATAGATATACGCACTATCATGAATACACACACATACATAGATGCGAGATCGGCCACCATCCAAATCATCGGCCGCCACCTAGATCGGCCTCCATTGCTGATCAACGACGGACACTCATTACTAGTATATATATATATATATATATATATATATATATATATATATATATATGCACTATCATGAATACACACACAGACATAGATGCGAGATCGGCCACCATCCAAATCATCGGTCGCCACCTAGATCGGCCTCCATTGCCGGTCAATGACGGACACTCATTACTAGTATATATATATATATATATATATATATATATATGAGCTTGAAGAAACATTTGTTTTAGAAGAAGATCACACTCACAACCGTGAATTTTTTTTTCCACATGAAGTGCAAGCACTAGTAACTGGCAAAATGCTTTATGCTGCAACAAGAGAATCAACGATTGCACCATGTAAGTTTGTTAGCTTAAGTCTTGCATGATGCATGCAATGAAAGAAACCAAATCTCTATTTTTTTTCCAATTCCAAATGTGTAATGGGTACCTTGTGATAATTTTGCCCGTTTTTTGAGCATCTTAAAAAGCAGAATGTGTCACTGCCTATTTTGCTTTCCTCAACGCTTCCATCGCGCCCACCGCCCCTACTCATTCTGTCACGCCCACTACCTTTGACCGCGGAATGCCACGTAGCTTCTCGAGAGTGGATAGTGCATAGTTTTTAAATGGCCAATGACCAAGACTTGAAAGCACCTAATAACCAAAAGTCCAACAAGTTTTAAACATTGCCTATGATGTTGACTTTTTTGCCAACTTCATTGACTAACTTGAACACATAATACTACATAGTATCCTCTTTGCCAACGCAATGCTGAAAATTCTTGTACCACAAAAAAATTGTCCTTTCCCATGGGAAGGGCCTAAAAGAAGCCCCTCACCCTACCCTACCCCTTTTCTTAAACCCGTATTGGATACCTCATGCATATTATGCCCACTTTTAAATAAATTAAAAACAGAAAATATGTGTGTTATTTTGAAAGGTAGATTTTGCACTTTTTTTTCTGCCTATCTGTTCCTATATGTACGGATTCCGTACAACTGTCACATGGCACATTTGTGTTGGTTAGTCAAAGTCAAACGTGCATATTATGCTTCATAATGTGCTTCTGAAATTTTTTTCAGGTATCCATTACGCAATGAAATGAGCCGGGCAAAAATTTGAGGCTTGGCCCCTCCGAGCCTCGCCCAATTTTTTTTGAAAATCCTTACCGAGCAAAGAATGGCCTCTGCCGGGCCCATTCCATGCCCATTCCATGCCGGGCCCATTCCATAATACATATACTTGCCTAAATTGAAACGCAACCCAACCCAACCCAACGCAGAAACTCTATTAAAATATGGAACGTGCTTCTGTGTGCGAGTAGTCGGAGATTAGTCGCCTGCTCTCTCTCTCTCTCTCTCTCTCTCTCTCGCTCTCTCTCTCTCTCTCTCGTGTCACGAATACTATGAATTCATGAAATATAGTTATTTAGTCCTTTAAACAAGTGGCGTGTGCTGCTGATCAAGCCCTTTTTGGGTTGCAGCAGTTTTCCAGTCCACTTAGCAGAAGACAAACAGCATATACACTATAATTAATGAGATTATATAGCTGTCTAAATTCTTCAATTGATAAGTTGTTCACTGCAGTAATTGCATGTAAGTGTTTTTGGGTTGTTTGATCCTTGTTTGAATATGGCAGTCGAACAAGACTCCGAGACCGTTCGGGTTAATTACAGCATCAGATATTCTGAATATAGCTGGGCTGAAAACTTTTATGATTACATATGATGATTGATCCTCATAGAAAACAATAAAAAACAAAAGTCTTATGTAGGAAGTGTAATAATAAACTGCACAATGAAAGGAATCGTTGGCAACGAACACGATCACGTAATAATAATCTTTGTTCTACCTGCAACATGGTTGTAATCGGTCTTCCGAATGACTAGTTGTCTTGTAGCTTGTTCCATAAATGCTGCTGCGTGTCATGAGCTCTGTCCTTTTTTCTGCAGCCATCGAGATGTATTTTTGCTGCTGACAAAGAAGGCCCTGAACCGGTACCCCAGCGTTGGCTTGCTGCAGTTGATAGTCCGTTGTGAAGCAAGGGAGATCGAGATCTGTTTCTTATTAGTACATCTTGCTTGTCTGGTGCTAAGGATTCTCCTCTAAAAACAAGGGATTATCAACGAAGTTCTCTATAAAGAGCCAAAGAGCTCAAGACATAGCCTGCGTTTCGATATCAGAGGATAGCTCGACTTGCATTGGTATGAGATGATTAAGTCTCGCGGTTGACCGATTATTAGCAAAAGGAACAAAACTTTATGCTGTATATTGATACCTTCCCTCATTTTAAGATCATAGTTCGACTTGCATACATTGGTATGAGATGACGAAATCCCGCAGTACAAATCCTGCCGTTGATCGATTATCAGAAAAAGAAACAGATACATGATTTGAGGTCTATTGCTACCTCCACTGATCAAGCTGCAGACAACGTGCTGGAGATTAGTCAAGACATTATCCGGATCTTAAGCTTGTGAAAGGTGATTCCCCATGTAAGATAGTTTCAAGACGTGATTAGGTTTTAGTCAAGACTCAAAATAAAAGTTGATTCTCTGCTGCACTTAATTTTGTTTATTCCTTTGCCATGACCATCTGTAAAGATTGGCCTAATTAGAACATTATGCATGCCTATAGAAGCCATACTCCCTCATTTTGACTTACATCACACATCATATTGCAGAAAACCTGGACAATCTAGCAATTAACTTCCTTTGAACGCCTCCAATCGTTCTACTTGTTAGATTTTAAGTGTATTTAAATTGTTACCGCCTAATCATATTTATCTGTTTTTCTACTTTGCAAAAGAGGACTCTCCGATTCCGTAGAGAAAACTCTCTCAAATTGACGATTGAATTCAAGTTTGCGCTCGTTCACTGACTTAAATGCGGTTTAACTCTGTTTCCAAATTCGATATGTAGATCAGTTCCAGTTATGCATGGCTTTATAGTCTGCCCTACATATTATAGGATTAAATTCTTCTCTCAATTACTGAAAAAAGCAATTGAAACATAATATGGGATGATAAAGTAGTCGTCCCTTTGAAGTGGATTACATGTCACTACAAATCAGCGATCATTGTAACTAGCAAAAGCCGGCAATCTAAATAATGTAATCAGCGGGAATTAGTTCTAGATCGAACTTTGTGCACAATCTCGTAATGCTTCATTCCAAATTCCAATCGGAGCTCTGGAACAATTTTTCTGTTTGAGCTGCAGTATGAACTACTCACTGGGAATTCTATTGCAATTTGCAGAATCTGATCAGTCAATACCATAAATACCCTGTAAATGTTAAAATCATGTCATGTACGAATGCGTGTCTCTCTTGCTTGAGTTTTGCTTATGAGCTCTCTTGGATAGCATCCATTTTATTTAGAGATGCAAGGTTACAACCGGCAAGATATGAACCGCTTCGAAGACGTTGACAACTATATATCCTGTTTCATTAGCTTTGCAGGCAGGATATCCCAAGGGAAGCCGATATGTACACGAGATGCCCATGATGCAAAGACTTGGATATGATCTGAAAGAAATATGAGCCAATGGGGAATGAACAGAATTATATTCCAGCTGCGAACCATCTCAAAGAACGAGAAAAAATTGTCATAGAAATCAAGAGGAGGCTCAGTTGCACTCGGGCTGAATCCTTAAAGGCAGCGATTGAAGACACTAATGTCAGTAATCCATCGACTTCACCAAAAGCATCCCACCAATTCACAGCAATTTCTTGTAAAGAGGAGAAAGGAGAATCCACGTCGTCAAATTCTGAAGGTGTGTTTTTGACAGTACATTCTGATCTTGCATGCTTATGATCCTTGACTCAAACCTTGCAATTGTGACCCATACTCCAAATATGTCATGGTGCCTTTGAAAGCAGCATCCTTCGTCTAGTGCTCTTACGACTTCTGTAGTACGCTTGATCAGTTTCAAGTAATTATTACACACACATACAGTAACGTTTGACGTTCAAAACTCAAGATGAGGCTTAAAAAATTGAGTACTGTCTGCAGGAGAGCTTCTGCGTTTGAAAGCAGCTCATTCATTGTCAAACCTTAACAGAAGGCTAGCCCTAATCAAGTTCTTCGACCTAAGAGGTGTTCGACTGTTAGCTATCCTTAGTCATGCGAAGCGTGAAGCTATGATCCAGAATATAAACCTGATTAATTGGGCGATATGGCCCAAGTAATACAGCTAACAAACAAACAACTGCAGCTGTAATGATACTCGTTTGGTTTTCGCAGGCAACATTAATGTGTTTTGTAGAATCCGACCACCTTCTCCTGATGAGTTAGAAGAATCTACAGTAGTTCGCCACCTGAAGCAGTTAGAAGATGAAATTGAAATCATAACAGCTGGAAAAATGAAAAAAACCTATCAATTTGATAGGATCTTTGGACCATCATCTTCCCAAGGTAGCATTCTTTGCGGCTTTACATTATAGGTTGCAACCCTGAGATATATGGAAGTGCTTATTCTGTAAAAGTTGCAATTGAAATGGAATCCCATTTTGTGCTTAGACGATGTCTACTCAGAAGTGGAGCCGATTATAAGGTCTGCATTGGATGGGAGCAACGTTTGCATCTTCTCATATGGGCAAACTGGAACTGGAAAGACTTTCACAATGGTAAGCTGGCTGAATTCGTTTGAGCTTTGAACGAAGGGGATTTTTCTTGTAAATTTTCAGTGTTAATCTTTGTGCTAATCTATAAATGTTAATTAGCAATTGATCTATTAAGTATGTCACTTTTCTTCTATGTCACTGAAGGAGGGCAATGATAGCAATCCTGGAATCATACCCCGGGCATTCCAGTGGCTTTTTTACGAAGCATCGACAGAGAGCAGCGTCAAATATACCTTTACTTTGAGTATGCTTGAGGTCTATAGAGGTTCTTTGCGGGACTTACTTGTGACTCGTTATAGAGGCGAGACAGATCCTCATGCAAAAAGGTATACTTCTTAGAAGGGATTCCTCAACGCACATACATTAAGAACTGTAGTATTACTGGATCATGGTTTAATCGCATGCATCTTACAGACGATTATGTTGTTGGCTTTATGCTGATAACCTATGGCTATTTATCATGACTTATTCAGCCTTCACATTCAAATGGCTGGTCCTAGCATCGAAGTGGAAAACTTGACAAAGATCAACATTATAAGTGCCAATCATGCAAATTTCTTGTATCAGAGAGCGACTGGTGTAAGGTCAACTTCGTCTACAACAGCCAATGACACTTCAAGTAGATCACACAGGTATATCGATTAGGCGCAGGGGTGCATATTCACCATTTCAACTATGCATTGAATCTGAGCTTCGAAAATATCCAGTATTTTCCTTGGAGATATGTATACTTCTTTATCGTCTAGGATGTAGAATTGCTCAGTACTGTTTTAATATTGTCTTTCTAAAATGTACAATGACGCAGTGGTTTTTATGTTGTCATGGCAGTCTTGCTCGTATCTCCATCACTCGTACTTGCCCTCACGATAAGGAAAGCACGAGTACTAGCAAACTTTGGCTGATTGACCTTGCAGGAAGCGAACGCTATACTAAGACCAAGGCCCATGGGCGCACTTTGGAGGAGGGAAAATTCATCAATGTCTCGTTGTGTGCCTTGGCCGATGTCATAAGTGCTTTACAAAGCAAGCAACCTCATATCCCTTATAGGTGAGTTTCAATCTACAATTCTGCAACTGATCATTTGCTGGTGCACAATAAATTGGCCACCTCATACAATCTAGCTAAGTATAGGATTGAACATACTTTTGTCATGCATTATAGTTAGGAATGGATTTTTGGTTATTTCATGTTGTTGAGCAATGTTGACATAACGGTCATTTTGAACCAAGAGTTTGTGACACATCTCTTGATTATCTTGGTGTGTAGGGTAGACCTTGACATATGTACTGAAGCTTGGTTAATCTATTATGTCTTTTTGTGTTAGTATCAAGTTGTGATCCACGCTGTTGATGTATGAGCGGTTGTTCCATTCTTTATTCTATCTTGTCTACACTATATGTGTGAGACTGAGTAGTTCTTCTTTTGATTAATTTTTTGTACTAAGTGTAGCCTTTCAATGGTTAGGGACCCACACACATAAAAAGCCCTATATCATTGATGCACCCACACACTCATGATTTGTGAGTGAGATCTACCTGCACAACTAGAATTTTTGGGCCTACGATTCTCAAGATCCATTAAGTAATACATGCAAAGAGAACATCGTTCCATAAGATGGCATCATACAAACGATAAATTCTAGAATGATATAATGCATCAACTACTCTTCTTGGAGCTAGAAGATGAAGATAATGTTGCGGATGTGGAATGTTTGTTGTAAGCAACGCACATGAAAGTGTCGTGGGCTTGAGCACCAAGTGAAGGCCTTGAGATTTCTCAATGTCCCATAAGTGACTACTTGCCTTGAACTCTCCCATATATAAGTTGGGGCTTCTTTATATCCTCTATCCCCTGGTACCAGCCCTTTTGGGGGTTAGACGGATGGCGGGTAGCTAGGCGACTAGGGTTGGGATCCCAGTACGCGGCTTGCGTGGGTACGTGTGTGTGCGTGGCCCTGAGCCCCACAGCCCTTTTGGGGGTTAGACGGATGGCGGGTGGCTAGGCGACTGGGTTGGGATCCCAGTACGCGGCTCGCATTGGTACATGTGTGTGCGTGGCCATGAGCCCCACATTCTTTACATGGTATCAGAGCCAGTGGGGGTTCCTTTGCCTGTGCTTGCTTGAGTGGGGGTGTTGCGGAATGTTTGTTGCAAGCCACGCACATGAAAGTGTCGTGGGCTTGAGCACCTAGTGAAGGCCTTGAGAATTCTCAATGTCCCATAAGTAACTGCTTGCCTTGAACTCTCCCATATATAAGTTGGGGCTTCTTAGCCCTTTTGGGGGTTAGACGGATGGCGGGTGGCTAGGCAACTCGGGTAGATACTGCTTAAGGAGAGAGGACTTAGTGGTAGAAGGGGCAAGGTTGAAACTTGACGATGAAGTACAGCCTAGAGACTAGGCTCAGCTGATGATCTATTTGTTAGCCAGCAAGGAAGCGAAGACACATGATCTCATCATGTGCATTCGATTGGGGCGCCGACCATATCATAGGTCAAGGACACAAAGACTGCATCCTAAGGCATTGGGAGCACTTACGATTTGCTTATGAAGCAACGGAGAGTTTTCAGTCTTTTGATGCTTTGAAAAAAACAACTCAATACCCTCAAAATGGCAGTTGGAGACTCCATAGGGATTCACATCAAGAGGATCAAGAATGTATCCTTGCAAGTGGAAAATATTGGAGCAATGGTGGACAAAAGACAGTTGGTATATGTGAGATTGGGATATGACAGACAAACAGAGGCACGGAATGTTAAAAATTCACAATTCTAGCTTGACTAGTTTTGGTCATATGACTTGTAAATAGTTAGATGGTCATGATGTGGCTTGTCACACGTGCCAAATAGCCCTAAGAAGTGGGATAAGGTAGATCTTCAATCAAATCAATAGAAGTAACCTTCATTTGTGTCAAGTCCTTGATTAGGAGACTAGATGGCATCTATAAATGCATATCTTTTGGATACTAATGAAAGGAATTCCATATGGAAAGTTAGAATGGAATCCATCATGATCATGCAAGATCTGATGGAGATTGTAAATGGTAAGGAGGGTGAACTTATTCATCCTCAAGAAAAAGCCAAATACATCAAGAGGTGCAATGTTGCACTACATTGCATAAAAATGAATGTTGCAAATGAACTCTTAGGAGAGGTAGGAGATTGCACTTCGGCTCAAGATGCTTGGGAGACTTTGCAAAAGGTCTATGAATCCAAGAACCAAACTAGGATGTTAGCTTTGATGAATCAAATCTATAGAAGCTATCAAAAGAAAGGAGATAGTGCATATAATAATATCTGTACGTGCCATGGAAATCAATTAACTCTCTATAGTCCTGGATCCAAACAAGGAGTCTTGCAAATTTTAGCTCAAAATTGCAAAACTGCAGACGACCATAACTTTCTCTACTAAACACCAAATTGGTCGATGTAAAGCACACTACAGAGGGAGAGTGGGTCTACAAGGCACTTTCCACATCACCCTACACCCCTGGATTCACACGTGCGATCATTAAATGCCTGAAAAACAAGTAGGAGGGTGCATTTTTGTGGAGAGGTATCATCAAAAAACACATCCCAGCCCAAAAAGCCTTGGATCAGAGGTTACAAGCACTCTACTAAGATTCATTAGAGAGGCATAGAAGCTTTTGACAGGTCCAACAAGCAATCATAAGCTCAGATCATGCAAAAAATGCATTTTTGGCCTCCTTCAACAAGCAAAACTACAATATGTTGGTGTCTAATGCACATCTATCCAAATTGGATGCACGATGGCTCAAATCAGAGGCAATCCAAATATCTTTCAGCTTGTAACAAGAACCAACAGGTTCAGACCACCAATTGAGAGGTATTCATGCTCAGAAATCATCAAAAATACACTATTTTTGAATGTTTTGAGCCCCCTAATGGTGTCTAATCCCTACCAAACTTCATGAAAGCTTAAGGAAAGCTTAATTACATCTTTGAAAACGTCCATACCAATTCTTGGCTGATAATTTTGAGATCTACCCCAAAATTATCCAAAAAACATCAAAAAACCATGATTTTGACCAATTTTGACCCAAATTCATGGGGGAAATCCACAAATTCATGCCTTCAAATCCAAATCCCTGTAAGTCCATTGCATGCAAGCACTAAAAGTTCTGACTCAAGTCAAACATGGTTTCCATAGCATTTTTACCCCAATTTTTGGTCCAAAATCACTATCTAATCAACCTTTTGACTTTTCAACCAACATGCAATCATTAAATTCTGTAATTAATGACTGTAAAACAGCAAGTACAATCCGGAAAACGTACTACACCAGATCCTATAATCAATTCCTTGCAAAAACCATCAACTCTAGGTGAAAAATCCACTAAATTCATCAAAAATTCAATGATTTCCTTCAAAATTCATGGAACAAATCCACAATTATGATCTTTAGGCTGAAAGTACACCAAGGATCTGAGAATCCACCTACTTGAAATTGAATTCCAACACCTGGAAGAAGAAGCAAAGAGCTACACCAAAAGAATTGCAAAATTCAAGATCCTCAAGCTCCACCTCCTGGTAGATGTGATCCAAGCTCTGATACCACTGTAAGAACCACCAAGTGAAGATCTACAGGATTCCAATCACATTCAAAACAAAAGGACACCTGTGGAGCATGAACCACCCAACCAATATGGAGAGGCTAGTCAATACCCAATCCACCCCCAAGCCACAGTGAAGAACACAAGAGAGGAGGGGAAGAACTGCTCAAGAATCACAATTCACAATAGAAGGATGGGCGAGTTTCCACTAGACTTATTCTTCTCAAGAGAGAGAGAATATTCTCTTTAGGATTCCCATGCAACCTAAATTGAGCTACTGATCTCTTGTACATCCATCTGGTATGAGTTCATTTGCTAATGTAATGGAGATTTTTGATTCATATTATGAAGCTTATTGTTTATTTGCTAAGCCAATTTTGGATTTATCTGAAATGCATCTAAGTAGTTGTGAATTGTCAAAAATTCTTAACTCGGTAGACTAAGATCAGGAGCAAATTGAGAAGAATAATTTATTGTTTGAATTCAAAGATGTATTTCCAGAAGAATTACCTCATGGATTACTGCCGTCCAATTCGGTAGACCATAAGATTGAGCTAATTCCAGGTAGTAACCCTATCTCTAGACAACCTTATAGGTTTTCTCAGAAAGAAGAGGTAGAGATTACTAAGCAAATTGAAAATTATCTGAAGATGGGTCATATTCAGCCAAGTAAGTGGCCTTGGGGTGCTCCTGTTCTTTTGAAAGCGAAGAAAGATGGAGGCTTCAGGATGTGTGTGGACTACAAAGGATTGAATAAAGTAACTATTAAAAATAAATATCCTTTGACATGTATGGATGATCTGGTAGATCGATTAGGTGGAGCTAAATACTTCACAAAGATAGATCTTAGAACCGGATATCATCAGATTAGGATTCATCGGGTGACGTGCAAAAGACTGGATTTCAGACGAGATTCGGTCACTATGAATTTCTCGTGCTTCCTTTTGGGTTAAAGAATGCACCAACTACATTCCAACAGATGATGAATGATTTTTTTCGTCCATATCTAGGGAAGTTTGTGGTTGTATTCTTAGATGATATTCTCATCTACAGTAGAACACTTAAGGAGCATTTGAGTCATCTTAAGACTGTCTTAGATATTCTCGGACGAGAGAAACTCTACGCTAAGGAATCTAAATGTGAGTTCTTTAAGCATGAGTTGTTGTACCTTGGTCATAAGATCACCCGTAGTGGGTTGGAGATTGATGAGAGTAAGGTTAAGACAATGCTTGATTGGCCGATACCTAAGACAGTTACAGAAGTTAAATCTTTTCTCGATTTTACAGTTTTCTTTCGTAAGTCAATTGAGGATTATGCTAAAGTGGCAGCACCCTTAAATAATTTGACTAAAGGCAGAGTTAATAAAAAGAAAAAGAGAGGTCAACCTAGCGAGCCTATTGAGTGGAATGATGAATTGAACCAATGCTTTGAGAAACTCAAGCAAATGGTTGCTTCAGCTCCCATTTTACAGATCGCAAATCCTGATATACCTTACGTCGTGCGAACTGACGCAAGTGATTCGGCGATAGGGGCAGTTCTTCTACAAGAGGATAGGCCGATAGCATTTGAAAGCAAGAAATTCACGGGGCCTCAGTTGCATTATACAACTCAGGAGAAAGAGTTATTTGCTGTGATACATGCACTTAAAACCTGGAGGCATTATCTTTATGGTGGTCAGTTTATAGTGTATACAGATCACCAACCTCTGAAGACTTTTGTAATCAGAACAATCTAAGGGGTCGTATTCTATTTCATATCCTCTATCAATTTTTGCTATGTAACTTGGATTGTTATACCAGTAACATATTATAGTTCTCCTCCCACTCCTCTCTTTGTATGTAAGTTTATTTCACCCACAAGTTGTTGCAACAACCATCTTGATTTGGTTCTATTTGAGGTGGTTTTGATTCTGAGTATTTCTTGATCTAAAACTTTGACATTTTCCCTATTAGTGAATGCTCATCATGTGGTAATTTGCTCTTCCTTCATTAATCTGTTTGGAGTAATCTTTGTGTGATTGTATTTACCTCCATCTCATTCAGATTGTTCCCTTCAAGAATGTGATGATTAAGGTTCATATGATGCAAGGAAGTTGCAAAAGATTGTGAAGATAGTGTGTGTCTTCTCTATGCTTTGCTCCCACTACCTCTAGCTTATTTTCTTGTTTTACACCGTTCCTTTTGTTTTCTCTTTCTTATTTTCTTTTCTTTTTTTATTTCCTCCATCTCTTTGTACATACCCCTTCTCTGTTTCCCCCCTCTCCTCTCGCTACTATTGTCGCCAAAAAAAATTTCTCACTTTTTCGCCAATTCGCATTTCCCCTTCTTGACTACTCCTCTTCACCTTCATTCATTATGGCCTCACGGTTTCACATCGCCACGCACGCCAACGCTAAAGACATATGCAGGTGCCAATGCACTGTCACCAAATTCGCAGTGGGGGATCTACTTCTATAGGACCTGCTAGTGGCTCATCAGGTTTCTTAGTTGAGCACCCCAATCCAATAGTTGAGCAAGGGAATTTTAGACACATGAAGGAATGGGTAAAATAAGCTTAAGCCCACGATCAAAGCCAAGGAGGCAGCCTCGAAGCATGAGGAGATGAGCTCAGAGGTGAAAATGATCAAAGGTTTGATGCTTCCCCGCACTCTTTAATAAATCCAAGACTGTTGTAGTTCATTTGTGAGACCAGACAAAATACATAGGTCCAGCATTTTGGTATGGAGGTTCCTTTCTAGAGCAAGGAGTTGGAAAAGGACCATACATCTGTCTTAGTTGATCTATTGAGAGGAGATATCCGATTACAATTGGACACTTTACTCAAAATGCATCTAACCCTATGAGAAGGATTGAAATCTTACATAGATGGACCAAGCAATACAAAATCCAAACCTCACTGATCTCAAGCCAATAAAAGGAGCTGATGAATCACAAGTCATCCGATGAGAAAAAGATGCCAAACACATAACGATTACAGTTCATAATGCAGAATAATTTATTGATCAGATAGTCTCTTCTTGTAAACATTCACTTAGTATTAAGACATTGTTGATAAGAACTTATTAGATCATAAACTCGGTTACTTTGTCTATATAGGCACAAAGTATGATCACAATTAAAAAATCGATCATAACATATTATCTGAATCATTAGAATCAGAATCTATCAAGAGAAAGTAAGAGCAATCTAAGTCATTGCGTTGTCTATGTGAATGACATTGTTATGACTGGAAATAACATCAAGTCCCTGAATGAATGTAAGGTTATATAGTATTAAGTTGTGATCCATGTTGTTGATATATGCTATTTACTCTACGTTACATGTGAGCAGTTTTTTTCAGTTTCATGTATTGAGTGTAGATTTTCATCATTGAGGTTTTAGTTCTCTTTTTGGAAATGCAATTGCAAGTCCAATCTCTTGTTGTCACTTTCAGCTACTCATACTAGTCTCATAGTGAGTTTCCCTTGTACAATGTTTTCAATTGAATATATATGTATTGCAGGAACAGCAAGCTCACTCAACTTTTGAGAGATTGTCTAGGTAAGATTTCCCATAAAGATGGATTTTCCTCATCTAGATTGACTAGAAATCTAAAGCCTATTTTTTTCTAATACAGTTGAGCATAAGTTTCAAAAAAGCCACATCATTTTATCATGGATAAGCATAAATAAAACTCATCTTGACAAGAAGCTTCAAAATCTTTACATGTGTACTAGTTGTTCCTTTGACATGCAATACATGAAGGTAACCTAAGTGAACACAATTTCAGGGATGGACTCGAAGACATTGCTTTTGGTGCACATTAGTCCCAGAGAGGATGATGTAGGGGAAACTATCTGCTCTCTAGACTTTTCCTCAAGGGCACGGGGTGTCCATTTGGGAAAGGAGTTATCTGAGGTTAGTATAATGTTAAGTATTAATGTAAAGCTTAATGAAAGTGAATATTGAATGCAGTTTTCTTGTAATATGGTAGTCTCATTCGTGTTGCACAGTCTACCGATTGCAGTTTTGGACAGCATCAATTGAATCTTGTTGTCAGTTTGAAAATAAGTTATCAGATTTAGCCTGATTATAACAGTTTCGGCTTGTTGTTTGATGCCTGGAAGTACTTTCTAGCTTGACAATTGACTCATATTTGTACATTGAATACCTGACTTGATTGGCAAAAGTAGCTTTTGTCGTGTTGATGAGATGAAGTTTCAGTGCACAACCGTTTTAGAGCAACTACAAAGTTCCAAGGCTCGAAGTCGAAAAAGTTTTTTCTTCTCTTCGTGTTATAAACCTCACACCTCAAATTTTCCTTTGACCATGCAGGTTGCAGCAATGGAGAAGGCAGCCACGAGAGCATGTGTGCTACGTAAAATGAAAGCGTATGAAGCCGAATGTCGTAGGCTGAGTGATAAGATCCATGCAATTGAAACAGTCCTGAAACAGAAAATAGAGTCTGTTTCCGTTCATGAGCAAGATCCAGACAAGTCAGATAGAAATGGAGATCCAGCAGACCTTGAACCACTCAAAAACACCATGCTCCCACGGGAAAACACGGTCAGAAGGCACGTGTATGCCTTGCCAAGATTCATGTCTTCAACAGTCAGTAGTCGTGGCAAGAAAAGACTCAACTTGGACAACATGGATCACCGCTTCTTTGCATCGCACTTTCCACACGAAGCTGGCAAAGATGAAAATCAAAAGGGCTACTCGACAAAATACAAAAGTTAAGGCACTAAAGTTCAACATCACCCCACTTTCTTCACAACCGGTACTTGATTCTCAGAAAACGATCGATCATACAATGTCAAGCAATAGAGGATCAAGGCCCTTTTCCTGAAAGCAAAAGACAAAGAAGGCATCAGAATTAATAAGGATCCTCACGGATAGAAAAATCCCACGTATATTATGCAAAGCTGCTAAAGACATCGTGGCTTCTGAACAGGCTCGAAAACTTGCTAATAGAGTCCAACCCACCAACCTGAAGTGACCAGGATCCTTGCAGCCTCTTATAGAACTGGCACTTAAATTTTGTCTGCAGCTAAGAATGCCATTGTTTTGTTAGTTTTCACAATCTAGTAAAGGATTTGCTCCCAAGATTCCTTTTTGTTCATGAACTGAGGATTGTTCTTGAATCAAGGTTGCATTTGCTCAGGAAATTATGTGTTTTTGGATGCATTTGCCATAGTATGGGAACCCATAAAAACATTGAACCTCACATTATGAACTTATGAACTTGAAAGTGACCTCATCTTGATTTCTTGCGGAATTTGATAGTGACCTCATTTCTATATTGTTTTGGGCATGTTGTGAAATTTATAGGACATAAAAAAGCTCCACATTGTGCTTATAAAAATAGTTTTGAAAAAGATTTGAAAGATATATTGTGACTCATGAAAATGCATAAATTCAGCCCTAAAATGAGGTCTCCTTAACCATCCTTTAAGCTTGGGAAATATCTTCTAAGTGACCACGCCATAATTTTGTGGCTGTTTTACTAGTGCAAAGGTTACTGAAAAGACCATTCCCCAATACATTGAAGGTGGTTGAGATGCATATTGTTTTAGAAAAGAATTTTTTATGTATCTACGATTAGAACTCACTTTGGAGTTGATCTTGACATCCAAAGGGGAGGGAAAGAAAACTCGTCCACCCATACATTTTCAGTTTTGAGTGTTTTAATTTAATTTTCTTTTCTCTCTCTTGTATAATTAAGACTAAGAACAAGAATTGGTAAGTGCTTGAAACTTTGTCCATCATATTGCACTATGGACCACTCATTTTTATTTTATGTAATCTTCTATGAGCAATTCTCTCGAATATTTATGACTACTTTGGCAATATTTACTCCATTATTGCCGATGGGAATTCGTGCACTAACTCAATACTTTAGCTAATCGCCATTGGTTGATAAATATTTTTGTCGAGTCATTTTAGGGAAATTGCCTCTCCCAATGGCCGGCCATTATCTACTACATGAACATTGAACATTGAGTTATTCTTTATCTTGTAAGTCCATGGATTAAATCAAACGTAAAAACTTGAAGTGGGTAAATGAGATGATCTCAACCATTATTTGTGGACAATAAAAAAGTTCTTATTTTTAATCTTGTAGGTCCATAAGGAGAATCATACTTGAGAACTTGAGATGGGTAAAGGAGATGGACAATAAAAAAGTACTTATTTTTAATCTTGTAGGTCCATAAGGAGAATCATACTTGAGAACTTGAGATGGGTAAAGGAGACTTTCAACCATTCTTTGTGGAAATAAACAATTAGTTTTATCAAATACTTATCTGATGTATAAAATAGAATGCACAAGAATGTTGTCAAGTGCGTGCAAAATTATACATCTAGTCATGAAATTCACACAACAAATGTCTTCCATTCTTGTACCACCATATGTTTTTATTCCATTCTTTTATCACCATATGTCAAATTTTCCAACCATTAAAAGAGTTGATGTGCATGTTTGTTTTTTTTTATAAAAGTACACTAATATACAATAAGCAATGGTGGTATATTGAGCATATGACCATGCATTGGCAATAGATTTAGGAAATGGCGGAGTGAGGGACAAGAGAAACCATATAATCAAATAGTTCAAGTTTGTCCACCATTTGGAAATGGTGGAATAAATATAGATAGATTTTGGCCTTGCCTTGCAAAGTCAATACTATGTGGTAAGGTTGGTCAATGGAGTTTAAAAAAAAATTCAACATAAAATTTCACTTTATTTGCATGTGAATCGACATGGCTGAGCATGGCAACATGAGCATTCACTTTTATCTTTGTGATATGGATTGCCGCCAGAACCCGAGAAATAAGTCAGCACAGAACAGACAAGAGAACATCAATAGTTCATCCTATGTCGAGGAGCCCGAGAGCTTAAATATGGGTGAAGAAAGAACGAACAAAAATTGCTCAACCGCCTATATCTGTGAAGACTGTGTGCAGAATCAACATCTGACACACATGAGGTGATCCTAGATTCAGGAGCCACCTCACACTTCATGACATCAAGACGAATCATGCCTGATTTCATAAGTGTAGATCCTTCAAGATTCATAGTTCTTGGAGATGGATCTAGACATCAAGTGAATGGTATTGGTTCACTATGGCTCAACACAAATGGCAGAGACAGACGACTGGAAGACGTTCTGTTCGTGCCTACTCTGCAACAAGACTTGCTCTTTGTAGCAAGGAGGGATGTGTGTGACGTTTTCTGACGAAGCATGCAACGTGATTGATGCCAATACTAGTACTCTCATCGCTCAAGGCAGAAAGAAGGGGAACCTATATCATCTGAAGGTATGCCTACCTACAGATCAGGTGCATCAGAGTCATGACGACTCGCCAGACACTCTGTGGCACAGAAGACTGCCACATGAGCTCAATCACACTTTACCAGGCAAGCCATCATGGAGCGATAATAGGGGTCAGCATCTCGAATGCAACCAATTCGACCACCTGTGATGCATGTTTGAAAGACAAGATGTCACGCACACCATTCATTAAAGACTCCTACAGAACGACAAAGATTCTAGAGCTAGTGCACTTTGACATCTGCGGACCATTCAACGTGATCTCAATAGGAAGTTCAAATTATTATATAACCTTCATTGATGATTATAGCAAATTTGCCAGAGTGTATTTTATTCAGAATAAATCTGAAGCACTTGATACATTCACAGAATATGTGAATTGGACTGAGAGATGTACATGTAGCAAAGTGAAGCAGATCAGGATAGATCGAGGTGGCAAATACATCTCGAATCGCTTCACTGACTTCTGCAATGATCGTGGGATCATTCACAGAAGAACTGCAACATACAACGAAAGAATAGGGCCCTGATGGAAGCAGCCAGATGCATGATGGCCTATTCGAAGGCTCCAAGACCTGACAACTGTGCAAGATCAAATAGACCAAGCTATTCAGGAGCAGTACTGCTTCAAGGGCAACTGGACATGGCAGTGCTTGATCGAGAATGACTTCAAGGTGAATTGAATGCAACCACCCTTGAACAAGACACATACCTGCAAACACAAGTTCTGATTCAATAAGTTCAAACGAACAACATTGACTGAGTTGGATAAGGCGATAATCAAAGATTATGAGATAGCCGCTCAGGTCCTAGAATCGAACCCTTAGATTCCAGTTCCAGTGATGCCTCAGTTCTCACCTCAGCAACACGATCAGGGATAATTTGATATAGGATTGGATCAAGGAGCACATCAAGAAGATACAGAAGAAGTTACTGAAACCTAGGCCACGGACAAAGGTCCACTACCTCATGGGTCGGGCCATTATTTCAAAAGCCGATCACCATCGAGGACTAGATCTAGGCATTTCTACAACAATATCCACATAAGTCCTCGAGGGTGGATGGGTATTAATAAGACATCAGAGATAGAGGCAGACAAAGAATTGGATAAACTACCCACATTGGGTGAGCAACCGCAATGGCGTACGATAGTATTTGAGAAAGCTCCATACTCAATCAGGAGATATGTTGCAAGTCCTCGCCAATTGTGAGTCGATCAATACTATGTCCCAATGCCATGACACAATAAGTAAAAGGATTTGGGTGTCCAAATGGACCAAATCAACATCCGTACCCCAAATTGGCCCATAATCCATCAGGACTTTAGTTGGACAATTTCAGTTGATTTCAACAAAGCTCTTCAGGCATATGCGTACAAGTATACATCTATACCAAATCCAACTGTTAGGAAGCTTGCTCTGTTCGCAAATGACTTGTCTAAGTTGGCATCCATTTCTACAAGATGGGATGATTGCCTACCTAAGTTGGCATTAGATCCAGATATCTCAATAACGTCCGACAAGGTGCAAGATCAATTGTTAGTAGCCAGACTATACTATCGAGCTGCGATGCTGGGAGGATCATGGGAGTCCATAGTTTTAGCATGGACTACGTCAAAATGAATTGCCAACATGAATAAGTGATTTCTACCACACGAGTCTGATTTCAATATGGAGCACTTGAAATTCATGGAGAAAGTTCAATATCACGTGATAAAGGTGCAAAGAGAGGCCAACCAGAGCCCCAAGTGAATAATCTCACGAGGTGTCATGGGACTGCCACCAATTTTGGTGGGGTATACTGTTGGAGGGTTTGCGGATCCCAAGGCAACCCTAAACCTAGTTAGTAAGTGAGAGGGATTTGGCACCTTGCATGTGTAAGTCCAACCCGATGATCACATAGAGATTTGATTAATTAAAAAGTTAATAAAAGGACTTTAGGCCTTTTTGCGGGACTTCTAATGTCTCAGGGCCTAAAAGTCAAGTTAGTGAATAAACAAGGGGTTCCCACCAAAATTCAATTTCAAATTGGGTCCTCCAGTTAATGAATGAGTTCCTTGTGTGAGAAATTTCACCTAGTTGTGCTATTTTGGTCATATTTGTATATTTGGCAATTGAGGCCAATATTCATATTAGACTTAGAGTTTGACTTTTCAAAGTTATATTAGTCTAACCACATTTGAATAAACACTTTTTGAAAGTTTGGGAAAGTGTAGTACACGAGTTTTAGAAGATTCAATTTGAATGTGAAGATATTTGAATCTAGTCCACATTAATGCTAGGCTTTTTGTTATGGAGGGAAACCAAACTCATTAATGAGTCATGGATCTACTATATATAGTTGTACACTCATGGGATGAGACACATTCTCTCTCTCTTATCTCACTTCATGCTTATACATGAGTTCTCTTGGGTTCATCTATCCATTGGTGCACTGTATTTGTGATATCTTGCAACCTTGTGTGTACAATGTTTATTTTATGCTATTTTCGGATCCACACGTGTGAAATAAAGTAGATTAATATTTTTGTACGGACATAAACTTCATCATATCTTATGTTTGATGTTTGATCAGGTTCTTATTGAGTTTGCATCTCTTTCATAGAGTAGTTGTTGGATTTTCTACATTGGCAACATTGCTAGAGTTGATCTATTTCTAACCAAAGATCAGATTATGGATTTGGATCTTAATTGATCCCAAATTTTTCACATGGTATCAGAGCTTGTGTTGTAGGTTTTGAAAGGATCAAGCACATCTATCAAGGATTTGGAGAAGATATCAATGCTAGAGCATGCTAGATTGACTTCTACTCAAAATTCAGGTTTCTTGCATATGTAGATTGGATCTTTTGTTGATCAAATTCATTGTAGATCAATGAAGTTGACAAATTTTGATTTCACACCATACTTACTGAAAATAGCCTATTTTTGATGCATTATGAAGGTCTCACTTGAGGCTACAAGATTCTATATCAAGTTTGTAGCAATTGCATGTAGAATTTGAAATATTAAATTTTTGTGATTTTGTCAAAGCCCTAATTTTGATTGGATCTCTATTTTGTGAGGTTACTGAACTTCATTAGAGTGTGTTTCAATCTTAGGAAGTGTCAAGAGTCATTAGATTGAGGATAGATAATAGGTTGATCAAGATTTCTACATTCTATGTGTTGATTTGCTAGATATAAGTGGTAGAAGAGAATTGAGAGGTTCCATATCTTTGTGATTTCTTTTTAGAAACATTTTTTGTAGTTCAAAAGAGTGGTTTGTGCATTGTAACAGGTTGAAAGAGAAGGATTGAGTCCTTGCAACATGACTACATCAAGTGGATACATGTTGGAAGGCAATGATAGGCTTACCTCAATCAACTATTCATTGTGGAAAGTGAGGATGGGATCACTTCTTGAGGTGAATGATGTTTTGGATATTGTTGTAGGTTTGGAGGAGAGTCCAGTAAGACAACAAGAACAATTGAGGTATGACAAGAGAGCTAAAAGAGCTCTACACAATGTGATAAAGATGAATGTTACCAATGAACTTCTCAAGAAAGTTGGTAAGAGTACTTCATCAAAGGATGCTTGGGATTCGTTGAAGAAGCTTTATGAATCCGATTCTACTTCTAGAGTGTTGACTCTAAGGAGACAAATCTTTCAAAGTTTTCAAAAGAATGAAGAGAGTCCAAATATTTTGTTTTGAGAGTGAAGGCTTTGAATGATGAGTTAGCTTGCATTGATGAGAGCATTAAGGAAGGAGAGCTTGTTCAAGTTATTCTTAATGGTTTGTTGGATGCTCATGCTAACATTGTACAAGGTCTTGCCATTCAAAGAACTTTGCCAAGTTTGATGGATCTTCAAGAGATCTGGATCAATGAAGAATATAGGCTTCATGCAAGTGGTGGATCTACGTCTCAAGTTGGAGAGGAGGATATGTTCATCAAGGGCAAAAGCAAAAGTAAGTGGTCTAAAGGTCAAGATCAAGGGGAGGCTTCTTCAAATGGAAAAAGAAAGATAGGTCAAAGCTAAAGTGCTTCTATTGTGGCATCAAAGCACTTTGCAAGTGAGTGCTACAAGAATAAGAGAGATCAAGGAGACAAGAAAGGTAATCTCACTCATGATGAAGATGGTTTGGATGTTCAAAACTCAAATGATGATGCTTTTGTGATGTCTTCATGTATGCTTGATAATGATGGAGATCTAGGTCCATGGTGGATTGATAGTAGTGCAAGCTCACACATGACTTTTCACAAATAGTACTTCACTTCTTTGTTGGCATATGGAGATGACACAAAGGTGATCCAAATGGCCAATGATGGTGAGTGTGCAATCAAAAGGATTGGCACAACAGGTGAGCAAATACCTATTCAAGAGGTTGGCATAAAAGGATGGGGCACCTCAACTTCAAGTCATTGGAGGTAATGGCTAAGAAGCAAGTTGTGATTGGTCTTCCAAGATCCTTAAGTAGCATCAATCATGTTTGTGAGTCTTGTGCTTTGTCAAATTCACATAGAATACCTTATACTAGATCTACATCTAGATCTACAAATCCTTTTCAAATCGTATATTCGGATATTCATGGAATTACTACAATTAGCAATTGTGGAGCTAAGATGTGTGTAGCTTTCATTGGTGATTTTATTAGATTTTGTTGGATCTATCTACTAAAGAGCAAAGATTAAGTGTATGATGTCTTTGTGAAGTTCAAGAATGCAAGGGAGAACCAATTTTCCACAAGGATCAAGTGCTTGAGGAGTGACAATGGTGGAGAGTACATATTTACCAAGTTCAAGGCTTTCTGTGATTAGCATGGGATCAGGAGGGAGTACACAACTCCAAGGACACCACAACAAAATGGAGTGGTCGAGAGGAAGAATAGGACTTTATGCAAAAGTGCCAAAGCCATGAGGTTAGGTGCTAATTTTCCAAAACCATTTTGGGATCAAGCTTTGTTGTGTGCTAACTTTCTATGCAATAGGTGGTTGAGTGCTATATTGGATTGAAGAACACCTTTTGAGATGCTATTCAAGAGGAGGCCGAGTGTCAACTTTCTTAAAGCATTTGGATGTACTTGCTATGTCAATATATCTCTTGATGATAGGACAAAGGAGGATATCTTCAAGGAAAGGTATACATGTTTGTGAGTCTTGTGCTTTGTCAAAGTCACATAGAATACCTTATACTAGATCTACATCTAGATCTACAAATCCTTTTCAAATTGTATATTCAGATATTCATGGAATTACTACAATTAGCAATAGTGGAGCTAAGATGTGTGTAGCTTTCATTGGTGATTTTATTAGATTTTGTTGGATCTATCTACTAAAGAGCAAAGATTAAGTGTATGATGTCTTTATGAAGTTCAAGAATGCAAGGGAGAACCAATTTTCCACAAGGATCCAGTGCTTGAGGAGTGACAATGGTGGAGAGTACATATTTACCAAGTTCAAGGCTTTTTGTGATGAGCATGGCACCAGAACAAAATGGAGTGGTCTAGAGGAAGAATAGGACTTTATGCAAAAGTGCCAAAGCCATGAGGTTAGGTGCTAATTTTCCAAAACCATTTTGGGATCAAGCTTTGTTGTGTGCTAACTTTCTATGCAATAGGTGGCCGAATTCTATATTGGATGGAAGAACACCTTTTGAGATGCTATTCAAGAGGAGGCCAAGTGTCAACTTTCTTAAAGCTTTTGGATGTACTTGCTATGTCAATATAACTCTTGATGATAGGACAAAGGAGGATCCATCTTCAAGGAAAGGTATATTTGTTGGATATAGTGAGGTGAGTAAAGCCTACAAGGTTTACATTCCTTCTACTAACAAAGTGATTGTCGGTAGAGATGTCATTTTTTATGAGGGGAACATTCCAAAAGTATCTTCAAGCATTAGTGATGGTGATGTGGATGGATCTAACATTTTTTATGTTGATGTGATGGATCCTAATTTAGATGGTGATGATGAAGGACATTCATCAAGTCAAAAGCCAAGGAGAACATCAAGGGAAAGACAAATGTCACATATGATGAGAAAGGTAAGCAAGTTGTTGGAGGTACACACTTTGCCTTTCTAATCTCTTTTGGTGAATCTTCTTGTGTAGGTGATACTATGCAAGTGGATGGATGTTTTCATGATTTTCCAAAAACTAATGGATCTGGAAAAGAGATCTTAGTCAATGGCTTTGATGTTCAAGTGTAAGATCAAGAGGTTGATCTCAAAGGGCTTCAACAACATGAAAGGAGAGATGGAAATTTGGAGCAAGTCAAGAGCATCAAAGGAGAGTCAATTGGAAAAGATGTTTTGGATCTATTTTTGCAGGTTATTGAAGACTCAAGTAAGGTCAAAGGAGCATCAAGGAAGTATTTTTCAAGTTGACTTTACTTGTTCTATCTCATGTTTGAGCAATTTCATGTGGATGTGTGCAAATTGTCAAGATGTGGTAAAACTAGCTACATTGGTGAGCATCATTTTGATGTTGGAGTTGTACTATCATTCTTGGCTGGTTTTGTTGATGGAAATGAATCTATTGGAGGCTCGTTACATCACTCATCCATGGCTAAGTTCTCAAGTGTTGAGCTACTTGGTGCCAATACTTGGAGATTGTCAATTTTTGGTGAATTCATGGTCATTTTCTTGTGTCAAGTAGATCTTGAAGAAGGACTAGTGTTACCACTTAGTTTTATGGATTCATGTGGTTCTGGATTAGCATCATTGATGTACTCACTTACTCATGGATTTCCAAGGTTTGATGGTTTCTTGTGGCAATATGGAGATAGAGACTCATTCATGGAGTTTCATGGTGGATACATGGCAAGAAAGGACAAAGAGGGAGGATACAAGCAAGAAAATAATTATCACTCATATTTACTGTTTGATTGCTGTAATTTTCCAGAGATTTCAAAGTTTATAACATGGAGGAATCATCTCATTTACATTCTATATGAGTCTTCATGTTCTATTTACATCTCATATGACTTTCTGAAGGAGGAAGTCTTGGCAAAGGAGGTGGAGCTTCAACATGTGTCCTCAAAGGAATGTGTAGCTAATATCTTCACCAAATCGTTGAGAAATGACTTGTTTATGAAGCATAGGAATTCACTTGGAGTGTTATCAAAGTCTATGCTAAAACTAGTTGAAGAGGGAGTGTGAGAAAATTCAACTAGTTTTGCTATTTTGCTCATATTCGTATATTTGGCAATTGAAGCCAATTTTCATAAAGTTATATTAGTCTAAAAGCATTTGAATAAATACTTTTTGAAAGTGTAAAAAAGTTTAGTTTTTGAAGATTCAATTTGAATGTGGAGATATTTGAATCTAGTCCATATTAATGCTAGGGTTTTTGTTATGGAGGGAAACCAAACTCATTAATGAGTAATGGATCTACTATATATAGTTGTACACTTGCAAAGATGCCTATTGGATCATGAGATAAAACCTACTATTAGTGCTACTCATGAAAGAATTGGTGGCGGTCAGCCAGCAGCTGACGCTACTACTCGTAAGGTCCTCCAAGAAGGATTTTGAGGGCCTACCTTGATCGGGACGTTGCAACATTTGTTAAAAACTACGATAATTGCCAAAGAACAACAAAGCCTAGGAAGTCAAGATTTATGCCTCTGAAGCCTATTATAGCAAAAAACCCTTTTGAAAAGTGGGGCATAGATTATGTTGGACTCATCCATTCTACCGCTAGAGGAAGTCAAGCTCGATATATTATAGTGGCAACGGATTCATTTATAAAGTGGGTAGAAGCAAGGCCGTTAGAGTGGCTAATACAACTAGCACATCTAAATTTCTCTATGAGAACATTATTACGCGCTTTAGCTACCCTCTGTAACTTGTGAGTGATCGTGGTACTCACTTCTTGAATGATACAGTACGAGTACTCCTAGCCGAATTCCTTGTAGTTCATCATAAGAGTACACCTTATTATCCCTGTTGTAATGGTCAGACTGAGTCTTCTAATAAGAATCTGTGCAACATTATTACAAAAACTATGGAAGCCAAAAGATTTGATTGGGAGCACAAACTTCAAGCAGCTTTATGGGCATTTCGGACAACCTATAAGCTTGCTATCAAACACACCTCGTTCCAACTAGCCTATGGCATTGAGGCTGTAATGCCAGCTGAATTCATTGTTCCTAGCCTACAAGTGGCCATAACAGAATGGTTGGACACAAATAAGTCTATACAATATTGATTGGGCTTACTCATGAATTTATGTGAAACTCGATCCATGCCTTGCATGGATTACACACTGAAAAGAAACGCTAAAAAGCTTGGCATGACCATCTTCTGAAACAAAAGGACTTACACAAGGGTGACCTAGCGTTGATGTATCAAAGCAAGGTCACAAAGGGCAAATTGAAATTTTTTGACCTAGGACCCTATCGTGTAACAAACATATATGACAATGGCACAGTTCAATAGGCCATGTTCGAAGGTGATCTCTTACCAACCTTAGTAAATGTTAGTTGGCTAAGGCACTATTACCATTTACCCCCCACTATATAAACCATCTCTATCTCTGTTTCTTTTTATTTGTTTTTTATTTCTCTCTTTTCTTTGTATTTTCTAGTTATCTATGAAATAGTCTTTTTTATGTGCTTGTTTTTCATGTTACAATGTACAGTGAGTGTTGAGAGTAGAGTCTTCCTAGGGACAGAAAAAGTAGTCCAAGTGACTCATGGAGTCAGTACAGGTTATTGGTAAGGAAGCTGAAGGCTATCAAATACAGTACTATGCAAAAAGGTGAATTAGTTTGGACAGAGAAAATGAAATCTTCATCATAGATTCTTGAAAACAATGCTAGTGAAGGAAAATCCATGTGCCAATGATTTGAACATTCCCAATGTCCTTCACCATTTAGCCAAGTACAACAACAAAAGACACTATAGGAGACAAAAACTTCAATATCTCTCTCAATTATTGTTGTCTAGGTTTGCTTGTTTTACCATTGCTAGAACACACCAAGATGAGTCTAAATTGAGCCAGGCAAGCCAAGAACTCTAATTTCTAGTCCTATAGGCCCAAACTAGCAACAATAACTTAAACCACCCTACAAGCTTGTAGGTTTGACATTTAGGTTCGCCCTCTTCAAGTTATACTCCTCATAACATGCTCTTTCAACAATGAAGTAGGTGAACCTAGACTCCCAGCCGGTTTTTGTGGCGAGCCTATTTTCAAAAATTCACTAAATAGGCTCCCCACACGTGTAAAATTGACATTTAGGTTCCCCCTTGATATTTTATACATCTCAACATGATCTACTGCCAAACAGGGGAACCTAGCCAAACTTCCAAAAATTGAGTTTAAGTGATTGTTTAAGTTGAACTGAGTTTCTTGGCCATTTTGACCCCTGTTTGAGTTCTCCACATGTGTGAATGACCTTATCTGAGTTCACCACTATCAGCATTGTTCTAGGTACTAATTCAATTTTTAGTAATATATGATGACTTAATATATTTTTCAAACCGGTTTGTCAAGGGAACCCTAGTCATGAATGCTGCAAAAATCATTTTCAGAGAAAGAACCGTCGAAGAAAAAATTTGTGAAACCATAATGGCAAAATTTGGAGAAGTTTCGGGCAATAATCAGAATGTGCGGGCCAAGTTGATAACTCAGCAGGCAAAAAACCCAACAAATGGGCTACCCCACACACACTTCAGAAATATGAAAGAGAGGCCAAATGGGATACTAAAAAAAATGAGGCCACCTACAAAAATAGGGGTTCACAAAGGCTATCACCTAAGTAGGAAGCTGATGAAAGTCAACCAAGAAAACAACAATTTTTTGAAAGACTAGCTCAAACACAATCAACGAATCTAGCTAAGTCTGAAAAGGAGGAGAAGATGATACATGTGGGTGCACAATTATCTTCAACACAAATTTTCTAGTTATGAGAAATGATGTTGAAGTACAAAGATTACTTTTCTTGGTCATATAAGAATCTTAAAAGCATTCCTTCAATGGTAGTCCAACATACAAATCCTTTAGAAGAAGGAGCCATTTCAAGTGTAATTTGTTTCTATCATTGCAATATGAATTACGCTGAACTCATCAAACATCAATTATAGAGATTAAAGAATGGAGATTTCTAGTCTGGATTTGCAATTTGTAACACGGGAGCTGAAACAACCAATATTTTAAGTTTCTCAAAACATTGATTCAATTCCTCGTTCCAAAACAACAGGCGCACTAGGTTGATTCCTCTTTTTCTTTTTATTAACAATCTCTTTTGTTAGATTATTAAGCGGAGATGCTACCTTAGCTCTGATACCACTATAAGGGAAAGATCCTTGATAAATCTTCTAAAGAAAACGGTAAATCCTAAAAATGATTTAACTTGCTTCACTGTTCCCGGAATTGGCCACTCAATCACAATATTGATTTTATCCTCGTCAATCTTGATTCCATTAAGTGTGATCTTATGACCGATGTAAACCAACTCTTGCTTGAAGAATTCACACTTGGACTCTTTAGCGTAGAGCAAAAGTGTTTAGAAATTTACATGGATGCCTTTGTGTTCAGGAATTGGGTGATGAACATCCTACTCAACTTCGAAAAGTATTTGCTCAATGTCATAGGTCTCAAATTTTTTTGAATCTATAAAAATGTCCAATTTGGGTAGCACATGGACTAGTGTTAAGTTTGTGTCATGGCATATCTAGAAATTTAACAAAAATAAAGATAATCATGGATCTTCTCTTGCCATGATTCACAATCATTCCAATTTGGACGAAAAATACATTGAAATGATTTCAAAAGTTGAAAGAGGCACTGATTTTGGCACCCACCTTAAGATCACCAAATTTGATGGTAGAATTCCAGGTCCATATTGATGCATCCAGATAAGCGAATACAAGAAAGATTTCCCAATCCAATTTGTTTAATGCTATAGAAATAGACTACTCAACCATAGATTGGAAGCATTGGCAATGGTCCTTGTAGTACATAAATCTCAACATTATTTGATGGCAACCCATTTTTCATTGTAGACAAATTATCAACCATTATTGTTTTTGGTAAACAAAATTTGCAATACATGAAGAATCACAAGATGGCTATTACTATTGCAAGAGTTTGATTTCCAAGTAGTAGTACTGAAGAGAAACTAACATCATATGGCAAATCATGTTTTTGTTGAAAATATGTGACAATGATGTTTCATAGATATTCGACAATGATGCGAATGTAGACAATGCAAAGACACTATAAGAGATATTTACATCTATGACTGAGCTACAACGAATTATCATTTAGTGTTTGTGGAATTAAGAAACAAATGACAATAACTTAGTATGTTTGGATCTTTCAACTATTGCAGGTAGGATGCAACAAAGTGTAGTAACAACAAATTTGAATAAGATGAACTTTAGGTGCAAGTGATCTGTATCAAGAGCAACCTTTAATCATTAATCGAACACAAAGTACAGACCACACATTTGTGAAAAAGTACATAGTACGGCCTTTAGACTGAAAACAAAGTACAAATGACTTTGATCTTGCTTGGATCCAAAAAAACAACAACTACATAGAGTAGAAACTCAAGTGTTGCCAATGAGCTCTCAAAATAATCTAAGTACTCACTATGGAGAGTCTCCTACATACAAAAGCCTCTTCCTTTGTAAAGTTAGGTGAATTTCCAACATGTAATAAGGAAGTTAACTTGGCTTTCTTGCTTGATTTGCCAACCTAGCATCATTCCAAGAGTCATGCTAAGTAAGTGGCTAGTTGGTCAATCTCCACCACAAATCTAGGATTTAGCTCCTATACACTAGGAATCTGTTAGCCGATATTTCCGCATGGAAAATCGGGCTAATATTGAAATTTAAATTCGTAAAATTGAAAAAACCCGTCTATTAAAAAAAAATTGGCATAAAGTTGCCTCTAGATTGGACCGCCCCTAAAGTGGCTAGTCACTAAATTAAAAAGTAAAAAATAGACTTTTGTAACAGTCTTGGAAAGAACCGTCAAAAATATTTTCTGTCAATTGTTATAAAACTAAGCCAAAAGTGCCCGTCCACCTAGAATTGGGTCCTAGCCCACCCTAAAAGTGGCTAGAGAAAATTTTGCGGCCTTAGAAATGGCTGGTTAGATATTTTATGGCTTTTAAAAAGAAGGACCGTAACTGAATTGAGAATAGCCAGCAAAGTCGTGCTAGAATCTCACCATGTACAGTGACAATTTTGCTAATATATGACTACCTAGTGTATTTTCAGGAAAACCGTTTTGTTGTGGGAGCCCTAGTCATGAATGCTGGAAAAAGTCAACTTCAAAGAAAAAACTGAGAAAGAAAAAATTTCGTGCAAAACGGGACCAAAAAATATGGATTCAGTGTCGAGAAATCATAGAAACCGTAACGGCGAAGTTTGGACAATTTACGGGCAAATAATGGAATCTGCTGGCCAAGTGGCCACCCAACAGACCAAAAACCCAACAAAATGGCTAGTAGGTGCACACCCCTTGAAAATTCGAAAAAAGGCCGAGTACAAATGTACCACAAAAAAAATGAAGGTCACCTACTAAAAATAGGGGTCAACAAAGGGTCTAACTGAAATTTGGATAATAAATGCCAAAATACCTTGGAGGCTAAAAATTTGGGAGGTACACCCATAGTCATTGACATTTGGGACTTCTAGGGTGTACAAAAGAGAGAGCTTTGAATCGCCTTCCTAGCTTTTGACAAAAATGGCATCTTGGCTAGTTTTGGAAAAAAGAATGCACCACTCCCCCACTCTCTTATGGAGGCCACTAGGTGTACTATCCAATGAGGTGGGGGCAAATGGCAGAAAGGGCCTGAACGGCATGAAGAATGGCAAGTTTGCATTGTGAAGGGAAAGTTGAAATTCCGATAGAATCTAGTGCAGTATGCAGATCACATCACACAATCACCGTAGCCACTCCTCACAAGCTCTCAAAGATGGCACAACAAAAGTTAAGTCTATTATGAAGAAATACTGTACATATAACAAAGCCCCAAACTGCATGGGCTCAACAGGTGTCACTAAACTGGCCTACCAAATATGGCCACATATATTGACAAACCCAAGACATGCCCCTGAGTATAGCATAATGAACTCAAAATCATTGTACAAGCTAATTTCTTCCTATGTGTGGCTGCCCGGCTAACCCAAGTAGCCATCTACGGGATCAGTGCCCGATCAATATATTCTAACGGGTCACATCCCGAACACAACTGAATACAGCAAATCTAATTAATTGTAAACTGACTACAGTATCACATTTAGAGCTTACATAAAATGTATATCAGATTAACTCTGATTTCTAACTCTCTCCCTTAAGCTCAAATGTGATAGGGATAAAAAACAATATATTGCAGCAATATCTGGAGTGTCCAAAGGATGTTATGCATATCTCTGCTACCCTGTACTTGATTCACACTCAACCACACCGACAAACCACCAGGTTTTACTCACGAAGTATCATGCAAACACAATGCTCATATAGAGAGTCTACCGTACTCTCGACCCAGTGACTTGTCCCCAATCCGACTTGAACACAAGTGGACCACATGAGCGACATGGCTCAAACTGAGGAAATCCCACTGCCACTATGAGACTTACATCCTCCATCTACGAATGATAAAGCGTCAAATACATGACCAAGGCCTGCCCATAAGTGGTATCCTGTCGTCCAACACATGTGCCACCTGTAGATCCGCTGCTACATCACTGGTCATCAAATCAGGTCCCCGACCATAGCCTGCACCTGTACCAAGATGCCCTCATGTCCAAGCATATCACATAGATGTCCTCATACATCATCCAAGATCAACCATCTCGAACCAATGAGCGCTCCAAGCCTCATCTCTGATGTGTCTCCCAAACAAAGCTATGCTCCAAGTTGCTTTGCCCTGACATCCTGTTCAATAAGTCCTGAAAGTTGATCCATCCATTCCAATCTACCAAGGACTCAATGAATGAATGTACGCAAAACTCGCTATAGGCTATACCTAAGTAGCTCACCCACCTCCCAGAGATACTGATGATGATATGTCGGTCCTACATCCCATGTAGGTTCAACTGTCCATGCTTGACGTTGCCAACTCTGATTTGACCAGTCTATAGGCCTCCCACCAAGGAGCCTATCTCACCAACATTGTATCCATCATAACGTCCAATCCAAAGCAAATGCAAACTAGATCCACTATCGTGGTGAATAACTCACCCATGATCCATAGCATATCAGGTAGGATAGCTCCAGAACCATGTACCATGTACCATCTGATCACGAAGTATCCATTACCCGCTGATAGCTCCCCAAGAATCTGTCCACCTGTAGTGCAACTAGACTCCAACTGGATCTAACCAAAAGCTGCATCTTGCTTACCAAATAATGATGGATAAAAACAACATGTGACACCAACCTGGAGACTACCGTGCATATGACCATGCAGCTCACCTAATTACTCACCAAAGTATCAGCTATCACTCCCTGAGCAACCATCTCCATCCCTGTTGGCTCACAATAATGGGTGTGCTGGATCCACATCACCCTGTAATGCACTCCATGCCCTTAGGATATGTACCACACCGGGTACAATCCATGCCAGCTACTTCCAAGTAGGCTTGACCCATCCCTAGGTCACCACATGATGCACCAACTGAAGAACATCGTCCATACATCAAATGACATATCATACCTGAGCAAATATAGCATCTCCCTAAGTGCCACCCCAATGGACTTGTCATCCACATACTATGCTCACCTGATGTCTCCGATCTTGGTCACCATCCTGCTAGACAAGTCGAACTCCAAATCATCATCTGCTCCACCTGGCTCCTAGCATCTGCTCGCTCTCCCTGGCTATGTGCCACTTGACACCATGCCAACGCAAGCATATCCCTGAGTCGTCGCTCACGGGATCCCGAGACCACTGTCTCCCTTATCGTACTGAGGTAGATGGCTCTGAGTGACTTCCTCTAGGCTTTCCCATGATCTCACCACCTGAGAATCTGCACCATGGAAATTCCAACATCTGTGCCAAGCCTAGACTCCTGCAAATACACCTAAATGCATGAAAGCTATAGGTAGCTTATCCACGTCCATGATGGTAGATGTCTCCCCATCGATGCCAATATCCAAAACTGGCCCTTTTGTTGTAATGCCATCCTGTACTCCCAAATGAGCACACCATGAAGTCCTCACCATCAATGTCCCCTGTAGTAGATTGCTAGCAAAACACCCATCATAGTATATGCCCTTCGATCACACCCCGTGCGATCTCCATCGGCTCTCCAACCTAGAGCTAGCTTCCAAAGCTTCATGCTTTGCCCATTTGCGTTTGCAGCTTCCTGATTCCACACCTGTAAGTCATGCCCATGCCAATGACACAAGTCCAATATGAAATAGCGGCCCCCTGATGATCATCCCATGTCATCCTGCAGTGCTATCCCTATCAGGTATCCCAATGCCATCCCTGATCACAAAGATCTGAGCATCTACCCTGTAGTGCCCACCTGTATTCCCCCAAGCTAGCTCCAAGCTGCTCCTGTGAATGGTTCCAAACTACTCCCTGAGAATACACTGAGATGTGAACTCCAAAGCCACCATCAAGTCTCTCACATGACTGCGCATGCCAATATCCCTCCAAGTGACCCTGTGAGATCTTCTATGGCCCAAACCAAACGATCTACACCCTGTCATCACTAAAATCTGCATCCTTGATGCAATACTGATATGGCAAATTGACTTGACTTATCCAAACTGGCAGTTGAAGTGTATCTCTTCGATGACAAACCTGATACACTGCTCCATAGCTACAATGACTTGATCAAAATTGACTTATCGCAACTGCAAAACCGCAAAATCATCACACTCACCACTCTCCAAGAGCATTCAAATGTAATTACTGACCCTTTCTTCATCCTCTGCGTGTCCCACACATAGCTCGTCCAATGCAAGTTCGCTATCTTGCCTAATGGCTTCCAACTGGCACCACCTCACACTTCCATCACCTGTGACCGCCAAAATGTGTGTACCTCCCCCGAACAAGAAATTTTCAAGCTACAGATGCATGTGTCAATGCAGCTTTCACCTGACTCAACAATGCCACTACCGATCATACCTGTGAGGGCGTTCCTCCAAAATGCCACTTGAAGTTGGTTGATTTGAACCCCAAAAGTTGAACCTGATCACAAGAATTTTTCAGCTGTAACCGGCATACCATGCTACCTCTCACCTATGATTGCTTGCCCTCTCAAAATTGTCACCAATGATGAGTAGTCATGTTGCCAAACTGCACTTCCGTCGCCAAAACTAGCTTTCTCCATACAATTCTGCTACCATTCGCCTCCATATCGCATTTATCGACTCCAAATGCCTTGTTACCCTATCAAGAGTAAGTAATAATAATTCCAAAGCGATGATGCCTCATTGTACCACCCTGTAGTAGGTTTCACTAGTCAAAAATTGCCCCAAATTTGGCCCTACGATACCCAAATAGCGAATGTAGCCCATCACTAGGTCACCCACACCCTGCTCAATGGAATGGTGACAAAAACACCCCAAAACACCTTTCTCTCTGTCTGTGACATCACTCTATCTGCTAACTCTGAGCAGTTAGTTTCAGGGGCCATTTTGTCCCAAGGATGGCCAAAAAAGGTGCCTTCTAGCCAAAGATAGGCCTCTCCAAAGATTGCCCTTGCAAAAATTGAACTGATTCTTTGTTATGAAAATTTTTAATGAAGAAATCCATTTTCTGGACTTCGGGTCCCTTCAGCCCATTTTGTTTTAAAAATTTTTAATGAAAAGCCTTCAAAAATGGCTTTCAAATCTTTGTGGGCCCTTCACCTAAAATCCAATGGTGTCTTTCAATCCAATGGTCCAGCTTGCTCCCCGAGCAATCTATCATGGTCGTTGATCCTCGATCTTCGTGATCGGATGGTTCTCCCTTCTTCTGCATGCTGAAGTTTCCTCAAGCAGCCGCTATGCACTCCAACACGCTATGGACCTGGCCTCTTTCACCGCGCGCGACGTGTCCGCCCACAAGCTCCTTCTTTGCCTCTCTCTCTCTCTCCAAACTGGCTATGGTAGACCCTCTCCTCGACTGCCTTGCTCCCCACAGATTTGTGTTAAATCTACTCCATGGCTACCAACGGCCATTTACATGATGATTTGAATTGCTAGGGCGCCCTCAAGCATGCTTTTACAGCTCCATAAATAGTGTCCTATATCAAAAGAACCAAGCTTTTGCATACTGAAACCCTAGCTTTCATTTTTCAATCATAGCTTCATAGTAAATTGCTCCTTCTGTAGCCCACAGCCATCCATGGCCTCTTGGCTGTTAGGTTGCCCTACAAAAATGCCCTACTACAGCCACTAACAGCTCCAAAATATGTCATATAGAAAGAGAAATCCAAGGTTTATTGTTTGTAAACCCACTCTTGTCAATCTTAGGTATACCTCTCATTCTCTTTGTTCTCATTCGTACTCAACTTCCATAGAGATATTTTGGACTAATGGCGACACATAATTGGAGACCAAGAGGAACCATTGATGCGGGCCAGGATGAAGACAAGCAATTTGCTTGGTGCAGGCTATGCACTGTCCTAGTATCGGATCAGTGAGCATGTGTACAGATCAGTAGTGAGGCAATATAGGAGATGTGCGCTGAACCGATAACCCGAGAATGAAAGTTGGCAGTCGATAGCGGATCAACGCGCAGGTGAGTATAGGCCATTGTTCGTCATGTCAAGATTTTGGATCGAATATGAGTCTTCATACTTTTCCCATGCCGATCTTTGTTTTTTGGACGATTACACACTTTGAAACCTTTGTAGATTAGAAGCGGTGTAGCCACCACGCCAAAGGGGGAATCTATAATATTCTCTCTGAATTTGTGCTATTTGCATCGTGCAAGCCATTCGCAAACCCAATATTGGATCAGTTCACGCGTAGAAAGGTCAGCAGCTATAGAATGTAGGTCGGGCACACCGAACCGATATCAGACAGAAAAGTCAGAAAGTAGGTGATAGCGGATGGGCGCGCGGGAATGTGAAACAAAAATATCACGATTGGGTTGGGCGCGCTAAACCGATATTGCCTGTTGTAAGAAAAAAAACGGTAACTTTTGATCGACAGGTCGAATTGAGACGATTATAGTGCCATTAGAATGCCCTCGATCAGAGCTTTTCAATGACACCGAGGATGACCCAATTTTGAACTATGGTTAAAGATATATTCTCAGTCAAATTTTTGGGTGGTCAACTTTATAAAGGGCCCATTTTGGCCCATGTTCCTCCTATTAAGGTGTTTTCCATCACTGCCCTAACAGTTGTTAATGACAGAGCTTATTTAGGATAAGCCATCTGCCTACTATACCAGCAGCCTACTACAGCTATTTGTGGGCTGTACCAGTCAGCCATCGACCTCCACAGCCTGTCGGCGGCCAAAAACCAGGGATTGTGGCCCATCACTATATACAGTAAAGAAATCACCCCCACAGCCTGTCTACGGCCATCTACAACCAAAAATTAGTAACCTGCACAACCCACCTGTGAGTTGTTTTAGCCTATTTTTTGCCTGTTCCGCCTGCCATAGTCTGTTTGTGGACTGTTTTCACCTACCTGCAACCTGTCCCAGTTGTTTTGTGACCCTTTTTGTTGTTCCGTAGACTATAGTGAACTTGCGGCAGCCTCTACTGCTATTTTTTGTAGCTGCCACAGTCTAAGTGAGACCTCTGAACTCCATCTTGGCCTAAATGCTTCCACAGTAACTGGTACTAGGGATTTTTCCAAGGTAGTTCTTTGATTTCGTGGGCAATCCAACAACCTATAAGTACAACGCAAATGGCAAACGAGAAAGGCAATGCAATTGGGAATTAAGCCTTTCATGACTAGTTGGGCTCTCTGACTTTCGGCTACCTCATTGCATATGAGGTAAGCTTTTACTTGACCTAATGTTTATTTCTAAGTCACTTCAGTTTCATGAAGTTCGGTTTGTCAATCCCTTACTTTCAATTGAACGTCGTGTGATATCATAGTTTTAATCACTTGTGACGTATTGAAGTAACGTAAGTTCTTGGAAGGACTAACTGCACCAAGTTTAGAAATGAGCTCACATTGATCTTAGCTTCTAGGATAAGTTTACAATTGTTGGCTATGCTCGTTCAACCAAGTGATTGATGGAGAATTTTGTAATGAAGTGTTTTGTACTACCATGAGTATGGAAATCGGTTTGATATTATAGCTATGTATGACAAATACTGTGGGTTGGACTAGTGGATTAACTATTTTTGGCAAGATTGGTGATCAAGGGCTACGCACAAAGTTATTGATTACGAGGAGACCTTTGCATTAGTATGTAAGTGGAATACTCTATGTTTACTTGTTGTTTTAGCTTCACATTTTGGTTGGTCTTTATATCAAATGGATGTAAAATCTGCTTTTCTAAATGGTGGGTTGGAAGAAGAAGTGTTCATGGATCAACCTGAAGGCTTTTTGACGAAATGATAGGAGCATAAAGTGTGTTGCTTGAAAGAAGCACTTTATGGTCTCAAACATGCACCACATATATAGGCACCACGCCCATGTTGCCCATCTTGTTCACTAAATAAAGTAATGGCTGGTGATCAGTATAAAATGCAAAATGCACTGCCATCAAATAATGTCGAAATTTCTTATTGGAAAAAACCATGGCCAACGCTTCTCGTTATGTTGTCGAATATTTCTTCTTAGGATCTCTAAGTTATCGGCTTGCAAATATGATGGGATAGTCTTTTTTGTATTCACCTGGCTGCGTCAAAACTGATGCAATAGCATATTTTGATGCATCAGTATGAACATGAAACTCTATTGTCCAATTTGGAGCTCGTAAAATTGGTGCAGAAGCTAAAGCTTTCTTCAATTTTTGAAATGCTTTCAACGCCTCGGTTGTCCAAATAGGTATATAGGTTGTGCTAAATCCGTAAAAAATAAAATATCTGATAGTAATTTGCATGACCCAAAAAAATGTATACTCCTCAAATTGTTCCTAGTGGCGGTAGCTCCACAACTACTTTGATTTTGAAATAATTCGTAGCAATGCCATGTCTGGATATCACATGTCCAAGAACAAATCCATGAGTTACCCAAATTTGACACTTTTCTGGATTTAAGGAGATTTGGTACTTGCGACAATGTTCAAATACTTTTTCCAAGCGATCCAGGTGGTCTGTATCGGCACTATGAACTCCCAGATCGTCCAAGTAGATTTCAAGGAACTTCTGCAAGTAGTCTTTAAAGGCGAACTGCATGACACTTTAACTAGGTGCATTACAAAGTCCAAACAGCATAAGTTTCCCATTCTATTGCAAAAGTTGTTTTATGGCTATTTGTAGGTGCGATCTTGACTTGGTTGTAACCACTAAAGCCATCCAAAAAACTATAGGCTTTTGCTCCAGCAAGGCGGTCCAATATGCTTTTAGTAAAAGGTAACAGAAAGTGATCCTTTCGCGTCACTTTGTTCAAAGCTTTGAGATTCACACAAATTCTCATCTTCTCACTCTTCTTAGGAACGATGATAGTTAGTGAAACACATTCAGTATGCTTGATCTCGTAGATGAAATCGACTTTAAGTAATCTCTGTAGCTCTTTCTTAATAAGATCAGTAACGTTTGGATTATAGTGATAGAATCTTGTGACTTTTGGAACTGCATCAGGCATCAAGGGAATTGTATGCTCAATCACAGATGTTGGAATCCCTTTTAGATCCTTGTATGTCCACTTTAGTCAGTTTTATTTTCGGTTCTTCAGGAATATCACGGATTACAAACCTATTAGGATCCATATGATTTAATATTTGCTCATCTGTGAGTTTTGCATTTTCATCGTAAGACAAGATGTGACTGACATGGATGAGTTCATCTTCAATCGGATCTGATATCCAAGCTACGTTCATCATGTTCACTAAAAAAGTGATTGGCATATCCAAAGTTCGATCTGGTAAAAAAATCTCATTTAATTTGGATTGATTATCTCGTTGACACATATAGTCTGCTGTACAATCCACTGTTGCAAGCGCTTGGTTTCAATTGAAAGTATCAGTTTGAGAGTCATAATGAACTCCCAAATTCTTTACATGTTGATCATAGGTATGATTTGTTGTTGATGAATCATCATCCCCTTTTTGGACCACTGGCTTGATAGTCCAAGTGAATTGAAGGGTTCTTCATGATGGTGCAACTGAGTATTAACATCCGTTCATGGATTTTGTAAATTCGAAGGTGACACATGTGAAGAATGAGCTTCAGTTGTTGCTTTAGCTGCTTCTAATTCCTCTTCTTCTTGCATTGTTTTATCCATTGCCTCATATTCTGGTATCTCTTCTTTTTTGAGTTGAGATTTGGATACACCCCTAATTTGTAGTTGGTACAAATTTAGCAAGTACTGGATCAACTAGAACTTCTTTCTACTTCTGAGCTCTAGTAACAACCATCAAAGGTACACTTGGTTCAGTAGGCTGAGTTGTTGATCTTTGCTTGATCATAATCATATTCATTGGAGCAGTAACCAGTGGTGGTTTTGGCCTTGTTGGACAATCCTTGTAACAATGTCCAGAACCGCATTCACAACAGAATGGAACAAACTTCCCTTTATTCGGACATTCCGCAACTCTGTGGTTCTCTCTGCATGCAAAGCATCCAAGTGGTGCTCTGGCCCATTGTCTCGTTGCTTGTTGTTGTGTGGCAGCATAGATAGCATACTGCTCTGAAGGACCACTGTAATTCCATTGCTCGTTATCATTGTAAGGCACTAGTTCCATTAAATTAGCAGGAGGAGCTTGTTGTGCTTGTGGAGCTGGAAAAGCTAGTCGTTAAGGAAATGCCAGGCCAAAGTTCTGAGTCCGGTTCTTAGGATCAAGTTCCTTATAGGTAGTAGGTTCTCGATATTGAAGTTTAGCATACCTTTGCCAAATAATATGAGGACTAAACGAGAAAAAAGTTGTTTCAAGTCCATTAGAATTGCACAAATGACAAATAGTATTCGTCATTCATTGTTTCAATGTTGGACATTTGTTCATGGTGTGATTTCTCGCAAAAATTGAACACCAGGCATTTTTTCCGACTAGAAAAAGTCTTAGCTAATTTTTCAGTTGCGTTGCTACTCTTAGCATGCACCTCTTCCAAAGCTTTCAACTTCTCATCGAATTGAGACTGCATCTTATCCAGCTGCATCAGTTGTTTTTTACCAAGTTTCTCAAACTCGTTCGTCATCAATTCCACAGTAGCATTAATATTCGTGGATGCAATAGTGGTGGATGTAGTAGTGGTTTGCCCCGCTGTATAAGGCAGCATTCCAATATTTGGTTCGTCATTAGAATCTTCATCCTCCTCTTGTATTGCATCGTCCATATCATTTTGTAAGGAAATATACTCAGTATGGCATTTCAGCTCGCATCTAATTTTTTTAGGTAGACCTACTAAAAACCACATAATCATAGCATCGTCATTAATTAAATCGGGATCACACTCAGATCTGAGGTTCTTAACCCGTTCAATATAATCTCGTACTCCCTCTCTCTTTCCCATCCATAAATTTTTCTGGTTTAAATCTTGTGATGAGGGCTTGTTTAGCAACTTCCCAATCTGCATGTTCCATTTCGTCTTGGTTATAGAACCAATCTTGTGCTGCTCCAGTTAAGGCCATAGGGAATAGCTTAAGTTTATCTTGTGGAAAAACTTCGCCATATATCTCACATGATATAGAATAGATTTTGAGAAATCTGACAGGATCAGATAACTCATTATACTTTGGTATCTCTAATCAAGGTGACCTTCTAACATCAATTGTAAATCAATTCAATCAGACAATGAGATTGGATCTAGATTTTTCAATCAAATCCTATCTCAGATCAGATTAGATGGAAGTGCAATGGAGGCAATTTGGCAAATTTTGAGTATATTAGCGAGTGTTTGGGGTTTAAACAGTAGGGTCCTCGGGTGAGTGTTTTCTAAGAATAGCTCGCCTTTGGGAGATAATACTTGCTAGGAAATGCTTGCCAAATGGCGGTTGAAACACTCGTCAAGTGGCAACTGAACATTCGCCTATGAGCTAAAACATTCGCCAGCTAGCAAAAATATTCGCTCACTATGATTATTCCTTGGTTGGCTGCTTTATATTTCATTCCTTGGAGTGTGCAAGACCAAATACATGTAACAAGCTTAGACTTTTGATTTACCGCCTATGTACACAAGGCTCAACACTAAAAACATAACAAATCAAGAAAAAAAAATGAGGAGGAATAAATGAATGAATTGATTCTCCTCCAATCGAATTGGGACTTATCGATTCATTCACGAATCACATATCATTCAAGTTCTAATAACAGTACAGTACTCCTTGAAACTCTTAGTCTTAATCTGAAGCATGCCCCCATTCAACCATGAATTGTATGAGTGCCAAATTGTTTGTTTGAGTAGTTGAGCATAGAACTAGCCCGAAGCCCATGTGAGTATGCCTTGGTTTCTTACCTAAGACACTTGGTTACTATGAATATGTTTTTCAATCGAATGCATGCATGTCTATGGTATCGATTTTTCCTTCATTGAGTTTCGACAAAAATGTCAATATGTGCTTATCATGAGCTATAAGTACTCATATTACCCAACATCATTAGCCAATTACTCTCCAGTTGAGATTATTGATAAAAAGACTAACAAAAATTTATGGTTCTAAATTTTTTAGGAGTATTTGGTATAACGTCCCATGTGGAATGAGCTGCGGTTGCCCTGCTATACTTTATGAAGAAAAGGTGAGGAATGCTAATTGAGAATTCTATGAAGAAAAAGGTGAGGAACGCTGATTGAAAATCCTCGTCATCGTCAAGTTTGGAAGAGAGATGGTATGATATTTTGTTGGATCGATCGTAAATATACTGTGTTTTGTTAATGCTTTGTGTCACGTGTGCACCCACAAGCCTACTCTGAAGCGTGCAGTACATACTACAGGAGTGCAGGCTCTTTACAGCTCTTTCTCTTGATAATCTGGGTCCTCGACTCAAGCAAGAACAGCAAACAAGCAGCACAATGACACGTTTTCAAATTTCAATGCAAATATGGAAGTTGATAATAGAATGCATGCTAGGCTGAAGTAGCGTAGGCTGAATAATAGATGCCTTGGAATTCTGAATACGGATCGAGTCAGGCTGCAGATAAAAACAAGAACTTCGATTATTAAATTCATGCTCTGCACTGATTCCCCTTAAAGTAATTTATAGGTCCTGACATTAGGCATGGCCGCGGATGGTCAAGTTACAAGTATTTGCTTTGCGTTGCTGTAGCATGTATCTGCTACCATGTAAGCTATGATTGGCAATGGGCATTGGTTTACTTTTCCTTGCCATTTCTTGCGCTGGATTATTTGAGTTGATTCAATTATCGATAAGAGTAATTTGTGAATCATAATTCGAGGAACACGAGACGATTGAGTTTCAGAATATTAAGGAAAGCACTTGGGAGGTAGCTGATTTAATAGGATGAATTTGTAAGTTCCACTTACAAGTCGCTTGTTTCTTTGAGATAGTTACCAGAATTGCAGTGCAAATAGAGCAGGATTTCAGCAACATTTCCTTCCTTAGTTCACGTTTTGCCTTCAGCACAAAGGTCCGATGATCACGAGCTTACAAGTCGCTTCTTTCTTTGAGATAATTTCTAAAAATGCACTGCAAATAGAGCAGGATAGTAGGAAGATTTTCTTCCTAAGTTCACATTATGCTTTCAGCACGAAGGTCTGACGATTATGAGCTCCAAATAAAACTAATTTACTTTTAGATTCTACATGGATGGAAATGCGGTTCGGGAGTCCGCAAAATTATTTGTTTTCAGTTTCTGTTTTGCTGGTTCGTAGATGAGTTCTTGAACAGAATGCTAAGATTTTATAGCAAGTACTTCACTACGGCTCAGTTCATTTCTGAACAGAATATCACGGCAGGTGTATAAGAACGAAAAATGGGACGAACATTTTGTACCTTTTGTACCTTTTATATCGCATTGGCTTCGGAGTTCGCTATTATCCTTATGTTTCTACTAAGTTCCATCATGTGCTCTGAGTCACACTATATGGTAAAGCAGGCTCATCTGATGGGCCCTTTCATACGGATCACCTCTGGTGAAAGAATTATTTTGCGCAGCGAATTTCAGTCAAATGCGATGCACTCTCAAAAGATAAGGTAATTCCAACACCCAAGAACTAGTAACGTTGAAACTCCTGTGTTCTATTTGCACTTTCAATGACTCTAAGTACCAACATTTCGACATTTTGTTAGTTCAATAATGTGAGATTCGCACATTTGAAGTCTAAAACTGCCTCGGCTCTTATTCTGCTCTTTGTCTCCAGGTTCTCATTTGGCTTCTTTAAAGACTCTGCCGGTTTTTTCACGGTGGCGATATATGCATCAAGCTATGATAAGCCTAGAAGGGTCTGGGCTGCAAGCGGTGACGGTAGAATCGCACTTAAGGTGGCAGACAATGCCACTCTGCAGTTGGACAGTGGAGGAAACCTTGTCCTCCTCGATTCATGCTTACAACAGATATGGTCTACTAATACCTCCGGAAGTGGAGCAGTAAGGCTGGAGCTACAGCAGTCTGGTAACCTTGTGTTATACGATAAGCAAGATAAGCATGTGTGGCAGAGTTTTGATAGTCCTCTCGACGTCCTGCTTCCAGGCCAGAAATTGAGAATGGGAATGAAAATGGTAAGTCCCTCTACTACAGTCATATTTTGCATGTATTGCCTGCCTTGCGATACTAGATTTACATCAGTGCTTGTTCTTGATATGCAATCTTTCATGATATTGAATGCTGATGTTGAGCGGAAGACTGCCTTTTCTTGTGCAGTTTATATTGAAATCGTACTTCATAACACCAGAGTAAAGTCTTTGTTCAAGAGTCGGCTGTGAAGTATAAACTTCTTTGTCGCAGGTCAATGGCAAATTTTCTCTTTTGGCAGAGCATGGTGGGCTTGTTTTGTACTCTGGAATATTTCGAAAGTGGATGTGGAGCTTTTACGGCATGCGTGCCAAAAGGTGCATTGACTGGTAGACAGTAGACGTGAAATTGAGTTTTCTTATAAATCCAGTATCTGATAACGCCTTCATGTATAAGAGGAACATTGACTGATACTGTACCTTAAGGTATTCCTTTTCTAACCATCGCTTAATGCATGTTTGAGATCATCAGGTCGTTGTCGCAAAATTGCAAGCATCTATTGTCAATAGAATTTCGGACCGACGGGATTCACTTGGCAAAATATTCAACGACATCCCAAACCATCGCAAGGGAATTGTGCAATTTTTCAACTATTGCTGAAAATCCTCTTCGGCTTATGAAAGGTTACGTTGCCTCTGCTATGCGGCTTAGTGAAGATGGAACTATTCATGTGGATGTGCAGTCTGCTGAGGATAAGTTTCTGCGAAGGTGTAGATTCTCTACAAGTTCACTTAAGCCTATTCTTTTCTAGAAGTGGTAGAACAATAGCAAGAATTGTGGTAACTGTCAATGTGTGTATTACCCTGTTCAGTATTTGTGATACCCTTGGCAACTCATTATCTGCTGGATCTTTGCATATACAATTAGAAGATCTTCTAGACTGAGTCCTGACTTGCTGATTTTCTCTAGATTTAGATCTCGCTACCTCCTAGCAATGGAGCACAATAACTGCATCTCCCCCTGGCATTGTGAATATTGTAACAAATGCATTGATGGCCACGACTGCATTTGTTCGTCAAATAGTGCACGATATAAGGGTTTGCAAAGCTGGGCGCCAATACTAAAGCGGGGACCCCAGGATATTTATCCTGCTGAGAAGGTATTCTTTTTGTTTTCCGAAACCGTTGTACTGCCAATCTGTTGAAACGGTTTGTGTGGATGATTTTCATGAATACCACTGCTAAAGAGAACCAATAGTCCAGTTTTGCCATCTGATGAAATTGAGGTTCTAGAGTTAGCGTGATCATCGAGCCTTTTTGGTTACAGAGCATACGCAATTAAAGTTGTCGAGGTATTCCATCTCCTTTGTTATGTTGGTACACAAACATATATATTATTAAAAGCCTTGTAATTTTATTGGTCACCTTTTTGGATGGATAAGGTGTGGTCTTGACTTTATTATTTTATTCTTGATATGCAGAAAAGAATCACGATCACAATACTTGAAGCCCTTGTTAGTGCCGCTTGTGTTGCTCTTCTATTGTCTGTTTGTGCCACTAAAAAGCCCCAAAATAGCAGATTCGTTGTTACAAATAAATCTGTACAAGAAGCCTTGCGAGATTCTCTACCAGAAGAGTTCTCTTTTCGGACTCTGCGGAAAATTACAAACAATTTCAGCTCAAAGCTTGGTGATGGTGGCTTTGGACTCGTGTATGAGGGTTTGTTCAAAGGCAAAACTAAAGTTGCTGTCAAGGTACTAGATCGAACGTCCACACAAGGGGAAAAGGAATTTAGGGCTGAAGTGACCATGATGGCTAGCACGAGACACATGCATGTAATGCATCTCCGGGGCTTTTGTGCTGAGAAAGCCCATAGGCTTCTTGTATATGACTATATGCCAAATGCCTCATTGGATAAGTGGCTCTTCTCCCCATCAGGTTAGCCTAGCATTCTTGTGAATCCTGTGTTATTTAAACTCACTAAGACTTCCCAGGATATCATTTTCTATTGTAATCTTGTGTTGCATTTATCACATGGAATTTGAATTCTATTCTTGCTTTTAACACTATGAAAAACTAGAAATGTTTATATGCATCATGTATAACATTATTTATTTGTTGAGATAGTATCCTAATCCAGTTTTTGGGCCATCGACAGGACGATTTACTATGTTAGACTGGGTCACCAGGTTCAATATTGCAAGGGGGGCAGCTCGTGGGTTAGCTTACCTTCATGAAGAGTGTACACAACAAATCATTCATTTAGATGTGAAGCCGGAAAATATTCTGCTGGACGAGAACTTTGTTCCAAAGGTTTATCATAACTTATGAACTATGGAAGCATTTTAGTAGTTAAAGAGCTTTTTGTGCATATAAAACTGTAAAATGTCACCAAACTCAATTGCAAGTCTCTGCCCATTACCAATCTTTTTTGTGTTGAAACTTAGAGGTTAAAACAATCGCTTAACAGGTTACTGGACATATTTTGCACTTGAAGCTTGAATGTGGCTGCTAATCAGAAGCAAGTTTTGTGTACAGCTTTTTCTCGGATTGTTTTTTGTGTTGAATAAATTCGTGCACAAGCTTTATGCATATTTTTTTTTTATCAGTGTAGTTTCTTGATAAAATAGAACCTTTTGCATAGCTTCTGAACAAGTTCAAACTGCTCTTTGATGTCCCTCTTGTGCAAGTGGCATGGATAGAAACTTCAAAAGTGATTTTTTCCAGCTGAGACTCGAGAGCTAATTTCAAAACATATCTCTCAAGCGGGGTCATTGTATAAAATACCTACAAGTGAGAGTAAATGCCAACAAGGCCTGGTGGGTGGCCACGGGTGCTCCATTCCCTCCACCCTTCAAGAAACCAGATGGTAGGCCTTGCTTGGAGTGTGTAGGCCATCTTCATGGGCATGCATGTTTTACAAGCTCAGGAACCATGCATAGTAATGGCTACACTAATACTGAGATTTGGACGTGCTTTTTAATTATATTTTGGGAATCAATAAATCTATAGATCAACCAAATTCAATGACCCTTGAGCTGATTTTCTTCATGTATGTACGAAAGTTGCTGTACAATATACTTCTTTTGTGGAATTTAAAGGGAATCAAGATTGGTATAGGTGGTTGCACTATCATAGTTAGAACGTTAGAACATCACCTTGTCGAAACTTAGCTGTTCATTTAAGGGGAGATCTGCTGACCGGTTGCATCCCTTCAAATAATCAATTAGCATCTCCTTCAAGCCCCGCTGCTGATAAGATAGTACGGTGAAAGGTTACAATGAGCCTCAATTTCTTTCTGCTGAGTAGCTTAGGTTAATTAGTATAGTCAAGTCTAACATTCATTTTGTACATGATGAGCGAAAAAAATCTACAAGAAATTCTAGATAATTTCTAGCTATAGCAGATTATGGTGGCTATGGTTGTTTTGCATTAGTTTCATCTTGTGATTCTAAAATGTTGGGGTTTTGCAGGTGGCAGATTTTGGGTTATCGAAACTGATAGATCGAGACAGAAGTAGGGTAGTAACTAATACTAGGGGCACGCCAGGGTACCTAGCCCCTGAGTGGGTTCAACGTTCCTCTGTCACAGCAAAAGTTGACGTATACAGTTTTGGAATTGTGCTACTCGAGTTGGTATGTGGCCGTGAAACTATTGATATGTCTATGGGCTCGGAGCTGTGGTATTTACCAGCGTGGGCTGTCCGGATGGTAGAAGAAGGAAGAGCTCTCGAGATTATTGATAGCCATATTCGTGAGGAAGTTCAACTTTTTTTTGAGGAGCAAGGCAAAAGAGTGATAAGAGTAGCGTTGTGCTGCATTCAGGAGGACCCTGCAGTACGGCCTGCTATGAGTCGGGTCGTGCAAATGCTAGAAGGTACTGTTGACCCAAAAGCTCCAAGTGTCACCCGAGTTTCTACTCAACCAACAGCTGTAAGGTTAAAAGGTAAATTGAAGGCGTATGTTGAAGCTATGTCAGATGGATATACACATGACGTGACAATGGGATCCAACCTGCGAGGTAATCTGCTTAGTGCCATGTTCATGCAAACAAGCCTAACAGCCCTTGATCTGTAGGACTCAAAAGCTCTACTTATAGCATATAAATTTGGATTGACTAATTGATTCATGATTGTTTAAGAAGTTTGTAATCAGGAAGCTCAGAAGTCTTACATGAAATGTTTTCTGTCTCAGGTTTAGATAATGGCACTATAGGAAAACAAACTGGTCATGAGGATGTAGGCATTTTAGTGGCCTCTGGACATGCTGTTTTGAAGCCAAAGACTGGGCCCACTATCCCTCCATGGCCATTGAAAGGATATGTTGTCCTTGTACGTGGAGTGGGAGATAAAAACTTGCATGCTGTTATAAGAGATGTCAGAGTACGATTGAAACAAGTTAAATTTGCATTTTTGTGTAGACTGGAGGACACCGAGTCATCAGAACGTTGGGGTGTTGAGGAGGAGGAAACAATATGGAGGCAGTGGAATGTGATGGTCAGGACGATGGAATTTTGGATCCCAGTGAAGTGGTCCACTCTACCAATGTGTGGATCAGAAAACTTTCCTATTGAATGGCTTGTTAAATAGTTGTGTTTGTTTGTGGGGTCTTACTTGGTGATCATGTCCATTGTGAAGGTTTTTTTTCAACAGATAGATTAAGGAGAAAATGCTCTTACAAGAATCTTCTTTGTCCAGAATGCAAGTATAGCAGAATATGAAAGTGGAAAGTCATTGTCTGTTTGACCAGTTGGAATTGTAGGATCAAGTTCAGTGTCAGCACATCCCCGAGTCTTATAAGATACACTTCCTAGTTCTGATTTGAAACTTTTATTGAAGTCAAAATGGCAAGTTATGAATACATCTTTTATTTGGCTCTTATGTTATTTTTCCTAGAATGTAGTTCAAGCATGTATGTCCTTTGTAGCCCTTTCTAGTGTGTCTATTGATCCACTAATGAAAATAATCAAATATATCATAACAAGAGTGCACGTAGTAAGCCTCCTAAGATGGCTAACATTGAGATAATATTTGTAGCAAGTGTACGTAAGCCTCCTAATATGGCTAACATGTACTAGGTATCTGCCATTCAAAGGGGGGCTAACCTGTTGTAGCACCCCTGAGCCACAAGAGCGGCGAGGGTGGCTACAGCAAGTAGCCCACCGTTGGATGGTGAATACCATACGTAGCAGTTGCAGATCTACGGTGGAGATTAAAAACATTTTAGAAGATGATATTTGTAGCAAGTGTATGTAAGCTTTCGAGGTGGGTGCCTTGGAGATTATATGAAACTATTATGCAAATGTTATTGGCTCCTTAATGAGACTAGATGACTCTTATGATAACACATTGATTATTGCAATATGGAATCAAGAACATATCACACAAAGGAATTAAGCAACATAAACTTAAGCATACGATTACAAAACAAGGTGTTTTTGCCCCCATCTTCTATTCACTAAATAAAACAAAAAATGTATCAAGAAAGTCACTATGCTTATGCCAACAAACCATTGAGTGTATTTTAACCCTAAATCTCCTTACTTTTCTCTCTCTCTCTCTCTCTCTCTCTCTCTCTCTCTCTCTCTCTCTCTCTCTCTCTCTCTCACTCTCATAAAGATAGCAATAACAAGCAAATCCAACAAACATTAAGATAGCAATAAATATGAGAGAGATGGAAGAGAAAGAGAAGCAAGGGCATTCAATGCCAAAATATTGACTTTTTAATATGGATCTATGATCTTCTTTTGGAAATTAATTTTTAAGACTCAACTTAAGATGACCTCACTAAATATCACTCAACACATCTCAACATCAATTTGCTTTCCAAAAGATAAAATATCTCTAAGATGCTATACTAAGTAAACTCTCATCCAATATAGTCATGCGACTTTTTTGTCTTCCCGAATATTGCAAAAAGTAAATCAAATGAATCAAATCATGAAGAAGAGCACTAAGAATAATGAATACATCGGTTTCATTAGCTCTACAATGGAGACAATAAAATAGTCCCAAAAGAAGTAAAATCATAAAATTAAAGTGGACAGATACCTTTGAAGGTCTTGGTATAATTTAAGATATCTATATATGCTAAAACTATTTGGGTTTCCCGGCAGCTCGCTGTCCGGTCACGCTGTGACGGGCTGTCCGGTCACGCTGTGACGGGCACCGTGACGGGCAGACCTTTTTTTTTAATTTTTTTTTTAATGGCTCTGGGCGGGCGGGCGGGCAAATGTACTATTACATTTTTTTTTTTTCTTCTTTCTCCTCAACGATTATCATCCAACAACGAAGCCGATCTCTGACCAGGAGCGCCAATCGTTTGCAAGCATGGCAGCAGGACTAGAATCTAGCAGTAGCATCAGTAGCACAGTGGATTTGTCAGGCACTGGTTGGTGGAACACAAGCTCCGAGCCGTTGGTATTACTTCATCTTGAGTCTTGTGCTTTTACGCATACCAACATCTAATAGCTCTCTTTCCTTGCAGTAATTGATGTATTTTGGCATTAGATTAAGAAGAATCAGGTTTCAATCTTACACATAATAATATGAAAGAGCTCTCTGCCCTTGAATTGATTGTTGCATGTCGGCAATAGAACAGGAATCAAGCCTATTAAGAAGCTCTCTTGTGTCGCTTTCATCGCTGGACTTGGGCAATGGAATTTGTTGATGGCATTGGTATAAATTTTACAATACACTTATTAGCTTTTGGTTTCTTACAATAGTTGATTTTTTTTGGCAGAGGAAGCAAAGAATCAGGGGCAGTGCCTTAAAATTGCCGATCAGATCAGTGCCACAAAATTCAACCCTTATGAAAAGGTTACGAATGGTGCAAATTTGTTAACAAGCTGCTATAGGTCATGTTCTGATGAGGATGTATATATGTATATATATTTTTAAGGTCAAAATATGGAAGAAGCTTATCTACTTGCCATGCTTCGCGTCATCGTCTAACTAATTACCATACGACAATCTTTGGTCGATTGCAAAGTGTCTTGTTGGTCTCTTTTGCTTCTCGATTGAGAACTACGACTGTCAGTACCTACTGTCAGAGTCTCTTTCGCTCTACGTCGCACGCCCCCTCGTGCGCACACAAACCGACGGGCACACTTCGCTTCTATATATTAAAACTTTAGTGTTCCCATGCCGCTCAAGTTAATTAATTTGTATAGTACTAGCCATCAATCCTAAATCTATGAACCAAGCTCATAGACTATCTGATAAGAATACCAAAATTTCTCTTCACCCAATTCTCTTAGTTCCGGAGAATCGATAATTCTATTCTCCACTGTAGGTTTCACGTTGGTTACGCACTTTTAGGTCTAGCCGTTTTTCATGCAATTACCAAAAGAGTAGCCAAATGACAAAAAATCCATTCACGTACATATGGTTCCCCTCACATGCAAAAACAAGCCAAGCCTATGCATGAACCAGTAAACCATCGTATAGCCATGCAATACCAAGAAAACAAGAATTGTGGTATTGTACCACAAAGGCCTTGCCATGTCGTAATAGCATGAATCCTAAACTTTTAGGATTTGTAAGGTGTTTTTTATATTGTTGTGATAAATTTTTACATTTGAATGTTAGATGAGATCTTTAATATTTATTATAAGTTGTTTTTTAGAGAAAGACGTCGATTCCATTGTTATACTTGTTGGCTTTTTCAAACAATGGCCCAAAGTTTGAATCAATTAAAATCCTAATTAAAAAGGATAAATATGCTATATGACTTTGTATAATAATTTTAGTCTTGTTGAAAAAAATATTTTGAGCATTTTGGCCCATGAGTTGTTGAAGAGCCTAGATAAATTATTTTGTGTAAATAGTGTATATCATGTTTTTGAAATATGTGAATTAATGTTTTAAGAAATTGATAACATTTGTAATTTTTATTAGTTTATGTAACATGGGTTTATGTTTTGATTGATTCCAGTCACTACCAATGTTTCTTCAACCTAAAATTTCGATCCAATTGTCAGTAGGTTTATTCTTTGTGTGATAGACAACGAGATTAACTACGGCAAAAAGATCTCTAATTGCAACACAATCAAAAACTTGCAAATCTGTATATTTGCGAAGATGATCATTGTCTTCATTCAAACCTATAGAACAATTTTACCACAAGTAATGAAGATTGACAAGCGCAATCTTTATTTTGAATAATCACGTTTTAACATTCATAATTACAAAAGTTCATATTAATCACGATTGCGTTGTACAATATTTTCGTATTTAAGAATATTAAAAATCAATATTCACTTGGCATAGATTAAACGGAACACTGAAGTTTCTAAGTTTAACTTTTCTTACACGACCACTAATTTCAAGTATAGCTATTAGAATGAGGCCAAAGTGCTTTCTTCTTTCATGTGAGAATAGCATCAACGTTAAGGTCCTCTGGCAAGCTACTCACAATTTCTAGGATCTATATAAGCTATGCACACCAAAAACCGAAGACCAACATATGCCAAGAGCTTTTTCCAACCCTGCTTCTGCATGCGTAAACAGTACAGAAAACTGTCAACAAGAATGCAAATATTGTAAAAAAACTTCTCTAAGTTTCTTGATAACCATAACTAGATAAATGCAATCCAAAGGAGAGCATATTCAAGACCATGAATTGTCTTTTTGGTTAATTGAAGGTGAATTCAGGGCTGAAGAAGGTCCTTCCGTCATGCAAACTATCGGCCAACGAAATTTAGCAGTCTAGATTATGAGAAAATCATGGGGCCAAGAGTTTTCACAATACTTAAATGAGATTTACACTCTTTTACATCCTTCGTGTGCTACTACTTGATATTTCCCTTTACTTTGTTTAATGCATGATCTAGAGAATTTCATTGCATGATCTCTTTGTCTTTACGGTTCTTGTAGTTGCATGCACTTGCAAATGCTATGTCTGATTTAGTACGTAGTTGTTATGCTTAATTTTATATGGGTCTTGTTCTACGCTAATATCCTAGCTAACTTCAGCACATGGGTCCTGGCATTGCACACAACAGGGTTACATGGGTGATCCAGATGGCATACTCGCTCATCTATCTACCAATAAAGCGGGTGTGAACAAAGGTTCATGGCAGTAATACTATATTATTAAGTAGTTCTTATATCTCCGTAAAAGTAATGAGTGGAGTTACAAGCGAATTCTAATTGAAAGAAGAAGAATCTGACATGTAGAACAAAAATCAAATCCATAAGAGCAATCATCATCAAATATTGAAGAGGAGAAATAACCTCATTATTCCATCTTCACGGCTGGAAAACATTTATTTTGGATTATAAACACATCCAAGAAACATAATTTGCCCTTTTATGTCTACACATAGCAGCACACCTTACATGAGAAAAAAACATTCGGATATGCAGCCTCGCTCTGACCAAGCATTCCTCGTTAGCTCTGAAAAGATGCGTTGAACATAATTATAAATCCGGACTCTGAAGAGTTGCGTTGAAGAGAATTGCAAATTTGGACGCTCAGAGAGCTCCGCCATTGTATCTAAAAATTTAGATTGTGCAGATTAGACTTCCTGAACTTCACTTCCAAATATTTAAACTCTCTCGCATAACTGATTTTCAAAAAGCTGAAAGCTGTTGATATCTATTTGCTTTAAATTTAACACTAATCATGCACCAACGATGTGTTCCATACATTCCTTCCTATGCCACTCATTCCTCATGCAAACTACATGCTTTTTAGCTATTTTTCGCTTATGCAAACAATCAAGAACGATCATGCTATTCATGCCTTCCTTAATTGCAAATCATTTCTACTTTTTCCCATGCATACTTGTTATTTCAGGCCTCTTCCCACAAAGGTGCAAACCTTGAATGCTAAGTCCACACAACCATTTAGCCTTCAATGTTGACTTTTCTTGAAACTCCATTGACCAACCTCACCGCATAGCATTGCCAAAAACTTTCTTTTCCAAAAAGACCCATGCAAAGTCTTTATAGCCAAAGGGAAGACAAGGAATAGTGGCAAGCCACAAGGGCCTGTCTTTGTGAAGGTACATAGTTTTGTACTGGGAGCTAGTAAACGAAAATAGTCTAGGGAAGGCAAGTACATTTTTTAGTATTTGGAGGTGGTAAACAAAAATTGGCGACTAATAATGGATCGAAGGCATTGGTCAGCAAAATTAAATATGTGTTTGCCTATTAAAGATTCATCGAACACTAATCTAGTTGTCAATTATTGAAGTTTATCACCAGATAGTGATGTCAAGTGGTTTGTGTTTATAGGTATATGTAAAGCTGAATGGATGATGGTTCCACCAATGTTGTATGCAGCCTTGCCGATATATGCTAGCAGTAGACTTTTTGGCAAATCAATATCTGTTGAATAGTATTTGTAATAGTGTCGTAATAAACCTTGAACTAAAATAAGCATTGTAAATATTTTACCTGTGCCTGCACCACCTGTCAAAAATAAGTTGAGGCGTTTGTCTAGGAATGTTCATTTTAAATACATAATATCATCGAAAATTAGGCGTTGTTTTGTAGTTAAATTCCTGATATGCTCAAAGTACGATTGTTGATCCATTAGTTTATGTAATGGCGCTAGATTTTCTTGGAGGTTATGTGGGGCATTCGATTTTTGAATGAAACGGATGTCAAGTTGGATGTTGTAGTTATATTGTTATTCATGATGTTGATTTATATTGGAAATGAATTTTTTGATGTATTGCTTGTATTAGAATGGGGTGATGATACAAGCATAGTGCATGGATTTGGGAACTCGTAATTAAATTTCTTGGAATTCGTTTGAATGGTATTATAATGTAAATTGTATGCGGCTTTGAAAGTTATGTAATGTTCAGTAATGTTATTTTCAGATTCTGTAGATGGCTTGTATAGGAGTAGTTCTTCGCGATAAAAGTTTTTAGGATCTTTATGTTGATTATAGTGTACGAATTTTATTACTTGTGGGGTTCTACGTTTACGAATGCCATAGTTTGTTATACGATAGCATGAAATATATTCTGCCAAACATAAATGCATGGGTATTTGGTCGTGCAAGGTATTTTTCAATTTTGGTTTTGTAGTGTATGTCTGTGGAATTCGGTTCCAAGTTTTGTAACTCGGTTTTGTGTTTTAAAACAAATGCCCGCGTATGTTCAGGGTATGTATCTATAAAAGTAGTAGTTCGTGTTGAACTATTTAGAGGAAGTGCAAGTACAATCAATGCAACAAATTGAGCACTCATTTGTTGTGTATTTAAAAGAGCATTGCTCATGTGTTTCAATCGTGTGAGAGTGTCGTCATTATTTCGTATGCTTGTTTGTAATGCATTTTTAAGGGTTTTGGAGATGCCACTTTAAGTCTTTGTCAAATATGACATGCAGTAACTTGCAGCTACATATGGATCAAGAATGTATTGAATATCTATATTTGCAATCCACAATGCACTAATACGAGGATTGAAAATGTTAGTATAAATGTCTTGGGGTGCTCGATGCAAAAAAATTGTTTGTTTTTTAATTGTACTACGTAGTGCTTGAATATAAATATGAATTGATAATTGCAATGAACTTAACCATATACTGAATGTTTCTTGACATGTTGTATCAATTTGTAATATTTTATCCTGTATATTGTTAGGTATTTGTTGATAATATTTTCTTGATTGACTACCACAGTTTTCTAAAGGAGTAAGAATCATCGTATATAGCATTGGTGGCCGTGGATAGAAAAATCTACAATGTGTTGAGTTTTTTTGTTTTTAACATATCTGTTTATGGTTATGAGTTTGAATGTCCATGTTAGTTCTAGGTAATTTAGTTCGGTCACAGGAAATGAAATTGTCAATGAAGTTAATAATATCTTCGGTTTGTGTAATATTATAAAGCGGAGCATTTTGTATCCATAGTACACCATGGTCATGTTGGCTACCACCATGTTGGAATTCTGTAACAAAAAAATAATCATTTAATTTTCCAATTATTGTATTGTTTTTGGAAAGTAATGTTTTTAAAGTGTTTAATTTGTAATTGTAGTACCTTGCGCAGGTGGTTGTTCTAATTAGATTCCGTAGATATGCATTATGGGTACGATAAATACAAACAGGCTCAGTATTTGGGTGAAAGTATTCCAAGCATTCTATTAGGGGATCCCATTTGATTTTCGCAAAAGAAAGTGTGATGAAAAATGTTGGTGGCGCTAATTGACACATCATGGCAAAAACAATTTTTCGTAGTTCGTGTTTATAATCTGGAGATGTTTGTATGTGTTCAAAATCTTTATAACCGATATTTGATCGTAGTAGTTGTTCTATGTTTGTATCTTTTAATACATCACTTGATGTTATTGTTCGGTGTTGTGGTTTTCCTTTTCGTAACCATATCCATATTGAATTAAGAACTTGGCAAATTTGGAGTGGCAACGATATTTTGGTAATGCGATATCCACACTGGATTTATGTGTACATTTATTGTAGAATATAGTGGTGTATGTTGTAGATCAAGTATTGCATTCATTAGTTTTAAAGGTCCAATTGTATGTAGAAGTGTGATTTCGTGGACTATGAAATAACATGCATTCGTTTGTTTTGCAAGGATAAATTTGTGGTGGATCTGTAAGGACAAGTAATATAGTTATGCGTACATGGTTTTAATTTATGCATACAGAATAATTAGTAATGTTATGAGATGTTAGATTATATTGTTGTATACAAATTTCGTATGTCAATAGTTTTGCTAACCAAAATAGACAAAATAAATTGTAATATATACATGTCGGAGTTATATTTAGTATGTTATCAAAAACATATTTCTATTGAGAATATTTCTATGCAGTGTTGTAAAAGTTTTATTTGAAAAGAAATTGTTCTCCCACCAAACTGCGTCTGTATCAGCCGTATTTATGAAATTCGTAAAAAGTTCTATAATAAGTTGTCTTAATTCATGTGGTTGCATTTGGAAATTAGTAAGAAATGCAAATATGACAAAAATATCTATGTTTTCTGGAAGATGTTTTATAAATTCGAATTGTGTATTTAAGTTTTTCACTGATTTAACATCCATGTTGAAAAGGAAGAAGATTGAAAATTCAGAAACAGGTGTATGGGGATACCAGCAACAGCACCTGCAAATGAACACGAATGGAACTTAGGAACTACAAGTTCGGATCACTATTTTATGACTTCCAAAAGCAGTGTAAAATAGAATGAAAGTATGGACATAATGTATGTTTTCCGAATTGGTTTGTACGTACGCATTTGTAACTTAATATCTACAAGACAAACAAACATGCATGATAATTATAAAGCAGTACAACACCTGACAACATAAAGGCTTCAAGTTTTTTTAGGGCATTTATGAAATACTGCTATTGTGTTATAAAGTTAACTGAAAATCTTAAAAGTAGACTTCATTTATTTATAAATTTTATTTCGTAAATAGAATTAATGTACTTCAATGTTTGTTTTTTGAAGTTGCTAGGATCATAATGGTTGTAGACTATTAACACAACTACACATAATTACATGGCTGTAGATTTCTAATGTATTTATCATTACATGAAAGCAACACATTATGCTATTAGTTTTCAATTTCGGAAACTATAGAAAAGCATGCACGAATAATGTATGGTCGTTAGGTTTTTTACACACACACGTACACACGTACGTACACACACACACACACACACATAGATTGCAACAAAAAAAAAAAATTGAAACAATTTAACTCGGACATTGAAATAGATTCAAATATGTGAAACGACATAACAAAGTATTAACCAAAGTTCATGTGTTATTGTATTTGTAATTTTCTAGGTCAAGTCATTATTGAGGTAAATCAAGTGATTGAAGCTAAAAGCAACATGCAAAAATTAATGTTGTAAAAGTAGGAAATCGAAGTATGATACTATGACGAGGACATTTCTTTGTTTGAAGCTATGTTAATGATTTGTGAAAAATAAATCACGTACTAATAATGGATTTTTTAACAACTAATGTATTATTGCATAAATAAAAGTTGGAAAACATAATGCTAGAAAACGGTTTGCATGTATTTTTGATAAGCCATACGGAATTTGTATCGGTATGTTAACAGAGTTACTGTAATGCATTGTTGGTGTACTAATGCAGGTTTGAGAAATTACCTCATGGTAAAGTACGAGAATGGTAATTTTTTATACAAGAAAATGTTTATGAAAGTACAAATGGAATGTTTATAGAAAAAATAATGATGTTTGTATAGCACAACTCGTTCAAAATGAATGCCAGCTACATCAAGAAAGTGCGTCTGAAAAAATGATGATGTTTGTATACCACAACTCGTTCAAAATGAATGCCATCTACATCAGGAAAATGCATATGGAACTGAATTTAGTGTTTTTTTTTGCAAATTTTGAAGGTGAAATGGTACGTAGGTCTACCAATGCACGAGCACAATAAAAAAATCTTTCAAAATTGATTCCTATTTATAACTCTGAAAACTATATGAAAATGTTCTAAAAAAGTACATAGTCGCGGTTTTACAAGTATGATGTTGTTTGTAATGCAAGAATGTCAATTAACTATACAAGGAAAAATATATTAAAATTTATAAATTTAACATCTACAAAAAAGTAACATACGAAATGGCATGTATGTCGTGGTTCATCTATTTTAAATTACAAGTATTCGCTAATTTACGATTACATAATAAAATTCGTTGAAAATGATTACCATCCACATCATTAAAACATGTATGGAAGCCTTATAGAAAACTAGATTTTATCATTTCTGCAAGGACGATGTGATCCCTAAGACAAGAGTCTCGGACTTTTATGTACAAAGAACATCACTATTTTTTGGTAACGGCAAATTAGGATTGAACCAGTCCTGAATTCTTGGATGACTTCCTTTTGGGAGTTTGATTGCCATCCATTTGAGCAGGTAACTTGCATAGTACCCAGTGAGGCGTGTGCATGAATCATTCGGAATAGCCTGGGTGTCACACACATCGGATGTTGGAATTAAGGTATTTTCAAATATGTTGCAAGGCAGGGAAATAGAATATGCAGGTGTAAAGGCACCTGAAATGCAATTAAATCCAATAAGTACTTGCTTGTTTTTAGGTATAGAGGAGCTGGATCAGATATAGAGTATATGCTCTCTTGTAAACGTTTATGTGAAACAGTCAATAAATCTGTAATGCATGTGCGAGCTATGAAGGAGGCCCAATTTATTGCAATAGATTCAGTTGTTGGGTGGTAACCTTGGAAAAGACAAACTGCAATACTAGTCCAGAGCATGGGTAATACATTATCATAGGAGCACAAAACTTTATCACATATGAAATAGCATAATGCTTGGAACTGACGGTTTTTTATTTGTGAAATCAGTAGGTTTTGGTTTAGGTCGAATGGTAAGTTTTCATTTATAACACAAAAACATGCATGGGGGGTTAGTAGGGGAAAATCGTACACGTTTCGAGTATTGTATGGGATTCGAAATAGGTCACAAAAAGAATGTTCAGTAACTTCTAGTTGTGTATTTGTTTCTCATAATTTGATTGCACTGATGTTTTGATGGAAGAATACATGATCATCGATGACTATGTAGATAAGTTTTGTAACAATGTTGGAATAGTTTGTTTTATAAAATTTAAAGAGACATATAACGTGCTATTTAAATATATAACACCTATACCATTTGGAATTTGTATAATGTGTGTGTGTGTGTGTGTGTGTGTGTGTGCGCGCGCGCGCGCATGCGCGCATGTGTGCACGGGTGCATGTGCGTGCGCACGTGTATATTTTTTATGTCATAAAAATATCGTCATGTTAGAAAAGACCCAAACACAACACTACCATTCAAAGCAATACAGTAGAATTACAGCTGTATGAAAAGTATATGCAACTTAAAGGAATGCAAAGTTTCAAAACGGTAATATTTAGAAATTACGGGAAGCTAAGTTACAATGTTAAATATATTAGATTATGGTAAATAAGTGCAACCACAAAAATAACATGCCAATCTAAATAACAATTTCGAAACTGAAAAATATGTACTACCTAATACATACACAACTAGACATACAATTCTGGAATATATATCAAATATAGTGTTTAAAAGAAAAACATGGTCTTTTATTCTACACAGGCGATATAACATAGTTACGAATTATGGAAATCAAAAGTACAAGTATATGTATACGTACTACTTTTGAAAATGGAACGCAAGTTTGAATATATACCATCATGTTATTTTTACAAAGCTACTCAAATAGTTTCTCATATTCGAGTACATAACCATGCTCGTCGATCAAAAATTGGCCACGACTTTCAAATTTTGCCAAAGTTGCCTGAGTCGCAATAGGATCCTCATTTTGCAGCACCAACAAAGGCTTTGCCAAATTAGATATGTTTTGTATCAATGCGCCTTTCAGTTTGATTTCCTGTATACCTTTTGGCCCAATCACAACACCATTCAAGCAGGAGGCTTTTTCTAAAGTAGTTGGATGCATACACACGAAGCAGAAAGCGTTGTCATTTCGGAAACCGAACTTATCATGTTTGCAAAATATACAAACATGCTCAAAACAAGGTACATTAATTCCTTTAACATGTAACCGGCCCGAAATCTGCAAGTACCACAATCAGTTCACATGTCATAAATTACTAATAAAAATCTACCATAGCACATCGCAGATAATGCGTATGGTTTTGATACATAAAACAAATTAACTTTCAAGATTTATTTCCGAAATTAGCACCTCCATTGGAACTGGATGTTGTTTGGTTTGCTCCGCGCGCACCAATACCAATTTATCGAAAAACTCTCCAACTGGAAGACCCGCAAATATTGTCTTTGATGATGCAACAAATAGAGGTGGATTTGATTTCTTCCAAATTCCCAAATTCCCAAATTCTTTGATGATGCAGCAAATAGCAGTGGATTTGATTTTTTCCAAATTCCCAAATTTCGAATACTATATACATAACAACGTTCGCTTTCGAAAGAGTCCAGAATTTCATTGTACAACTTTTTGGTGTCATTCCAGAATAATATCTACGGAACATTAAATTGGATTTTAGAAAGTACGATACATGCGCAACTTTTGCAGGAAAAACAATGCTTTTACTACAATTTCGAAATCACTTTTTTATTTTTTATAGGTACCTCGCCTTGGTCGGATTGATTAAACCCATCTGCGACATTAATTGAATGACGATTTCCATTCATAGCGTTAACTCCAGTAATGGCGACAGCTACTGTCCCAAGCAAGTACGAATTATGGATTTGAGCATTGTCTGCTAATAGTTCGATACAATCTTCTCGAAAATTAGCCAGTGTAATTTCTGGGAAGAAGCATGGATGTATGTGTAGCGGCGCAATTTTTGTAACGATTGTTGCTTGGGTATAGATCAATGTGAAATTCGAGGACCCATAATCGTTTCGAGGGTTTTTTTTATGAACTGTAAAATTACGGAGCTTTATACAATCATTAATAATCAAAGTCTCAAAACTCGGGTAGTACATTTGTTGGATAGACAATGTAATTGTATTATTTCCACAGACGTCTACCAAGTCGAATTTCATGTACGTTGCGTATGGTACGTTCATCACAAAGTTGTTGTACTTCGATAGGATTTGGCCCTCGAACATTACATTCTGCAATCCTAATTCTATGTCTTCTATGTACACTTGTCTAATTGCAGGTTGCGATTTTGATGTAGATGCTTCAACAATGTGCAATCATTTACGGACGGGTTCAATAGTAGGTAACTCCGCAGGTCGTTTAAGTGTTGAATGTATTTTGTCAGGCATTCAATTCGAGTACACTGTATCAACAGTCGTAGCCATACATTTTGTATGCAGTAGATGCTAAAAATAGTTATTACTATTTATGCGGCCCGTTCATCATACATAAAATGTATTATAACAATCCGTTATAAATATACAGGAACATATTACTATGGAAATGACCGCATACAATATAAATGGCACTGAATATGTAAACAGTGTTTTTTTTTTTGTGCAAGTCTTAATTCTATTTACTGATATTACCTAAACTTTCATGTCGTTGAACATCTTGTTCTATTTGTTGGACTTCATCTGCACAACAGTGCATTCATGTTAGGTTGACCACATACAAATAAAGTTATATAAGGACCAATATACCTACTTTGTGCGCATGGCAATCTAACGCTATTATTCGTAAACTTTCAAATTATTTTTTTAATTCTGTTTGTTTTTCAAGCACTTAAATTATGTTTGGCTTTTTTTTTTGAATCTTGATATAGAAAACCTGCCGTTTTCTAGCAACATCTACTAGCATACCATCTGTCAATGGAAGAGAGGTTTCTTTTTCTATCTGTTGAAGTTCTTCTGCGAAAGCACAATATGTTTCTTGAGTATGCGGTATATTGAATTTAGCATAACTATAAAATTGTGCAAGACATGTTGTTTTTAAGTATGGAATTGATTTATTGTACTGAAATAAAATATTACCATCAGTAAGTACAAAATCGTCATCAATTTTTGAGGCTGCAATATGCGAAGTAGCCATCTATAACAACACAATATTGTATAAAATTTAAATGCATGTCATAAAAGTAGAAAATAAAACTAAATAGTCATGCAACTGGCCTTCCAAGACCTCTTACATCGGATTGTCGAGATTTATCTCGACGATCTGGGTGTACATTCCTTAGCTACTACGCACCTTGATGCACTGAAGAAAATCTTCATTCGTTGCCGTAGATTTGAAATTTCATTAAACCCTAATAAGTGTCAAATTTGGGTCACCCATGGGGTAGTACTCGGACATATAATTTCAAAGAACGGTATTTCTACCGATCCTTCAAAAATCAAGGTAATATTTGAAATGCCCTTACCTGCAACAGTGAAGGAAGTTTACGTCTTCCTCGGTCACACAAATTATTATCGCATCTTTATAATTGATTTTGCCGGCAAGGCACGCCTCGTTTATTTAGTTGTGGTAGATCCTCGATGGACCGAAGAACAGATTAAAGCCTTTGAGGAGTTGAAAATAGCCCTTACCACAGCACCCATACTTTGCTCGCCAGACTACACGAAAGAGTTCCATGTGCATACTGACGCAAGTAAGTATGCCATTGGAGGTCTTCTTGCACAACCGGACGAGTATGACAAGGATTTCCCAATATGTTTCTTGAGCAGGCAACTGGTGCCTGCTGAAGTAGATGGTCTATGATGCTCAACAACTAAGACATTATTTACTAGGCCAGACTTTTGCCTTCTACATTGACCATCAAGCCCTGTTATATATTGTTGATAAATCCTATAAAACATGACATATAGCTTGATGGCTGTTGATATTAGAGGAATTTAATTTTCGCGTAGTCGTTTGGAAAGGAATCCAACATTTCATGGCGGATCACCTTTCCCAGCTCCCTAATGCTGAAAAAGCAACTGCATCAGTCAACGATGATCTTCCTAATGCATGCCTTTTTCAGATTGATGCTACACCCTTATGGGCTGAGGAGATCACTCAGTTCCTAACAACAGGCAAACTCAAAGAAGGTCTAAATACGGTTGCAAAACATAAATTTTTGCTTAAAGCAGCGCCCTTTCAGCAAATCGCCGGACAACTTTACAAAAGGGACATTGACGGTATTATCTGACGATGCGCTTATGAATCTGAGATACGGCCTATCATATCTCAGGCTCATGAGGGCATTGGTGGCGGTCACTTCTCTGCTGAAGCGACAGCTAAGATCATCCTTCAAGCAGGCTTGTGGTGGCCATCATTATTTAAAAACACATTTGTTGTCATAAAAACATGTGATGTTTGTCAGCGAGCCAAGAAAAATACGAAAGCAGACTTCACACCTTTGACTCTCATTATAGAAGGTGAAGCCTTCCATAAATGGGAAATTGACTTTGTTGGACCAATCAACCTAGCAACGAAACATACCCAAGCCCATTATATCCTAATAGCTACAGATTACGCCACTAAGTGGGTTGAGGCTCGGGCAACAAAGGATGCCAACGCAAATACTATAGCACGTTTTCTTTACGAAAACATTATTACACGTTTTGGTTGTCCTATAGAGCTAGTTAGTGATCACGGCACGCACTTTTTAAATATTGTCATTGATAATTTGTTATGCCACTACCTTGTAGTTCACCGGAAGAGTACACCATACTATCCTAGATGTAATGGCCAGGCCGAATCAACTAACAAGACGATATGTAAGATGTTGACAAAGATAGTTGAAACCAGTCGCTCTGATTAAGAAACAAACTCTTCTCAGCTATTTGGGCTTACCGCACAACCCCAAAGAAAGCCACTGAATGGATTATCCCATTCCATCTAGTGTATGGTCAAGAGGCGGTAATGTCTGTCGAATTCTTAGTACCTTCTCTAAGAATCATGGAAGCCTTCTCTACAGATCTATGTGAGAAAGCTACAATTAAGCAACAAGTCAAAACCAGGCTATTTACGTTAGCCAAGTTATGCGAGACACAACTCATATCTTACTACGCACAACTAGTTAACAAAAGATGTCAAAAGGCCTGGCATGACCATCACCTACGAAACAAGGATTTACACTTAGGTGACTAGGTGCTTCTTTATACATCGAAAAAGCACCCCGAAAAATTGAAATTTTGAAGTGAGAGACCGTGTATTATCAATAAAATCTTTCCTAATGGTGCAGTCCAGCTACAAACACTTGACAGAATACTCCTAGACATTGTCGTCAACGGTGGTCGTCTACGGCGGTATTATGATGAGTTGTTTTTTGTTGACCCAATTTAACACTTTTTCTCTAGTATATATACCATTTTTTATTCTCTTATTTCCTTGCTTGTTATTCTCTTTTTGCATGCCTATTTTTGTACACTTTTCTTTTTCTATAAATACCCATTTGTCATGAATGTTCTAGGTCAACAAATGATAGACTACACCATATGAAAAAGATTTATCACACTTTAGGCCCATCTCATTTCTGTCTGTCTAGTATCTCAATATTCCCAATTAAGCATACAATCATTCATTGAGATACTTCTTTTTCATAAGAACTTCTACTTTGAGCCATAGTCATATTTTCCCCCTGAAGTTCTTCACTTGCATCACACAGCTCCATTCCTCCATACTGGATTTCTGTCAAATCTCAACCGATGGGTTTCTGTCAAATCTCGACCGGAGCATCCTGTTCGATTTCGACTGGAGCATCCTATCAAATCTCGACCGGAGCATTTTGTGAATCTCAACCGGCGCGTTATGTTAAATATCGGCTGGAGCATCCTATCAAATCTCGACCGGAGCATCTTGTCCGATCTCGACTCGAGCATCCTGTTGAATCTCAACCGGAGCATTATGTTGGAGCTCAACCGAAGCATCATGTTAAATCTCAACCGGAGCATTTTGTTGGATCTCGATCGAAGCGTCCTGTTGGATCTCGACCGGAGTACTCTATCAGATCTCAACCGGAGCACCCACTCCAATCTCGACCGAAGGTTCCAATTTCAAAACTCAACGAACCGGCACGTCACATCTCGTCCGAAACTAGATGACGACATCCATAAATGCCATCACAACGACGCCATTTGCACCTCATCCTGAGTGTATATCCTGGAGTTTCTTGCGACAATCTGTTGGTGAACTTCCTGCGCCTATGCTCGATCTTGGCGCTCTCTTGTTCCATGCTCTTGTCATCGGTTACACTCCACCTCCATCGCGTATCCACCATCGTCATTTGATTACCATTCAGAGCACCATCACCAAACCTTTCCAAACCTAACATCGCCGGCAGAATACACATCAATTTGAAACTTTTTGCATGCTGAGGAGTGGTGTCACGCGAGCATTTATCATGCTTCCGTTACACTATTGAAAATAACATCATCAACATAAAACACTTGTTTTTTCCTTCCAGTTCATTCACCACCTCCATACATCCATTTCCACAGATATACACTTCCCAACATCTCCGTCCTTGACCAACATCTCCATATATTTCGCTTTCCGACATTATACCTTTCATTTTTCTTTACCCAACCTCATTCTGTCACCATCCTTTCATTTCACAACATACTTTGCTTTCCACACATATTCCAATCCGTCCTTCCAAAAAACACCTCCACATCTTTTGCCTTTAGACATTTTACTTCTATTTTTCTTTACCCAACCTCATTCCTTCACAATCCTTTCATTCTGCAACATACTTCGCTCTACACAAATCTTTCAATCCCTTCTCAACCGACGCTTTCACTTGCCTTCTCACCCGAAGCCTCCGTCCCATCTCAACTAAAGACCTCCATTCAAACCTGGACCGAACCCTACTGTTGTAAAGCTGACTCGGGTGCACCCAGCGTGCCCTGTAAGACTCTAAGGGGTGACACTCTCTAAGGTCCTAGAGCAAGTTAGAACGTCAAGGACTGATCCTCCGACCTGTGGTGAGCCAATCAAGTAGTCACAAGTCATGAGCTAGCTCTGGAGCTCGAGTCATGGCCTAGTCAGGAAGCAAGTTGATTCTGCCGCCGGGACGGCTCCCAGGACCCATGTCTGGGAGCCAGACTGATTCTGCCAGGCTTGCCAAACTTAATCAGCGAAATAAAAACTAAGTCCTAAAAAGTGTGCTTTACCATAAAGCACTATGTTTCAGGACAGAGGGGGTGCGCCGAATCACACCAGAACTATAGGGGAATTTCGGCAGACAGAAACTTGGGCAGCTCAATTAGCACCAAGAATCCAGTCGCCAGGTCTCATCTCTCTCTACCAGCACGAGCTAGGCACAATGCCCAACACGTGTTGGTGGCCCCAAGACCGGTTAGTCTATGTATGAATGTAACCTCTTTCAGATCTAACAAAGTTGATCCCTGGGGATGATTACCATTTCGGTTCGCCTCTGGGACTAGTCCAAGTGAAAGGACCCTTACTACAACCTTTTTGCATCGCTGGCGCCTAAGGGTCCACGTCACCGACGTGTGGCTTGCCGTTATGCCAATTGGTTAGTTTGGCGACCATTATGCCTTGGGTTTCATGTGTGGCTTGTCTTTGCCTTTGGTTACCTTTTGGGGACAGATTCTGAATTGGCTTTTGGATTGGTTGGGATTCTAGTTTCTCTCTTAAGTCTGAATAGTTAAGCTTGTTATGTTTCTGAGTTGGCTTTTACGTAAGTGCATGATGGATGAATGTTAGACTTAAGCGCGTGTTGGGGAAACCGCTCAAGTCCCAGCACCCTTTGAGGCATCGGTACAACATGTGGTATCAGAGCCGACTAGCCGGTCAGCTACGAAAGTCTCATAGGGATGGCCACGTTTTGCGATTTGTCAGGATAACCATTGTGCAAGGTGATGCCCACAATGAAGCACGGGTGCGTCCACGGTCAGGGTGGTCGACAGAACGAGGGACTTGATGAGGCAAGTTGTTGCCCTTGAGGTGTAAGCATGGTCATTTCCTGCGGTTCGGGCCTGGCACCGTCTGCACGTAGGACAGATGAGGCAATGTGCTGCCATTAGGTTGGTGAAAGCACGGTCTGTGCCTTGTGGGATGTGGGGTGACATATTCGAACTGTACGGGTTAACCATTGATATAGAGATGTTGCTCAAATTTGGGTGTAAAGCACGGGTGGTTACCTCCCGGTGCGGGATAGCTGCCGATCATTTAGCTATTAGGGCTATCGACCAAAAAGTGGTGGGGCGTGACTGAGGCAATGTGCTGCTTAATGGTGAAAGCACGAATGGTTGGATCTCAGGGAGGATTGTGACTTGAGAGGGATCCTCTGTGTTTGCTTTGGTTGGTATGTTTTGTTTGTTGTGTGCTTGCTTGGACACAAATGATCTAGCTCCTACTTGGCTCTCAGGTGATGTGAGCGTGCTAGTTTGAGAAGGGGATATTTTCATTGAAGCTGATTTAATAAAGAAGAAAAGAGAGTTGTGGGGCCTGGCCGACAGAAGGGAGAGTTTTCAAAAATAAAAAAGATAGAGGCGATAATCTGTTGGAAGTACACCTCCTACTATAATGGATGACCACCTTGATGAGTTACGAGCATTGACGGACGGAGAGGAGCAGGTTCGAGAATACGACTCCCGCATGCATCGAGATGGCACCAGGTCCAAGTCAAGAAAGAAAGAGTGTATGCACTCCATAGTGGCGCCTCTCCAAGAAGAGATAGGTGGCCCTTCTGAACCTACACCAAGAGACGAACCCATGCCAGAGGCGCAACAAGACCTCTTTGAAGTGAAGATGCGACAATACTTATCAAGTGCAATGATAGCTATGCTTAGCGAGGTGAAGAAGGACAGAGAAACAGAAAGGAAAGAATGGCAAACATCTCTGCGAGCCATGAACCTTACTCAATTCGACCTTGCTAGAGAAATGAGAGATGGGCTAACACAGCTCGAAGCCAAGTTTGAAGAGTTGGAGGCAACTAGAGGGAATGCAGTGGCGCCTCCTCCACAGATACCAAGAGAACCATGAGCGCGAAACACAGAAGGCCCAAAGAAGACTGCCAAAATAAAAGCACCACCTACTTTCAAAGGAGAGCGTGACATTTGAATTGTGGAAGATTGGTTGTTTCACATGGACCATTACTTCCGTCTGATGAACACTCCTAAAGAAGAAAGAACGGACTTGGAATTAGCATATTTTGAGGGCTACACTACAAACTGGTACCGGATGGCAGGAATGCATTTCCAGACATGGGACGCATTCAAAATTGCGTTACGAGAGGAGTTCATACCGAAGGATTCACACATGAGATTGAGGACAGAATTATCAGGGCTCAAGCAGAAAGGTTCATCGTGAAATTACCTCAATAAATTCAGACAGAGTGTATGGGTTATTGAAGATATGTCCGAGGTGGACAAGACTCATTACCTCTTGTCTGAAATGCAGTCTTGGACCCAGCGTGCAATAGACAGCTACATGCCCCATGAGTTCAATTCAACTATTCGGGCGGCTGAAATGGTTTGTGATTATGAGAGCACATTGGCACCAGCCGCTCCCTCAACCTCAACAAGAGCATTTAGTGGATCCAGACCGAGTCCGAGCTTCTTTTCAAGGGGGGACTCAGCTTCAAATGGCAACCAAGCCTCGAGTAGCGTGAACAAATTCCTAGCAAAAACAGAGTTTGGCAACCAAGGCAACAATGCGTTCCAGAGAAGAAACAATGTTGGACCTTCAGCTAGTCACATCAACAGCTCACCAACAGTGGGTAGTTCCATGCGCTGCTTCAATTGTCATCAACAAGGTCACTCTTGGAGGTCATGCCCCAAACCATTAAAGAAGCAAATCATGGCTGCCATTGAATGATTTGATAGGATAAAGAGAAAGACATTCGATCAAGAAGATGGTGAACTGGATGACGAAGTAGACCCAAAAACGAATTTGACAGAGTTCGACCTGAATGCCTTACAACAGATAGGGGCCCTTGCGGCGTATCGTGAACATCTCATGGCGACTCCCGCGAGAGGATCAAAGTTATTATACCTGAAAGGCTGTATTCAAGACAGGATCATTTACTTCATGGTAGACCCAGGAGCGTCACATAACTACTTGTCAGAAAAACTGACAGGGGAATTGGACATCCAATGTGAAGAAAATGTGACTCCTATTTGTGTGGAGACCGCGAAAGGTACAATGACCACTTGTAGATTGGCAACCAACTTACCAATCTCCCTGGGAACCTGAAAGAATCACCTAACGTTCACAATCTTGAAGATGGATGCCTTGTGTCGTCAGAGCCGTGCCAGGGGACCAACTAGAAACGAACGACACAAATGAACCTGAGCCAACCATCTCTCCCAATCTCATTCACCTCTTTAACAAAGGGCAGCCAGCAGTGACAAACCAGCTGACACGGGACCAAATGGAGCCAACATTGCCTGCAGTTTCTACATCAAAGGTGAATCCAAGTGCCGATGCGGAGCTCAAGGAGCTCAACTTGTGTGACCAAGCGAAAGCTCACCTCTTTAACGAAGGACATCCAGCAGTGACAAACTAGTTGACGCGAGGTCAAATGGAGCCAACATTGCCTGCAGCTTCTACATCAGAGATGAATCTAAGTGCCGTGCAGAGCTCAAGGAACTCAACCTAGGCGACCAAACGAAAAATCTAGAGTCCTAGGGGACTCATTCAATCGTACAACAAAAATGACATATCTGAGGATTAAGGGAGCCGTAAGTACCATTTTTTTTCATGTTAATAAAGTAAGCCGCATTTCTCATCGAAGAGTGAGCTTCAGTGTAATGTCTAAGTGCAGCAGCTTTACATAGGTTTTACGTAAGTGAACTAGATCCACACATTTCCTGTGCTGGATGAAAATACAATGTTTTTACTTCTCTTTACAGTTGGTCTCCTTTGGCTGGTGACTCAAGCCCGTGCCCTTGTATATGTGAATAAAATCTAGCCGGTGAATTAAGCCTGTGCCATGAGTCTTAGGCTCTAGTTTGGCCCTGATGAGGACATCAGCTTTCTCAAACGAGGGTAGGATGTTGTAAAGCTGACTCGGGTGCACCCAGCGTGCCCTGTAAGACTCTAAGGGGTGACACTCTCTAAGGTCCTAGAGCAAGTTAGAACGTCAAGGACTGAGCCTCCGACCTGTGGTAAGCCAGTCAAGTAGTCACAAGTCATGAGCTAGCTCTGGAGCTCGAGTCATGGCCTAGTCAGGAAGCAAGTTGATTCTGCCGCCAGGACGGCTCCCGGGACCCATGTCCGGGAGCCAGACTGATTCTGCCAGGCTTGCCAGGCTTAATCAGAGAAATAAAAACTAAGTCCTAAAAAGCGTGCTTTACTAGAAAGCACTATGTTTCAGGACAAAGGGGGTGCGTCGAATCACACCAGAACTATAGGGGGAGTCCGGCAGGCAGAAACTTGGGCAGCTCAACCAGCGCCAGGAATCCAGTCCCCAGGTCTCAGCTCCCTCTACCAGCACAAGCCAGGCACAATGCCCAGCACATGTTGGTGGCCCCAAGACCGGTCAGTCTATGTATGAATGTAACCTCTTCCAGATCTAATAAAGCTGATCCTTGGGGATGATTACCATTTCGGTTTCGCCTCCGGGATCGGTCCAAGTGGAAGGACCCTAACTACAACCTTTTAGCGTCGTCGGCACCTAAGGGTCCATGTCACCGACGTGTGGCTTGCCGCTAGGCCAATTGGTTAGCTTGGCGACCACTATGACTTGGGTTTCATGTGTGGCTTGTCTTTGCCTTTGGTTACCTTTTGGGGACGGATTCTGAGTTGGCTTTCAGGTTGGTTGGGATTCCATTTTTTCTTAAGTTTGAATGGTTAAGCTTGTTACGATTTTGAGTTGGCTGTTACATAAGTGCATGATGGATGAATGTTAGACTTAAGCGCATGTTGAGAAAATCGCTCAAGTCCCAGCGCCCTTTGAGACATCGGCGTAACACCTACGTCCCACCTCAACCGAAGCCAAGCCTCCGTTCAAATCTCAATCGATGCCAAATCTCAACTGAAGCCTCCGTCAAATCTCAACCGACGCCACCCTTAACCTTGTCACAAATCTCAACCGACACCCTTTTTCTAGAACATTGTTTTTTTCATTTTTTTCATCATGTCTACCAACCCCAATTCCAGTTTCGACGACCCCGATGCTAATAAGCTCGACATCCAAATGTGCAAATTGGATATTACAGAGATGCAGACCTGGTACCAGCAGGCAAAATAATTTTTCTCAAGGCAATTGAGTTCCAAATCCCTGTCCTGACGGGGTATCGAAGTTCGTACCTGATACACATGGCGTACGCAAATTATAATGCTACGGCAAGATCATGCCAACTTATAGTTCCCCTTGTCAGGAACTATGTTTATAACATCTCTTTTGCAGCGGCAAACTTGCAACCCTTTGGGTTCCCTCGAGGACCAAATGCTGTCACTAGGACGCTCCAGAAGATTGAGCAGACAACCTATTTCAAATACATAGATCCCTCAGTGGACAAATGGAAGAATAAAGATGGGTACCGCATTGAGGCCATTAATGATCAACAGCTGCAAGTGGCATGTGCATACTTGACCAGATGCACACAACGACCACAAACAAAGGTGTTGCAAGTACCCATGTCCCTATTCCACATGATGGCAGATTCATGACTGCATGCCCAAAACCTTTATGATTGGTCACAGTTTGCTTCGAACTGCCTTCATGAGTGTGTTAAGAACAAGCAATCAATAATCATCCTGGGGTATCTAATGATTGATATCACACTCCAGCAAGTACAAAATGGGCCCCGAATCCAACAACACCTAGAACTTGTGGACAAAGCATGTGACATCCCAATAGGGTCCAAACAATCCAAGCATCCACGCTCTCGGGCTACTTCACCATCAGAACTTCCATCCAAAAGGGTGGACACCAGTATTATTTAGCTAGTACACAAGCCACCAAGTCCACAACCAGATCCACAAGCAACAACATCATCGGAGGCTCAACAGGCCGATACCTCCCAAGGCCAGTTGCCAGACACAAGGCAACAACACATATGCAGAAAGCTTTAGGCCAGGAGGAAATCACCTGATGGAACATCATCAGAAGATTCAGCTTCAGATGATGGAAGCTCAAATGCAGCATCTCCAACACACTCCTCACCCTTACACACCATCGACGGGGGTGATGGAGCAGCTACATCATCGGCAACAGCAGACACGGACACAACTATAGCGTAGGCATCCCAAAGGGAGCCAGGAACCATGACTTAGCTTTCCAGCCTTCAACTCTTGCCATCCAAACCCACTTGACATACAAGCAGCCAACTCGCCAACAACGATCAGACTTAACCAACTTGAAGTTCCGAAAACCAACATTGAGATCCAACCTGGCACCATGCCAGATCGGGGGTCTCGATGTGGGTGACTTCCCTCCAAGCAAGCCACCTGACATACATCAAACTTAACCAACTCGAAGCTTCGTTACAAATGAGTAACATCCATTCCAAGCAAGCGGTCTGACTTACATCATACTTAACCAACTGAAAGCTTCGTCACGAGCACTGGAAGCCAACCTGGCGCCACGCCAGGCTGGACAACCATAAACAGGTAACTTCCACCCAAGCAAGCCATCCAACTCAACCGACAGGTTAGAGCCCGTTCCCCAAGACCTAAACCCATTCACGTTCATGCAAGGAACACTCAGAACCACAAGCCGCGATAGATATGGAGACAACCAGTTCCTGGACCAAATGGTCTCGACAGCATACCGCTGGCGCCACGGATTGAATGGTCCCGACAACATACCGCTGGCGTCCTGGGATACGACCCTCAGCTATGTGCCAACTTAAAATTTTGAAGCCTTACAACTGGCGCTTTTACCGAACACTGAAATCCAGAAGGTAATCAGAGTCAGTTTAAGGAAAATCCCACTTTATTGATAAATCTGAGAAGGTTACATTTCAAGTGTGTGACCGACCCTAATCTTCGGGGCGCTAGCATGCCAAGGCGAGAGCCATGACAACATTCCAGCAAGGGAGGCTGAGACTTGGTTGGAGCTCGCACTGAGTCGCAACCCGTACTCCCCTATAATATTGGTGGGATTCGGCACCCCCCCTCATACCAAGCACTCTACCCAGACTGGTAAAGCACATTTTTCTCTCTCTAGAATTTTCTCTTTCTAAAAAGTCATTTTCTCTCTCTATATATTTTATTGATTCCCAGGCTTCCTTTAATCATGCCTAGATCGTGTGAGGTGATTGCACATCGATCTGAGCTCTCTGGACTTCGCTAGAACCGATCAAAGATTTTCAGCCATAGGAACTTGGCGCCGGCTGGATTCTGGTCACAGTGGCACTGGGAGTGGCGCCGGAGTCGGGAGTGGTGCCGGTGCCATTGGCGCCGGGAGCAGCAGGGGCGCTGTTGGTGCTGGGAACTGCTGGCGCTAGTGGCGCCAGAAGTAAAGCTTATGAAGTTAGCTTTACAACATCCACCCCACCTTTGTAAAATCTGATGTCCTCATCAAATGTTAGATTAAAGTAAAGGTGTCTCCCAATTAAAATACCTATACATTTAAGCTACTTGGCACAGTACTCAATTTACTGGCCACTTTATGGTCCACTCCATGCCTTGTTGCTTCTGCACCTTGATTTCTCTCCTTGTCCCAGCCTGATCTTGATACTTTTCCCATCTTGGCTCTTTAAGGTAGGCAAAGATTGAGTACTCCACAATGCACCTCTCACTCAGCTTGAAGTAGCTCTTTGAATCAGCTCAAATGTAACCATTGACCTCATGGAAAGCCAAAGCGTCGCACCAGTTTGATTCGCATACGAACTATCTCTTCGCGTTTGTTTGAAGCACCATGTTCGTCGCGCAAAACTTGACTTTCACAATTCCATCACTAGTCAGTTGCCTCACAGTCAAAACAAGAAGTGTACATCGAGCTTGGCTTCAAGTAACTCTCTTTGAATCAGACACATGCACCCAGAGTTTGCACTAGTCCGATCTCAACGCGAACTGTCCCTTAGCGTCCGTTCAAAATACCAAGTCTCTCATGCAAGACTCAACTTTCACAGTTCCTTCATTGATCAGCTGCCTTACACGTAACACAAGCCAACGTACTCATATGTTTCCTCATCATTGCTAGTCCAGAGAAAACCTATAACAAGCTTTCCTTTCCACAACAAAAACTTGTCAACTTATTAGGTCCAAAGTTCGCCAGTCTTCTCGTGTGAGTATGGCTAGGTCACCTTGAATTTGCCCCCATTTTGATCAACTTTCATTCAAAATTTGCCCCAAGAGAGAGGTGTGTGTGATAGTTCTCCTCCACTTATAAAATCAGCTGATCGGACATAGAGTAGAGTTCTTCGGACAAAAAGCCTTTCCAACACTTTGCTTCCCATCTGCTAGGATTATGGCTCGATCCAACTTGTTGCCAATCTCTGAAGAGGATCCTAGTCTTTCCCCTTTGAGGAAAAAACTCAACTGATACTGGATATCACCCATGCTCAGTGAGTTTCAGTTCCGAAGGTGGCCGTCCCAAAATGAAGACCAACTGCTCCATAGAAGATCTCCCCTGAAATTGTCCTTTCCAACTTTTGACTTCCTGCTTGCGTCTGGTGGGCGTTGTCGCAAATGAAACTAACCCAAAAAACAGGCTAGCCATCCATCCTTTGCAAACATTGAGTCGTTTCGTTGCCGTTCACGTGCGAGTACTTGAACTACAAATCCGCCCCACAGATTCTGTAGTCCTCTTTGTTTGATGGTATCAGCCTTCAAAAGAAAGGTTCCTTCTCGAGCCATCAACTCCTTGTATCACAAGCAATCATGCAAACCAGACAAAGCACGATTACTAAGACTCACCACGAATATATACAAGCAAGACACTCAGGCAGGTTTACTAACAGGTAACAAAGACAAGGTCCCCCTTTGAGATGGTCCAGCCAACGGACCTTTCCCTGGCCGCGCCCATACAAATCGATCACAGAATCAGCCCACATAGGACATCCCTCCAACTATCCGTGCTTTCACCATTAAGCAGCACATTGCCTCAATCACGCCCCACCACTTTTTGGTCGATAGCCCTTATAGCTAAACGATCGGCAGCTATCTCGCACTGGCAGCTAACCACCCGTGCTTTACACCAGAATTCAAGCAGCATTTCTGTATCAATGGTTAACTCGTACAGTTCGAATATGTTACCCCGCAACCCACAAGGCACAGACCGTGCTTTCACCTACCTAGGCAGCACTTTGCCTCATCCGTCCTACGTGCAAACGGCGCCGGGCCCGAACCGTGAGAACTGACCGTGCTTACACCTCAAGAGCACCACCTTGAATCATCAAGTCCCTCGTTCTGGCGACCACCCTGACCGTGGATGCACCCGTGCTTACACTGTGGGCAGCACCTTGCACAATAGTTGTCTTGATGAACCCCAAACAGTGACCATTTCCGTGAGATCTGCATAGCTGACCGGCCAGTCGGCTCTGATACCACATGTACTGCAGGCATTCCAAAGGGAGCCAGGAACCACGACTTAGCTTCCCAGCCTTCAACTCTTGCCATCCAAATCCACTTGACATACAAGTAGCCAACTCGCCAACAACGATCAGACTTAACCAACTTGAAGTTCCAAAAACCAACATTGAGATCCAATCTGGCGCCATGCCAGATCAGGGGTCCCGATGTGGGTGACTTCCCTCCAAGCAAGCCACCTGACATACATCAAACTTAACCAACTCGAAGCTTCGTTACAAACGAGTAACATCCATTCCAAGCAAGCGGTCTGACTTACATCAGACTTAAACAACTGAAAGCTTCGTCATGAGCGTTGGAAGCCAACCTGGCGCCACGCCAGACTGGATAGCCATAAACAGTAACTTCCACCCAAGCAAGCCATCCAACTCAACCGACAGGTTAGAGCTCGTTCCCCAAGAGCTAAACCCATTCACGTTCATGCAAGGAACACTCATAACCACAAGCCGCGACAGATATGAAGACAAGTAGTTCGTGGACCAAATGGTCCCGACAGCATACCGCTGGCGCCACGGACCGAATGGTCCCGACGACATACCTCTGGCGTCCCGGGATACGACCCTCAGCTATGTGCCAATTTAAAAATTTTGAAGCGGCCTTACAACTGGTGCTTTTACCGAACACTGAAACCTAGAAGGTAATCAGAGTCAGTTTGAGAAAAATCCCACTTTATTGATAAATTTGAGAAGGTTACATTTCAAGTGTGTGACCGACCCTAGTCTCCGGGGCGCTAGCATGCCAAGGCGAGAGCCATGACAACATTCCAGCAAGGGAGGCTGAGACTTGGTTGGAGCTCGTCCTGAGTCGCAACCTGCACTCCCCTATAGTATTGGTGGGATTTGGCACCCCCCCTCATACCAAGCACTCTACCCAGGCTGGTAAAGCACGTTTTTCTCTCTCTAGGATTTTCTCTTTCTAGAAAGTCATTTTCTCTCTCTAGATTTTATTGATCCCCAGGCTTCCTTTAATCATGCCTAGATCGTGTGAGGTGATTGCACATCGATCTGAGCTCTCTGGACTTCGCTAGAACCGATCAAAGATTTTCAGCCATAGGAACTTGGCGCCGGCTGGATTCTGGTCACAGTGGCGCCGGCACCGTTGGCGCCGGGAGCAGCAGGGGCACTGCTGGCGCCGGGGACTGTTGGCACCAGTGGCGCCGGAAGGAAAGCTTATGAAGTTCGCTTTAAAACAACAACCCACGTCGTGCCACCAGACGAAGTCACCACCCCACCCATGCTGATAACCACGCCAACGCCGCCAACTTCACCACTGACACTTTCTTCGAGGGGGGGTTCCGTGTAAGAAAGCACCGAATATAGCCGATCCATGGTCTTTCTAATGCAGCAAGAATGTTTTTGGGATCGTGGTTTGGATCCAATCAGGATCAATCCCAACGTAGCCCTCCAGTCAGAGGAAGACCATGAGATGATGGCCCGACTATACTAGAGAGCGGCATTCATGTCATCATGATACGTCACCATGATAGAAGACTGGCAGGAGATGGGCTTCATTGGAAAGATACGAGAGTACCTTGGGCCACTAAACTACGGAAGTAAGTTCCGCTTCCAAGTGTTCGAAGCCCTGGGGTAAAAAATGAGCGAGCGAAAACAAACAGCGAGACGACGAGGCGAGCAAGACTCGCACAAGGTTCTCAAGAGGGCCGGAATGTAGCAGCCATTGAGAGATTTTCATTTTTGAGAAACAGTTTTGCGGATAATAAGCACCTAGTTTTATGGAAGCAAACGAAGATCCACGATTTTCCAAGTGCCGAGCGGAACGACATCACTTGTGTTGCAATGGGTCCTGCAACAGATTAGGGGTGGATAGTGTTAGCGGATTCCGGAGAATCCCCAGATTCCGAGCCAAGCTGAAGACACAGATTATCTCTCGCCCATGACCGAGGAGGTCTCAAAAGGAGGAGAGCAGAAAAAGCTGAGAGCCGAGGATTACTAGCTAGGATGATAGTTATTTTTTATATGAGCCTACATGGTGTATCCCAGAGAAGGAACGACCATGTAGGAGCTAGTAATATTTCCTAGGCAATGTAAATAAGTGTAGATCCCTTTAAATAATTTAGAGTGAGCCACATTTTGATGGTGACCTCTAGTGGAAGGGTAATTTCTAATTTGGTGTAATTGCCACTTGGGCTCCACATGAGCAGCCCTCTTGCTTATTTAAGGGCCCCCCTCTCTTGTGAGGGAGCTTTGATTGTATTGTCAATTCCTCTTAAGCAAAGAAGATCTTCCACGAATTCTTGATAATTGTGAAGCTCCTTGTTCATGGCAATCTTCTTGAGTGAAATTCCTATGAGCATGTTTTGATTTTCTTTGTGTTTGTGGATTAATTAGATTTCTTGTTTACTTTCTTGCTTTGTGAAATGTAGATGTGAATTAACTTTCTTGTTTCTTGATTTTGTAGTTTCAGCATGCATGTAAACTATAGAGGCTAAGATTGTGGATCTGATTTGCATATTCACTAACAATCTTCTCCTTGATTGTTCTTGGGTATTCCAAGCATCAAGAAATGGGTGCTTCTTGATCCTTGGGCTGCTAGAATGCTGTTAAGAAGTTAGTTTTATTGTTTTTTGTTTCTTGCTGAGTAGCCTAATCTTGTCATTGCATAATTCCCTGATTTCCTAAGATAGTTTGGTAGATAGATTGTAGATTTGCTCTCTGTTTAGAACATTGATCTATGCTGAGCTAGGACTGGTTGCATGGCTTGTAAATGCATGTAGCTGAGTAACGTAATTGTTTCATCCCACTGACAGGCTGGGAACACACGTTGCAATATGATAAATACGTCTGCTTGGAAACCGTTCTAAACAAGAAGATTAAACTGTAAAGAACTGTAACCAACGGAAGTAACAGAGAAGAATGAAAAAGAATTGTGTTCACAAATTCGACTGGAATCTGTGAGCACTAATGTCCTTACTTCTCTTTTAGATTATTATTTTTTACGATCATCATTCATGCTTAGCATAAGTTCATGTCACTAGTAATGAGTTTAACATTTGGAATACTCATGCTTAGCATAAGTGCATTTCTAATGTCCTCAAATCTTTATAAATTATTCTTTTTAGGATCTTTATTCATGCTCAACCATTAGTAGGTAGTTTAACATTTGCAAGTGCATTTCTATTTTTCATAGAGTTCTAAAGATATAAAGAGTGGGAATCTTCCTGAACAGTTTAGAACCCACCTTTAGAAAGTCAAGGTTGAGAAAAACAAAAGAGAATTTCAACAGACTAGGAACTCAAGCATTGATGATAACTCCAAGGAAACGTTTGTTCCCATATTTGTTGATGACCCTCCTTGTTTTTACACAATACAACAAGGTGATGCCAGAGAGATCTCCAAGTTTGTATAGAGAAGACCTTACACCCTCTACATCCCTAATATTCCATACGGGAGGATAGTGATATTGTAGTGCAGGCATCCCAAAGGGAGCCGGGAACCACGACTTAGCTTCCCAGCCTTCAACTCTTGCCATCCAAACCCACTTGACATACAAGCAACCAACTCGCCAACAACGATCAGACTTAACCAACTTGAAGTTCTGAAAACAAACATTGAGATCCAACCTGGCGCCATGCCAGATCGGGGGTCCCAATGTGGGTGACTTCCCTCCAAGCAAGCCGCCCGACATACATCAAATTTAACCAACTCGAAGCTTCGTTACAAACGAGTAACATCCATTCCAAGCAAGCGGTCTGATTTACATCAGACTTAACCAACTGAAAGCTTCGTCACGAGCGCTGGAAGCCAACCTGGCGCCACGCCAGACTGGACAGCCATAAACAGGTAACATCCACCCAAGCAAGCCATCCAACTCAGCCGACAGGTTAGAGCTCGTTCCCCAAGAGCTTAACCCATTCACGTTCATGCAAGGAACACTCAGAACCACAAGCCGCGACAGATATGGAAACAACCAGTTCCTGGACCAAATGGTCCCGACAGCATACCGCTGGCGCCACGGACCGAATGGTCCCGACGACATACCTCTGGCGTCCCGGGATACGACCCTCAGCTATGTGCCAAGTTAAAAAATTTTGAAAGCGGCCTTACAACTGGCGCTTTTACCGAACACTGAAACCCAGAAGGTAATCAGAGTCAGTTTGAGAAAAATCCCACTTTATTGATAAATCTGAGAAGGTTACAATTCAAGTGTGTGACCGACCCTAGTCTTCGGGGCGTTAGCATGCCAAGGCGAGAGCCATGACAACATTCCAGCAAGGGAGGCTGAGACTTGGTTGGAGCTCGTCCTGAGTCGCAACCCGCACTCCCCTATAGTATTGGTGTGATTCGGCACCCCCCCTCATACCAAGCACTCTACCCAAGCTGGTAAAGCACGTTTTTCTCTCTCTAGGATTTTCTCTTTCTAGAAAGTCATTTTCTCTCTCTAGATTTTATTGATCCTCAGGCTTCCTTTAATCATGCCTAGATCGTGTGAGGTGATTGCACATCGATCTGAGCTCTTTGGACTTCGCTAGAACCGATCAAAGATTTTCAGCCATAGAAACTTGGCGCCGGCTGGATTCTGGTCACAGTGGCACCGGGAGCGGCACCGGCGCCGGCAGCGGCAGGTGCTCTGCTGGCACCGGGGACATAGCTGGCGCCGATGGCGCCGGAAGTAAAGCTTGTAAAGGTAGCTTTACAACAGATATTTCACTCCAATTGGCAACATGTAGGTGTCCACAAGGCCCTACTAGAAGTCTACAATGCAGGGATAGAGAATGTCATTTGGTAAGTGACTAATTCTGACCAAACTTGTACATTTACAAGTCATTTTAATATTTAAACATTTTTTGTTATTTGATTTTTGGCTATTTGCTTTCAATATTTGTAGGTACAAGCCAAATGTGTGCAATTCTGGTGGTGCACATCTCTATAATGAGATCGAATATCTCACCATCGGTTACTTTTCTACTGATGGAAAGATATCCATGTTGCACTACAACACTGTAGAGAACACAGATTTTGAAAATCATTTTGATTTTCTTGCAGTGACAAGAAAACTAAAAAAATCCATTGTGTCATGGCCATATTCTGATAAGGACATGGAATAGTCCTAATATGGTAGACCGACTCTTCAATCTTTGAATTTGTTTGCCATGCCGAAATTTAATTTCATGTCGAGGCCTATTTGTGACTAATAACCTTGAGAGTACCTAGACACTCTAATTGAGACATATGGAGTAGTGCATGTATGTGTTACAGATATAGGCAGGAGGACTGCATGAAGAGATGTGACCTATTTATAATTGACTTGCATGGAGATTGCATGGGTTCATACACAAGAATCTACTCTCTATATATTGAGATAAGAATTCTCCCATCGACAACTTGGATTTAGGTTACCAGTTGCTCTCTTCTCCTCTTGATTTCACATGGCATGGCTTGGGGGCTAAATCCAGGTTTGATCTAAGTTTGGTGGGCGGGTTGGCTCCATAGTCTCTCTTGTTGTGTTCTCCTATCCTCATCTTAGGGTTTTTCCCTAGTGGTCTTTACATTGGTATCAGAGCTCAACTAAGATGCGGTCTTGGATAAGGTTGGAGATGAGCTCTACATCAAATTGGAAGCATCTGGATATATGTCCTGGCGGATTGGTGGCTGAACTCTCAAGGGGAAAATCGAGATTTGGATCCTCTAATTCTTGATTGAAGCATGTTTGGAAAAAGGAATGGTAAAGTGCACTTCCACCGGTTTGATTTTGTTAATATTGCTTCTAATTAGTTGGATTCACTTCTGATTTTCTAGGAACCTTGAGAGGATTCCTATTGGCATGATTTGGGTGTATGAATCCAATAGCTTGTTTCTCGAAGATTGGTAACATGCAGGACTGGTTTATGTTTATTGATAGATTGAGTGTATCCCTGGAAAATAAACAGCAACAAGCATTAATGATTCTATTATTCCCATGCTGAGGACTGTGCCAGGAAAACATTAATTCTCCTATGTTACATGTAAACTGAGGATCATTATGGGACTGTTGTTATAATTATTCTTTAATGATATGCTGGTGAAAAGAGAGACTTGCTGATGACAATCTTCTTAATATGTGTGAATAGCTCTTCTAGGAAAATCAATTATATTCTACTTTATGCTCAGCTTAAACTTGAAGTATTAAATGGTAAAAATGACTTTGAATGATTGGAATAGGAGCTGCATGTATAACTCCATGCCAGTAGCAACAGCAGATGTAGCCCAGTTTATTGAATTGCAAAACAAGCAAGCAGACTTTCTCTCTGACTCTTTTTGAGTTCTTGAAACCCTGGCATAGCTGCAGAAACTCGTATGGAAGGTGGCTCATGCCTGTTGCTGTTTCCTCAGATCTAGATTTGCACAGCTTGACGCAAAAAGAAAACGGACGTGGCAATGAAGGCAAACTCAGAACCCAGAGTTCAGAATGTGGTGACAGCTGTTTTGCGCCCTGAAGCTGAGTCAGTGGGAACTGGTTTTGTTTCTAAATCTGATGCAGGTTTCCTCCCGGATCATCATTTCCTCACAACAGCACGAGATTGAAGGAATTGACTTCTTCCATAACTGTTGAAGAGGTAATGAGAGCGGATGCACTGATAACCGCTCAGAAAAGGAGAGCAGAAGAGATATTTAGCAGTAGAGGCAGTCGTAGGAGGGGAGGCGTGAACAACGGGTTCCCTAATTCTTTTCTGACAGCGATAGTGTATCTTGATGGCTATTGCGTGCCAGGGGAGAGAGAAGGCAGGAGCTGTGAAAGGCTGCCCAACTATGCCGTAGGTTTCCAGAAACCTTTCTCTTGGTCTGGAGCGTCGTGGTGATTGAATGTCAGCTGAAACAACTGATGGCCGATCCTGCTTTGTGGAAAAGCTGATGGGTGAGCAGGGAGCTTGCTTTGTGGCTATGGACTAGGTAGCGGGCGTGAGCAGGCCGCTATCCCCTGGGTGCATTGAAGGTTGCATGCTACATTGTATCGGGCCTGCTCAAGCCTGGGTCTTTGAATTGAAAGGTCCAAACGAATATGGGTTTAAACTTCTCCTATCTGATCCAATAAAAATCTGCCACTTGTTCACTATGAGCCCAAATGACAATTACGATAGGCTATTTCCAAAATTGGTGACAGTCGCAAAGTTGAGGTGATCTTGTGAGCTAATCTTTGGAATCTTGTTCTTTTTTAAGAAGGACGTTTTTTTATGGTTTTGAGGAATGGTTATGCATACTTTTTGCATATTGTTTTTGGCCCTGCCTTCCAGGCAGGGTCCTTTGTAATCATATCAAACATTGACGTGCTTGTGTCGAAAATTGATTTTTTTTTTTTGAATTTACTTTTTTTTAAGTGAGTTAATTTCTAAGTTTGCGACGTATTTAAAACATATTTATGTAAATGATGGAACTCGTTTAGGGAACAAAATCGAATATCTGAAATATTTTGGTTTTCTGAATCCGCGCTAGGTTCTTCTTTCCTGTACGTGTGGGTTTATGGATGGACGACAGGGTTCTTGCGTGGCTTTCTGCATGGATGGTTCTTGCGTGGCTTGCTCTGTCATGTGCTGCATGTAATTAGCCCATAAGCTTACTAATGAATTGCCAAATATGGCCATGGAGCTAAAGTAGACTAGAGTTAGTCATTAGGACAGTTAATAAGGTGGCTCGAACAACCTCGCTATATTTGTGAATAGCGGACTTGTAATAATATTTGTAAGGCCCAAATTAGCCAAATAAGGCCCCAAACTTATAGTAGAGGCACAAATGACCACTATAAATAGCTGAGGTCGTGCTAAATTTGGAGGCTATTGTTCATTTTGTAGTTTGGAGTTTTAAGAGATCTTGGAGCTTCTCTTGGAGAGCCTTCTTGATGAAGAAAGTGGTTCATGTGCCTAAAATCACATGAGAGCTATGATCATGCTCTAGAATCAGGCCCTCTCTTTGAATGATCAATAATCATGAATAAAAATACCTTACTTTGCCTATTTTGGTGAAGTTTTGCTACTTTTAGCTATCTTCTTGATTTTTGACTAGTTTCTTGATTTCTTGCATTTCCATTGTAATTTGATGTATAATGAATGGAGATGTTTGAATCTAAGGTTGGTACATGACAATTTTGGTATCAGAGCATTAGATCCTTTCCTCATCAGATTTGGTGGATTTTGTTAAGTTTGATAGAGTTTCTTGTTTTAGTTTCTTGATTTTTCAATTTCTAGCAAGTTTTGATTTAATTTTTGACCATTTATTCTTCATTTTTTGTGTAATTTCTTATAGATCTGTAGATCTTTCTTTTAGCTTTCTGGAGGTACTGAGATTTTCTGATTTGGACCTATAATGACCAAGTTATGGCCATTTTAGTGTTTTCTTTCCAATTTTAGCTAGTTGTAGTTTTTGCAATCTGTTTTCTCCATTTTTAGCTAAATTTTTGGCCAAACTTTGTGACTGTAATTCTATAGGATTGTAGATCTCAGTCTTAGCCTGAATCTGAGCCAATTTCCAGCCAATTTGGTTGAGAATTGACTGAGATATGACAAATCTTGTGGAAGAGGTCAAATGTTAGCTTTGGTAGGAAATTTGGGAGAGAAGCACTTCAACCTTTCATGTTTGAAGTTCTATTTCTTTGTAGTTCTTTCGTTTTGAAGTTTCGTTTTAAAAAATCTTTTAAAAAAGAATGCCCTGACCCTAAACCCTAACTTGACCTAACCCTAAACCCTAACCTGAACTAGCCCTAGACCTAATTCACTTCCACGCGACCTCTCAGCTTCACGCGACCTCCCAGTATCAGTTCTTGCTCTTCCTCTTGGGATTCTGAGTGCTGTATTTTACAAGTGATTGAGTGCTGGATCACGGCTGGTCTTTGCTTATCAACGATGACGCCCTGTTAATCCGAATTATGATTCTGAATTCTTGAAGTCCACCGAAATCTGTGAGCGAGACAAGCCAAGGAGATCAAATTTTCTCTCTGTCTGCGCATACATCTCTTCCAATCGCTCTTCCAATCCAGTTCCAATCGCCACCATCTTCATAGTAGGTGTCTACTGCATTGACAGGAACCTCCAGAAGCTCGCACTCCCTGAATCTCTATCACGGCCACTGTAGGTGCAAGAGGATCGGGCAAAATGGGATTACTCTACATCACCTATTGCAAATTGCCATAGCTGCGCTTTGCTACAGTCGCACTCTACTGTGTACTAACAGGGACCGTTGCAATCGTGCCTCACTGCACAAATATGCCAATCAGCAAGAGCTCAAATAATTCCAAGGATCAGTGCTCAAGCGGATGCTGGAGACGTCCGACTGATTGACACCGATCAACCCGATTGCTTCATCTGCAATAACTCTCGATTGATACTCCCGATTCCTGCATCGACGATTTGAACACAGGAAGTTTCAAGTAACATAGCGCCTCTGATCCCGGCCGACATACACTTGCAAAAAAAACGCCAGGGACATCTCCTTCGCTAGCAAACGAGCGTCGATGCCCTCTCTCCGTCGGTCAGGTAGCAGATGCTCTCTCTCTCTCTCTAAAAAACGTCCGTTGAGATTTTCTCTCTGTTACTTGAGGTCGGTTGAGATTTTCTCTCTCTTACTTGCCCCTGTGATCACGCTCCCAGAATCGTCCTTGCACCCAAAATGATCGCCCAAGTAACAAAAAAAGAAATTTGGTGTCATTTTTAAGATTTTTACGGTTATCTTTCTTCAACGGTCCAATGCTTCAAAGAAACCAAACTTTTCTATAAAGGTCCCTTTCTAAGTTTGTAATTTCCCTTGTTTTCGTGTAGCTTTAACTTTTGTGTTTAACGTCGGAATTCAGTGCTTTAAGAACAAAAATTGCTCAGTTCACTGTGCTTAGTACAATGGTCATCATTTCGTTATCATTATGTACTTCTTATTTTTCATTTTCTTTTAGGCCTTTTATTGTCCTAAGTTGTTTACACTTTATGCTTTATTCATTCAATTGACCATATCTCATCTGTTTGAGCTCGGATTTCAGTGCCGTAGAAAGCAAGCTTCATTAGCTCAACAAGATTGTTGTAGAAGTCTTATTTGGATCAAAATTTGACCTTTTCAAAAGTCCTTTTTACTTGCTCTAATCGAAAAGAAAACTCATGTCTATTGTTACCGCTTAACTGCACCTTGTTAAAACTGGTTTTTATACCATTTCCAAATTCTTCCCAAGATTGCAATCCATAGTTACAAGATTTAGTTATTCCACATCGACTCTAATGGATTGGTGTTATGAACAAGAAGATGACGATTAGTCATACTGTGATGGCGATTTTGACAATGATGTGGGGGAATATTGGGATCAAGGTGATGGTTACATCGAAGATTATGATCAAGGTGACAGTAACATTGAAGATTATGATCAAGGTGACAACATCGTTGATGGCAATCAATATCAAGACAATAACGACGATTTTGCTAATGGTGATCAGTATCAGAACTACAACGACACTTTAGAACTTGACCATTACTCTAAAAATTTCAACAACGATCAGCAAAGTGAAGAACAACACGAACCAGTCACTGAAGATGGCTCTGCAGACGAAGCAGTTGAACCATTTGATGGTCAGGATGAACTAGAGTTCAATAATGGTGATTATCAGGATCAAGATCAATTCCAATTTACTACCGAGGGTCAATTTGAAGTGATAAGCGTGGATGAGCAACAACAGGTGCCTTGTGGAGCAGAAGATCAGTATGAGTCCATGGATCAATTCTATGATCTTGAAGAATTCAAAAGACGACGTCACCATAGTGCAGAACAACATTTCGATCATAATGAAGATGATAATGTTGATTATGAGATCTATGAAGATGCCTATGAAAGTGAAGAACTTGACAACAATGAAGGGTGTTCTCTCTATACCACTACAAGTATGACTAGTCCTTTTTCGATGGGAACATCATTTGCCGATACAAATGATTCTAAGGAGGGAAGGAATATTACTGTGGCAAATGGAGCGACAATTTTCAGTCCCTATGTCAATTTTGTGGGAAGTCTAACGCCATCAACTCAACAACAGTGGGTCAGTATTCATGGAAGATCAAATAATAGTGTAGACCCTACTATCAGTAAAGTGACCAGTGGAACAAAAGAAATATTATGTACACTTTTAATTGCCATAGAGGTAGTATTTCATATGCTTGACCGCGCCCAATTTCTGCTTTCACTTCCAATCCATTTCCAAGATCAATATCCGTGATTTCCAAGATCAATATCCGGGAAAGGCTCCAAGATCAATATCTGTGATTTCCAAGATTAGTATTCGTGACAGGGTCCATATCTGTGAAGAATCCCTCAGATACAGAGGATTAACTTCATCAATATTTGTGAAGACTCAGATACAGAGGATTAACTTCGTATGTCAAAATAGGTGTGGTGTTTTGTTAAACGTTTTGTGCAAAAAACTTCAGAAGATTGGAGATTTGTTGATGTGTCTACAAAATTAAAAGCTCTTTCCATATGTTTGATGCATCTGTCAGCAGGGTAGTCACCATAGCCGGTAGTCACCATAGTCGGCACGGGGCTTCCAGCCCACAAACTGTTCACGCCGGTGGTCACGACGACCACTTTCAGACTCAGTTCGCCACCACTCTTTTTTCTTTTCTGAATCCCGGGCTCCATCACTTCACCAATGATCTCTATTAGAAACACAGAATTTCCACTGCCAGGGGTATGTGGAGGATCCTGCAAATCAAGAACCAATCAGTACACAATAGTCGATTGAAAAATAGAGAAAGAGGGAAGGTGCTCGGGCCTCCTCTTGTCTCCTTTTTATCGGTTTTATTGTGGCATATTCATTATTGCTTATTTGTTTAGTATTAGCCGCAATCTCATTTATTACCCTTCGGGCGTTAATCTAGAATTAGTCTAGTCACCTTGCTAGTTGGGTAAGCCTTAGCAAGGATTTTTATTGTTGTTACTAATTAGTTTATTTCCGTTTCGGGCACTAGTTGGGTAAGCCTTAGTGCTCTCATTCCTGTCCATATTCTCGTTGAAGCTTATTGTAGAATCCTAAAAAGTGGACGAATCTCTACATCCCTATACTACATCCGTAACTAGATCTAGCCACCGCACTCACTAGAAATACTTCCAACATTGGCGTCGTTGCCGTTTTTAAGTGTTTTTCTACCTAGCTTCTTCTCCTCTTTTTCTTTTATTTCTTGCTTCCGTGTTGTATGTTTGCTTGTGTGCTTATCTCTATCTACCAACAAAAAGCACGCATCATCCCTCCAAGTCCTACACGAGCTGCGGAACAACTTCTTAAACCGGGGGGAAGCAACAAAAGAGTCAACTTGGGCATTTTCTTCAAAAGAAGTGACCCAAGTGACCTTTTTCACAACCAAATAGATATATCAGAATTCGCCAGTCCGTCTGCAGCCCTAACAGACCCTGACCTTTCATTTTATTACCTCCACGAATTCTAACCATAGTCAGATTTTGAGAAAACAGTCTGTTGTACTATCAAAATCTCTTATTTCTCATCAAAATGTCTTAGAATTCGCCGACTTCACTGAGGCTAGATCTCATTAAGATCAGTCCTTCAGTAGCTCCGCGAATTCTATCTCACAAATTTTGCCTGTTTACTGACAGAACATCACATCTTTCTCTACATTCCCTATTTGCCAGTCAAACCTCTCTGTTAGAATTCACCATCAAGCCTAAGAATTCGCCCTTACAACGCACGATTTTCCTGTACTATCCACAAATTCTGAAATGCCAAATTTTTCCAGAAAATCTCAAAAATCACTATTCCGACATTCAGAAGACTTGTTCAAAATTTGCGAGTATCACAGTTAGATTTATCTGCCTCTCCACAATTTTTCATCCTGTCCGCAAATTCTATAACAATCAGAAAGACCAGTTTTTGTCCTACACTATCCATTCTGCAAGCAAACTGCCCTTTTTGCCAAGTACAGTCTTGCCCTGCTCATCTCTATTCTGCATCATGTCTCGTGACTGTGCTGAATTTTCTAATCCGACGACTCCATGAATGGAACGAAGAATTTCACGTATCGATGCACCAAAGTATGATGGCGAATCTGACCCAGTCCGATTTCTCCAAGACCTTGATAATGCATGTCGTTTTTATGGAGATACCTCTGAAACTGAAAAGCTTCGCCTATTTCCCATGGTACTCTATGGCACCGCCAAGGAGTGGTACTTGAATCTCGAAACTCCTGATCTGTCTTCTTGGACCACCCTCAAGGATGCTCTCATCAAGCGTTTTAAACCATCCAAACTGACTCAGAGCCCGTTCATTCAAATTACTCATATCAAGATACGTCACGAAGAGTCTGTTCGAAACTACATTGAGCATTTTAAACGTCTCAAAGTAGTATGTGTTGATGAAAATATCACTGAACGAATGGCCATAAAACTATTTTTAGTTGGATTGCCTAAAAACATCCGACGTGAACTCAAACCAGTTGACCTTTATGATCAACTTAAAGATGTGATGACCGATGCTATCCATGAAGAAGACGAAGGTTCCGATGATGACTTTGACCATCGTGAAAAGAAATCTAAGAATCCGGATCATCTTAACTCTGATAATATTGCCCAGTCTTCTAAAGTTCTACATCAAATTGAAACCTGGCAAAACGCTCAACAATCACATATGGATAAACTCACTGCCGATTTCCAAACCGCCATGAAATAGATTGTTGAGAAATCCTTTCTAGCAAGAGAAAATGTTTGGTGTCCAATCTGCTCACAGCATCACACTGCTAATGAATGCCCTCGACTGTGAAATCATTTTCCAGCTGCCACCAGACCCACCGTTTATCGAGCTTACCGCCCCTATCCGCCACAACAACCTGTGCCACGACCAGGGGTTTACCAACCACGACCACCTGCACCAAATCAATATCCATCTCCACGTCAACAGTTTGTTGTTAACCAACCTGCCCCACAAAACGCTGTCCATTATCTTGATCCGAATACCACCGATCCGGCCACCTACTATGTGGAAGACAATACTCAACCGTAGTACCCTACTGAAACGGTTGTTTATTATACCTATGATTCTAATGCTCAACCATTGGATCCCAATGCCCAAGCTTATAATCCAAACCAAGCTGTCTTTGCCGCACATCAACTACCTGCAATACGAGAATACTTTATCTGTGTAGGTAAACATCCTAGTATTCGCTGCCCAGATAAACTTCGTTTCCCTCTAGCTTGTGAAAATTGTGGTATTGAACATCACGTGAAGGACTACCCATCCCGATCCAAACCTGCTATTCCAATCTGTTCAGTGCAAGTAGAAACTTTACCAGTTGAAACTCATCCTGCTTGGGTCTTGACTCGGGCACAAACCCAATGCCAAGCCCCTACACTTGCACCCAGCAAAACTCAACCGCAGGCTGTTCCTCCAAGTGATGATTCAACACCGATAGTTTATCCTCACCCATCTGAAGAAATTCGACTACATCATGAGTATCGCCAGCAAATTCGTAATGCCAACCAACAATCTTCCTCTTTCCATAAAGTACCTCACAAGCCCTTTGAAAGCAAAAATCTTGAAGGTACCGAAGTTTGGGGAGATTTACTACAAGCCAATGTCACTCTTCCCTTCCATGTCCTCTAGAAGCATGCTGGCCAGTGGAAACAACAGATCCAATCCAATACCAACACCACTATTGATGAGTTGCTTGAAATGCCCTTACATCTAACCAATCCACTCAGCGAACAAGGCAACATCAAAATCCCAGCTACCCATCATCAGGGCCCGTGAAGTTTTAGCAGTACTCGATGGAGGTTCCGGGGTTCATATCATTTCCACATCCCTCATGATGAAATGGAATCTGAGAGACAAGCTAGCCAAACCTACTTGTCAGCTTCGAATGGTTGATCAAAGTGTGGTCCGACCTACCGATTTCCCTCCGCACGTGCTGATCAAACTAGGAGGTCTCAAATTTTATGTTGACCTTGTAGTACTTGATATTCCCAATAATGCCTATTCTTATGAATTACTACTTGGTCATCCATGGCTAACCAATGCACAAGTCATTCATGACTGGAGCAAAGGCCGAGTCACTTTTGGTAATTGTGACAATTCTATCACAATTGACTCAACGGGTAAACTCAAAACTACACGCATACATGACGAGGGATCCTCAACCACCAACTCAGTATTTGAGCCATACCAGTCCAGCCACGAAAAAGGTCATTATGTTAAATCTACTGATATCATAAACTGGAGTCACAGTCTAGCTACCATTGACTGTGTGAATGCCGATTACTGTGCTCAACATCAGAATAATTGTACCTCTCCACACCCAATCGATCACGACCAATTACCTGATCTGGATACACCCATCAACAATATCAATTTTGTTGATATTCTTCCACACCATGATGAGCTGCTAAATGTTGCATGGCTACCTACTAATGAATCAAACGATTTATTCATTGATGACAAGAACGTCTTACGAATTTAGAATTGCCCAGAAGATACGGACATTTCTGATATTCAGATCCTCAACTATATGGAAGCACTTCCCCTGAAGACCTATCTGCAACATGCTTCCAAGGTGGAATTCGTTGCCAAGGTTGCAAGTGAAAAACCTAAGAAAAAATTCTACCGTCCCAAACACCCACACTATCCATGGCATCTCTGTGAGAAGAAGACTATCTTTCAAATTGATGACGAGATCCTCCATGACATACCAACTGTCTCTCCACCACCAAAACCTCAACTACGTGGTCATACTATGAAAGAGAAAATCAAAAAACCACTTCAAATTCAACCGCCGGGTGATCTCACAACTGTTCAGAAAGTTCATGAGATTGCTCTAGCCCTACACCCATCCCCGAAAAAGCACCATCTCGGCAAGATAAAGGCAAGGCCCCCCTCGAATCTCCAGCCCATGATGTTCCTGCATACTTTAAGGACTATACGATCGAGGATGTCACAATAAAATTACCCCAAGCTCAACGTGAGCCCACTGGTAATTCACCCTACAAAGGCCCTGCACAAACCATAACCCTTTCCCTGAGTGAGCCAAATGACACCAACGAATATCTTGTCCACATCGAAGCTCATCTCAATCGCGAACAACGAAGACGGCTTGAAAAGCTCCTGCGAAAATATCGACATATCTTTGTCTGGACCTATAAAGACATGAAAGGCGTCTCACCCCAAGTAGTTGTGCATCGTATCCCACTTAAACCGGGTGTGAGGCCCAAGGTTAGTCTAGTCACCTTGCTAGTTGGGTAAGCCTTAGCAAGGATTTTTATTGTTGTTACTAATTAGTTTATTTCCGTTTCGAGCACTAATTGGGTAAGTCTTAGTGCTCTCATTCCTATCCATATTTCCGTTGAAGCTTATTGTAGAAACCTAAAAAGTGGACGAATCTCTACATCCGTAAGTAGATCTAGCCACCACACTCACTAGAAATACTTCCAACATAAGGGCTTAATCGGCTGCTTAAGCTTCTCACACATCTGTTTTTGACGCTCGGTTAATTTTGTATCAATAATTTTATTTTTTTGTAACCGAGGTTTTTGTGGTTTTTGAGTGGGTGGTGTTGTGGCCTCACTTATCATGTCGTCATCGATTGTCTCCCAGACTTCATCTGGATACACGTCCCATGTGTAGACTTTGGGCTTGGGCCTATATGCTTGTGTGTTGGGTACTTTGTATGTCAGTTGGATATGAGCCAGCGGCCCTGGTGACTTAATTTCCTGAGGAATTGATTTTGGCGGATAACCTTGGGCATCTAGATAAAGGTAAACATGTTCATCCGTCATTTCAACATCATCCATGAAAAGAATACCTTCTTCAGAAACATGGGCGGTAGAGACGCTAGGTTCTCCTAGGCACCAAGCTATAGGAATCGGGTCAATCATCATAAGTGGGATTATGGGTGTATCAATGTCTGTAGAAGATGGGAGAATATCCACATTTTTTGCAGCGCTCTCGATACGACATCGGTTAGAATCAGCATAGTCCATAGTGGCTAGTGCTTGACCCCAATTGATTATGTCTGTGGATCTCGTATAGTGGCCTTTTGGTTGGATCGGGACACTATCTGATTTGTCAGAAGTTGTTGATGACCAATCATCATAAACTTTAGCAGGCTTGACATGGCCAGTTGAGTCAATAGTGACTCGTTTGTCGTGATTGCCAAAGGTGATTTCGCTATGCTTCCAATCTTGGACAACACCTGCCATCTGGAGCCAGGGTGTACCAAGGTGTACTATCAAATGGGTTGGGGACAAATGGCAAAGAGGGCTTGAAGGGCATGAAGAATGACAAGATGGCATTTTGAAGGGGGACACTTGGGATCTACTATAAAAGGAGACCACTCTTTGTGTTAAGATATAGTTGGATGATAGTTGGATGATGATGTGATAGTTGGATGATAGTTGGGTGAGTTAGATGATGATGTGATGGTTGAGAGTTTTTTAGAGTTGAAAGGTTTTGGAATATGGGTGCTTGCTTGAGAGATCTTTGTTGATGAGTAGATTTGATTCCTTGTAAGTTTGGTTTGATGGATGGTTAAATGTGATTTTTGCCTTATAGTATGCTTATGCATTGGTACAAGTATTGTCTTGCATAGTTGCTTGTGGAGTGATGGATGTTTGGGGTTGAATGCTTGTTAGTGGATTGAGAGTAGACTCACTTGTAGTTGATAACAATGGATAGGTTGGGTGCTTGTGGTTTGGTTTGAGAGTTGTGTTTTTCCCTCCAATTAGTTGATTGATTGTTGGAGGCTTGATTGGGTTGATGGAGTTTTTGTTTGCACTCCTTGGGATTGAATCTATGCTTGTTGATGGGAAAAGTGGGTTGTGCTTGAACATTAGAGTAATGTGTTGAGAGAATTGCTTTTGTTGAGAGTGATTTCATGGTGATGGTTGGTTGGTTGGTTGTAGTCCATTGTCATACTAGTAGGCTTATATCTTGAATGAGTGGGATGGTTTGCTTAAGGGCTTGGTGTGAGTGATGGGTTGCTGATTATTTTAGCCATTGTATCTTTTTGGCCTGTTTTTTTTTATAGACTTTCGGTTCAGTTTTCTCTCAACTGAACCGTTAACATTTCAATCGCACCATTCATATTCTAGAAACTTTCATTTTCTTCATTTTCTTATTTTACACCAATTCGATCGGACACGCGTAAAGTGGAAAAAACTGCGTCAACATGTCTGGCTCTGATTTTTGCTACAAGATTCATGACTAGAGTTTCCACGAACCGGCTACCTAATTGAGCATTGAGGTATGTTCTGATTTTTCAAACTCTATTTGTACCAATAAACATAAAGTAGTATGTTTTGTCATGAACATGTTATGGTGTGTGATAGTAGGGTTTTTCCACATTTCCAACTAAATCGTTATAAGCGTTTTTGTTGGGAAGCAAGTAAGTTTCATGAAGTTCTGGTTGTAAGTTTTCTAAGTTAAATCGGAATGCAATGTGAGGTTATTGCTATAGTCAGCTACATGAGAATAAGGTTTTTATAAAGCGTTTTTTGAAGCAAGTAAGGTTTTATAGACCACTTACCTCTGTTTAGTAACAAGGTCATATAGATTTGAGTTTTTTTAAAATTAAATTGCATATGTGCATCTAGTATTGTAGTTACAATTTTTTACAAGCATATTATTGTCGTGTCATTTTAAAAGCGAATCGAAAATTTAGAGACAGCCTCAATACTTAACATGAACATGTCAATACTTTGCATTTGCATCCAAAGTTGTGTCCAAATCTTGCCCAAAGTCTTGGGGTAAAATGGGCAGGTGAGAGCCTGGAAAACTCTCATTGGTTGGGGAGCACGAGGCAATAGAGAGGGCCATCAGAGTTGGATGTGGCAAATCCTTTGTTGCTCACGTAGGGCCAAACCACCATTAGAGGTGGGACCCCTTGACCCTTTTAGGATGTTTTGGCTGGACCAACCTCCCATAAAAAATGGCCCTAATAGGGATCTGAGCAGATAACAGACTTTCCATATGTTCTTCCTCTCGCAAATACTCATCTCTAAATTCATTGTACTGCCTTTGTTCCACGTGTGGGTCTGGGTAGTCTTTGGGTAATGTGGAAGTGTCAAGTGGCTTCCATGTTGGTCAGCTGATTTAGCAATGTTTTGTTGTTGTTCTTGGTGTTGGCGTTGTACTCTAGTGAGGACTCTAACAGGTTTAGATGATATATGATGCGCTGGAAGGATCCTGCTAGGTTGTTTAGGACAGTCTTTGAAACTGTGTTTGCGAACACAGTTTGGACACTCCACATGGTATTGGTTCTTAACTTTACAGTCAACCATGAAGTGCCCAATTTCGCGACAAATATAACAACGGTTGCTCATTGGTCCTGTGGCAATAGCATAACATCTTGGATGGCTAGCGGTGGATTTTCTTGTGGTGTGGAATACTCATCTCGTTTGCACGGGCATGAGTTGTCGGTTGGATATTGTTGAGAACTAGCAGATGGAAGTGGTGTATCGTGATGATATGAGTGATCGTAGGAGTTTTTGACAAGATGTGTTTGTGCAGATTCTCGAGGGTTTCTATGTCTTTGTGCTCCTAGATTAGGTTGTCCCCTTGGAGGTGGTCCTAAGAGCACTAGCCGTGGTTGAGGTTCATGTCTAGATTTTCTAGGCAACTCTTGTATATGAACTTGGTTGTTTCTTGATGGATAGTGCTGATTTTGATTTTGTGAAACAAATTGGTGTCTAGGAGGTTGATAATGTCCCCCTGACTGGTTGTGAGGCTAGTTCCTCGGTTTATAATAGTAATAGAGGGAGGTATGACCCATAAAGTCATAGATGTCACATTTGATCAATGAAGTATTTGGGACCGGTTGGTATGATGGGCACTCATTGCTAGTGTGTGCATCTCGAAAGTGAGGGCACCATGTATTCTCTCGTCTATGGTGGATTTGGCCAGTGGGTAACTGACTTGGCATGCTCAGCTCCTTAACAATTTCCTGATGGTTGGCAACCTTAGGAAAGACCGAATTACTTCCCAGATTTTGCATGGGATAGTTGAGTCTTATATCAAGATAGCCAAGGCTCTTCTCAAACCATATAACTGGTTCAAGACCATTTTTGGAGAGCTCAGACGAGCCATCAAGAGTAATACCAAGCAACAATTTGTTGTTGGCCCTTTGTTATCTCTCCTAGTAGCCTCCCACCTTGAAATTAAAATCCATGGATTTTGTATGGATTCCGTGCTTTCTATTTATGAAGAAACACCGGCCGAGTCATCTCATCAGACATCCAGCTCACATAGTCGACGCCGTTCATGCAGCGAGATCGTCATTCCTGAATCACCTTTCGCACAAACATCTTCAGTTGCGCTCCCACCCCCTGCTGCTATTCGCACTGAACTACCTATTCCCCCCGTCTCTGATGCTTCCCTCATCTCTGCTTCCTCTCACGGACAGTTTGTGACCATTGGGGCTACGATTCCCATCACAGCTACCCAGGCCGTCTCACCCCCACACACAGAAGTTGTTTTCCCAAACACCTAGTATTTCATGGACATGTTCGATGATTCCAACTCCCTTGGGGCCTCAGAAGTTTTTGTCATGCCCTAGAGCCCTACGCCCTTTGAGCTCCAATCCCTTGGAAGAGGATTCGAACAGTTCCATGATACTCCTACTGGTTTTGACGACTCTTTTCAGATTAACCAGCAATCTCAAGATGAAGCCGCACCAGCCACAATTCGGGTCTGGCAAGCTATCAAATCACTGAAGCAGTTCGACGCCACAGTGTCTGAGGGCTATGAAGAAGAAGACCTTTTTTAAGAAGAAGAGTTACAGGCACCTGTTCCACGCCAACCAGGGACAGTACCACCAGGTCCTTATATTGCTACCACCTCCACAACAGTAGATTCTGGTGATGCTCTTGGTTTAGTCTCAAGCCTTGCGCAAGTGATCCAGTCTATGTTGGATAAGAAAAAAGAAATGGAACAGCGCATTTCAAGTATGGGATCGGAAAATACTCTCATCACCCAAAAAGTTATTCCGCAAAACAAAGAGTTGAAGATCGCCAAGCAACATGAAGCTAAGTCTGAAGCTGAAAAGAAGACGACACAGCAATTGGCTGCTCACCTAGAAGACTATGTCGGTGATGCAAAAATCGGTTTCATTCATGAACGCGAAACAATTCAAATGGATTTCAGATATGATTGCTGGTCACTGCCAATTACATCATTCCTACAGCCCTCCAGAATGCAAACAGACACTACTGATCTACGTTTTGATTAACATAGCATTCAATAAAATTCAACCAATGTGTGAAATTGATAAAATGAGTGAATGAGATACACAAACGATGGCAGACAACAATTCATTTAAGATCAGACGAGATAAGAGTGATATGTGTGTAATGGCTACAATATCATCTATTGATCTTCTCGTTTTTTGTGCGCTGTATGACAGACCCACACAACGCGCTGGCATGAGAGAGGGGTGCTCTCCCATGAGCAATGTCTCGCTTACTAGTGGACTTCTTGGATCTCTATGGATCATGCTTACAAAACTTGTCACAGACAAACTTCTATTCTGTATCATGTTTGTCTATATTGCTTACTAGCATTAGACTTGTTATATTATGCATCAACCAGAAGGTATATAGTCGCGTTGTATAACTTCTAGATTAGAGTGATTAAACATCTACAACTAATCACGAACTACAAGAGTGGCAAATTAGCCACGACCTAGAGTGCATCTGCTGATATCATGATATCATATCAGATATCTATACTTCTTGGTACTTGCATGATCTTGCTGATTCTTTTTGGAGCATGAGGGTTGAAAAAGACATCACGATGATTTTCATGTCGCTTCAAGTCGTTTGACTTTCGCGTTGTCCTTTCTCCCGTTGTACCGCAAAAAATTATCTTTCACGAATTTTTCACGTTCGTGTCTTTTTCGTCAAGGTGTTCGCTAACATTTTTGCTTCGTGTCTTTTGACTTTTGCATTCGCGAACATTTTCGTCAGAGTGAGGGCTGAAAGCTAGCAAAGCTTTAGTAATAAAAACGTTGTGTTTTTTCAGCTCCCTCTCAAAGCATGATAGCTTGACGACTCCAAGACTGCTCCTCTGTCTCTCAAAAAGACCCTTGTCTGGGGCTTTTGTGAAAATGTCAGCAACCATGTCTTTCGTTCCGATGAAGGTGGGAATCTTCTTCTCAATCAGATCCCTGATCAAGTGGTACTTGATCGCGATGTTTTTCGTCCTTGAGTGGAACACAGGATCTTTTGTTAGATGTATTGCAGATGTGTTATCCATCTGCAAGACCAAAGGCTCATTTCTTGTTTCGCTTAATTCATCCAGGAATTGTTTGAGCCAAATTATTTCATTGGCCATCTTTGCTGATGCAACGTACTCTGCTTCGTAGGATGACTGAGCCACAATGGTCTACTTCTTGCTGACCCAGAGAATTGCCGCTTCTCATGCGATGGTGCATCCTCCTGAGATGCTTTTACAATCCTCTTTGAGAGATGCCCAGCTAGCATCATTGTAAGAAAGCATCTTGAACCCTGCATTATGACAATAACACAAGCCATAATTTCTCATTAATTGAAGATATTGCAAAATTCGTTTTGCAATCTTCCAATGTGTCGAGCCTGGATTCGTGTAGAATTGGCTCATCTGAACACTACAGAAGCAATGTCAGGGCATGTGTTGTCTCCAAGGTACATCAGCGAACCTATCAGCTTTCTGTAAGATGTGAGTTGTATTTGTTCTCTCTCTTTTTCAGTCCTCGGACAATCATCATTTGTCAGCACCATTCCTGCGAGCATTGGAGTATTTGCTCCTTTGCAATTCAGCATCCCAAAGTCCTCTAGGATTTTCTGGGTGTATCTGGACTGATGAAGGTACAACTTACCTCCCTCATAGTCCCTGTCAATTTGCAAGCCAAGGTAACACCTGGCTTCTCCCAGATCCACAATCTCGAAATGTTTCGAGATGTCTTCCTTCACTTCAGCAATCAGCTTCTCACTCTTGTAGAGTATCAGAGTGTCGTCCACATATATAGCCACGATAATGATCTGCTCATCTTTCATTCTCACATACACATTGGAATCAGACATCAGTGGCTTGAATCCCAATGATTTTAGGGCTTCATCATTCTTTTTGTACCATTGTTGAGTTGACTGTTTCAGACCATAAATACTCCTATGAATTCTACATGCATAATCAAGAAGTAAATTCGAGACGTATCTTGGAGGTTGATCCATGTAGACCTCTTCGTCTAACTCACCATGCAAGAAGGTTGTCTTCTCATCCACAATGTGGATTCTGAGTTCATAAGCAGTTGCATATGCAAATAACAAACGCAAGGACGAATGTTTGACGATAGGAGAGAAGGTTTCAGAGTGGTCAATATCATATCTCTGAGAAAATCCCTTCACTACCAGTCTTGTCTTGTATCTCAAGACATTCCCATATGGTCCACACTTGAGCTTGAAAACCCATTTGCATTTGACAGTCTTGCGCTTATGTGGTAATGGCTGCAACGTCCATACCTGATTCTTCCTCATGGATTCCATCTCTTCGTTCATGGCTTGGATCCATTTGTCCTTCTTTGGACATTCAATTGCTTCCTCAAAAGTTTGTGTTTCGCCACTGAATCCACAGAACTCTTCTGATGTAGAAGCAGAGCTGTCTGGCACGTATCTTGCTAGCACTCTTTGTGGTCTTGTCGACCTTCTAGGAGATCCTCCTGGAATAGCAATGCCTTTGTCTTTGTCTGCTTTGCTAAGTCCGAAACCATCTTGGTTTACAGTTGTTGTAGCAGAAGGTTGTCTCTCAAATCTTTCGTCTTCAGATTTGTCACTCGAATGTGAAGCGACTCGAAAATTTTCATTTTCGTGTTCGTCTTCTACTCCCTCTATCATTGGTGGCAGATCATAGTATTGTCTCTCCAAAACTTCATAGCCGACAGGATCATCATTGGACATTGTCCTGCTCTCATCAAATCTGACACCTCTCACTGTCTTCATAGTGTTCGTGTTTGGCATGTAGACTCTAGAGTATGACGGTTGTTGTCATAACCTACCAGAAATCTATGTTCAGCTTTCTCATCAAGCTTCTGTGTGTAGGCTGCAGTCCTTCTGTGGATGATGCCACGATCATTGCAGAAGCCAGTGAAGTGATTTGAGATGTATTCGCCACCTCGATCTGTCCTAATCTGCTTCACTTTGTTGTCTGTGCATCTCTCTGTCCAATTCACGTATTCTGTGAATTTATCAAGTGCTTCTGATTTATTCTGAATGAAGTACACTCTAGCAAATTTACTATAATCATCAATGAAGGTTATGTAATATTTTGAGCCTCCTACTGAGATCACATTGAAAGGCCCACAGATGTCAGAATGCACTAACTCTAGAATCTTGGTCGTTCTATAGGAGTCTTTGACAAATGGAATGCGAGACATCTTATCCTTTAGACATGCATCACAGGTGGTCGAACTAGTTGCATTCGAGATGCTGACCCCTGTTATTGCTCCATGATGGCTTGCTTGGTAAAGTGCCATTGAGTTCATGTGACATAGTCTCCTCTATCACAAAGTGCCTGGTGAATCATCATGAGTCTGATGCATCTGGCATTCAACTGCTTCAGAATCTTCAAGGAGCGTGCAGAAAAGGAGACTGGAAGGACAATCAAGGCCCTAAGGTCAGATGACGGTGGAGAATACTAGAGCTTGGTTTCAGAGGATCAACACATTCTTCATTGAACAAGGATTTAAACCAAGCACTGTTGATTGCAACGTTTATTCAAAGTCAATACAACAATCCTTCATTATCATCACCTTGTATGTTGATGATACGTTGCTCTTCAGCAACAATGCCAATATGGTCAAGGATTCGAAACAGATGTTGTTCTCAAAATTCGACATGACTGATCTGGGCGAAACACACTTCTGTCTTGGAATTCAAATCCACAGAGACAGAGCAAATCGACTGATTTACATCACTCAACAAAAGTATCTTCATAATGTTCTTGACAGATACAATTTAATGAACTGTAAATTAGCTCAGTCACCAATGGATCTAGGCCTGCATCTGTTAAAGGACCAATGTCCCCAGACCAAGCAGGAAGAGGAGCAGATGAGAGATTATCCGTATTGATCGATACTTGGATCTCTCATGTACGCAATGGTCTGTACAAGACTAGATATCTCTTTTGTTGTCAGCTCACTCAACCAATACATGGCTAATCCTGGAATTACCCATTGGAAGGCTCTTATTCGAGTCATGAGATATATTCGAGCTACGTGGACCAGTGCATCTACTATGGAGATGTCAGCAACGACAATCTTCATCATCTCAGTGGTTATTCTGATGCAAGCTGGGGAGGAGATGCAGACCATTGTAAGTCCACATCTGGATTTATATTCTTCTTCAATGGAGGTCCTATTTCATGGAACAGTCATAAGAAAATCTCTATCGCACTTTCTTCTACTGAAGCAAAATATATTGCTGCTTCTCAATCTATTAAGGAAGCGTTTTGGCTGAGAAATTTGCTGTCAGACATCAATCTGTATCAGTACAAATGCTTCCATTGTATTTGCTAGTTGTTGGATTTGATCATTATTGGGATTTCTTTTTCTTATGCTTTTTGTGAGAGAGAAAGGGAGAGAGAGAAGAGTAAGTTTCTATCATTGTTGTGGATTTAGGGTTAATGGAAGTAGGGTTAATGGATGTAGTGTTAATGCTTTGTGTTAATGGATGTTAGTGTTAGATCCTCCATTCATGTTGAAATCTGAACTATATTATCGCTCTCATGGGAATGAACCTCCGCGTGACAACTAACTCCATCTCTTTAATGCTAGATTGACTAGATCTTGGATTCAGGTAAGGCAAGGAAAGAAACCCACTACAATTTTGGCTCCATTGCCGGGGAGCTACGCCAATTTTTCAGTTTGCAGCATGTTTGGCTGATGGTTAGCTTGCATTAGGCATCTTATCGTGGCATAAATAGTGTTAAAACTGCATTGTAGGGATAGCTCGGGATTGATTTTGCTAGATTTTGAGTGGATTTGCTCGTTTGAAATCTAATCTGATTATTAAATAGAAAAAGCTATTCAGATCACTAATCTTAAGATCCATTTGGATCTAAGATATCAGAGAAAATAACAAAAATTGGTCAAATCTATTAAAATTGGTCAAAAAGAGACAAAAAGTGTCATCAGAGCCTAGAACTTTTTACCCTCTTTCAGAAAACCTTCGCCGAGTTGCAGACACCTTCGGTCTTGTTTACAGAACCTTTAGTTAGAAGGGCAAAGATTAATTCCCAGCAGATTTCCAGAAACATCAGAAAAACCACCAAAAAACACCAAAAATTATCAAAATCCTAAAAAATACAGAAAAAGAACCTTCGCCCAATTCACTGTTCTTAGATGTGATTCAGATCTATCTACTGCCAGTTCGACGAAGAATAATACCAACAATAGAAAGGTTTTCAGAGGATCAGTTGTCATATTGTCATATTTTTGCCAAAAAAAAGTCATTTTTTTGCAATATTACCAGTATTACTCTTGATCCCTCGCCAGAACCTTCGCCGAGTTTTCAGAACATTCTATTTATATAAAAATACTATTTTTGAGTTCGGCGAAGATTTATCTTGATCAGATCACAAAAAATCTTGATTTTTACCCTCGTCAGATCACAAAAACTATATTTTCTTGTGTTTGAAACCTTTGCCTGGTTGTCCATAGTTTTATATGTGTCAGATCTTCCATCTGAGAAGTCGGTGAAGGTTATTTCCCAAGAAATTGCCAGAAAAATATTCAGAGAGTTTTTATCCCAAAATAGCACTGTTGAACCTTCGCCGAGCCAACCTTCGCCAGTCCTATTTTTAGTTTTTGATTTTCCAAATCAAGTCTCTGTCAAAATTTGGATCAGATCTGATATATTCTGAATTGGACTCTGAGAGAATTATCATTTTTGAGAAGTATTGATTGATCAAATTTTGGTTAGTTTTTCATCATATAGAATCCGATTCTTGAAAAGTGGAATAGAGCTAGCAGATCTAATCTGAGATAGTTTTTGGAAAAATCTATATCCAATCACATTATCAATTTGATCTAAATGGCTGTCCCTAGAGCTGCTCCTAGAGGTGCTCCATAGGAGGTCAATCCAATTATTGTTAGAAGAGCACCCCAATTGGATCTACCCAAATATAATGGATTAACATATCTAGTTCAATTTCTTCAGATCTATGCTGAATCCTGTGAGGTCTATGGTGAGATTTATCCTCAAGATAAACTTAAGATGTTTCCTATGGCCTTAACAGGTGCAGCACGTGATTGGTACTATAACCAAGATGAAACTGAGCATACAGATTGGGAGGTTGTTAAATGAGACCTTATCACACGGTTCAAACCGTGAAAGTTTATGGAAGACCCTTTCCTACGTTTAAGTAAAATTCAAATGGGAAAGTGGAAAATGGTTTGAGATTACATCGAAAGGGTAAAACGTCTTAGATCTGAATGTGAGCCTGAGCTGATTAATGAAAATGCCATGATTATGTGGTTTTTGTCAGGTCTGCCTAAACGGATCCGACGTGAACTGAAACGCCATAATGAGTACGCACTTTTGCAAAATGCAATGGATGATGCAATTCGGGAGGAGGATGAAGATTCAGATGATGAGCCGAATGTTAGTATGTTGCCTTATACAGCAGGGCAGACTACTACGACATCCACCACTATTGCATCAACGAATGCCAATGCTACTGAAGAAATGATGCTCAATGAGTTCGAGAAACTTGGGAAGACCCAGCAGAAACAGATGGAAAAGTTACAGTTACAATTTGATGAAAAGATCAAAGCATTGAAAAATATCCACGAAGAAGCGAACAAGGAACCTAAGAAGTTTGCAAAGACTTTTCCTACCAGGAAAAATGTCTGGTGTTCTATTTGTACAGGAAATCACACAGTGAACGAGTGTCCTCAATTGAAAAAACGAATGGAAATCTGTGTTTGCCATCTGTGTAATTCACCTGACCATGAGACTGCCTTTTGCAACTTCAACCCTTGGATGATTCAGCAACGGTATGCCTAGATGGGATATCGAGAGCCACAGTATGGAGGCAATCCAGTGGCAAGACTAAGACAATCTACTCTTGGATACCCGGAGCGTCTAGCCTTGTTGCCCCACCAAAGCACTTCGCTCCTCCTGCCAATTTGATGGAACCAGAACCTTATGGAAGTGCTGAGCAATGGAGCTACGGTAATGATCAGGAAGGTGGATCTTCGGAACAGTATGCCATTTATGCTGCCGCTCAACAACAAGCCTCGAGAATTTGGGCCAGAGCACCACTTGGATGCTTTGCATGTGAAAAAAATCACAGAGTTGTAGAATGCCCAAATAAAAAAAAATTTGTACCATTCTATCATGACTGTGGATATGGGCATTTCTATAAAGACTGTCCAGCAAGACCGAAGCCACCACCAGCTACAGCACCTGTAAATTTGATAACAATCAAGCAAGGATCGGTAGCTCATAATAAACCAAGTGCACCCTTGATGGTGGTCACTAGAGCACAAAAGCAAAAAGAACCAGTAGTGGATTTAGTGCATGCTGATTCTATACCATTGAACGATACACCAACAACATCGGAAGTTTATCCAAATCTTAATGCAAAAAAACGAAGATATCAGGATATGAGACAGTGGATTAAGCATTTGCAAGAAGAAGAGGAACTTGAAGCTGCTAAAGTAACAGCTGAAGTTCGGTCTTCACCATTGCAGCCTTCAAGAAATTTACGTACGGATATGAATGATCAATTACATCATCACGAAGAACCTTTCAAGATGACGGAACCGGAAGCACCGCATACAAAATTACTCATGAAGTTTTTGTCTAGCAAAATGAATATTTCATTGGGAGAGCTCCTAAAGTTGGTGCCAAAAACAAAAGAAGTCGTAGCGCAAAAGTTAGCTCAAGAAGAATAAGAAGACCATCAAGAGCCACTCTTTTGTGCTGGATTTGAAGAATCTAACGATGTACTACATGTTGGAGCAACTTGAAAAGTGAATAAAAAAATATCACTCTACCAATACAACATAGACAATTTTCTAAAGAAACAGCCGTGATAGATGGCGGTTCAGGAGTTAACCTGATTTCTACACAACTATGTACAAAATGGGGCCTTACAAAGATTAAGCCTGCTACTTTTGTTATTAAGCTAGCTGATCAAACGACGGTTCGTCCACGAGGAATGGTAGAAGATATGCCTATCAAGATTGCAGGAGTACAGTTCGTCATTACTTTTGTCGTGATGGACTTATCAGAAGCACCAAAGGTCTACCGAGTTCTCTTAGGACGTCCATGGTTACGAGTTGCGCAAGTAATTCATAACTGGGGTACCGACACAATCACTTTTGAAAATCGTGAACGTGTAGTTAAAATTGATCCTACGACTTGGACTGTCAAGCCAGTGGTTCAAAAAGCGGATGACGATTCATCAACAACGGATCACACTTGTGATCGACCAGAGAAAAAATTGGGAGTTCACTACGATTCTCAAATGGATACTGTCAATTGGAACGAAGCTCTTGCAACAATTGATTGTACACCAGGATATATGTGTCAACAAGATATTTAATCAGAGATGAGCAAGATTTCATTATTAGATCGAACTTTGGATACGCCAATCATGTTTCCACTAAATGTGCTGAATGTAGCCTGGATATCAACGGAACCTATATCAGATCCAATTGAGGATGATCTCATACCAATGAGCCATGCCTTAACTTATGATGGCAATGCAGAACTTACGGATGAACAGATTTTACATCATATGGATTCGACCAGATTTGGAGTGCGTAATGTTCTTGATGAACCAACAATCAAATCATCCAAAGCAGTTATATTGAAGGGAGACAGGATCACAGGTTCGATGACGAAGAAACAAGCAAAGCAACATTATAATACGGTCCTGAAATGGAAAAATTCCCTTCAAAAGATCGATTCAAAGGAAGTGCCACCTCTAGGGATAAAGGCAAAGGAAAAGTCAAGAATGATTCTTCAAGTCAGATCTTCAGCAAGACATCATCGTCTAGGAAGTCTTCACCTATGAAGAAACATTTATCATCCCGAAAGTCATCACCTCCACGATCAATTCCTGCTAAGAAGACTAAACGAAGATCCAAGACAAGTCCTTTCGAAAAAGAACAAGCAAATGTAGTCTAGCATGATATGCCAGAGCATTTTAAACGTTATACACTGGATGATGTGGTCATCATGTTACCTAAAGCACATCGTGAACCTAAAGAACACATGTCAAAATCTAAAGAGGTTTACTATGGCCGAGCTAGGATGCAGCCAATGAATCTTGCAGAACCAGGAGAACCGAAAAAGATTGTACAAGTGGGATCACAACTTACTCCTGAACAGTATCAAGCACTCCGTTTGTTACTTATTAAATATCAAGATTGCTTTGCATGGACTTATCAAGATTTGAATGGTATTCTGACATCAGTTATTGAACATATTATACTTTAGTACCTGATGCAGTACCAAAGGTTACAAAGTTCTATCGCTGTAATCCTAATGTGGCAGATCTGATAAAGAAAGAACTTCAGAGATTGCTTGACGTCGATTTCATTTATGAGATTGAGCATACCGAATGGATTTCACCGATTGTCATTGTTCCTAAGAAAAATGAGAAATTGCGAATCTGTGTGAATCTCAAAGTGACACGGAAGGATCACTTTCTATTACCTTTTACTGAAAGCATTTTGAATCGCCTTGTTGGAGTGGAAGCTTATAATTTCCTGAATGGATTTAGTGGTTACAACCAGGTTAAGATTGCACCTGCCGATCACCACAAAACTGCTTTTGCAACAGAATGGGACACCTATGCTTACAAAGTAATGTCGTTTGGACTCTATAACGCACCAAGTTCATTCCAAAGAGTAATGCAATTTGCCTTTAAAGATTATCTGCAAAAATTCTTTGAAATTTACTTGGACGACTTGGGAGTTCATAGTATAGATACAGACCACCTGGATCGATTGGAAAAAGTCTTTGAAAGATGCCGCAAATATCAAATTTCTCTAAATTCAAAAAAATGCCAGATATGGGTTTCTCACGAAGTGGTGCTTGGACATGTGATATCAAGACATGGTATTGCAACCGATTATTCTGAGATCAAAGTTATTGTGGAATTGCTACCGCCAGCAACAATTCGAGGAGTTTATGTGTTTATGGGTCATGCGAACTACTATCGAATTTTTATTATCTTCTTTGCGGATTTAGCATGACCTATATACAAATTAACTATTGTTCCTATTTGGACAGTAGAGGCATTAGAAGCCTTTGAAAAGTTAAAAAAAGCATTATCTTCAGCACCAATACTGCGTTCTCCAGATTGGACATTAGAGTTTCATGTTCATACGGATGCCTCAAAATACGCCATTGGATCGGTTTTAACGCAGTCAGGTGACTATAAGAAGGATCATCCTATATGATTTGCAAGCATACAGCTTATAAATCCAGAGAAGAATTATTCAACAACAGAACGTGAAGCGCTAGCCATGATTTTTTCTGTTCGAAAATTTCGTCACTACCTCATGGAAACGCATTTTGTATTTTATACGGATCATCAACCGTTACTTTACTTGGTAAATAAGACATGTAATACTGGACGTATTGCAAGATGGTTATTATTATTGACTAAATTTGACTTTCGAATTGTGGTCAGAAAGGGAAAGCAACATTATCTAGCCGATCACGTTTCGCGAATTGAATCTGCACCAGTTAATACTGAAGTGGATGATGAACTACCAGATGCTGCGTTGTTCTATGTTGAAGCAGTACCTGAGTGGGCGGCAGATATTGTTGAGTACCTAATGCTAGGACAACCGAATGACTCTTTGACAAAAGTACAGAAAAGACAATTGATTCATAAGGCTCAACCTTATCAATTAATTGCTAGACAATTGTATCGTCGTGGATCAGATTTTATTTTACGAAGATGTGTTTTACCGCATGAAGTACCAGATTTAATCATGTTTTCACATGATGGCATGGGTGGAAGACACTTCTCTACAGATATTGCTGTTCGCAAACTTTTGCAATCCGGTTGTAAGTGGCCTATGCTTCATAAGGACACATAAAATTTTATTCAGACATGTGATGTCTACCAGCGAGCACGACGACCTACTCGACAGAACTATGAACCCTTACATCTGGTTTTATCGCAAGCACCGTTTGAAAAATGGGGACTAGATTATGTTGGTCCTATTCATCCCGCTGCGCAAGGATCTCAGGCCCGATACATTATCGTCGCAACTGATTATATGACCAAGTGGGTTGAAGCCAAAGCTATCAAAGTGGCTGATGCGAAATCTACGGCCAAGTTTCTATATGAAAATATTATAATAAGATTTGGATGTCCGATCAAAATTGTCAGTGATCGGGGTACACACTTTGTTAGTCAAACAATAAAGTGTTTACTGGAATATTTTTTTGTTATACACAGATTTAGTACTCCCTATTATCCCAGAGGAAATGGCCAAGCTGAATCTTTCAATAAGATTCTCTGCACCATTATGACAAAGACAGTTGAGGCGAGTGGTCTGATTGGAAACATAAACTGTATGCAGCATTATGGGCTTTCAGAACCGCTTACAAAAATAGTACAAATCAAACACCTTTTCAACTGGTTTATGGTCAAGATGCTATTATGCCAATTGAATTTTTAATCCCATCTTTACGCATAGCAGCCACAAAACGATTGAATGATGATATATCTTTACAACTTCGTCATGAAGCGTTGCACAAATTATGTGAAACCCGATTGATGGCAGTTCATGCCTTAGCAGCAGAGAAAGCCCGCCGCAAGGCATGGCACGATCGTCGATTGCACAAGAAAGATCTGGAAGCAGGAGATCTTGCATTGATGTACAAAACCAAGCTGATCAAGGGTAAGTTGAAGTTTACTGGGGAAGGCCCGTATAAAGTGAAGGAAATCCTGAACTATGGCGCAGTAATTCTTGAGCACTTGGATGGGAAACGATTTGATACTCCGGTAAATGGCAGCCGATTACGCAAGTTTCGGCAGCCTGCTCTGCCAGTTCAGCAAGCCTAATCTCAATATATTTTTTCATTTTATTTGTTTTCAGTATTTAATTTGCTGACTTTTTTTGGAAAAAGACAGTTAAAAAAAAAATTAAAAAAAAATAAGGAAAGACTGATGAGCAAAAGTCAGGAAGTCATCAGCATAAGAAAACGGAAGCACAATATTTTTATGGAAAATAACTTAGAAAACCACTGTTTTGGGCCGATTTGGCCAATACAGTATCAGAAACCTTCGCTGAGCTCTCACATGATTTATCTAAATCGAGGTGGGCGAAGGTTTCTGACAAGAGAAAATTCAATTTTTGAGTCAGGCGAATGTTCAGTGATATGCCATTTTGGGAACCTTCGCCGAGCATCATAACATCATTATGAACCTTCGCCGACCTGCTAGATGATCTTAAAATGTCAAAATTAGGTTGTCCATAGGTTCAAGTTGTGGAAAAAAGCATTTATGACAGTACTTGGGCGAAGGTTCATCCTTCGCCAGCCCTGGAAAACGTTTGCCTGATTGGTTCAGATCCCTAGAAACCTTCGTCGAGATTTTTATAGCCTATTTTTACAGTACTGTACATGCCTGCAAATTTTTGTTCAGAACTGATCAGCCCAACTACTATTCAGTGTAATAGACTCACCAAATTCACCTATAAGTTGGCTGAATTCGATTCATTCCTCACTTGTGCTAGCGAAGATCTTGCGAATTTTTCTTGCGACCAAACTCTTCCAAATTTCCTGCATTGCCTTCTGATACATTCTCACGCGGTTATAATTCCTTTCTGATCATCATGTCTTCTACTGATACTTCCCAGTCTTCGCGCTATACTATCCATCGTGATGTCCCATATGCAACGGACATCATGATTCTTCCTAGCACAAGCATGGTCACTCAGTGGATGACCCTTGCAGAGCCTCTACTTACTGCAATGGGTATACATGAGAGAGCCTTTTCGGGACGCATCAATATGGATTTCATCACTCTTGCCTTCAGTACGTGGAAGGAAGAGAAATCCAACTTTTACATCACCTTCCAAGGAGCCACACACAAGGTGCGCGTCACTGAGGCTGCACTTGCAGCTATAGGAATCTCATCCGATACGCACGCCTCACCCAATCACAAGCATGCCAAACAGGCCATCAAGCCATACATTGACCTCACCAACGATCTGCATTGGAATAATGATGGTTACCTTCTGGAAGCCATCACTGAGCATTCCACAGTTAAGTCTGATGTAAGTCATACCGCTTGCTTGGAATGGATGTTACTCGTTTGTAACAAAGCTTTGAGTTGGCTAAGTTTGATGTATGTCAGGTGGCTTGCTTGAAGGGAAGTCACCCACATCGGGACCCCTGATCTGGCATGGCGCTAGGTTGGATCTCAATGTTGGTTCTCGGAACTTCAAGTTGGTTAAGTCTGATCGTTGTTGGCGAGTTGGCTGCTTGTATGTCAAGTGGGTTTGGATGGCAAGAGTTGAAGGCTGGGAAGCTAAGTCGTGGTTCTCGACTCCCTTTGGGATGTCTGTGCTACATGTGGTATCAGAGCCGACGGGCCGGTCAGCTATGCGGATCTCACAGACATGGCCACTGTTTGGGGTTCATCAAGACAACTATTGTGCAAGGTGCTGCCCACAGTGTAAGCACGGGGTGCGTCCATGGTCGGGGTGGTCGGCAGAACGGGGGACTTGATGATTCAAGGTGGTGCCCTTGAGGTGTAAGCACGGTCAGTTCTCGCGGTTCGGGCCCGGCGCCGTTTGCACGTAGGACGGATGAGGCAAAGTGCTGCCTAGGTAGGTGAAAGCACGGTCTATGCCTTGTGGGTTGCGGGGTAACATATTCGAACTGTACGGGTTAACCATTGATACAGAAATGCTGCTTGAATTCGGGTGTAAAGCACGGGTGGTTAGCTGCCAGTGCGAGATAGCTGCCGATCGTTTAGCTATAAGGGCTATCGACCAAAAAGTGGTGGGGCGTGATTGAGGCAATGTGCTGCTTAATGGTGAAAGCACGGATAGTTGGAGGGATGTCCTATGTGGGCTGATTCTGTGATCGATTCGTATGGGCGCAGCCAGGGAAAGGTACGTTGGCTGGACCATCTCAAAGGGGGACCTTGTCTTTGTTACCTGTTAGTAAACCTGCCTGAGTGTCTTGCTTGTATATATTCGTGGTGAGTCTTAGTAATCGTGCTTTGTCTGGTTTGCATGATTGCTTGTGATACAAGGAGCTGATGGCTCGAGAAGGAACCTTTCTTTTGAAGGCTGATACCATCAAACAAAGAGGACTACAGAATCTGTGGGGCGGATTTGTAGTTCAAGTACTCGCACGTGAACGGCAACGAAACGACTCAATGTTTGCAAAGGATGGATGGCTAGCCTGTTTTTTGGGTTAGTTTCATTTGCGACAACGCCCACCAGACGCAAGCAGGAAGTCAAAAGTTGGAAAGGACAATTTCAGGGGAGATCTTCTATGGAGCAGTTGGTCTTCATTTTGGGACGGCCACCTTCGGAACTGAAACTCACTGAGCATGGGTGATATCCAGTATCAGTTGAGTTTTTTCCTCAAAGGGGAAAGACTAGGATCCTCTTCAGAGATTGGCAACAAGTTGGATCGAGCCATAATCCTAGCAGATGGGAAGCAAAGTGTTGGAAAGGCTTTTTGTCCGAAGAACTCTATTGTAAGTCCAATCAACTGATTTTATAAGTAGAGGGGAACTATCACACACACCTCTCTCTTGGGTCAAATTTTGAATGAAAGTTGATCAAGACGGGGGCAAATTCAAGGTGACCTAGCCATACTCACACGAGGAGACTGGAGAACTTTGGACCTAATAAGTTGACAAGTTTTTGTTGTGGAAAGGAAAGCTTGTTATAGGCTTTCTCTGGACCAGCAATGATGAGGAAACATATGAGTACACTGGCTTGTGTTACGTGTAAGACAGCTGATCAATGAAGGAACTGTGAAAGTTGAGTCTTGCATGAGGACTTGGTATTTCGAATGGACGCTAAGGGATAGTTCTTGTTGAGATCGGACTAGTGCAAACTCTGGGTGCATGTGTTTGATTCAAAGAGAGCTACTTGAAGCCAAGCTCGATGTACACTCCTTGTTTTGATTGTGAGGCAACTGACCAGTGATGGAATTGTGAAAGTCAAGTTTTGTGCGACGGACATGGTGCTTCAAAAAAACGCGAAGAGATAGTTTGTATGCAGATCAAACTGGTGCAACCCTTTGGCTTTCCACGAGGTCAATGGTTACATTTGGGCTGATTCAAAGAGCTACTTCAAGCTAAGTGAGAGGTGCATTGCGGAGTACTCAACCTTTGCCTACCTTAAAGAGCCAAGAATGAAAAGTGTCAAGATTAGGCTGGGACAAGGAGAGAAATCAAGGTGCAGAAGCAACAAGGCACGGAGTGGACCATAAAGTGGACAATCAAACGATAAATCCTTTGGCTCATGGAGCCTTGATACCTGTGCGGAACTGATCAAATCTGGAGCTCAGGGAGCTCAACACAAAGTGCATCAAAGACAAATCAAGAGCTCAAAGGAGTTCCAAAGTCGAAAGTCAGAAGCGACAGGGGCGAACATTTCAAAGAAAGGCCTTTGTCACCAGTTAATAAGGTTCTTGGGTTTTACGAAAGCGATATAAAATCTACGCTTTTCCCAGACAAAGAGATATTTTTAAGTTATGTAATTTTTCAGTACAAAGAGCTGAGCCTCTGACTTGTGGTGTGCCAGCTTCAATGTTAATAAAAAGTGGCCAGTAAATTGAGTATTGTGCCAAGTATCTTAAATGTATAGTTATTTTAATTGGGAGACACCTTTACTTTAATCTGACATCTGATGAGGACATCAAATTTTATAAAGGTGGGGTGGACGTTGTAAAGTTACCTTTACAAGCTTTACTTCCGGTGCCACTGGCACCAGCATTGTCCCCGGCGCCAGCAGCGCCCCTGCTGCTCCTGGCGCCGGCGCCGCTCCCGGCGCCACTGTGACCAGAATCCAGCCGGCGCCAAGTTCCTATGGCTGAAAAGCTTTGATCAGTTCTAGTGAAGTCTAGAGAGCTCAGATCGACGTGCAATCACCTCACACGATCTAGGCATGATTAAAGGAAGCTTGGGGATCAATAAAATCTAGAGAGAGAAAAATGTGCTTTACCAGCCTAGGTAGAGTGCTTGGTATGAGGGGGGTGCCGAATCCCACCAATACTATAGGAGAGTGCGGGTTGCGACTCAGGACGAGCTCCAACCAAGTCTCAGCCTCCCTTGCTGGAATGTTGTCCTGGCACTCGCCTTGGCAAGCCAGCTCCCCGGAGACTAGGATCGGTCACACACTTGAAATGTAACCTTCTCAGATTTATCAATAAAGTGGGATTTTTCTCAAACTGACTCTGATTACCTTCTGGGTTTCAGTATTCGATAAAAGCGCCAGTTGTAAGGTGTGTGTGTGTGTGAGAGAGAGAGAGAGAGAGAGAGAGAGAGAGAGAGAGAGAGAGAGAGAGAGAGAGAGAGAGAGAGAGAGAGAGAGAGAGAGAGAGAGAGAGAGAGAGAGAGAGAGAGAGAGAGAGAGAGAGAGAGAGAGAGAGAGAAGTAAGCTTTATCAATGCTTGAGTTGTGTTAATGGTTAGTGTTAATTGTGGAATCATTAGCATGTGCTTGAATTTGAACCATGCTATCGCTCCCATGGGCACAAATCTCCACGTGACAACAAGTTAATCATCTTCATCTCCTTTGATGCTTGATGTGCTTGAATCTAAGATTGAAGGTGGATAGGAAATACCCGTACGCGTAGCCTAATTTATCAATGGTGATATCTTTCAACTCATTTGCATTGTGAGATATTTGGACAATTGTCCATTACTCCTTTGTGAATATGAGCTACGAGTATTGCTAATGCTATGTCTCATGTGCTAGGTCTAGTGCAAGCCTCGATATCATGGGTAATGCAAACCTGTGCTCGCAACCTCATACTCTCACTTAAATAATAAAAGGTGGAACTGTATTTAAGCTTTGAGTTGTGGGAGTACAATGTATAGGCTTTGAGTTGTGTTGTACATCCAACGTATAACAATCAACTCAACATGGCATTCAAGGCAGTTTCATATGCAAGGGGGATAAGTGGAGAGGGCCCAAATATCTCTATTTTGATTGGTTGAAGCCACTCCAAATGGCCTCCACCACATGAGGTGCTATTTTTGAAGCGAACTCCCCTCTCAAGCACATTTATCCCATGTTGACATCCATTCCTACCACACAAAATGCAATCTAGGGGAGGGTTACTTACCTTCCTTAGATGACATCCTATGTGGTAGGAATGGATGTCATCTAAGTAACCCTCCCTTGGATGGCATCCTATGTGGTAGGAATGGATGCCAACATGGAATAAATGCACTTGAGAGGGGAGGTAGCCTATAGATTCACTTGCCTCCATGTCGTTGCTGGGACCAAGGGCCCATATTCAATGAATGCCACAAAATCAATATCCAAATTCAAATTCACCACTTGCACTTGTAGCCAAAAAGTGGCCTTGTGTGAAATCCCAATGCTCCTCTAATGGGGGTAAGAAGTCCATTTTTGTTTCAATGTGCTTAGGCCCCCCCTCCATGTGAAACCACCCTTAACTCAAACCTCATAGCCAACATAAAGCATACAACTTCTAGATTTTGGAGCCCACGAGTGTCCCTTGCCAAGTGAGAAAGATTCTACCCTAGGTCTCCATTGCCGCTCTTATCCCCTCTTAGATTGATGCCTTTCCAATCACAACTTTAGCTACAAGCTAGGTGCAATGTCAAGCAAGGGGGAGCTCTTGCCTCCATTGTGGTTTCCCATCACCTTGCATTGAGGGTGAGACCCAACTTGTATTTAGGGTGAGACCCCAACTTGTAGCTAATGTTGTGGGTCGAGAATAGGATTGATCCAACTCGGTTATAATTTAGAGCTACTTATTGGGTAAAAAGGGCTTTTTGATTGTTAAGGGAAGTGCAACTTCGCCCACGTATTAAGCACTCGTCGTCATTCATTGGTGCAGGAGGAGGCTCTGCTTTTATGGGTGTAATGCATTGCAATGGCAACCTTAGGAGGTGTTAGAAACGTACATGCAACGTGCCATTCTGGTCATGTCCACGTGGGCAGCACCAACCGAACTCAGCATTCCTTCCTGCCTTAGCTGCACCCTCCTGCAGCTTTCCATGTATAATAAGCCAACGATACGACAGGAAAAATCGGCTATGGCATCTGAAATAGAAAAGAAGCAACAAGTCTATCCAGCTACTGGCAAACAGGCATAGGCCTTCTGATTAAAGAGTATAAGACAAGACAAATTTCTCTTGCAGTCTTTGTGATGATTGATGTATTCGTGATCCCTTGCAAAGTGGAGAGAGCAGTTTGTTATAGTTTACGATCGTAGTTTCTGGGTGGATCGTAGCGGGTCTTTGTTTTAAACAGGTTAGTTGTTCCATTACTTGTCTTGAGTATGTTTGTGTGAAAGAGTTGGGCTGTTTTAGATCATTGGTGAAAGTTTTGCTGTTGGGCAGTCAGTTGATATCTTGAGATAGAACTGGGCTGGTGCATGGGAGAAGTGCATGAAATATTTCGCGAGAAGATAATGGTTTTGTTGCATACGGCTTTACGGTTTAGCAAGGAACAGGCAAGAACTGTTACTATGCGGCACATGTTACCAGCTTTTTCTTTCTTCCAAGAACAAAAGTAGAAGGATATTGCTGTGACAACAAAGAAAGGTTGAAGCTGTAGAGGTTCCAAAATTCCTTGAATTTATACGCTGCCTCTGGATTCATTCTATTGTAAACTTTGTAAATGATGTGCCGGAAGAGAATATTTAGCCATACTTGTTTGTTTGTTTTTCTTGTTGCAGATTAGATACTAGAAAAGGAGTACTTCTATATAACGAACATACGGAGGATTGAGAATGTTAGATGAGAAGTCTCCCCTTCTTCCTCGTCTGCAGCAGGAGGCTGGAATACATCCTGCTTCAGGAAGGGGCAACCTCCAAGGAGTGGAGTGGGGAGGTTTGAAGAAGAGAGGACTGGGAGCGCGATCATGGATCAGGATAGATAACAGAGGGCATGTGCAGGTGCTGGAAGTGGATAAAGTCACGATTATGAGGAAATGTGAGCTTCCTGCTCGAGATCTTCGCTTGCTGGACCCCCTGTTCGTATATCCTGCCATGATTCTGGGGAGGGAAAAGGCAATTGTGGTCAACTTGGAGCAAATCCGGTGCATTATCACCGCAGAAGAAACATTGCTGCTTAACTCTCTAGATAATTACGTGCTGCAATACGTGAACGAGCTGCAGCGGAGGGTGACTGCTAATTGCGACATGGATGTGCAGGGCTTCAAGTGGCGATCGCCACAGACCTGGACAGCCAACAACGAGGATAGTAGAGTTCACAAGCTAGTCGATCTTGCTGGCTTATACCACACTGAGAAGTTCAATGACTATTCACCCAGTAGCTTGCCATTTGAATTCAAAGCCTTGGAGGTGGCTCTTGAAGCTGCAAGTTCTTTCCTCGACACACAGGTGTGTTACCCGCTCATCACTCTATTTCTGTAGCAAGTTTGATATTCTTACCAGAATGTGGAATGATTCTGGCTGCTATGCTAGTTCGAAAGTGATACAGCGTAGGAGGTTGAATACTTGGAATTTTCACACTCTCACCAATAAATGAATCAGAATAATATCTCTATGCACACACTACGGACAAGCTATGCCAATGCAGCAGCCCAGATTGCGACATTACTATTCTCATTCCCACTCGAACAATCATTTCAGATAGTTTCCTTGAACGCCAGCACAAACAACTCCTTTTGATGTTTGCATTAAATTCCTGCCTCTGTTATCTGGTTCATGGGTCCCTGGGTCGCAGGTGATTTGAATGCAGGAATTGATCAGATGTTTTTTTTATGGGGGAATGGATCAGATGTTTTTTTTATGGGGGAATCCTGCAATAGAAGATGGCTCAACTGTCCAGGAATTGAGATTTGAATTGATTCTAGTTTCATGTATGAGGGAGTGTATTTTCTAGTGAACCTTTTATTGGGAAATCTTGTCAAAATAGATGGTGAGACACTTAGGCCTAGCCATTTTTATGGAGGATGACCCAAGGATGCCTAACACCCTCACCATTTTTTATCACAATATAGATATGGTGACCACTTATGACTCACTCCACCCCTTTTCTCTTTAAAGAAAAGTGCACCCTTTCTCTATTTAAAAAAAAGGTGGGAATCACATATGAGTTGTATCTTTTCCCCTCCTCCCAAGTATAAGGACCCAACCAAACTCACTCACTCACTCACTCTCTCTCTCTCTCTCTCTCTCTCTCTCTCTCTCTCTCTCTCTCTCTCTCTCTCAAGTGGAGACCATCTATGCCATTCCACTCTTTCTCTCTTTAAAAATGTGGGAAGTACATATGACTTGTCTCTTTCTCTCGTCTCTCTTCCCAAGTGTTGGGGGGATCACTCATTCTTTCTCTCTCCCTCCAAATGAGGACCAACTCTTTTTTATAGTGCATTTTGTGGTCGATAAAAGTTTATGAATTATTATATGGCAGCCCTTCAACACTTTTATGACCTCAAGCCTTGATAGCTCTTTTTCACAATTTAATACAGTTCAAAAATTCAAGGCACACTTCAAATGAATATTTTACATATGGGAGAATGAATTTTTCAATGACCTTTCCATTGGGTCATCCTACCATAAAAATAGTTTGGCCTAAGCATCTTTTAGGACAAGATTTTCCAATGAAAAGGTCATTGAAAAGTTCATTCCAAAGGATGAGTGATGCAACTAAAAATGACAAATTAAGTGTAATCTCTTGTACATGGGAACTACCTATGATTCACTCCTTGTTTTCTCTCTCTAAAATAGTGGGGACCACATATGGGTTTTCTTTTCTCTCCTCCTTAAGTGTGGGAAACTAGTCAAAATCCTACGTGGCTCAGTCAAAAAGCATAAAATGTGTTTTGTCTTTTATTGTTGACATTCTCTTTCTCTTTTTCCAAGTGAAGACTTATCTATGCCACTCCACTCTTTCTCTCTCAAAATGTGGGACCACATATGACTTGTCTTTTTCTCTTTTCTCTCTCTTAAGTGTGGGAGCCACCCTCTCTCTCTCTCTCTCTCTCTCTCTCTCTCTCTCTCTCTCTCTCTCTCTCTCTCTCTCTCTTTTTCATAGCAGATTTTATGATTCTTAAAAGTTTGTGAATTATTTTATGGGGGCCCTCCAACATTTTTATGACCCAAGTGATAATGGCTATTTTGCACAACTTGATACACTTCATAAAAAATAGAAGGGCACACTTCATATGAATCTTTTGCATATGGGAGAATGAACTTTCCAATGACTTTTCCATTGGGTCATCCTACCATTCATAAAAGATGGTTTGGTCTCATTGAATTTGGGGTAGGATGGCTCATTGGAAAGTTCATTGGGGAATTGATTTCCTTATGTAAAGGATGAGTTATGCTAACCAAAATGGCAAATTAAATGTAATCCCTTTCTACATGGGGACCATCTAGGATTTACTCCACTTTCTCTCTCTAAAATAGTGGAGACCACATGATCTCTCTCTCTCTCTCTCTCTTTTTCTCTCTCTCTCTCTCTCTCTCTCTCTCTCTCTCTCTCTCTCTCTCTCTCTCTCTCTCTCTCCCCCCTAACACTTACCACGAGCAAGCTATTAGAATAATGCATAGAGTGGGAACCAGCAGAGGATGAAGCCATATATGAAGTAAAACTCTTTTTTTTTTTTGGAATAAATGTGTTAGAGTGGCCAAGGAACCGACTGTGAAAAGTTATGATCCAAAATATACTTAATGGATCTTTGATCTTGGGTCAATTTGATCAACACATCTAGAAATACTTAGAAGGTAGAAATCAACAATTTTAGCATGCTGGTCTTGGATAAATCACATAGATCTGATCATGAACATAAAAATTATTGTCCCTATTTGTACAACAGTAGTAGCCTACTGTCCTTCACACGTGTGGATTCAAGATCTACAAGAAAATCAACATTCTACATATAGAAACTCAAGATACATGAGCAAATGACATGAGATGGACATAGAATCAACAAAGATGAGATCTCCACACAAATGATCAACTAATGAATATGTTCTCCACGCGGGTACAACTATTTATAGTAGCCAATATGTCATTTGGCCCTATTCTCCAACTATGCCCAAAAATGGCAACTTCTAGGTACCAAAAACTAAAAAAACTACTAGTCCGAATGCAATATGAGACATGTTGAAGCTCCACTTCCTTTGCCATGACTTGTTCTCTCACAACGTGATATGCCACCTCAATATGCTTGCTCGCCCTAGCATGAAAAATAGGATTGCTTGCCAATCTTTGGGCTGAAATGTTGTCACAAAAGATGATTGGAATCTCTGAAAAATCTAGCAAGTGAAAATCACTTACCATCATCTTGATCCATAACATCTCCTTTGCACAAGATGTAAGTGCTTTGTACTCAGCCTCACTAGATAACAATGAGATAGTAGCTTGCTTTTTCGACATCCAAGAGATATCTCCATCACCTATAAAGATAGCATGTGCACTTATGGACTTCCTATTCATTTGATCTCCTACAACATCTGAATCTGAAAATCCAAACAAGTTAGGTGATGATCCTCCATAAACAATGCCAAAATTTTGAGTTCCCAAGATATATCTCAAAACCCTTTTTCCTAGCTTCCAATGCTCCTCACTAGGATCTTGCATAAATTGGCTTAATCTACCAACACAATAGCTTAGATCAGGTCTTGTGATGGTTAGATATATGAATGAACCAACTAGCTTTCTATAGAAAGTAATGTCCTTGAAGGATCTTTCATTACCTCTTATAGTTAGCTTACATTTGACTCTGCTGGTGTATCACAGGACTTTGCATTTACCATATGAAATCTTTCTAGAATAGAATGAGCATACTTCTCTTGACATATGAATGTAGATTGAGAAGTTCTAAATACCTCGATTCCCAAGATATAATACAAATGTCCAAGATCATACACCTCAAACTCCTTCTTGAGTGCAATCCTGATATCAGTTATATCTTGATTGTTGCTTTCACTCAATATGATATCATCCACATAGATTAGAAGAATAGCAACCTGTTTCCAGCAAATCTATAATAGAGTGAATGATCATACTCACTCATAACAAAATTTTGAAAGAGTAGAAAAGTGTTAATCTTGGCATACCAACTCCTGGGTGCTTGCTTCAGGGTAAGTGATGCATGTCTGAAATGTGCAGTTCTAGCTTTGATTTTGAATGGAGGCAGGAATCAGTAGCACCCATTTGTGTAATGTCCATAGAAAGTGTCAACACTGCCTCCCTGCTTGGGTGCTATTATACCAAGTTTTGTGCAAGAGACGTAGAGAGAATATACTGCAAAATGTAAAGATAATCTGACGTATAGCTGATGTATAGTAGTAGCTGAATGAAAATCCCACAAGTCAAGTATATCTAAGCATCTGAGCTGAAGCTGTGCTAAACTGGTCTCAAGCTGAAGCTGTGCTAAACTGGTCTCAAGCTACTGTCTAATCTAATAACGTTTTTTTACCTTGCCATCAAGAAAGCTCATGCATAATTATCCATAGCATTGTTTTCAGTTCATTTTTCTTTTAACAGTAGGTGATATATCACTGTGCACCATAGACAGATATGGAGCTATCTGTGTGTTGTTTGCTGCTGTTGATTGTGACGGAACTGCTACAATTACGTTTAAGCAAAATCAGTTTGGTCGTGAATGGTGATTTTCATGCAGGCAGCAGAACTGGAGGAAGAAGCATACCCGCTATTGGATGAACTTGCCTCCAAAATTAGCACATTAAATCTAGAACGTGTACGCAGACTTAAGAGCAGACTTGTTGGTTTGTCAACTCGGGTACAGAAGGTATGGTAATTTGCAACGATTAGCTTAGACTCATCTTACACAAAATTTATAGCTTTATTTCGTTCTGCAAAATGAGAAGCTGCATTACTGTGATTCATTTGAGGCACTTTAATGGTGTGAGCTTAACAATTAGTCTTAGTCATCGTTGCGATCTCCTGTTAAATACAAGAAATATCACTAGTCCATGGTTTTATCACAGGTGCGAGATGAGATTGAACAACTGATGGACGATGATGAGGATATGGCTGAAATGTATCTTTCAGAAAAGAAGGAGCGAATGGATGCTGCATACCAGAAAGATCAGGTTTTTCAAAGTCAGACCTCTTTTGGTGCTGGCAGGTCCGTCTCTGCTCCGGTGTCTCCTACCTGCTCTCCTGAAAATTCGCGTGCTTTGGAAAAGGCGTTAAGTTTTGGAAAGAATCGTCTTCAAAGTAGAAGCAGCTCAGAGAGTGGGGTTGAGCAAGTAGAGGAGCTTGAAATGCTACTCGAGGCTTATTTTGTGGTGATTGATGGGACACTCAACAAGCTATACTCAGTAAGCAGTTCATGCCTATTGTTCTCCAAGTTTAATCTATATAACTTCCTGGCCTGCTCTGATCTGTTTACGTGTTAGGGAGTATAGATATCCTGCATGGTTTTTCTCACAGCTGCTCCTTAAGGGCATTGTCACCACCACCTCCCAAAAGAGTTCAAATGACCCAAGCAAGTGCGTCACAAGTAATGCAGCTTCATGGAGATGCTCTGCCATTTTTCTTGGATTGATCATGAATCGTGACGAAGATATGAGATGTCTTGCATTTTTAACATAAAGTCTCATCTAGTCGTGCTTGTTTAAAAGCTCCCAACCATGAATACAAAGCCCATCCAGAGTATTTTAAGCGATTATTAGGCGAAGTTATCTCTAGTGTAAAATTTTGTGGGACCAAGAGTTTTGTTAAGCGCAAAGAAGTGACTTAATGCTTAGAAAAAACATGTTACTGTGGTGTTTTGTTTATACTTGTTCTATTTTGAGCTTGGGCAATTACCCACTACGGGAATGTGTTTGCTAAGACCTGATTTTTTTTACCTTCATTGAGATCTAATAAGCTCTTGTGAGCCAGCAAAACCTGAGAACTTTACAATGCTGTCAAAAAATGATTGAATGTGCTGGCATTGCTTGCTTGGTCTTGAGTATTGATTAGAAGTTAGAACTTCTAGGGGAGTGTTTTAAGGTTTTGCAAAATATTGGTTCACGAGACTCGGAGGCTCTGCAGATTATGCATACTTAATGGAAGGGCAGTTGGTTTGATGGTGACGGTATTTTGCAAGAGTTAATCCATAAGAAAGCAAGATCTTCAGCCGTACTGGATCATTCCGTTAGTAACTCAATTCAAACTGTAAGGGTACCAATTGTATGTGAAACTAGAACTTGAGTCGAATGTAGCTCGACAGTGCTAATGCACTAGGTAGTTTAAACTAGACGAGTGGGAAGATAGATTTTGAACCGAAAATTTTCGTAACTGCGAAAGTTCAACCCAGTCATATATTCAAACGAGGGTCAGATTGTAATTCACACATAAATGTAAGTTGGTCCTGTCTTTGTCTTTATATCTGATATTAGCGAATCTTGCCTTTTGAGTACCTCCTTGAGATGATGGTAGAAAGCAGTAGAAATTGACTACGACTCTATGATGGGAGGACCTTATAGCCATGGGCGACGCCTTGTGGTGCTTGTGTGCAGTTGAAGGAGTATATTTCCGACACAGAAGATCTGATAAACATCCAACTTGTAAGTTGTGCTTATTTTTCCCCTACCCCTTGACATGCACAGGATGTAATTCTGGAGCTCATGTTTTGATGAGTGATTATAGTAGTACTATTGAGTGAATAATCAGGAAATGATTTGAAATATGTGTTCTGTTTTTCCATAGGACAATGTGAGAAACCAGCTGATCCAGATTGAGTTACTCCTCACCTCTGCAACTTTTGTAATTGGCATATTTGGAGTTGTAGCTGGCGTCTTTGGCATGAACATCCAAATAGCCCTTTTTGATCAGCCATGGGCTTTCAAGTGGATCCTTATTATATCTGGAATGACAGGATTGTGCATGTTTTTCTTGTTTGTATTATTCTTCAGATGGCGAGGATTAATGTCCTTTTAGTACCAGAGGGCAATAGCTATGCACAATACCTGTGCTAACAAATATCTTGCTTGTGAGACCAGTCGGAAGATCCAAGCCATAAGTCACTGCAATTCACATCATGTCTTCCATTGTAAAGATATGAGTTGTTACTCACATTTGTTAACTAGGTCTGGATTGCTGACCATGGCAGCGCAAAGTTTTTTGGATGCCAGAATATTACAGTTCTTCAATTGCTAGTTAATGAATTCTGTAGTCTTTGTCGTTTCTGATGTCATCAAGGTTGGATCTTGCCTCTTCTGCTGCTCTTGTGAGAACAAGTTCTCATTGAACAATATCAAAGGATATCCCATGTGATCCCTCCCAGAATCAAGAACTGGGTGTGAGAACTACAGAATTCTGCTTGAGCAATGAAACTCTCCAACGTATTCTTCAGTGCCATTTGTTCAGGATATTGAGTGACTTGACTGCACACCCTCTGTGTTGTTCTGGCAGTTTATCAACATTTATGTAGGGTGTAGCATTGCCTTTTTATATGGGTATAGCCATTAGTTGCAGTATTCTAAGCTACCAGGACCAATTTCAGAGATGAGAGCATTTAGATAATAAGAGCATATAGACCTCCATCAACACATGTTTTGTATAGAGAAACCATATGTAATTCGAAGATTTACATACAAAGATTAAGACATCTCGTGCGCAATTCAAATTTGTGAGTACTGGTCTTTTGGGAGAGCACCAGAATGCTGTTGCATAGAAAGAATCTGATAATAAAATAGGCAAAAGCTACTAAAGGTAGAAATAGCACAGTCAACATCAATGCCAGAGTAAAAAACTATCATTAGATGATTAAAGGGAGAAAATAAGCATAACTCTTCAACTATAACAATATAGTGGGAAGTTACATTCCTTTAAATTAGAAGTGATCTGTCTCAATTAAGTTAGGGAGAGCTGATCAGAAGTTCATATTAGCCTTTAAAGGATACCTTAAACAAGTGTTTCAAAATCATATGTGACAAGTTGGAAATTCATCTCCTACATTATAAGAAATTGAAATGTACTCATCTGGACTCACCCCTTGAGTTCTTGAGCCACCGATTGTGCACACCTATGAGCAATAATCAAGGCTTTGGAGATGGTGGTATCCCATATCACTAACACCCATGCCAATCGTAGGAATGAGTGTCCACAATTTGTGACAGTGGCTAGAGAGATCAATCACCACATACTATCATTGATGGATGACATAGCAAATGTCAAAAGTAATCCATGCTAGTATCTTGTAGCTTAACCATAGTTGCCATTCATTACCATCATTTCTTGGAGGCAACAAGGACTAATTGTTTAGAATCATAACTTCAGATGACAGATGCACTTATAAACTCCAAATTATGTTGATGCAATAGACAAGGGTATGAAAAGGAATAGTATTGAGACCCTCATGTGTCATAAAAGTTGCCAATTTACTACATTCATGAACCAAATGGTGAAATGCTTCTAATGCTCACATGCAACTCAAAAGTAGCAATACTTCCACTATTGTGGGGATTGTGGCAATTGACTCCCTTGTCTAGAATTTTCACTTAGAAACTGAAAAAAAATAACATACTCCTAATGCAAGTACCGCTTAAATCCCCTCACGTACATGAGAACTTTCCCATGTTGCTAGTGCTTTTTACTCTTTCTATCTAGTAGGGTACTCAAATAACCTTGGGAAGGTGAGTCTTCAACAAACCAAGACATGGGTAGAAGAACAAGTGAGGTAAAGCTTGACCATCTACATTGGTGATGTTAGAAGTTAGAATGTGCAAGGCTTGAGACAATGTGGCTACTTTTGTGGTTAGGGGAATGTTGGAAACTTTGAGCCCATTATTGATAAATGCAAAATTGACAACACTTGAAGGTATTGATTTGAAAGGCAATGAATACAAGTTAGAATCTTAATACTTGCAAGAGATGCTAATAACTTCACAATTGACAAATTTCTCTTCCTACTCAAGTGGTGGAAATTACAGTAGTGCATTGTAAATCCATCATTATAGAGATATGCAATAATGTGGCACACACTCTAGGGCAACCAATTATCATTGTCTCCCTTGCCACAAAGAGGTTTTGCTATTAAAAATTTATCAACTTGCACAAATCAAAACTTGGTATTTATCAACTTGCACAAATCAAAACTATCGATGTAGATTCACCAATTAGCCATCAACTAGGCCACATATAGGAATCATGTTATTGAACAATTTGCAATGCAAAAAAATTAATGTGACTCTTTTCAAAGTTTTGATATGAGCTTTCATGTCTCCAAAAGTTCTTAATCTTGTCATCAATTTCTCATTTTGTTGAGGAAATAACTTTTATTATCCAATGACAAATTGACCTTTGCCACTCAATTGTAGTAGAAGGAGCTCATCCAATTGTAGCAGAAGGACCTCATCCAACATATAGTGATTCAGTTGTATATGACCATTATGGACACCCTAGCAAGTTGCTCAACCTCTTAATTTGGTTGCGGGAGGACTCCAAAGCCTCAAGAAATTCCTCATCTTGGACTTTTACTATAGGTTCTAGTACTTGAAAGTCGTCGTAGTGATTGTCTACACCATGACCATGCTTACATGTTGTCCTTTGGTTTTCTGCCACAAATAACTGATACATGTAAATTGATGGAAGCTTTTCTATTTTTAACTTGTCTTGGTGGTAAGAATCCTTAATGAACTTGCAATAACTATTCAAATACCCCTTACTCACTTTAATGGTTACCAAAAATGCCATTGCCTTTCGTAGAACCCAGTGCTTGGTTTCAATGAATCAATGATTATCTATTACAACTCGATTTTTATTCTATTGTTGTTGACTTAAATGTCTATATAAGTATGATGATTTAAACTACGTAATTATTTCTCTCTATACTGATTATTGTATGCTCTTAAGCAATAGTACTTCACTGCTAAAAAATACCAAGTCGAATTTGTCCATAGAATTCGACATGACAAATCTCGGACCAATACATCATTTAGTTGGCATCTAAATCCTTTGTGATAGACCCAGGAGGCAATTCTTCTAAGCCAACAAAGGTATCTATAACACATTTTGAAAAAAATCGAAATGCATGATTCAAACCTGATTGATTCACCCATGGAACTAGGACTTAAACTTAGCAAGGATGTGTGCCGTTTGACACTTGTTGCAATCTTAGATGTGCACACCACTCACTTATCGGCTCGTTGATGTATGTTGTGCACCAGACTTAATCTGACATACATAGTAAGAACATTCTTTCCATTCATTTTGAATTTTGCATTTCACAATGGAAAGCACTCAAAAGAGCGATGAAGTACATTGAATCGACAAATAACCAAGCTCTTTGTTATTCTGGTTATTTTGCTACTTCTTTAAAGAATCATCTCAAGGTTCAAGTGTGCCAAGGATTGAGGAGGAGAGACCTTCTCAAGTTGTGATTCCAAAAAGAAACTCAAGAAATATGGTTGATTCCATATGGCTCACATTTGAAGGGAAAGAGGAGCATATCTCATGTGGTATACATCTCATACTTACTTCTCTTATGTCATTTGATAAATCAATTTGCTTTAGTGAGATCATTGCATCTCAAAATTGAAGTAAAGCCATACTAGTTGAGTATGAAGTCTCTCTTGAGAACATAGATGATATTCTTAAAAGGTTGAAATTGATTTTAAATCAATTAGAAAGCAAATGGTTATTTCATCAAATGTATGCTCTTAAGTCATGTAAGAGCAAAAGCGATTTGTTCACTCATAGTTTGAAAATTTGTATTGAGGCAAATTGTAAACTCTTTATGAGAGTAAGTGAATCATCTGATTTGACATGTGTTGTGATGGACTCTTGAAGACAAATCTTGCAAGTCCTTGTGAGACTCCAAGCCTCATTCACCTTTCCACAAAGGAAACACCTTTCCTTGGACTTGTCCTTCTTGTATTTGCATTTTGAACTTGAAGCTCCATCCTTCACCTCGGCCCCCTTGCTTTGGTTCTCCTTGGATGGACTGGTCTTCTTTTTGTAGCATCTTGAGAAAAAATATCCTCCCTTCCCACAAAGGTTGCACTCAGGATCCTTTCTTTCCTTCAATAGGATGCCACCTATTGATGCCATGTGAATAAAAACCTATGATATGATTCTACAAATGTAATTTGTGACTTTCAAGAGACTAGATTTGAACATCTTCAACAATCTAGAAGGATCTACAAAAGATCTAGCTCACAAACCTAAGAATCAATCTTCATAGTAATGACTAGTCACTTGGAAACTTTGCTTTGATCACTAAGACAAAAGCACACAATCTTTGAATCAAATCACTAAAGAAATCAGATCCAATCTCCTATTGGACTCATCAAATACCAATGACTCTTTCTTTTGAAAGTTGAAATGGATATGAAAAAGATTTGACACCTAGATTTTCCTTTTCACTTGACTAGTTCTCTCAACACTTGAGATTCTTGAACAAAAGATGGGTTTTGTTTCAAAATACATGAAAATCAAACTTAATCACTTATTTTGGACTCACTCTTGACCCAAATAATCTCACACTTGAGATTTAGAGTGAATTTGATTTGATTTGACAACAAACTATACCACCAATTTTTCACAAAGCTTAAAAAATTAGACAACTAGAGATTCACAAAGATCTCAACCATGCATGAATACTCAAATATGGACTCCTACTCATTCTAGACATCCAATGGGATCACAAATTGACCCTCACACTCTCACAAAGAAAGTTGAATAGAACTAATTTGAGTTTCATACATACTATGTCAATTTTTGCCCAACAAATTGAATTCAATCACTCCTATTGGATTCCACCAATTACTCTACTTTTTAAGACTTGGAATGAAATTCAAGATCAAAAGTTGTGATTTTTCTCACTAATATATTGTGCTTCAAAGATCTAATGCCACTTAGAAAGATTTGATCACATAGGAGAAGACAAATTCTTCACCAATAACAACACATAATGAGCTTCTAGATCTTGCCCTCTCCAAAGGAAGGAACTCTTAGAAAATTGGATGTCTCTCTACACATTTGTCATAGACACCTTAATGACTCTTTTCAAACCTTACAATCACTCAAACAAATTGAGTAGGGTTGAACAATGTGACTTGGATCTCAATCTCTTCTCTAGAACTCTCAATTGAAGCCAATCTATGTCAAATTCTACAAAAGATTTGCATAGATGCTCTATATGCACTAGAAACTCTCAAAGGTTTCACTTGGAGGACAGATCCAAGAATGTTTTCTAGAAAATTGATGCTTCTAAACTTGACCCTATCACTCTTGAACAAATCTAGAGTGATGGTACAATGGATTTCAACCTCTCACCTTGCATATCACTCCTTAATCTATGATTTTTAGCAAAATCTCTCTCAACTTCAACATGCACTCAAAAAATCAGAGATAATCAATTAATGCACCTAATTCAAGCTTCAAATGTAATTTCTTGGCTGATCTAATCCAAAAACTAATCAAGGAATTAGATTCTCTATAGAAAATGCTTGATTTTGCACCAAAAATCACTCAAATTGGGTACGTGAGTCAAATTCTACAAATTTTTGAAATTTCTCAGTCAAAACCGGAGCTGTACAGCCTCACACGTGTGAAAAGGGTTCCTACAGGCCACAACAAGATCTGGACCAAAAATTTTGAGGATAGCTATCAAATCCAACTCGCTACACAAAATTTGACTAGTTTCCAAAAACCTGCTAATTTTGGCTCTGATTTGGATTAACCCTATCAATTTCAACAAAAACTCTTGTACTTGGCTCTGATACCATGTGCAAAAAATACAAAAAGGACCAAGAGTGGATCCTAATCTGATCCTCAAGAGGGATTGGTTGTCAGATTACTTGATCTATCAATCTACTTCAGATTAAGATCAATCTAGATCAATTCTAGACACAAAATCCTAACAAGAACAATCATTAATTGAAGGTAAGTGTACTTTATGGTTTCACACGTGTGAAACACTGTCTAAGTATGGACTCCAACCTGAAAATTAAGTACACATTGATAGAACCTCAAAACAATCAAAACAAATGTAGACAAATGGAGAGAATCACTCAAAATTGCTTCCAAAACCAAGATTGGTGTCTCACATTGATTATGGCCAAATGTGGCTCTATATATACAATAAGTGGGAGCTCGTGGTACTGATCATCCCTTTGATCCCACATGTGTGAAGGTGCTTTGTCATATGATGATTCATCGTGCAAAACTAACACTTGGACAAAACCTTCTATTTTGAGCACTTTTGGTCCATTTTCCTTCTATATGGAGATCTACTTGAAAATCTTCTAGAAGTCAAAATTCGTCTACTTCAGCTTATTCCACACATGTGAGCTGTCCTCTACACATGGAATGTGACACCTAACCAAAGGATGTGGCTCATGCAATCAATAGATTGATGCCATGTGTCATACTAGTTTTTGGCTTTTTTAGCCACTAGAACTTGAATTAAATCATATGTACACCTATATGATTATGGTACATGACAAGTACACTATTTTCACACGTGGAAACAGGCTCCACACACGTGTAATCATCCTATATACAAGATTTTTGGCCTCTACCAAGCTTATTTTTGCATTTTTCACAAAAACTATACATCATTCCAAGGCATTTTGTGCACTTGAAGATACATCAATAAAACTCTTAAGTGCATACATAATGTTGCCAAAGACAACTTGCCTTGCTTGGTCCATCCGATCGAGCCTAGATGGCTCCATCTTGATACTCAAGGTTCTTCTTGGAGTCCTCAGGTCTTGAGCTTGCTCCTCCACTTGACTTGACTCCAAACCATCAATGAATTGAATAAGGTGTTGATCCAAAAGTGCTTCTTCAAGCTTACAGATCTTCCACTTTTGAAAGATCACATTTCCACAATTAACAAATTTTTTGATGGAAAACAAGTAGATTCTACAATCTCTACTTGAAGAGCAAAACACTACCATTATTCTTATCATTGAAATAGGATAATCTTTAATCCTTACATTGGAAAGATCATGCTCAAAGCATGTGGAACCAAAGATTTCCAATACAAATGATGTTTCATCTTTTATGACATTATTCAAGCTATTACAAAAATAGTTATCCAATGAAATTGCTTTATCAACAACATATGGAGATTTGAAAGCATCTAATTTCATTGTCTTGTCATAAAGAGTACTAAACACCATAGATCTTAAAGATAAGAAACAAGTCACCTCATGTCTACTAATACTTTCCAAAAAGTATTCAAAGATAGTAGACTCTCCAATGCTCACCACCCTTGCAAGATGCACACTTGAATGAACAATTTGCATGCAATTTGATGACTCGGCCATTGCCAACACCATCTATCCTACACTCTTCATCATTTGCAGTGAAGACAAACTTTTTAGCATCATTGAATGAGTGTAAGTTTGAGAAAAAGTACTTTTCACAAGACATGTGAGAGCTAGCCCCACTGTCGATCCACCAATTGTCTCTTGAATTGCTATTGCTTGTTGGTGAGGATGTAGATGCCATCAAGAATACATCTACTTCATCCTCCTCCTCCTCCTTTGCAAGGTTTCCTTGTTTGTCCTCCTCCACTTGTGCCCTTAGCATCTTGTAGCATTCAGATGCATAATGCCCCTTCTTGCCACAAAAGAAGCATTTCTGCTTTGACTTGTCCTTTGAGCTTGATGCATCATCCTCTTATTTGGCCTCCTTTGGATGCTTCTTCTTTCCATTGGTCTTCTTTTTTCCCTTGAATGAGAAATTGGCTTTCTCATCACCATCCTGCAAAGACAAGGAACTCATCCTAGATTTTGCATGGAGCATCCTACACTCTTCAACCACTAATACACTATGAAGTTTTTCTATAGTTGGCAAATTGTCTTGGATGGCAAAACTTTGGACCAAATTTGCAAAGTCATTTCCTAGACCATTAAGGACAATTTTTACAAGCTCTGCATCATGAATCTTCTCTCCAATGGAAGCCAACTCCCTATTTAGAGACTTGATTATGAGTACTTGATTATGAGTACATAGTCTTGTGCACTCTCCTCACTTCTCCTCATGCTTTGCAAAATATGATTTCTGAGCATAAGAACTCTAGAAGTGTTGCTAGATTCATAGATTGATTTTAAAAACTCCCAAGCCTCTTTAGCACTAGTACATGTTGATACTTCTCTCAACAAATCATTGCTCACATTCATCTTCACACAATGAAGTGCAAGCCTAGATCTCTTCTTGTATCTAGCTAACTCCTTTTCACCTAGAGGTTCATCTTCATTTTCAATCAGAAACTCATAAAGGTCTTGGAGCACCAAGAGTGACTCCATCCTAACCTTCCAAATAGCATAATTTGTAGAATTCAATCTCTCACTAGCTTCTAGAAGGTATGCTCCAGTAGATCCCATCTTACTAGTGACTTCTACAAACAAGAAATAGATTTGATTGACTTGAAACTCACAAAGGTCTCACACTTGCAGTGTTTCACTCAAATTTGATTTCTAATCCAACAAATGGACCTATGATCACAGTTCTATCACTCCCTCACAAAGCTAGAATGAAGATAAGATGAAGTGAAAACTACTTTCAAACAAATCTTGCCAAGAAATGGATTTGATTGTCTCTAGAAACTCACTTAGGTCTCTCTCTTGTAACGTTTCACTCAATTAGATTTCTAATCCAACAAATGGACTTATAATCTCAGTTCTAGCACTCGCTCACAAAGTTGGAATGAAGATAAGATGATGTGAAATCTACTTACAATCAAATCTGGCCAATTTTGGGTATTTTTAGATCTCATGAAACAAATTCAAATCTAATCAATGGCACTTGATCTTGGTAGCTTATCCTAAGATTTCCACCAAAAATTACATCAAGAGCTCACAAATTGAATTTTTTAGGATCAAATGAATACCATGCATTAAATGAAGGTTCAAAGGTGCCCACACATGTGGACAGTACGGATTTGGACCCCTACCAAGTTTGGGATCAAATCTCCTCACCAAAATCAAGATTCTAGCTTGCCCTCTCAATACTAGTTTTTAGCACCAAAACTTGCTAAAAATGGATTTGCATTAGATCAATGGCTTATGCTCTTGTACTTGGCTCTGATACCATGTGAAAGTACTGTACTTTAGGACCATAAATGGATCTGTAAAAGATCCACAAGAGTGATTGGATGCTTGCTTAACAATCTATCAGTAAACTAGACACAAAAAAGTTGATGTAGATTGGCAATTTGACAAACAACAAGCATTAACAATCAAAAGCATTGATCAACATTGAAATCCAAGCCCACACATGTGTACTACAGGCTTTAGTATGGCCTTCAACCTGAGAAACAAGTATAAGTTGATTTGGTTGCTGGAGCTTGGAATACATAGCAAATTCGACTTCCTTCTTGAAGTTAGGTGGATTTCCAGCATGCAATAAGGAAGTTAACTCACCCTTCTTGCCCTAAAATGAAACCCTAGCCTAGATCCTAGAGTTATGCTTGGTAGGTAGCTAGTTGGTCAAATTTTCACCTTGAACTTAGGTGTAGGTCCTATAAAGTAGGAATGACCACCAAATAGACATGACCAACTCTCTTGACTTGACCTAAACTACATAAGGATGGGTTTCCCATGTGGAATCCTCACATGTGTGGGACCCACTTGTGTACACAATTTACACTATTCTACATGGTTTTTGATCAAGCTAGATTTGCCAACTTTTGGCAATTCTTCACATTTCTGTTAGATTTCATTCTTGAAATCATTTGTAATGTGGAACTATTCTGCAGTTTTACTTGCATTATCGAGACAATGTCGAAGGTATCGAAACCATATGCAAGAATTCTCGTCAAAACAATTTCAAGGGATTATCGAACAAAGTTCAAATCAACTAAAAATCATAGATTGTCGAGGGTTCCAAAATCGACTTAAAAAGATTGAATAGTGGAACCTTATCCGTTACATTTTAAGTCCAATCTCGTAGCCCCACGTGGCACTTGCTACGTGGATAAACGACATATTTCTTTGGGTTGTGCCATCAAAAACTATAAATAGATCAATAGATCAGATTAGTTTCAAGTTGAATCAAGTTGTTTTTTACACAAGTTATTATTCTTCTTCTTCTCTCTGTTCCGCCATAGGTGTAGACTAATTAGTAATAAGCTATCACGATTACAGTCTATGTAAGAGCGAAATTTATAGTAGAAAGAGATGCAGTATTAACATAGTGCAATCAGAGTAGACAACGAAAGCATCAAGCATCTGTAATCATCATCTTCAATACAGCCCCTTATGGAAATTACATTCAATATCATGACTTTTTTTTTCTTTTTGAATTTTTTAGAAAATTGTTGCCTTCAAAATCCTACAAGAGAAGGCTCTTGCTGGCCAAAGTTCTTCGAATGCTACAATTTCTCGATAAATACTATATTTGAAAATACCTCACACTTTTGTCGAAGCAAGCCTAGGCATGGAATCATGTTCATAATGGCCTGGGTAGCCTACTTGAGCCTACCATTATGACCATAAAGAAGTCTAGGTAGGAAAAATGAATGAAAGCCCTTTCAATATCTATGCTTGGTAAAGAATCGAGCCAAGGGGCTTTACATCCCTTCCCTTGAACTCCCATACATATAGCCTTCGCCCCAAGACTTAACTCTAAATACAAAAGGTTTAAAACGGGCTAAGAGATGAAATGAACTTATCCTAGTTATAAATCTTCAAGTAGATATATAACGTTCTACTTTTTGAGGTTTCTTAAGTTTTTTTCCCCTCAATCCCCATATTCTAGAGTGCATACATAAGTATAATAAAGTCTATTAAGTTTTCATAGATTAATTATTCAATGATGATCCTACCTTCATCACACACTACAAAACTTGGGTTTAAAATCCTCTATTTATCTATAAAATTTTTGGTAACAAATGCATATTTGTTTATCTGCACTTGTTTGCTTGTTGAGATTGTATAGAGGCAAAGGCTACTTGTCATTTCACCACATGAACATAGAACATTGAAAGGCTGGCTATAACTGTGTTATTTCATAAGCATTGAGGGTAGATCTGTGCCAGCAATAGAAGGTTCTTACTTAATGGAGTTCACAGAAGCATTGCAGTAACTAATTGGCATAAAATCAGATTCGTGTATGAATCGGATCACAAACTTGATGTTTCTGGTTTCAAGATTTTTGTGCTGACATTTCCCATATGCCTGTCTATTTGTCACACAAATTGTAGACGCAACTGCAAATCCCAATCAATAACGAAATATTGCATACAAACAATTGACAGGCATTTCTAATGACTTCACGGTATCTCAAATCCATGAAAATTTAAAGGCTGAGACTTTCCACTGTGTAAAGACTTTATCATTTCATCCTTGGAATAAAATTTATGCAGTCAAGGACATTACAACTTTGAAGTACCTTCACAGGATGAGCCTGTGGGCTTTAGATCTATAGTGCCCTTGGCTCCTACAAGCCCGGATCTTTAAATCTTGAAGTTTTTGAAAATACACTAGCAAATTCAGGGAAGGTAAATTCTGTGTGCTTGTAAATTCGGTTACTTTTTACATGAAGTTTCCAGGTTCAATGAAGTTTTGCTTCAAACAAATGGATTTCCAAACGGACAGGAATTTGGACTTGACAAGGTATGCACATTGCTGATAAACGTGCAAAGAATGTCAGATACAACCCATCAATTCCAGCTGCCATATATGATGCATTTAGGCATCAACGTTTGTTGTGAGCCTAGAGGAGTACAAAGAGGATACCATAGCTTGTACTTTTTTCTATTTCAGAGTATTTGAATGCCCACAACTTGAATTAGCTTCAGTAAGAATAGATGATATCCTCAAGCTTGATAGCACACCACCAAAAGTCCCAAACAGAGTGTGTGGCTCTTCAATCCATGTTACCCCTCGTGATAAAATACATTAGAATGTGGCACATTTGATGTCAAGACGAGTATGACAAGAAGATCCTTAGCCTCTCAATTTGTCCTGAGGCTCAGAGATCTTTTGCTCCCCTTCCTTTGACGTGGGCTTTATTGGATCTTCAACATCATTCTCAAAAAGAAGGTGGCACTTGCTGTCTAAACTTTCACTGCCGTTGTACAATACATAGTGCTGAAATATGAAAATCAAGTCGAATGTGATGACAACCTGGAAAAAGACAACATATTCGTTCAATCTTAGAATTACTTGTGCTTGTATCAGCGAAATAAGAGTACAGGTCACCATATATAAGTGCGAAGTGGAAACACATAACGAAGCTTTCAGCTACAGAAACATGCCTTCTGTCCGTATTACTTACGGTATCCAGAAAGCCCAACCTCATCCATCCATCAAAAAAATATAGTTTACCCTAAAGAGGAAATAGATTACCAGGCACAAGACAAGCTTGCCCGCATTGCCAATCAAGTTTGAAATAGATGCTGCCATCATCCACACGAAATTTGAACAGGCACTTAAGTTATAAAAAATTATAATTTATCTCTGTAATGTCAAAAAGGCCAGCTCTTAAGATTAAAGCTACTAAATGATATATTTTCATTGGTCTACAATCATCTCTACTCAAAGCCCAAAGGTATTTTCACATAGATCCTCCTTTCATTCATGTGCATGTCTCTCTCAACCGCTGTGCAGCATAATGGCAAAAGTACAAAATTTCTCAACCAAAGACTTTAAGGCAAGAATCTGTGAAAAATTCACATTTGATTGTGAACCTGCAACGGATAAGTTTCCAAACCAGATCCAGGAAACTATCTTTAAGATTCCCTAGTAAAAAAGAGCAGCGAGTTCTACATGTCCACGGTTTCGGTCTGATAACAGGCTGTGATGTGCTTGTGCACCCTCGCACTTTGCTGTGCATGAGAGAGAGAGAGAGAGAGAGAGAGAGAGAGAGAGAGAGAGAGAGAGAGAGAGAGAGAGAGAGAGAGAGAGAGAGAGAGAGAGAGAGAGAGAGAGAGATTCTTTCAGTTGAACTGGAAATAACAAATTGATCTAATCCAATCTTATTTGCAATACAGTCATACCCTGGTCTACAGTTTGGACCAACATTTGCAAGAGATTTCCTGTGCCACCGGAGAGATCTAATTTCATGCTGCCAATGCTCCATCCCACAGTGCTCTTCCTCCTATAATTCATCAAAGCCTGACAACAGAAAAGGTTCAACTTTTGCATAAGCAGCAAAGTGAAGTAGGAACGAAACACAATTTTTGAACCTTTGGCTATGCCAGAGAACTTTGAGCTCAAAAGGTCAGCTAACAGGTTATTCAAGAGCAAGTTGTGTTGCAAAAAACCACTAAACTTGAAGTTCATAGGAAGTTTTAGCTGTTGCAGGTCACAGGAATGAGAAAGGCAGTACCAGGCAGCGCAATATACATTGGTTGATACAAATCTGTTGAGCCCCTATATTAAACATAAAAGGAAAATAGACATGCTTCTAAATTAAACTTGGAAGAGTTAAAACTAACGCGGCATAAGAAAATTCAATTTCTAACAGAATGAGTTACGCAAGTATTCGTTCTTCTTGGCATAGAAATCAACATCACATATCACATGGTACTGTTCAGTTTAATTAAAATTGTAAGAGAGTGAGTTATGATAGGGTTTGTTCTTTGTGTCATAGAAATCAAGAGCACAGGAGCAAGCTTTTGGTATCTTGCATCACATGGTACTTTTTGGTTTTTCTACTCTTTACATCTTCCAAATATTTGATCATTTTGTCATTATGCTCTGATTTATAATGTGCAGTATGAACGCACGGAGATCCTATATAACTTAGCATTTCATTCGGAATCTGTGACAGGGTTTTCTTATATAAACATGATGCCCAGAAGTGGTAAAGTAGGATCACAGGTTCATAAAGTACCTGTGGCAAATACTTGATAACCGTCATAACCACCTGAATAGTGCTGAGAATTCACAATAAATAAGCCATAAGTTAAAGGAACAAATATATATAGCAAAATTTGCACTTCTGCAAGAATAGCAGTCACAAATTGGTGCACATTTTGCTGGCCAGTACCTAAAACTGCACTTCGTACTGTCTTTTCATCAGTGAAAAAAATGGAGCCAAGTACGTAAAATCGGACAAGTTTGAAATGGCCTAAAACAATGGAAAGTAATGATAAGTAGATTGAGTGTGAAAGCTTACTTGAAGGCAGAAACAAGCCACAACCAATCACCAGTTGGATAGGCTATGATCAGGCAAACAATAGCTGAAACCCATGCAGCTACTGTTATGAATATGCCAGTTCTAGAAACTTGTTGGGTTCCCCTCTGCACCCATTTAACAATCACAACCCCTTTCTTGATAAATATTCTGAATTGAAGAAGTAACCCAACACAAAACCATGATGACACCTAACTTTTTGACCAACAGCATGATTGTATCATGGGTTTGCCGCCAATAAATAAAGTCTTGGGCATCTCACGATAACCTAATTTATGCCATTATACATGTAGTCTCTTTGGCAATAGACTAATATTGTAATTATGTCCATTCACTAGTCTCTTGCGCTATGATGCCACTACCGAACAGACATATGCCACTATTAGTCTCTTGCATAAGAGAAAACAAATTTGAGAATATTTTAGGCAAGAACCAATCCAACTGCAAACAATCAGGACAGGATTACTACTGTGCAACAACAAGCTAATACACTACATAAGAAGAACTTACTTCGTATGTGTAAACCTGGAACACTATAAATATTGTAACAAGCACTGCATGTGTCGAAAAAGCAACATCGCTAGGAGCAACAGGGATCAGCTGTGCACAAGAAATTAGATGCATGATCAGGCAGGATAAGGAAGAGCTAACACCATTGAACAATTTTAAAACACAATTTTGAGTTGAAGAGCAGATTTTCACAGTTAGGATCTCTTGAGTCTTTCCTAGAGGCATCAACTCGGACTATTTCAAGATCAAAGTGCACCGTTTCAAATATTGAGAACTGGAAAGGGAAAATTGGTTGACAATAAACTTAGCGCAGGAGCAAGGAGTAAAATGGACGTAGTCATTCCACTTGAAACATTCTTGATTCATCAAAGAATGCAATGAATGACTACCAATCAATTGAAGCTGTAATTCTTTACTGGAGGATTGCATTGTGATTAAAGTAACTCATGAATTGGTGACTCATCCTTCATGTCAACCATGTGCTGGCTTTTATACACAGATTGCTACAACAGTGATGGAACAATTGTAGACTTTGTTACATGTGGAACTTTCATGGCTGCTTAAAAGAAACGACCATTTTAAATTCGAGCTTTGAAATTTTCTTCTATACTCTAGTTAAGCATTCTAAAAATTATAAATCAAGAATGCCTAAACAACTTCTTTCTTAATCTCACCTGGTTTTTACCATATTTCTCATGATACTGTCGTTGAATTAGGGGGCTGAAAAATAAGGACGCATTGTAAACAAAATATGAAGACTGCTTCGTCAGGTTGAATAGTACAAAGTCAAAATTCAGACCCACCACACTGCACTACAACAATCTCACGAATTAGAACAAAGTACAGATGGACAAACGCAGAATTTCACACACGGTTTGAAAATATCAGTGACTCTCCGGGCCACTCCGGCTCTCTACTTCTAAGATTTGAGCAAACAAACGAAATATGCAACTGGTTTAAATTAACAGGATTAATTTTTCAGAAGGATATGCTATATTTCTAAAATTTCCAATCAGCGAAGATACAAGTTCGACCTAATGCTTGTACTTATGAAATCTCATTCATGAAGACGGTTCCTATAAATTCCTCATTAAAAACTATCCAAAGCATAGCAGAGCATATAAAGCCTTAATAAATGTTCACAGCTTGATCCAAATCACAGACATTCTGCATCTGATAGAAGTACCACTGACCTCTTGCGGCTAAAATTAAGCAGAACTTGAGGGTAGAAACTGAATGTCCACACTGTAAAAGCGAACCAGCCCAGTGCTTGGTATAGCACCTCCAAACCAACCGAATTCCATGCGCCACTTTCTACTGTCATCTTCTCAGCTAATCGCTTTTTTCTCCCACTAATCTCTTTACCCAGCTCGAGGACTAGCTCCTTCTCAAGAATGTCATCAATTTCTCATTTCTGTGTTTTCATAGCAACCAAACCATTTCATCAACTCGTTCCTTTCCGCTGCTAATCAATCAGCAACTGCAACGCAATTTCCACCTTCATCTGCTTGCTTGCTCCAGAAAAAGCAAACTAATAACTAGAAAGCTGAATCACTGGGTATCCTTCTTATTCCTGGAGGACTAGCGTCGTCGCCCGATTCTTCTTCTTGTGGGTTTGCAACTGCCAGCAGTGGCAAGTCTGCCCACCATCCTGGATAAGCTGCACACAATGCGCCTTTCTTCACTTACCACCACATACTATCATCCATCACATGCCAACTACAGTCACTAGCAGGAGAAAGATGATGAGATCCTTCTATTTCTGAGCAACCAAAATCTCTCTCTCTCTCTCTCTCTCTCTCTCTCTCTCTCTCTCTCTCTCTCTCTCTCTCTCTCTATATATATATATATATATAGTATCACCTTCACATATTTGATGAAAGAATGATGTACATTGTATGTGGTCAGGGATCAGGAATTTGGCCTATTTATATACAAGGATCTGTCTTTTTTAAGGATCTCTAAACAATCCCCTATAGTTGATATAGTGTGATTTGAAAGAATCTTAAATTTGCAAAAATGTTGACTCCTTGAGCGAAGCCATGCTTTAAATATTTTAATAAAGATTTGAGGGTGCTTTGACTTTCACAAATGTTTTCATAAAGTTTACCAAGGTCACACTACGTTATCATTTTGACTACCATTGTTCACCCATATCATTTTGAGTAACATCAGACACCCTTAAACAAGAGAGTGTGATTTCTCATTGAAAGATAGCAAAGCTATTTATATTAGAAGATGACTCATGGAAAGGTTACTTGGAATCCGTTCCCTCAGACAAAAAATTTAGAGGGGTTTCAAGACAAAATGTATAGTATTGTGGATGTCACATTACACTTATTGTCTATGTTAAATATATAACTTGCCTCACAACTTTGAAAACCAAGATTCCTTACCTACATAATGAATCTGGCAAATATTTACGTAAATGCCACAATCATCCTAATGTATTATAGAAGGCGCCGACGAACATAGGGCCCGGTTCACATTCCCAAACTTTTAGTCTCTACAACGTGCTTAGGCCCTATAAATCCTGCAATGGGTGACGGTGGCTGGGTCTGCTACATCTCATCTCCCTTCATTAGCTGACTCACCACCTCTTCACTTTTCTGATCTGCTGCAGTCAGTTGGCAAACTCCCACTAACATCATCATAGTTTATGCACTTTTATTTTTAATGCAAGGATCTGGATTAATCTTAGCTTTACTGCAAGCTTCGCTCTTGTTTGAGCTTACTTTTGCTTAAACTTCCCCTTCGGGGTGTATATATCTTTTTCATCAATGTACCTACTAGTTTTTTCTATGAATAAATGCACCAAGGTATTTCTTCTTTAGTCTTGGTAGGAGAAGGCATCGGACATAGGACAATATGCCCGATTTGGACTCCCAAATTTTTTTTAGGCTTGACCTAAAAGTATTGGGAGTCTAAACCATGCATAATGTCTCGTGTCCAATGACTTTCATTGCATAATGGGTATATATGGTTTTTTGTCACATGATCCTTATGAGATGACATCAATATCTCGATTTGGATTTACGGAACTTCCCGAATGACGACCAATTTTTTTTTTCTTCATCTTTCCTCCTCTTTGACATGTAACTATGGCAGGTGGGCAGTGCTCGGGAAAATTGGAAAAGTATCGGAATGGAACCGACAAGTTTTCTCAAAAATCGGTATCATAAAATGTCCGACGATTTTTTATACAAGCATATATACCTTTTATAAGTAAAGGTCTTCAAAATACTGAGAAGTTTTATAAATTGCAAGTTTTTTGAGGAACTCAAAAGAGGTTTCTCAAACACTGGCGAGTAGGTGGGTTTCTTCCTTGCCTCAAAGAGGTAGGTAAGTTGCATCTTGTGCATTATACTTCTAAGCAACCTAAAAAATGGGCAAGCGCAATGAGCTGCACCAAGCTATTTTGCATGTTCTATGAGGTAGGTCATACATGTATGCCATGGAATGGCCTGTCACCTGTCTATTTTAGAGGTTGTAGTTGAGGAATGGCTTCTCCTAGTCCCTTGGCCACTATCCCATCTCTTGGAACACCATCTTGAATGGATAGGTGGTAGGCCATTCCATAGTACATGAGTGCTTGCACGACTAGGATGCATTTTTATGGAACTTTGTGTTCATGAGTTTCCCAAGTTTTGAGCACTATGAAATAGTGCACTAAAAACCTTCATTGAGATTACCTCTAATCTCCTACTCTTTTTTTAATGTTACGATTGTCAGATTTTAGAAAGCATTGGCTTCAAAATCCTATAAGTGAAGACTCTTGTCAGCTAGAATTCATAGAAGCTAGATTTTGTTGGCAAGTATTGTATTCGTAAATACTTAAGGCTTTTGCTGGAGCAATCTTGGTGCCAAAATCATGCTCATAATAGCCATCTCGATGTTTATGCCAGGTATAGTCCCCTATGCTAGAATTTCAATGCTAAACTTCACACTTCGCTCTATTCATTATAGGCTAAGCTAGTTGTACTATAAATTATAGGTCAATTCCTAAGCCCCTAAACTCTCTCTCTCTCTCTCTCTCTCTCTCTCTCTCTCTCTCTCTCTCTCTCTCTCTCTCTCTCTCTCTCTCTCTCTCTCTCTCTCTCTCTCTCTCTCTCTCTCTCTCTCTCTCTCTCTCACAATTGTACTTGTCTTTCAAAATGCAATACAATGTTGTGTGAATTTCTCTCCTCATGTTGTTGATGGTGTTCATGCTAATTATAGTGTGATCATTTACAGGGTATTAGAGCTTCTATGATCTGGAGTGACTACTCAGTAGATGTATGGTGAAAATTACATGCTTTGACAATTTTTTTAGTCTTTTTAGCTATCAGACTTTGGGTGAATAGTATTCACTAATTTGTTGACCAAACCAATGAAGTAAAGCTTCAACAATAGCGTCAAAAAAGAGCATTGCAACCATTCAACAAGAGGTGGAGTGGTTTGGGAGCATGAAGTGTGCAAAGTCTAAGAAGTTTAATGTGATTTCTAACAAAACTGATTAGTGCATTTAATTCGTGAAAATCAATCATTTGTGTAGAAAACATTAGTTGTGAGTGTGTTTAGTGTGATATAGCTATGCGCACTTCTTCTGCACATAATCTCAGTAATGAAAATTCAATTGGAGAATAGGTTCCAACACATGAAGCTGTGGGTGAAATCTATTTAAAAACGTGTTGGTATGAAAATATAAGCCTCTGCCATAGAGGCTTGAGGCCCTTGTGCAAGAGGGGGAGGTGATAGATTTGGTTGTGGAATACACCAATAAAGAGGAGACAACTCATATTGTGGATCATTCAATTGGTTTCAAGGATGATCAAATGATGATGCAAATCAAAGTCATTGGCACCAAGGCCAAGATTGAGGCAATTCAAGTCAAAAGATACTTGGAATTATAATAAGCCTGGTCATTGGGAGGGTGAGTGCTTCAAGAAGAGAAAAGAAGCAAGACAATGTAAAGACAAATGGTAGGTGACAATTAGCCAACCACTAGCAAATTGACGAGGTGCAATATGAAGGTGATAAAGAGGCGATAGATCGAATTTGTTCATTATGAATTTAATGATAATTGATAATTTCAATGATACCTAGTACATCGACAATGGAGTCCAAGCACTTGACCTCAAGGAAAGAATGATTCTTGGAGTTTAGCGATATTCATAATGTCGATGAGGTTGGAGAAGTAGATGGTCATCTACTACTTGTCAAAAGGTAACTATGGCCTGAGATACGAGCAACATGAAACATCATTTTTGGTGGGTTATAATGATATAGACTGGGCAAACAATATAGATGAATTAAGATCTATGACTGGCTATAGTTTCAACATTGGTACAACTACAGTCTGTTGGAGTAGTAAAAAACAACATACGATGGCATTATCCTCTATAGAAGCTAAGTATCATGCTCTCAATAGTGCTATGTACAGAGGAAGCAATTTGGTTAGGTAGATTGCTTGATGACTTCGGTCAACCACATGTAACCATTGTCTCATGTAATAATCAAAGCTATATTTGCCTTGCTAAAAGTTCAGTGGTACATGCTCAAACAAAACACATAGAATGACATTACCATTTGGTTCAAGATAAATTACATGATGTTGCCATTGATATTTTCTATTGTAGATCTAAAAATCAAGTAGAAGATATTATTACAAAATCATTAGGTAGAATAAAATTTGAGAAATTTTGCTGTTAATTAGGTATAGAGGAGTGTAATTTTATGATAGAGAAAGAGTGTTAGAAATTGAATGCTAAACTTCACTCTTCACTCTTTCCATTCTAGGCTAACCTATCTGTACTCTTGATTATAGGTCAACTCCTAAACCCCTAAAAAACTCTCTCTCTCTCTCTCTCTCTCTCTCTCTCTCTCTCTCTCTCTCTCTCTCTCTCTCTCTCTCTCTCTCTCTCTCTCTCTCTCTCTCTCTCTCTCTCTCTCTCTCTCTCTCTCTCTCTCTCTCTCTCTCTCTCTCTCTCTCTCTCTCTCTCTCTCTCTCTCTCTGCATTGTCCTTTCCTTTTAGTATGCAATACAAAGTTGTATGGTTATCTCTCCTCCTTATGTTGTGGATGGTTCTCATGCTAATGATAGTGTGATTATTTACACCCTTGCCAATGAATTTCCACAAGGATAGCCTTTCAAGTAAAACTGCAAAATAGCTCCACATTAACAATGATTTCAAGAGTGAAATATAATAGAAATGTGTGTAGAAAACAGATAGAAATAGTAACCAAAAGTTGACTTTGTAGTACCTAGATTTTCTTCCCAATTTGACTCGAAATAATCGAATAAGGAACAAAGATGTAGCATCAAAATGAGTTGAAAAAATCTTCTTACTATGTATGTCAGATTAAGTCTAGTGCACATCATTTCATACATCAACGAGCCGATAAGTGAGTGGCATGGATAAATTTTCATGTCTAAGATTGCAGCAAGTGTTAGAGGGCACACATCCTTGCTAAGTTTAAGTCCTAGTTCCATGGGAGAATCAATCAGGTTGGATTCGTGCATTAATTCGAATTTGTTTAGAATGTGTTGTAGATACCTTTGTTGGCTTAGAATAATTGCCTTCTTGGGTTTATTACAAAGGATTTAGATGCCAGCTAAATAATGCACTGGTCCGAGATCTGTCATGTCGAGTTTTATGGACAAATTCAACTTGGTATTTTTTTGCAATGAAGTACTATTGCCTAAGAGCAGACAATAATCAATATAAAGAGCAATAATTATGTAGTTTAAATCATCATACTTATATAGACATTCAAGTCAACAACAATAGAATAAAAAGCGCTTTGTAATAGTTGATTCATTGAAACCAAGCCCTGGGTTCTTGTTTGAGACCACAAAGAACTTTATGAATATTACATTCTCAATCTTGAAACCCTTCAATGATATAGCTTTCACGCTGTTGTGTGTAGATATCTTCATAATGTAATCATTTAAGAATGAAATCTATATATCCATTTGATGTACTTCAAGATCTTATGTTGTTGCAATTGTCAACACGGTTCGAATAGATACAAGTTTTACAACTGGACAAAAATTCTTTGTGTAATTAATATTTGGTAATTGTGGGTAGCCTTTGGCCAAAAGTCTTGCCTCCTATTTAGAAATGGAGCCATCAAAATTGTACTACTTTTTGAAGATCCACTTGCATTGAATGATCTTCTTTTTAGTAGGAGGATAGACAAAAGTCCATGTTTGGTTCTTGATTAGTGAGTTGTGTTCACTATCCATTGCTACTTTTCACTTATCAGAATCCACATTAGACAATGCATCTTGAATAGTAATAGGTTTCTCGGCTAGTGTCTAGAAAGCTTGAGTTGTGAATCTTTCTGGTGGAAAGGTCATTCAACTAGATCTTCGAACAATTGGATGTTTTTCATTATTTGAGTCTTGAAAAGAATGACATGGCTCAACATGTGAAGTGGATAGATTCAAGACAAGAATGTTTTTGACATTAACAGACAACAATTCAAGATTCCTTCCAGAAATAAAATCATGCTTCTTCATTTTGAAGTCATGAAATTTATCTTCTAGGGAGACTAAATTTCGACTAACAAATGTTTCACCAACTTTTAAATCATAGACTTTGTAGGTTTTTTAATCTAATGGATATCCAAGAAATATTCACTTGATACTAGTATGGTAGAGTTTCTTCCTTCATTCTGATGAGACTTGTGCGTAGCAGACATGCCCAAAGATCCTTAGATGATCTATAGATGGCTTTGTACTTCACCAAATCTCATCAAGGATTTTATTGTTAACAACCTTAGTATTGCAACTATTCTGTAAATTAGGCTGTTGCAATAGCCTCTGCTCAGAACTTGTTCAAAATATGAGCAACACATAACATGGATCGTGTGGATTCAACAAGAGTTTGATTCTTTTTTTTAGCTACTTCGTTCTGTTGAGGACTGTAGCTCAAAAAATACCGTCTCTGAATTCCGTTATCACTTAGAAAAGCATTCATAGCATTGGAGATGATCTCCCCCCCTCCATTTATACATTGATCTTTTGACCTATCCAATTGCAGATAGATGTCTAAAGTATTGGAAGCATAAATATGCATCTAATTTATTCTTGATGAGCATAACAATAGTCTGTCTTGAATGGTTGTCCATTAAGGTTTTGAAATGCAATGTTCTTTTACATGATGGGGTCTACATTGACAGCGATTAAGATCACGAATGTTAGTGGCTTTGTGAGATTGGCCTTTTAAAAATATTGAGCTAGCATTACTCAGCTGACAAATCGGACCAGGCCAAACTATCTAATGACTCCGGACTATCGAACCAGGCCGAACTATCTGACCAGACCAAACTATCTGACCAGACCAAACTATCTGACTAGGTCGAACTATCTGACTTCGTCATCAGGGAAAAGTCGATCCAAGACTTTATGGCAGTTCACCTACTTGCACATAATCTTTATTACTTAAAAGGCGGCAACCAACTACAAGGCGATTGTAATTAATTAAGTAGGTAGAAAAGCACTGACCTGAAAATATATATATATATATATATATATATATATCTTGTAAATAGATATCTTTTTTAGTTAGTTATCTATAAAATACGGAAGCTCTAAAATATCTTAGCCTCACTGAATTGCGCTCATCAGCTTCACGCTGATGTACTCACCTTCTGATTTTTTTATCACAAGTACATTTTTACACTACTATTTTTGTTCTATTGAACATTACTACTGTTTATTCATTTTGATTATTGCTGGTAACTGTTGCACTTTTGATCTACAACAGTCCGTTGTTCTACTTCCACTGCTATCCCAATTATTTTTGACATGGTATTAGAGCGGGTGTTTCAGTAATCTGCATTTCCACTGCAGGTTATCAGCCTTGTTTCTACCAAGACATTGTTTAGCAAGTGCACAACCAACAGTATTCTGATATTGTTGTTTCTACCAATGATCTCTCACTCTATACCAGAATAGATCCATCTTCTAGTTCATCTTTGATCGACAAACTCGATGGAAATAACTACCATCTCTGGAAGTTCAAGATGAAAGTAGTTCTACTTGCCAATGAACTTTGGGACATAGTTGATGGCACAAAGGTCAAGCCAGAAGGTGATGTAGCCTTCATCACCAAATGGAGATTGAGAGATGGCAAGGCATTCGCCATGATTACTCTCAATATCGAAGACTCTCAAATCAGCCATATATGAGCTGCTCAGACTACTAAGGATGCATGGGACATCCTAGCAACCTTTATGATATCAAGGATGTCACTTCCAAACTTCATTTGAGGAAAAATTCAAGTCATCTCAACACTTTCAAATATCTTCTGGAGTAGATGACTACAATTGGCTCAGTCATTGAAGATTCTGATGTTGTTATGACTCTATTATCGAGTCTACCTTATGCCTATGAAAATTGGTTCATGGCAATTTCGACCCAGGAGCATGTTGCACACAAGCTCACAAACCCTAAGTAAATACACAGGATTACCCAACAAATCCGTCACTTTATTAATCTCAAGCAAATGTACATAGATCAACAAGCAAACATGAGAGCTCTGCTACAAGTCTCCTCCCAACTATAGCTGCATAGGAATACCATAATCATAATGAGGAATGTCTGACAAGGCTCACCCTATATCCCCTCAAGCACCCCTTAACCCTGACACATCCTAACGTCGACACATGGCAAACTCCATGCACAGCCGACACTTGCCACTTGGCAGTACCTTGACACATAGGCAAGCTAGTAGGTGGACAGTCTGACACGTGTCACTCATGCATTGGACCAAGTGTCCCAATGAGCATATGACACATGTCTTGTTGACCCGTCCATTGACCGTCTGACAAGTGCCACTCATGCACTGGACCAAGTGTCTCAGTGAACATGTGACATGTGTCATGTTGACCAATCAACCCTTCCTACTTTTTAGGAGGTCAGTCCAGCAGACTCTCATGAGACCCAGTACCCCCTTGGCCATCTCGTATTTAGTCACTATAACAAATATTTACATTGCAATTTACAATTGTCTCCACAGGTCGGTGACTTAGCCATTTACAATTTAATAATTACAATTTATCATACATTGAGCAAAGGGATTCAAAGTACATGTGACATCCCTTCCCTCCTCAGATGCCATCGTCCTCGATGGCAAAGTCTGAATACTGTGCATGCAACCCATCCACGGTCTCCCAGGTAGCATCACTGAGAGGTTGTCCATGCCATGCAACCAAGTACTCACGGAGCAAACGATTCCGCAACCGTCTATGCCTCCGGTCTAATACTCTCGCTGGTCCATGCATCACCTCCCCATGCTCCTGAAACAATACAAGGCCATCAGCCAACAAGTTATCACCATCATGTAAAACCTTCTTTAAGCGTGAAACATGAAAAACATGATGAACGTTACAACCAACAGGCAAATCCAATTCATAAGCAACGCTATTAATCTTTTTAACAATTTTCCAAGGTCCACAGTATCTAGGTGACAGCTTATAACACTTCCCTGTCTTTAGGGTTTTCGAGTCCTTTGGAATCCTGAGAAATACCATATCTCCTTCCTCGAACTCTCTTGGCATACGATCCAGATCAGCATATGTCTTTGCCCGATCCATCACCGCTTTTACATTTTCCTTAGCTAACTCCAACATCTGTTGCATGTGAGTTAGGAATTCCATAGCACTAGGTGTATTATGAGGCATACCTATAGAAACTGGACTGGCTGGTCTAAAACCATAATTTAGCTCGAAAGGACTCATCTTTGTAGATGCATTCTTTTTATCATTATAGGCAAACTCCAACAATGGTAGGTAACGTTCCCATTGTGTTTGCCTTTCACTCACATACGCCTAAGCATGTCTTCTAAGGTTTGGTTAACTCTCTCAGTCTACCCATCTGTTTCAGGATGATCAGAACTACTCATTCCCAACTGCACCTCTAACTTCTCAAATACTGCAGTCCAAAAATTGCCAGAAAAACAAGAATCCCTGTCAGACACAATGGATCTAGGTAATCCATGAAGTCTGAATGCATGTTGTATAAACAAATCAGCCGTACCAGGTATGAGCTATTTTTGTGAGTCTGTCAACCACAACTAGGATATCATTATGTTGATGTTGTGTATGCGGTAAACATGTAATAAAGTCCATGGAAATACTCTCCCATCTCCCTTCTGGTATAGGTAACGGGCGTAATAATCCAGGCACTTTAATCCTTTCAGCCTTATTAACTTGACACTTAAAACAATGTTTCACATAATGGTTTACTTCTTTCTTAAGTCTCGACCACCAAAAAGAAGCTGCCTTTATGACCAAGGTTGGAGAACATCAAAATATCGACTCCTAGTACTTGGACTCAGGAGCAACTCAACATATGACTCATCATCGAGACTAATTCCAATGCTACAAGCCATTCACCCATTCAAGAGTTGTACAACTTGGAGACAACTCATCTCATTCTATCGAAGGTAAAGGGACAGTCAAATTTGAGTTTCAGAAAGGTGATGTAAAGTTGTTGTCCAATGTTCTTCATGTTTCTTACCTTACCAAGAATCTGCTTTCAGTAAGTAGAATCACTGATTCTGGTCAAAGGATTGAATTTGATACAAAGGGCTGCACCATACTCAATAAGTCTAGGAAAGTTTTAACTTTTGGTAGACGATGTGGCTATCTTTACAAGCTTAGTTACTGCTATTCGACAAATAGCCAACTTCTTCATTCATCCACTTCTGAATCGACTGATATGCTTTGGCATTTCAAATTAGGCCATCTAAACTTCAATAGTAGTCAGCAAATGTCGACTTAGAGTCTAGTGCAAATGTCCTTTTATTTCTGATTTAGTTCATACTTCCAAAGGTTTGCTTGATCTTGTACATAGTGACATTTGTGGCCCTATGCAGACATTTGTGGCCCTATGCAGACTACTTTCACAGGGGGAGCCCTCTATTTCCTAACATTCATTGATGACTTCTCTTAAAGGACTGCTACTTATTGTCTGAAGAACAAATCCGAAGCTTTTAAAATTTTCAAGCAGTTCAAGGTGTCTACTGAGAATCAGACCTAGAGAAAAATCAAGGTTCTACATATTGATGGAGGGGGAGAATTCACCTCCACCAAATTCAAGAACTTCTGTAAGGTCAATGGAATACATCAGTAATAAACAACTAGCTACTCACCTCAATCCAATGGCGTAGCTGAGAGGAAGAATCGGACACTCATCGAAAGTGCCAAGAGCATGCTGGCCCATGCCTCTCTTCCAAAAAATTTTTGGGCAGAAGCTGTTACTACATCCGCCATCCAGATAGCCTCCATCTTGATTCATGGATGATCCAGTTTGCTACTTTATACAAGAACCAAACACTATTTCAGAGGCAATGTTGACACCTGATGCTGACCAGTGGAAAGCTGCAATGGACACTGAATTTGATTCTCTTATTGAGAATCAAACATGGACTATTACTAAGCTGCCAAAGGATCAAAATCTGATTCCATGCACATGAATCTTCAAAACAAAGTTTGATGCGAAAGGAAGATTAAATCGATACAAGGATAGGCTTGTCGCCAAAGGCTTCTCCCAGATTCCAGATCTAGATTATTCAGAGACCTTCAGCCCTGTCGTTAGGCATGTTTTGATTCATCTACTACTCTCTTTTGCTCCTACAACTGACCTCGAAGTCCACCAAATGGATGTCTAGACTGTCTTCCTCAACGGGACTATCGAAGAGGAGATCTATATGTCGCAGCCAAAGGGATACGAGATCAGGGGCAAGGAGCACTTAGTGTGCAAAATCCATAAGGCTATGTATGGTCTTAAACAATCACCAAGAGTCTGGTTTCAGAAAATCAATGCATTTCTAATCGAGAATGGTTTTATTCCAAACTCGGCAGACTTGAATGTTTACTTCAAGTCTGTTTTTCCTTCTTTCATAATCATCACTCTTTATGTGGATGATATGCTACTTTTTAGTAACAATCTAAATTTATTGAAGGATACAAAATGCATGCTAGCACAGGAGTACAAGATGATTGATATGGGTTCAGCCCATTACTGCCTTGGAATCTAGATTCATCGAAATCGATCCAGCAGACAGCAGTCAACAACGATATCTCACTAATGTGCTAGAAAAATATGGAATGACCAATTGCAAATCAAGTTACTTTCCACTCAACCATGGTCTGAAATTATCGAAGGAACAATGCCCTCAAACTGAGGCAAAAAATGAGGAAATGAAGCAATATCCATTTCACTCCATTATCGGCTCACTGATGTATGCAATGCTCTACACTTGACCAGACCTTGCATACTCAATCAGTTCACTTAGCTAGTTCCTATCGAGGTCCAATATCATGGAACAGCTGAAAATAGAACTTAGAATACATAGCTGTCACAAATACTACCAAGGAGGCAATTTGGCTAAGGAACCTGCTTGCAGATATTGACCTTGCTCATCCACATCCAATGACAGTCTATTCTGACAATCAAAGCACAATTGCACTATCTCTAAATCCGAGATTTCACTCTCGAAGCAAACATATCGAAATCAGGTATCACTACCTTAGAGAAAATGTGCAAGGCAAGGAAGTGTCATTGGTTTACTGCAGGACATATCTTATGGCAGCAGATGACTTGATGAAAGCTCTATCAAAGGAGCACCATCTTAGACTAAACAACATGCTAAATCTGAAGATCAAAGTTTTTCAAGATCCACATTAAGGGGGAGTGTTGGATATCTATGCTTAGGACCAAATCCATTCAGTAATGAGCATCTTGAAAAATCCTAACTCAACCGAAAAATCTGACCCAACCGACAAATCTGACTCAGCCGACAAATCTGGGAAAGCCAAAAAATCTGACTCAGCCAACAAATCGGACCAGACCGAACTGTCTAACTAGGCCAAACTATCTGACCAGGTCGAACTATTTGATGAGTCCGAACTATCATACTAGGCCGAACTATCTGACTTCGTCATCAGAAAAAAGTCGATCCAAGACTTTATGGCAGTTCACCTACTTGTACATAATCTTTATACTTAAAAGGCGGTTACCAACTACAAGACGGCTGTAATTAATTAAGTAGGCAGAAAAGCACTGATCTGAAAAAAAAGATATCTTGTAAATAAATATCTTTTTAAGTTAGTTATCTATAAAATACGGAAGCTCTAAAATATATGAGCCTCACTGAATTACGCTCATCTGCTTCAAGCCCATGTACTCACCTTCTGAGTTTTTATCATGAGTACATTTTTACACTACTGTTTTTGTTCTATTGAACATTACTATTGTTTATTTATCTTGATGATTGTTGGTAACTATTGCACTTCGGATCTACAACTGTCCGTTGTTCTACTTTTGTTCTTCTACTTCCGCTGCTATCCCAATGATTTTCAACAATGGTCTGCACTCGACCTAATCTAGCATTTATAGTCAGCACATTGTCATAGTTTATGTCAAATCCTGGCCTACCTCACTAGAAGGCTCTACTTAGAGCACTAAGATACATTCAAGCCACTAAGCACTATGTTTTGTGTTATAACAGAAATACAGAGGATGCTTTGACGTTACTTACTTCTCTGATTAAGCTGAAAATGTGGACACAAGAAAATCCACATCTGGCTATCTTTGCTTTCTAGCCGGATAACCCATTTCATGGAATAGTCAAAAGTAGAAATGCATTTCTTTGTCTTCCACAAAATTCAAATATGTTGCAGCTACCTCTGCAGTGAAGGAAATCATCTGGCTCAGAAGATTGCTTCAGGATCTTATGATCTCCCAAATCAGTCCAACTACACTCTATTGCAACAATCAGAGCTGCATTGCTCTATCTCTGAATCCACGAACTCACTCTAGAACTAAACACATCGAAGTTCAATTTCATTTTCTTAGAGAAAAAGTTCAGAATAAAGATGTCAAATTAAGTTACTGTCCAACTGACTGTATGTTGGCTGATATCTTGACTAAGCCTCTATCAAGGGAAAAACATGTTGCATTATGTAGCTTGCTCAATTTCATTCAGTATCTAGGAGTTAAGCTTAAGGGGGAGTGCTGGAATTAAGCTTCACTCCAACACACCCAAATTCGAGTCATTTGACTCACTCAAATTTGATTCTTGAGCACAAGTATACCATGTAAATATGTACTCTCTCTATACACAATGACATTGTAGCCTTACTTCTAAGTCAAACATCCACGCAATCAATCAACTGAAGCAGAAGCAGGTTCGACATGGAATTCTTCGAGTTCAAGGTCTTCAAGTTTGAGGTTCATGACGTCGAATTCTCCGACTTCGAAGTCTTCAAAATCGATCCACGCCATCACCATCCTACCAACTTGCTCTATCATGTCCGATGCAAAGTACATTACAATTCACTTCAGTACCTTTTAATAACTGCATCGTTTCACACTCATTGCCCACATAGTCATTGTAACTGTTCCATGTATATATTATACATAATGGATATATGCAAGTGAGAAGAGTTATGAATGCATGGATGAGTGACAAGAACATGAATAATAATTTAGTGTGATTCTGAGTTCCTCCACAAACTCCATTGTATCTTAATTATCTGATTTCTTAGGATCAGAGATATTCGAGAGAGTGAAAGTTATTCAAGTAGTAGATATAGTTATTCAATTTGTAGCTAGCTAAGCTAGATTCAGCACATAGTGCGCTATTACTGTGAACCATCAAGGACACAAAGATTGTGATCTGATCGTTGTATTCACAACAGCTTAATTCAGAATCTCTATTTTCTTATGTATGTTCCACTGTGAATGCTTTCTGATATTTTCTCTCTAATTGATACTCGCTCCATTCGGGATGTCTAATCCCGAAGGAAGCATGGTTGTCTCATATGCCTAATTGTTTTGCTCCCTTCATGGTTGTCTTCGACACCTACAAGACATTCCTCCTGTCGATCTAAGTTAATGTCTAAAACTATAGTTTGGTAAAGATCCTATAATAATTTTCTATGCTGAGTTCTCTTTACTATTCCACACTTAATTACGAGAGGATCCAACAATTGGCATATCACATCATGTGAGGGACTTGATGGTGGCTTTGGAGTTCACATCTCAGTGTATTCTCAAGAAATGGTTTGGAATCATTCATAGGAGCAGCTTGAGGGAATACTGGTGGGACACTACATGGTAGATGCTTAGATCTTCGTGATCAGGGATGGCATTGGGTTACCTAATAGGGATAGCACTGCAAGATGCCATGGGATGATCATTAGGGGGCAGTTATCTCATATTGGACCTGAGTCATTGGACATGACTTGTAGGTGCGATTCATGATGGATCAGGATGCTACAAATGCAAGTGGGCAAAGTGTGAAGCTTTTGGAGCCAGCTCTAGGTTGGAGAGATGATGGAGATCGCACAGTTGGGTGTGATCAAAGGGCAAACACTATTATGTGTGTTTTGCTAGCGATCTACTAGAGGGGACACTCATGGTGAGGACTTCATGGTGTGCTCATTTGGGAGTACAGGTTGGCGATATAGCAGGGGGATAGTCATTGGCATCAACATCGATGGGGAGGCATCTACCATCATGGGGTGTGGATAAGCTACCTATAGATTTCATGTATTTGGCTGTATTTGCAGGAATCTAGGCTTGGTACAAGTGTCGAAACCTATATGGTTCAGATCCACAGGTGGTGAGATCAAGAAGCCTAGAGGAAGTCACTTAGAGCCATATACCTCAGTACGATCAGGAAGACAGTAGCCTCGGAATCTCGTGAGCGACGACTCATGGATGAGCTTGCATTGACATAATGTCAGGTGGCACATAGCCAGGGAGAGCGAGCAGATGCTAGGAGCCAGGAGATGCAAGTGATGCTTCGGCGATCGGCTTGGATAGCAGGATGGTGACCAGGAGCGAAGTCATCAAGTGAGCATAGTATGTGGATGATGAGTCCATTGGAGTGGCACTCAAGGAGATGCTATAGTTGCGCTCAGGTATGATATGTCTTGTATGCATAGTGGATGTTCTTCAGCTGGTGCATCATGTGTGGGGAGATAGGCTCCTTGGTGGGAGGCCTATGTACTGGTCAAATCAGAGTTGGCAATGTCAAGCATGAGAAGTTGAGCCTACATGGGATGTAGGACAGGTAGATCATCATCAGTATATCTGGGAGATGGGCGAGCTACTCAAGTATAGCCTATGGTGAGGTTTGCATACATTCATTCATTGAGTCCTTAGTAGACTCTTTTGATCAAAACGTTGCATAGAAGGTGATGATTGTTCAAGTTGCCAAATAGAATTCATGTACCACTAGGTGTGCTCACCTTGTGAGCTGCAATGATGTTTTGATATTTGTGAATCTGGCTCATCAACATTGTCACTACTAGTGTAATCCACTAGTGTTGGATTGATTTGACTGGTATAGCTCATTATCGTTATTCAAAAGGCTTTCATAACATTCCAAATGGTCCCTATATGAGTCTATTGCTCATCTGATTTACTATCATTGTGTTCTTCATATTGATCTTCATAGTCACAATGTGATTGATTCCTGCACTCAAATTGACTATCAAATCCTTGCTCACATCATAATCAAAATCCATTTTGTGAATCGAAGGAAGATCTTGCTAGTGTAAGCAAGAAAAGATGCAACTAAGCAATAATTATAATTGATTATATGAATCATTCGAATCAAAATCTATCAAGAGAGTGAGAGCAATCTAATATGGTAGAGAGATTGACTTATCTCTCAGATGCATATTCGATCAACTGAAGAAGCATAGTAGGATCATAGCGCTTAGCGCACAACTACTGTGAACCTTATCGGTCATAGTATTCCCTTTCGTGATCTAATCATTGTATTTCAAGAGCTTCAGTTCACATATTCTCTATTATTTATGTATGTGTTAATCATAGTCGAATGCTCTCGTATTGCTTCTCTATCTAAATCATAAATACTTATATTCCATATATTAACATAAAATATCTAACAAAGAATGCATGGTTGTCATAGACACCTAAATTACTCGCACTCTTCGTGGTTGTCGACGACTACATAAGATATTCTACTAAGTTAAATAAATTATATAAGTATCTAGCGATTTGTTTGAATATGAAAAGATCGATCCTTAAAAGTATTGTTTTCTTCTTGGGAGAACCATTCCAATATTTCGCGTTGTTATCGAACATTCCCCAACACAATGGAGTTTGGAAGGAAGTCAATGTTAAAAGACAAACCATGATGGCAGTCTCAACTTTTTTAGTTTGGACCTTAGTTGAAGGCCAAACTACCTCACATGTAAGTGATCACCCATACATGAAAAATAGCATACGACATCTGGTGAATGGAAAAGAAGTGACTAACATGCAACTTTTGCTTTTCTTTAAGTGGTATGCAATTGATTCATAGCAAGCATGCATCTCATTGACTGTCTGAATGACAAAGCTCATAAGTTTGCATGTATAGACCTATTTAATGTAGATGTTAAGCAAAAACTTCATGTAAGGTACCAATCATCCTATTAGGCCCCAAGCTTTTTTTCAAATTCTTTAGGGAATAGCTTCTGAAGAGTGCACAACCTTTTCTTGTTTGCATTCCACAAATGTATATGCTTACTTTGAAATCTCATAATTGCATTGATCATACTATGTGAAAGCTAAAATTTGCGTTTGAGAGGGCTACTATGGTGGCCAAAATTTTTCTCTCTCATAGTTCGTGGAAGTAGCAACAAAAGAATGTCTTTTGATAGTAGTCCTTCAATCCATTCTTAGTAGTCTGCATGGCATAGCATCGTGATCCTCCTCAACAAAGTACCATTGACTATGACTTTCAAGTATATGATAAACTAGCTCAAAGCATGTGATCAAGCTATCTTCTATACTCGGAGTTCAAGACAGAGTTCTATCTAGTAACCCCTATGCACATGCTCACAAGTCAAGCTTTATAGAAAGCTAGACATGAGAACTGAAGGTGTCAGAATTTTGACCAAAATTTTCACCTACATTCATCAAAGCTACCAATCCTAGGGCCACTAGAACATATTGGTGAGGACTGATGTGTTTTCTCACACATCGCTAACTTGATGAAGCCATGGATCCTTTAGGAAGAAGATAAAAGTCTATAATGTGTTGTTGATGTGACTCTTTGATCTATAACTAAGGGCCCCGTTCTTGTGAAGGATAGTGCTCTCCTCAAGGAGCCGAGGCAAATTTTCTTGAATGATAGTCATGTTGCATGGGATGTTCTTGTTGTTGGAAGAAGGAAAGAATGCAAGATAGAGAAAACAGCATTCGATAGATGCTACTATCGGTCTCTACAGAAGGATCCTTTCTTCAATGTATGACTATGCCTATCAAATTCAGACAATACTGTCGTGACAATTGTCACATTTAATTCTACTTGATTCTAACTTTGAAATCATCAGAATCTGTGAGATTGATTTCATAGACAAACATAACAGAGATAATGTTGATTCCGAGGTAATAATATTGAACGCAATAAAACTGTATAATCAGTTCAGTAAGTAGAATGTACAAATCAGATAAATAACAAGCACAAAAAATAGCGGATGCAACCGCATACTCAAAACTAACTCTAAATCTCTGATTGTCTCTATCTGCTGCACTTTTGCTAATTAGCAGTGCTTCAACAATACTCTATGATCCTTAGCTTTTACTTGAGAAAATGATCAGCTATTTATACTAGTTAGGAATCTCGCATGGGCTTATTCAAATAATAGTGAAAAGACAATTGTTTGGCTGTTGATCACAATTTGCACTTAGCCATATTGCATTGTCACTTATCCAATTAGGTTACATGGTAGTTACTTGCTAACAATGGTTAGAACAAGTCGTTAGCTTCATAACAAGTGGTAGCGTGACCTGTTAACCTTGTATTTTTGCAAAGTGTGCGATAACACAAGTAAAAATACAAAAACTGGATAGATGAATGGATATTTATTAAAGATCGGATTATAAGGATAATAATCCAACACACTCTCTTAATCTGAGCCCAATGTATGCCTTGAACTTTAAACTTAGCATTGCACAAAAAAATTTGTGTGCATCCAAGCTCAGTGCCTTAGTGAAAATGTCTTTCGTCATGTCTTGCGTTTGACAGTACTCCACGCTAACTTCTTTGTTGAGAACTTTTCTTATGACATAGTGATAGTTGATGTGCTTACTCCTAGAATGAAATCTAGGATTGGTTGATAAAGCAATAACACTTTGATTATCACAAAAGACAATTGCCGGAGCAAATTGTTTCATACAAACATCTGATAGTAGATTTCTCAACCATATGGCTTCCTTTGTCACTTGAGAGATAGAAATATACTTTGATTACTATTAAAGTTTTCTTGTGATTGTTTCATGAGATTGGATCATTGTTGAGGAAGGATGTAAATCCAAATGTGGATCTATGAGTGTATGCATCTCCTGACCAACCTACATTTGGATAACCACTGAGTATGTTGAGTTTTTAGTTAAAATAGCAATGATTGACTTATACAATGCTTTCTAAATTTGATGGTACCACGTGTGCCCAATTCTAGAATTATCAAGCCGTCTTTCTTTTACGAGCCCTTTGAGTGCTCTTAAGTGACTTTATTGGATGTTGCATAACCAGGTGAATATGGTTTGGCTACCTCAACAACAACACAATATGAATTGTGGCACAAAAGACTGGGTAACTTAAACTATGGGAGCTTAAGATTGATGGCGAAGCTGAAGATGATAACAGGATTACCAGCACTATAGGATGATCATCATGCCATATGTGAAGGATGTGTTATGGGAAAGCATCATAGGGAGACTTCAAGAAAGGTGGAGCTGCAAGAGCTAAGAAACCGCTGGAACTTATTCATAGCGACTTGTGCGGCCCAATGAAGACCATGTTGATGGGGGGAGCCTATTATTTTATGAATTTCATAGATGATTACTCTAGGAGGACATGAATTTATTTCTTGAAGAAGAAATCTGACGCTTTTTCTCGTCTCAAAGAGTTTAAGGCTTTAGTAGAGAACCAACTGGATGCACGCATCAAGGTGCTAAGATCAAATAGAGGAGGCGAATACAAATCTGATGATTTTGAGGACTTTTACAAGGAGCATGGCATCAAAAGGCAATTCACACACACACGTCGCATAGTAATGGTGTAGCTGAAAGGAAAAATAGGACTATTATGGAGAGTGCACACTCCATGATGAAGCAAATAGGCTTAACCAATTCTCTTTGGTCGAAAGCGTGCAGTGCGGCAACGTTTTTGCAAAATAGGAGTCCTATAGTTGCGGTTCCAAATTTGACTCCCGAAGAGGCATTTATAGGAATGAAGCCAAAAAATTGACAAGTTTCGTATCTTTGGATGTAGGGCCTATGTTACATGTGCCGAAGGAGGAGCAAAGCAAACTTGATGACAAAGCGATCAAGTGTATCTTTGTCGGTTATGACGAGAGGACGAAAGCGTATAGGTGTCTTGATCTTATAATGAGCAAGATTCATATAAGCAACGATGTAATCTTTGATGAGATGCATAGGTATGAAGATAAAGATCATGCAGGTGATGAAAGCATCAATAGACTTACCACAAACTTGGAAGAAGAAGACGCTGCACAGGATCATGCACATGAAGATGAAGGTCGAGAGGGTGAGTATGAGAGGACACCACCTATCCAAGAGCCTAGGGGAAGGTACTTGCCAATAGGAACAACAAAGGAAAAACTGGTTGGAAGTAAGAGACATTACTTGGACACTCTTTGGGACACATACTCTCCACGAAGTGTATCACCTGAGTCCAAAATACCAAAATGGTATGAGAAGATCATGAAGGACGCAAAGTTAAATCAACCAAGATCTAGCACGCAAGTGAGAAGATCAACGTGGGAAAGGAAGTCTCCCAATCGCTATCATGTGAACTATGCCCTAATAAATGACATTTTAAAGTGTCGAGAGTCATCAACCTTTGATGAAGCAAAGGATCACAAAGAGTGGCAAAGGGCAATGGAAGAGGAGATAGAGTCTATCCACAGGCATGGTACGTGGGAATTAGTTGATCCACCACCTGGAAAGAAATCCATTGACAACAAATGGATGTTTAGAACAAAGTTTCATGCAGATGGCACGATAGCAAAGCATAAGGCACGCCTAGTAGTGAAGGGCTATGAGCAAAACAAAGGAATTGACTATGAAGAGACATTTGTTCCAGTGGCTAAGTGGACTACGCTACGTCTTATCATTGCCTTAACATCTCATTTTGGGTGGAAGATCCATCAAATGGATGTAAATTCCGCATTTTTGAATGGTAACTTGGAGGAAGAAGTTTACATGGTCCAACCATAGAGCTTCATGGCAAAGGGACAAGAACATAAGGTGTGCAAGCTACGCAAGGCACTCTATGGCCTCAAGCAAGCGCCACGTGCATGGTATGGACAAATTGACCATTACTTTCTATAGAACAACTGATCAGACAGTCCTTGATTCTACCAACAAAGTGTGCATTTTACTTGACAAAGGATGAGAATGAAACAAACGCAAACTCAAAACATTTCTATTCGTGACTAAATCGAAAAGAATCGCGAAGGATTTGCGAAACAGTGTCTTGTGGAAGCTCGTGGCTTTCTTGTTGAAGCTCAAAAGATTCGTGAATAGAATCTTGTCATGAAATTTTTTGTTTCTTGTTCAAGCGCGATGATACAAACTTGTAATTGTTTTACCAAGAGCCTATACCATTTCTGCAGTCAGGTCCCTTTTTAAAGTACGAGATGTATTGTAATCATGAGTCTGCTTAAGAATTTGCTTTGAACTATGAGAAATACATTGAATTGATTCCGTTGCCCCCATCTACAGTCTAGAGTATGACCTTTCATCTGGCATTTCGATTCTAGATCTGTAAGATATACTTTTTGAAGGACCAAAGGCTTACGTTGAAAAATAAGCCTGTCAAGTTATACTCTGACATGGTTGTTAAAAAGTTAGATCGAAAGTCCTCCAACACACCAAATACTTAAAACTTTTTCTAAAGAGTCTGAGACTTTGTATGGTAGTATACTAATCATCTTATAAAGGAATTAAAATTCTGCAAATCACGCATTGAAGGGTATGGCCTTTGCGTTGGAATTCATCACCTTTGCTGCCAAGCTTCATTGGACTCATCGTTTTCCTGTTCATCCTTCACAAGCAACCTATTGTTTGATTCATTCATCTTTATATAATGAACTAAAGTGGGAGAAGAACCTAATCAACACTTCAATCCTGTGAGCATACTCTTGCTTAGTTTTTTCTTATTCTTTGCTCCACCTTGAACGATAATTGCCTACATTGAACATGAACTATTTTCAGCTTCTTTATTTCAGGAGTTGAATAGCCCCTGGCCAATAGACTTTGGCTTGTACATGGATCCAATACAGACACATGTACGTTGCACTGCCTCAAACAGACAATCTGACACAATAAGATCTGAAGCTAATGCTGTAAGATAATTCTAAGCCAAGTTCTAGTAAGCTATAGAATATCCGGAGGGTATGAACAACTCAAAATCGATCTTGAGGGATGAGACCACCCAACATATTTTCTGACAAGTCGATGGACGTTAGAAACAAATAAGCGTCCGTATAAACGAGATCGATGCCTTTGACAGTGATCTGCAAGGTCTAGTTGTAGAGGGTTGAGCTATTCAACAATGTACTTGCATTTGTCTTTATATAGATAGAGCCTTGTGGATGGCTAAGGCTTGAAGTACCGGCAACAAGGAAGTCTCCTCTTGTCTTGTTATTTGATAGGTCTAGAACTTGCATGGTAGTGAGATTCCAAATCCAAGCTGGAATTGGACCCTCCAGCTGATTTTATCGCAGCACAAGCACGCGTGAATTGGGCAGTATTGATGTTGTGTTGTTGTAGTGATAAACTTCCGCTAAGCTGGTTTTGTTTAAATCAACCAAGTTATGTGACTATCGAATATCATGTTATGAATTCATGTCTAGAGTCAAAAATATTTTCCTAGATGTATGCATGTTCATGAACAACGTACGTAGGTTTTAATTAATAGTAGAAAAACAAATCTTTTGTATGAGGTGGAGAACCCTTATGCATATAATATTACGTATGAATGTTAGTAGAAAATCCAACAAACGTATGTAACTTACAAGAAATGTACAAAAAAATGTATTTGATAAAACAATACATGGTCATTCATATTTTGTTCTGTGGTTTTGTATATTTAAACCTTTTTTTTTTATCTGGTGATAGATAGAAAACAATTATATTTCAATTTAAATAATCAAGTACCAAACAAGAAAATGAAATTTTGTATAAAGAAACAAGATCTTTTGTACATGTAATAATACGTGCAATAGTTAGTTATTGATGTAAAATTAGTAATATATGGTTTTTTTAAATGTGTGACTTTGTTGTCTCAATATCATAGTAATTAAATAGATTTCTTTATGTATACATAGAAGTGGAACAATTTAGATTAGTTAATAATAAGTATTTTTTCTATTTGATGTTTCGTTTGATTATCTTAAATTTTGTCTTGCTCTTTGTAATTGATTAAAAAATGCTACTTATCATGTTTAATAGTTTTCCTTTGACTGGTTTTTCTATCGTGTTATTAAGTTCATGTACAATCATACCTCCTCGTACATGCACAAATATATCTAATTGTTAGTACTTTATTAACCATGAGCATTTTTGTATGAGTTGAAAACTTTTTGTATGTGTAATATTTCGTATATTAGCTAGTGAATTGTGTTACGATGCAATGTCGGCATGTAGTCATAGATCCTTATATGCAACGAATTAATTTATGCTACTCGTATCAATACAACTGATTTGTTCATAAATATTATTACGCAGTTAAGTATAGGATTTTATTCAATTTTGCTTTGTTTGTTATGTGACTATTTAATATCATGTTACAGATTTATTTTTAGAATCAAAAACTATGTTCATTGATGTATGCATGTTCATGAACAACGTACGTAGTTTTTAGATAATAGTAGGAAAACCAATTTTTGTATAAAGTGGAAGACCTTTATGCATATAATATTACGTATGTATGTTGGTGGAAAATCCAACAAAAGTACGTAATTTACAAGGAATGTATAGAAGAACATACTTGACAAGACAGTACATGGTTATTCATATTTTGTTCCATGATTTATTGAATCTATTTTTTCGATCTGGTGATAGATAGACAATATGTACTTGCAATTTTGTCCATTTATTATGTTAATGAACGAGTTACAGATTCCATTAAGAGAATGTATCTTTTGGATATTGAAGATTTACAAATATTAATAATATAGTAAGTTTAAATGCATTTCTATAAAAATTATCAAGAATTATTGTAGTCATGGGTATTCATATGCAATGAAAGAATGTGTACATTACTTGTATCAATACAACTAATTTGTTCATAATTATTATTATCCAATTGAGTATAAGATTTTATTCAGTTTTGTTTTGTTTGTTATGTGACTATCAAATATCATGTTATGAATTCATGTCTAGAATCAAAAATATTTTCGTAGATGTATGCATGTTCATGAACGACGTACATAGATTTTAATTAATAGTGGAAAAACAAATCTTTTGTATGAGGTGGAAAACCCTTATGTATATTTATTATGTGTGTATGTTGGTGAAAAATCTAACAAAAGTACGTAATTTACAAGAAATGTACAGAAAAAAGTACTTGATAAAATAGTACATGATCATTCATATTTTGTTCCATGGTTTTGTATATTTGAACCTGTTTTTTTATTATTATCTGGTGATATATAAAAAAAAGTTATATTTCAACTTAAATAATCAAGTACCAAACAAGAAAATGAAATTTTGTATAAGGGAACAAGATCTTTTGTACATGTAATAATACGTGCAATACTTAGTTACTGATGTAAAATTAGTAATATACGGTTTGTTTAAATGTGTGACTTTGTTGTCTCAATATCATAGTAATTAAATAGACGTTTTTATGTATACATAGAAATGAAACAATGTAGATTAGTTAATAATAAGTATTTTTTCTATTTGATATTTCGTTTGATTATCTTAAATTTTGTCTTGGTATTTGTAATTGATTAAGAAATGCTACCTATTATGTTTAATAGTTTTCCTTCGATTGGTTTTTCCGTGTCATGTTACGAAGTTCATGTACGATCATACCTCCTCGTACATGCACAAATATATGTAATTGTTAGTAGTTTATTAACCATGAACATTTTTGTACGAGTTGAAAACTTTTTGCATTTGTAACATTTTGTATATTGGCTAGTGAATTGTGTTACGTGTTAAAAATTCACAATTCTAGCTTGACTAGTTTTGGTCATATGACTTGTAAATAGTTAGATGGTCATGATGTGGCTTGTCACACGTGCCAAATAGCATAGGATTCCATTCATAAGGATGTTCTCAAGTAGACCTAAGTGTTAGAACCTTTGGAATGAGATACAAGGGAGAAAAAATAGGAGCTATTTTTGGTAATTTTTGCATTGTTGAGGGATCTCCAAGATTCCAACCCTAACTTGGTAGGGATGAAAGATCCACCAAAATTAGCATTAGGGATAGGTTTAGGGCTACTCATACCTGCCCAAAACCATGATGGATCATGTATATATAGGTGATGATATCTCACCAAAATCAATCAAGCAATTTCATGTTTTTTCTCTCATAATGGTGCAATTGCTCTCTATGTTCATAAATGTTTGAGTACTTGTGATTACTAATGATTATAGGATTGAATGTAGGTCTGGTGTACAGTACTCAGACTGTGGGAGGCCGTACTTTCACACGTGTGAAGCCTTCTTCAAGGATTTGGGCCATTTAGTGAGGTTCAAGCATAGATTTTTTATGGATTTTGATGGTTCAACTTGTGCTAATCTTATGAAATCATAATCTATTGTTTCCCTCATCATTTCAAGTGTTTTAGGATCCTTATTTGCTGTAATTTTTACATGGTATCAGAGCCTAAAGGCTGAAATGAGCTAAATCCTTGGTTTTCATTCAATTTGATCACAATTTTTGATCTAAATCTTGTGTAGATTGGATCTTAGCATCTAGTATTGATTCTAGAACTCAAAGTGAGTCAAATACATTGGAGATTGGTGTTGTGTGACTTCATTTGCAGGTGTTTAGGTGTCTAAAACCAGAGGCAAAGTTGAATTCAATTCACATTACCAAGATAGCAAGTTTTGCTTGCTCCAAGCATTGATTTCTACGCAAGTTTTGGAGGTGATTTCATAGAGGAGGCTTTCTAGAATTCAAGGAGAGGGAAGATCAGAGTTTTGGGGACTCTTCAAGGCTGTTCTAAGGTGTAGTAGACACCTCCTAAAGTGATTTAGGTTCAGTCCAACCATTGCTTGATTTATGCACCAAATTAGATCAATTTTTCATCAATTTTGATCATTTTTTGCTTGTGATTGGATAGTAGATTGTGTTGCATCCTCATTAAGTTCCATTTAGATCTTTTACAAGTGATTTTGGAAGTATATTAGGTTGCTGAAATTCACTCTTGATCAGATCATTTGGAAGCTTTAATGCTCTTTATAGAAAGAGGGGCAATTCTACTAGTATTGTCTACTTCAATCAAGCAAGTGCATTGTTTCTAGTATTCTATGATTTGATTTTGTTAGAGATCATTCTTAGATCTTTATAGGAAGTCTATTACTGATCTTTTCAGGTCCCTAAGAAGTGGGATAAGGTAGACCTTCAATCAAATCGATAGAAGTCACCTTCATTTGTGTCAAGTCCTTGATTAGGAAACTAGATGGCATCTATAAATGCATATCTTTTGGATACTAATGAAAGGCTCAACAAAACTAACTATTCCATATGGAAAGTTAGAATGGAATCTATCATGATCATGCAAGATCTGATGGAAATTGTAAATGGTAAGGAGGGTGAACCTATTCATCCTCAAGAAAAAGCCAAATACATCAAGAGGTGCAATGTTGCACTACATTGCATAAAAATGAATGTTGCAAATGAACTCTTAAGAGAGGTAGGAGATTGCACTTCAGCTCAAGATGCTTGGGAGACTTTGCAAAAGGTCTATGAATCCAAGAACCAAACTAGAATGTTAGCTTTGAAGAATCAAATCTATAGAAGCTATCAAAAGAAAGGAGAGAGTGCACATACTTTTGTCCTAAGAGTAAAGGAATTGAACAAAGAGCTAGCCTTTATAGGTGACCCTATCAAGGATGAAGAGCTTGTTCAACTCATATTGAATGGACTAAGCTTTGAATTTGACAATTTGGTTCAGGGATATGCAATTATGGGTAAGCTACCCATACTTGAAGAACTCCAAGGCACACTCATGGCCGAGGAATCAAGAAGGAGCCAAATGCAAGAGAGGATGGATAGGCTTTCCATCCAAGGTGGAGATGACCAAGCTCTCTTCACCAAAGGCAAAGGCAAGTCCAAAGGCAAAGGATCAACATTCAAGAAGTCTACAAAGCTTGAGGATCAAGAAGGACCCCCAAAGGCATCTCCATCAACCACCAAAGTCAAGAAGGACAAATCAAAGGTGAAGTGCTACTATTGTAGCAAGATGGGGCATTATGCCTCGGAATGCTTCAAGAGGAAGCAAGATCAAAGCCAAGCCAACATGAGCAAAGAGGAGGAGGAGGAGAGTTCACATGAGGACTCTCTCATGATGTCCATATTTTCTTCAACAAGCTTCAAAGGAGAAGATCCTTGGTGGATTGACTCGGGTGCTAGTTCACACATGACTAGTAAAAGGGAGTTTTTCTCTTCTCTCTTATCTTATGATGGACCTATAAAGTCTATCTATACAGCAAATGATGAAGCTTGTAAGATTGAAGGAGTTGGTAGCATTCCCCTTTGCTTAGGATCTTCCAAAAAGATCAACATAGAAGGTGTTTTGTACATTCCTACAATAACAAAGAATCTACTAAGTGTTGGCCAAATGGTAGATAATGGTTTCAATGTTGACTTTGCTTCAAATGAATGTTTCATCAAGAAGAAGGGTAAGATAGTGGCTAAGGGCACTAGACTTGGAAAACTTTATAAGCTGGATGCATTTGTGGATACTAATGTTGTCATGTTGGCCGAGAAGAGCAAGATATCTACCTTTACTTTATGGCACAAAAGACTTGGACATGTCAACTCGGGTTCCATGGAGGCTATGATCAATGAGGAGTATGCTTTAGGCCTACCAAGGTCTATTGGGAAGGAAGACAAGGTTTGTGAAGCTTGTGCCTTATCCAAGGCACATAAGAAGGTGTTTTCTAACTCCATCACAAAGTCATCTCATCCTCTTGAACTCATACACTCGGATGTGCACATTGCTAGCACCAAATCTAATGGAGGTTCATCCATGTTTTTAACCTTCATTGATGACTACTCAAGATATTGTTGGGTGTTCTTACTTTCCTTCAAGTCTCAAGTATTTGATACTTTTGTAAAGTTCAAGTTGTTTGTGGAAAAGCATCATAATCATAGCATCAAGATTCTTAGAAGTGACAATGGTGGAGAATTCATCTCCAATGAGTTCAAGGCCTTTTGTGAGGAGGAAGGGATCAAGAAAGAGACTTCTTGTCCTTACACTCCTCAACAAAATGGAGTTGCTGAAAGAAGGAATAGAACATTATGTGAATGTTCTAAGGCTTTAAGATTAGATGCTTGTTTGCCCAAATCCTTTTGGGGTGAGTCTCTTGTATGTGCAAACTACTTGATGAATAGGGTGTCTTGCAAAGCAATTGAAGGCAAAACTCCTTATGAGATGTTGTATGGAAAGAAACCCAATCTTAATCACTTGAAAGTTTTTGGGTGTATATGTTATGTGCATGTGCCATTGGAAACAAGAACCAAGGAGGATCCATCTTCCACAAGAGGGATCATGCTTGGAAAGGCAAGCTCAAGCAAGGGCTACAAAGTCTATCTCCCATCCTTGAACAGATTTGTTGTTTCAAGGGATGTCATCTTTGATGAACATCATATGCATATGCTTGAAGAAGGCTCAAGTGCTCCAACAATCAAGAAGAAGATGGCCGAGGAGCAAGATCTTGGTTTTGAGGAGGAGCTCATGGAGGAGCAAGCACCAAACCCACCTATCACACCAAGGAGATCTTCAAGGGCAAAAGTGGAGCCATCAAGGCTTACATATCAAGGCAAAGGACAGCAAGTTGAGGGTATCTCATCCACTTCTTATGCTTTATCTAGTTTTGAAGAACCGTCTAATGTTGAAGATGCATTGAACTCCAAAGAATGGTATAAAGCTATGTTGGATGAGTATGATGCCTTGATTGAGAATGAAACTTGGTTGCTTGTTGAGAGACCTCAAAGGAATGTAATAGGATACAAGTGGGTCTTCAAGCTTAAGTTGAATGCAAATGGGAGTGTTAACAAACATAAAGCAATATTAGTTGCAAAAGGTTATGCTCAAGAGAGAGGGATAGACTATGAGGAAACTTTTGCACCCGTGGCCAAGATGGTCACAATAAGACTAATCATTGCACTTGCATCACATTTTGGATGGATTCTATGTCAAATGGATGTCTCTAATGCTTTCTTGAATGGTTTTTTGGAAGAGGATATCTATATGGAGCAGCCACAAGGGTTCATCAAGCATGGAATGGAGAACAAAGTATGCCATCTCCAAAGAAGCATCTATGGCTTGAAGCAAGCCTCGAGATCTTGGAATTCAGGACTACATTGCTATCTTATTTCACTTTCTTTTGCTCAAAGTGAATATGATCCTACTCTTTACATTAAGTTTGATGATGTTGGTATTGTACTTTTACTCATTTATGTAGATGACATCATCATTAGTGGAAATAGTGTTGATGGTATTGAAAAAATCAAGATAGATCTATCATTAGAGTTCAAGATGGTAGATCTAGGGTGTCTTCACTTCATCTTAGGCATAGAAGTACTTAGAGGGTCTGATTTTATCTTTATAAGTCAAGTAAACTATGCTCAAAGTCTTTTGAAGAAGTTTAAGATGGAAGTATGCAAAAGTGTTGACACACCAATGGAGCAAGATGTAAAAGTGCCAAATGAAGATGATGAAAGATCCTTCATGGACATCACTTTGTTTAGGCAACTTATAGGTTCCTTAATGTGGATCACTATAACTAGACCAGATCTTAGCTTTAGTTTATGTAGGTTGAGCCAATCCATGCAAAAGCCATTGAATATCCATTGGAAAAAGGCTAAGAGGATTCTAAGATACATCTCGGGTACATTGGATTTTGGGATTCTATATAGAGGAGATGTGATTAACCTTCATGCATTTAGTGATTCAGATTTTGCAGGGGACAAGAGGGATAGGAAATCAACAAGTGCCTATTCAACTTTCATAGGAGAAGGTGTGGTTTCATGGCTTTCAAAAAAGCAAGAAACTATATCTCTATCTTCAACCGAGGCCGAGTACAAAGCTTTGACAACCACTACAAAGGAGGTACTTTGGATCAAGAGATTATTGGTGGAACTAAAGATCATGGATTCAGAGGAGGCACCAATCATATACAATGACAATATATCAGCCCAACACCTTGCATCTAACCCAATCTTCCATGCAAGATCTAAGCACATTGAGATATGCCATCACTTTGTGAGAGAAATGGTGCAAGCCAAGGAGATTGCTTTGGAGCATGTTCCAAGCAATGAATGTGTAGCTGATCTACTTACTAAACCACTTCAAAAGACACCTTTTATGAAGTTCAGATCATCACTTGGAGTGATTAGTAAAGCAATGATTGAACCAAGCTAGATAGTGAGGAGGAGTGTTAAAAATTCACAATTCTAGCTTGACTAGTTTTGGTCATATGACTTGTAAATAGTTAGATGGTCATGATGTGGCTTGTCACACGTGCCAAATAGCATAGGATTCCATTCATAAGGATGTTCTCAAGTAGACCTAAGTGTTAGAACCTTTGGAATGAGTCCAAATTATGCTTAGATACAAGGGAGAAAAAATAGGAGCTATTTTTGGTAATTTTTGCATTGTTGAGGGATCTCCAAGATTCCAACCCTAACTTGGTAGGGATGAAAGATCCACCAAAATTAGCATTAGGGATAGGTTTAGGGCTACTCATACCTGCCCAAAACCGTGATGGATCATGTATATATAGGTGATGATATCTCACCAAAATCAATCAAGCAATTTCATGTTTTTTCTCTCATAATGGTGCAATTGCTCTCTATGTTCATAATTGTTTGAGTACTTGTGATTACTAATGATTATAGGATTGAATGTAGGTTTGGTGTACAGTACTCAGACTGTGGGAGGCCGTACTTTCACACGTGTGAAGCCTTCTTCAAGGATTTGGGCCATTTAGTGAGGTTCAAACATAGATTTTTTATGGATTTTGATGGTTCAACTTGTGCTAATCTTATGAAATCATAATCTATTGTTTCCCTCATCATTTCAAGTGTTTTAGGATCCTTATTTGCTGTAATTTTTACATTACGATACAATGTCGACATGTAGTCATAGATCCTTATATGCAACGAATTAATTTATGCTACTCGTATCAATACAATTGATTCGTTCATAAATATTATTACATAGTTAAGTATAGGATTTTATTCAATTTTGCTTTGTTTGTTATGTGACTATTTAATATCATGTTACAGATTTATTTTTAGAATAAAAAACTATGTTCATTGATGTATGCATGTTCATGAACAACGTACGTAGTTTTTAGATAATAGTAGGAAAACCAATTTTTGTATAAAGTGGAAGACCCTTATGCATATAATATTACGTATGTATGTTGGTGGAAAATCCAACAAAAGTACGTAATTTACAAGGAATGTATAGAAGAACATACTTGACAAGACAGTACATGGTTATTCATATTTTGTTCCATGATTTATTTGAATCTATTTTTTCGATCTGGTGATAAAGAGACAACAAATATATTTCAATCTAAATAATCAAGTACCAAACAAAAGAAATGAAATTTTGTATATAAGAACAAAATCTTTTGTACATGCAATAATTAGTTGTTAATATAAAAGTAATATGTAGTTTGTTCAAATGTGTGACTTTGTTGTTTCAATATCATAGTAATTAAATAGACGTTTTATATATACATAAAAATAAAAAAATTCGTGTTGTATTTAATTATCTTAAATTGCATTTGTGTCTTTGTAATTCAGAAATTATTTATGTGTTTTGGAAATTGAATTTTAAAAATTACAAACTAATTACCCACGAAATAATACCATGATTTTGAAACTTAAAATTATTTGTAGCATACATTATTTGTTTATCTTTCATTATATAATTTTGTATGTTTAAGTTTGTTTCGATATGATGATTGGGTTGTTTTTTGGCTTATAAATTTGTGTGTCTAGAATTAAAAACATGTAATATTATACATTTTTTTTTTGGAAGGGGTGGAAAATCCTCATGTATACAATATTGCATACGTATGTTGGTGAAAATCTAACAAACGGACATAGTTTACTCATTTTCTATCTTAGTTTCATATATTCGAACTTAGTAACAATTGTAAATAAAAAAAAGTTATAATTGTATAACTAAACTTTAATTTTTTTTTTACAAAATAGTATATATGATAAACTATTACATGGTTATTTATATATTGTTGCCCGATTTTCTATATTTCTTTCTATTTTGTTGAAATAGTTATAGATAGATAAAAATTATATTTTGATCTAAGTAATGAAGTAACAAAAAATAAAGAACCTGCTTCGTAGATGTAATAGTATATGTATTACTTAGATCAAAGTATACATATTATTTATATTTACTAATATGTATTATTATATATTGCAAATATTGTGGAAGACATCCAATCGGTTTATATCTACCAATTCTACGTGTTATTAGTTATTTTTCAAATCATGTTACGTTGGGTGTATTTCATTCGTGTTATCAATAAGTTAATATAATTTTTTTTATAATTCCAATATTGTGTAAACTTGATAATAGACAATTTAGTATCAATCGCAGTACTGTGTTCGGGTAAAATTGCTGCACGTGTACAAAGTATGTTCTTCAATTTCAACCGTTGTATAGTGACATCTTGAAAGCTTGTTGTTCACGTGACGTTAACAAGTCGTGTATGGTGTATATGACTAGCATATGCGTAATATTACGGAAAAAAAAAATTCAATCATCATATATATGTTTTTATTACTTAAAAATGTTGATTTTGGAAACCGTTTAAATGATATAGTAGTTAAAAAAAAATAGAAACAATATATATATATTCTTATTATTTAAATATGTTGATTTTGAAACCTATTCAGATAATACAATAATCAATAATAAAAAAATACAACCAATAATTTTTGAACGTTGAATAAAAATAATATATTATTACGAAATATAATTAGTTTTTGTATGAATACAATATATTTTATTAGTTCATGATTGGTTGAATTGTTTTTGTTCATTCGTTCGTTTTCTTGTACAATCCCATGAATTTGTTTACCTTGATCTTGTAGATCTTGGCAATCACAATATCAATAATGATTTTCATGTGTCGTAAAAGAAACCCATCATCTTAAATACATAAAATAATAAAGAACATTCGCAGTTTGTTCTTTCCATATCAAAGGGGTATTATAAACGAGGTATTATGAACAAGATTCGCTATTGCAGGCCTAACACAAATGGAACGAACTGGCGATTCGGACAAGTTCAATGAACATGGAGCCCAAACAGGGAAACGTTTGTATAATGATGGTAGATACAATTTTGTAATCACATCATCTATATATTTTTTTAACTAGATTACAATTTTTTGTTATTAAAATATATACATGTATTTGTTTTTGACAGAAGAGTTTAAACTTGAAGAACGCATTGAGCGAGAGCGGTACAAAGCTTTACTAGGTACAACGCGCCATCTATATGTACATTAAAATGTGTATGTGTGTACATGTACATATACACTCATACATATCTATGTGGGTATTTGATTGTAATTTCTGTATAATGTCTTTCGACAGATTTACCTACTGCTAGTTACAACGATTATGTACAAGGATCAATGCTTGTAAACCAAGACCCTGACTGTCGGGTATTGGGACAATTTCAGAACACATCTAGTAGACGTGCATTATTGCATATGCCATCAACTAGTAATAGTGCATCGGCTGTGGTATCGATTGTTGATGTACACCCGGTAGATATAGATGCGTCGTTGAATTCAAAGATAAAAAGTTTTTGGGAACGTGGTGATGATAGTAAGCGATTACGCATAGATCATGATTCATCACTAGCATCTCCAACAAATTTGCATCAAGTGTTTGTTGTAGATATTGCACTTGGTCCGTCTAATGTATATTTTGAGGGACAGATACTTTGCAAATATGGATACCTTATGATGAACGTGCCATACGCAAGGTACTTGAAAGTAGATCTTATGGACGTGCATGAAGCTGGTACTGCCACGTTGTCAATTTACGAAACATATTACCGCGACATTATAGATAAACTTGAAATTGGCAAATGTATGCGTATTGTTTCCTTTGGAGTTGAAAAAAGAAATATGCGGAATGATTACGGGTCATGTAATTTCACCATGGTGTTCAAACAAAGTACCGAAATTGTTCATATTCTTGATTTGCCTATCATGTGGCCTTTTTCCCCAAAATATGTTAGCAGATTTTCATGATAACTACATACATTTATTGGCCGAAAACAAAAACATACACAATTCACTACTCTTAGGCACAGTTGCTGTTGTTATCATTGGCATTACTACCAACGAACATCGTCGCTGCGTGTTAACAGTTGCTGACGGTTTTGAAGAACATGTACATAAAAAAAAAAGCCCACATTTGTTGCTTTAATTATATTGAATGCTTATATATTTACGTATATTGACTTGGCACCGGATTTCACAAATAACATTTTGGGAGGACACACAGGTGATGTATAACAAAATCGTTGATGAATACCATAACAATCAACGATATATGTACAATATACGAAATTTGGGCGTCTGAAAAAAGGCCAATCCATTTCAATTTACAGTGTCGCCAAAAATTATTTTCGACCACGTTCCTTTTGGACAAATCGAAGAACACGTGGAAATGACGTGAAAGAGGTGAATTTCATATTTTCGTAACATGATAACTAGGAAACCAGGAAATATTTTTTAAAAATCAGTGGTACGTATTTTTTAGTATATATCAGAATTTTTTTTATATATTTACGTGTATTTAAACGCGTTGCCTATGACTATGCAGATAGTAGGACGACTTCGCAAAACTGGACTAAATGCGCCGTTTTATGAATATGTTTGTATGGTATGCAAACAAGATCAGTATTCATTCTGGATTGATTTCCCATTTTGTTTTCGTTGTATGAAAACGACAGCTGAATGGATTGATCGCATATTTCAGCTACCAAAACTGTTCCTGGACATGGAAAGAGAAAATTACCGTGGTCTGCAAGAATTAATCGCAACTAGACAGGTTCATGGAAGGTTTACTTTGGACAGTGGACAATATGTCAGTAATTATGAACGAACTGACATGGAGCTGGTTCTATAAAAATATATGTTATGTTTAAAAGTTTAAATACAACTACGACTAGCACCGACATTTAAATTTTGTTTTTAAATAGATAATGACTGTGCAAGTTATGTAATTTAAGTACATATCATATGCTAATAAATCTCAATTTTTTTTCGTTATTTATTTGTTCCAAGAATTTTAGTTGCCTATTGCATGGTTTTTTAAAATGTATAATTGTTGAACATTATATAGAACCATAGCTATAATCTAGATACTACATGCTTGAATTTAATTAGGCGATTTCATAACTATCTAAATAACAAACAATATAACCAATTTAATAAAATGACTAAATATCACAGAAAGTACATTATCATTTTTACTATTGTTAGGTCCTAGAACAAACAATCTACTGGCATATGGTCTTCTTTCTTGTTATAAATACCTGATCAACGCAAAAGTTTCACTTAAATTACTCTATTACCTTTTACGTATTTCATGTGTGCTGCTAAATACCATATACCATGTCAGAATTTGAAATACAAATTCTAGATGGAGATACTAGTCCTACTAGCAGTCACACAAAACCAAACACAAAGAGAAAACAGATCATAGGAGAATTGAGCAAATGCTCTAGCTCATTGAATTGAATGGAATAATTGAAGTGGGGCACCAATCTTTTTATATAGTTTCTCTGATGATTGATAAAAGCTAACGAGCCTAAAGTAAATGGCAAAATAGCAAAAAGCTATTTATTAATGATACTACCTATATATGGTAAGAACGAAAAATGAAGTTCTAAGTATTAAATAAATCCTATTCTATTTATAGAACTAAAAATGAAGTTCTAAGTACTAAATAGATCCTACTCTATTTTTGTTTTGAAAAGAGAATTGTCAAGCATTGGACATAAACTGTACATGTTACGTGAGAATATTGGCGTTCCACCTTTACAAGAACCAGTATCAAAGGAAACATTCCAAATACGGCGACCCAGTTCGAGTTATAACAATTAGTTATTTCGTTGGCCTGTTATTCCAGGAAATTTTATGACGATGTCAAACTTACAAGTCTTTGTTGACAAAGCCACACACTGTTTAGATCCAGCTATTCGACTTGCCGGATTCTATACTGGTTTTCTTATCAAATGGATTCCATGCAAGTTACCTAGGTTGTCAACCCGTTTGCTTTTGGATTATAAGGGGTTGTCTTTCTGTGTTTAATCAGAAAATACATTGTCAGCAGCCGTATTGTATCATTTAAAAAATGTGTACCATGGTCACTAACTAATTCGAGAGGACAACCATATCTTGTGATTATAGATTTGAATAAGAACGCAGTGACAATTTTTGCATCGTTTTATTTTGTCGCTTCTGCTTCAACGTTCTTCGTGGCATAATCTGTCACAACAAGAATATAACGACACTTAGTATGTCGAGTCACAGGTTTGATTGGACCGACAAAGTCAATCCCCCACTTTTCAAATGGTGCAAGAGGCAGGATTGGTGTCAACGACCAATTCATTACTTTTGTTGGCTTTCCATATCTCTGGCATGAATCACACGATCGTATATAATTCGATACATCCTTGAATATAGTTGGCCACCAGTATTTGGCAGTCAATATTTTTCTCACAGTGTTCTTTAAAGCATAGTGTCCGTAGCATCCTCTGAATGTAAGGCTTGTACAACCTTTTTAATATCTTCGGTTTCGAGACATCTTCTTAGTTGATGATCAACACCAAGCTTGCACAGGACATTGTTAATAATAGTATAAGGTGCTACCTTATATTGAAAAATTGTCTTTTTCTCCAAATCATATCCATCCAGATATATCTGATCCTTAAGATAGGTAATGATATCAGAACATAACAAATTCGTAGATGAAATTTCGAATAATTTTCGTCTGAAAAATCATCATAAGTTGGTTTTTCAATTTTTTGCGTGCTGAGTCGCGATAGATAATTAACATTCGTATGATATTTTTCTTGGCGAAGTTCTACTTGATAAGTGAATTCTTGCAGAAGTAGAACCCATCGAGCAATTCGTCCTGACTATATGCGGAAGTATGAGACAACTTAAGACAATTTAGAAATATACATCACCACAAACCGTATGCAAAATTATGAGCATCTTCCCAGAAATTTGAACTTGGCAAACTTTAGAACCGCGTGTTATATTGCTTTCCGTTTGTTTCTACGAATCTGATACCCAGTTTTTCCTTTCAAAATTACGCTCTTTCAGTTTCTATCAGTCTGATATTCACTTTCTCTTTTCAAAATTGCTTCTCTATAAATCACAGGATGTAAATCACGTACGATTCTTGGAGGAGACTATGATTGAAATGGTTTGAAATGGTTTGTGTGCCATCAGATCAGATCGCATAGATCAGATGGCATAGGTGGCACTCAGACATCCACACCCGCACCGGCATGTAGGCCAGCGAGAAGCTCCAAAAAAGCAAGGAAGGTGACAGAGAAATAACAAAACTCAAATTGTCTCCGTCCACACTGATTTGCGAATGCGTGAAGGCCTGAAAAACCTCAAAATACAATGTTGTTAAAAACTAAGAACACTAATACATGTAGACGTCGCAATAATCGTAAGGCCCTTCAAAATATATAAAAAAAGAAAAAGAAAAAGAAGATCTCAAACACGTTAAAACCAAACATGAAAACAATACGCCCTGCCTAAGGTATTTCTAATGTGAGTGATACCATATAAAGTAATCACTTTGGTTTGGTGTATGATGTAAAATTTTGGGAAGGTCACAGCTATTGTGTTTCTGTTCTTTGTAGCTATGGCGACTCAAGCTACTTTCCCTTATTTTCTCTCACTTTTGATCGTGCTGGTGCTACTGTGACAGCGTGGGGATGGCGAGGGGTCCCCATCACAAAGGAGTGCAAACCCAAAAACAACACCACCACCCTCCTCCTCCTCCTCCTCCTTCATCTCGCTCCCAAAAGCTGGTTTCCAAGCTGTGTTTTGTTGCCATGGCGGCCTCCGCAGTGCTGTCCCTCTTTCGGCGATTGCGCATGGTGCTGCTCACATGGGCTCCATCTGAGGAGGAGGAGTTAGAGGGCGATCGTGCAGGGAGGATCGGAGAGTTGCGAGTGGCGGATATGTAAGCCCTTTGATTTCTTCAAAATACGACTTACAAATTCCGGGTAGCGCTCGGAAAAGCACAATTTTTTCCTCGTTTCCCTCTCAACAATGCCAATTTCCCAGGAATTAGTCAGTTTACTGTTTCACCTGTTCTGTGTTGATGGATTCTGTTGATCATCACATTTCACAGGGAGTTATCGCCTTTTCGTTTGAAATTTAGTAAGATACAAAGCCCATTGCATAGCCAACTCTGTATAAACAACCGGCAGCTCCTTTTTATCCTAGTCATCTTCTCACATGCGACAAATCTAGGCTGAGAATTAAGGACTGTCGACGAGTCAAATGTGGTTTTACCATTTTCTGCGCATCTCATCAGGTGTAATGCTACATTTGACCTGTCAGTGTCTTTCTCTCACCTATGAATTACTGAGCCGAACTTCAATTTGCTACAGGGCTTTAAGCTCTCGTCTGTCTGGTCGACATGCTCTTTAAACCCAACCCGGCTCTTCCACCCAGTACTATTTGATATAATTCATATAAGGCGTGATTCTATACTTGAGACAGATATTCACGAAATCAAGGACTTTCAACCGATTTATTGTGCTTTAAACCCCAACTAGACTTTCAAGATATATCGTACAGTACTAGCTAAACCATGCAATTTTTTTATATTAGTGTTATGAAACTGAATGCGTGGTTTGAAGTAGATTTCTGATTTAGCTCTAGATTAAAATGATCACATTGTAAGAAATGCATTGCTACACTCCACTTTCTTTCTTGTAGTCAACACAATAACGTCTCCATAAGAGTTCCAACTTTCTGCATGTTGGGGTTAGGTTATGGATTGAATTATATATGTTCTAGGTTCTAAAGTATCCTGCTTTTTTTATTTGTGATTGCTCTCTACGTTGTAGTGAATGTGGTTCAATCTTTTAATTTGTATTGAGGAATGTTATGTTCTATTTTTAAGGTTGTATATTTTAGGATTATAAAATATAGTGCTTGTCATGATTTTGTAATGGCCTAGGAAGTGATGATTAGGGTCAGATTTGTCCTTAATCATTTGGAATAACCATTTGTTGTATATCCATAGAGTTGAAGATATACACTCCTTTGTTGGATGTGAAAGTGGCCCTTAAACGCTTGGTGGTCAGTGAGGAGTGGCACCAGTTGAAGTCATCCAGGTCTAAGCTGGGCAAGGAATTGAGAGCGTAACATTTGTTCCATCATTCTAGGAGGATGTAAAGGTAGTTACCTTGATTAAACTTGTTTTGAAGTTGTTGAGCTTGTTGATAAAGAGGGAGCCACCATGAGATTCATATATGAGTTGATGGATTGTATGATGGAGGGTATCAAAGGATGTACTACAATGGATCTCTCAATGCATTTTTTTGTTGAGGATTTTTTATGGAGCATTGGGAGATGATGCACTCGATAAATTGCAAGATTTTGCTTTGGAGTATCTTAACTGCAATACTAGATCAACCAAGAAAGCTTGACAAACGTAGCAAGAGAGAGGAGGGCGTGGGTCCCCCAAGTCCCCTATGAGGCCTCATGTACATGCATCGAATGTATAGGTGTCAACCATACGAGTGAGCTACTTGACGAAGTCGGCCACTTTGCACTAACTTATTTAAGTGATCAAATAGGGGGTCCCATATATTTAATTAGTAACATGCTCCATGAGTAAGGTACAACTTATAATAACATCAGTGCTTAGCCAAAGGGTGAAATAGGCATTATTCTTCAACACCCCCCTTTAATGGCAATTTCATTTATGTTGATACCTAACAATATTCTGAACTTCTCAAATTTATCTTTATTGAGTGGTTTAGTAAAGATATCAACAATTTGATTGTTGGTGTCGCAATACGTTAGCTCAATCTCTCCACTGTGCACTTTCTCTCGTATAAAGTGTCGGTCCACCTCTATATGCTTTGTCTGTGCATGGTAGACTTGATTTCTTGCAAGCTGAATGCAACTTTGGTTATCACAATGTAACAATGTAGGTCCTACTTGAGCAATCTGCATATCATTGAGTACGTGTCGTAACCATATAGCTTCATAGGCGGACCTCGTAGTCGCCTTGTACTCAGCTTCGATAGATAATAAAGCAATAGTGGGCTGCTTCTTGTTGCACAATATATAGCCCCTGGACCTAGACTATGGCAATAGCCCATTGTCGATCTCCGATCGTCTTTATCACTCGGCCTAGTTCACCTGTCAGGCATAAGTCTCGTTCCCAAGGGAATAGTGCTTCCCTTGCAAAGTTAGCTACAAGTCCTCACCCCTCCTAGTTAACCACACTTACTTTAACCACACCTAGATTAACCACACAAGCAAACAAGAATAGGCAAGGGAGGTCTCTTACACCTTCCCCTCTCTCTCCTCTCCATAGATACAAAAAGTAAGCAAAAGCAATCAACTATGAATCATAGCATACGTGAAAAGCAAAAGCAAGGGAAAAGAGATAGAAGAGAAAGTGAGGTGCAAGGATGTTCCGATTATCAAGCTGACATTATCTCCTCCTCATGTATGAACATAGAAAATGGGTACAAGAGGTGCCTTTTTATTCTTTGGGAAGGCTTTGCCCCTGATAACTGATTGGCTATTCCTACTTTGCAAGGATTTTATTCCAAGCCCTTCATGAAATATCCAATCGTTCCAAATTGGGAAGGGTGCCCCTCAAATGAATAATGTGAGTTCAATTTGGAGTGAGAGGGTCCTCACATGAATCATGTGAGTTCCTCCAACTTAGAACCATGCGAACTTGACTTTGGTATTTTTATACATTTTCTACACAAGTCACTTATTCCTAGTTCTAGAAATCTACACAACCTTTTGGCATGCTCATTGGGTTGGGCTTATACACGCAGGAAGCCAGTGCCCTCACACTTATTATTCTAACTTTACAGTGTACTGTGGCGGGGCGCACTTGGTAAGCTTAGCCAAATAGTACTTTAGGGGTGAAGGGACCGAAAGTGCAGTCCCAAGAAAAGCTTACTAAAAACTTTCAGGATGAAGCTTTTGAATTTCTATATTTTAGCCTAACGGACAGCCTGAAGCCAGATTTAAGCCTAGAAAGACCTTATTCAAAGGTCGTCCATGTCACAAACCTATCTTTTTGAGCTTGTGAAGCAAATAGGTTGGTGTGCAGAATAAACCTCCCAACTGTAGATACCCACTCTACGAGTCCTAATGCCTGCTATTCCTGTCACCCGACATATGGCATCCAATTGTGGGCGATCAATCCACCTGGCATGTATGTCACTTGTGACTTGTGAATATTGAGTGAATCATAGGGTACCACCCCGATGCCCTGCATCCTTTTTCAAAACAAATGAAATAGTAGAGGCGAATGGTTAATAACAAGGACGGACTTGCTCATGCAATGAGCTCAATATGATCCTCAATATTCCTTCTAGGTGGCAATCCCTTTGGCATGTCGCTAATTAACATATGTTTAAATTGGACTTCTCTTGCTCACTTGCTGGGTCACATCTTTGCCATAATGCAGATGCATGGATGAAGTTTCTTGTGGATCATTAGTGAGTGTGCTTATTTGATTGCTATGAAATAACATTCACATAACACAACCACAAATATTGCAAGTCCATTCTCTTTGTGTGCATACAAGTAATAAGAGGACCTTCAAGGAATATTTTCCCCTTTTAAGACCCAAGGCATACCTTCATGTCTAAACTTGTACAAATGTGAAATGAAATCTATAGTGGGCTGCTTAGTTGCATGCCACCGCTTGTGAAGTACATTATCAAAATCAGCTAATTTGGTGATCTCAAAGTCTAACTGCTTGACATACGTCTAAATAGACATAGACGCCCAAGAGTCTCTCATTCCAAACTTCTATTCTCTTACCATCTGGCATCCTCAACTGGATATTAGTAATAAGAAGGAACAACAGCTAAGCGAAGCTTCTTCACCACATGTGAATTGATATTATTATGTGAGGAATTGGTGTCAAACTAGTGTCAAACAAGACAAGCACGTCATGACCTTCCAGCTTCTCCCTCATGTGTATCGGCTCACTATTTGGAAACTGATTGTCTTCATGCGCCTTGGTGGACAAAAAGCAAATCGATGCCTCTGGAACAAGCTTCGTCACCAAGACAATCATTACACATCTAGTGTCATCGTTGCTTACTAGTAAGTGATCCAAAATTTTCTCATCTTTGCCCTCATCTTGATGTTGGTGTAAAACATGGAGCTTCTTGCCTATGTGTCAAGGACAATCCTTGAAAACGTGCTTGTCGAGTCAAAAAAAGCATAATCTGTCTTTCTTGGTCTTTCCCTTTTGCTCTAGAGTGAGGGAGGACTTGTCATAAGCATGATGAGCCATAGGAGACGCTAACTTACTCTTCAAAGTCTGTTGCACCTGGATAGAATCCTTTTGCGTTGTGTGCACACTACCTTCAAGATACACAAGACATGTAGTAGACGGAGATGGAAATGGATAGGGATATGATGGAGGATATTGAGAAGATGATGCATAACTCCCAGCTACAGGTTGAGAGCATCATTTGCATCTCTGAAGCAATCCTCTTCATATTGTCCAAAGGTGCTTGCATAGATGAAGAAACACCCCTAGGCGAAGGCGAACTCGTAGTCATCGTATTAGGGTTATGTTCGTGACTAGAGATAGGCCTAGCAAGCGGCAATCGAAGGCCAACTGGAGGCCTAAGAGGGATTTCTTGATTAGAACAAAAAACCCACAAAGTACTACGAAAGAAAAGTTACCGGAAGATTTGAATCTTTTGAGTTCTTCCAAAAAAAAAAAAGTGAAAAACACAGCCTGGAATCAGCAGTGATTCGCTTGCAGTCTGCAAGTGGGCTGGAGGTGTAGCTGCAATAGGGCACCCTCCTCTAAGGATGCCCCGTGCAAAATTTCAGAGAAAATGGTCGAGAAACAAAAAAGTTATAAAGCTGCAACTCCGACAGCCTGCAAAAATAGTTAATAATCTGATTTTTGGGCCAAATCAGAGATTTCTTAGGAATTTTTTCTAACTTTGAGGCAGCCTAGGCAGTGATTCAGTACCCACAACAGCCTGCCAAAATTTCCCTGCAACTATGGAAAAAGTTATGGCAGATTTTCTAGAATTTTTTTGCAAGAAAAGTGCATTGGTCCTGCTTGCAAGTAGTGGGCTGGCTGTGTTCACAGAATTAGAACGTTTTGAAAGCTTGGGCTGCAGCTATGGAGGCTGGGAAACAGTTTCCTATTTTGATTTTTCCTTTTTCTTCCCCATCCCTCAAGAATTGAGCAAATTTGATGTTTTTCCACACTTTCTCTCTAGAATGGGGCACTCTCTCTCTAGAACTCTGATACCAACTATCACAAACCTGTCTTTCCAAGATCGTGAAACGAAAAGGCCGGTGTGTGGCATGAGCCTCCTTACTGTAGGCACCCTCTCTATGAGTCCTACTTGCTATTGAGGTCACCTCGCACGACGTGGCATCCAACTATGGGTGTTCAACTACCTGGCATGCACGTCACTTGTGACCTGTGAATATTAAGTGACGCATAGGGTACCACCCCCATGCCCCGCCAAAGACCTGTGACCCTCTTGGTCACCTCGGCTACTCATTGGCTAGCATCTTGTCATTGATGGCTGGGATCCCGACAGCCACAATTCACGACGTCTCTAACAACTTGTTAGGTTGTCACTTCCTAGTTGAATGAATTAATTACGAATGTCGATATCATGAGTCACATGGATAGGGTGGACCAGATCATACGATTTCCCTAATACCAATGGCTTTCATGGGTATTGATATTTCATGGGCATGCTCTTGATCATATCTCGTATAATCCTTGAAACAATACCATACCCGTTAGAGATTACACAGTGGAGACCTATACCAAAGTCATGATTTTATGGTTCTCTTTAGAAGCACAAAGCACATTTGGTAGGTGAAAGATTGAGATTAAGGAAAGTATTGATTCTGAAAAAAATTCTGTTCTTGTTGTTAAGGTGAGCACCCTTTGTTGTGTATTAGCTTGAGAATCCCATTTTGATTCACATATTGCACAAATGGATGTTAGAAGGCATTTTTGACAAAGAAGTTTACAAATCTCAACTTCAAGGCTTTGTTATAAATGGCAAAGATCATCTTGTTTGCCAACTGAAGAAAACATTGTACTCTGAAGCAATCTCCAAGAGCATGGAACTTACATATTGATGGTTATATTTTTTAGATTTAGCTTCATTAGAAGCAAATGCTATACAAATCTCTATAATCATGCAAAGTGATGTTGACGTTCTTCTTCTTATTGTTAATGTGAATTATCATTAGAAGCAACAACACTTTACTCAACAAGATAAGACCAAGTTGATCTCTTGATTTTGATATGAAAGATCTTGTTGAACCTCATTATTTTCTTGAAGTTGAAATTTGGCATCAACAACACAATTAATTTCTCACTCAAGCAAAGGATGTTAGTTGGAGGGGTTTCATATGCTTGATTGCAAATCTGTGTCTGCACCTATGGACACAAATATGAAACTGAGTAGCTTTGATGATCAAAGTGCAGTAAAAGAAACACTCTTCAAACAATCGGTTGGAAACCTCACTTTTGTGACTATCACTTGTCCTGATATTTCATATGCAGTCAATGTTATATGAAAATGGGGAAAAAGGGTCCAAATGTTTGGAGGATTTTTCCAAATGTTACAAACGTGTAAAACATTTGGCTGTAAATGTTGCTCCATCCAACAGTGCATTTTTCTAACCTTGGGTTTGAGCAGTTGGTTAGCCGTTATCTGCTTGACTTGATCTAGGGACATAGCACCTACTTTGATATCTTATCTTTGAACTTTGAAGAGACCAGACTTGCAAGATTGCTGTCTGCAGCATCTTGCTGCATATAAGGAGTTCAATCTAGTCTAGACAATTGGTTAGAAGAGTCCTTCTAGTTTACCTAACTCTTTCTATGGAATATCCCATGTACCGGTGTACCTTAAAGGTCAAAGCTACATTGTGAATGTGTCAGTTGTTGCCTGGACTTTTACTCTGAGTGGATGTAGAATGAAAACGGTGGTTGAAATATTGGAGAAAGCTTAAGACAAGTAAGAATTGGGAATTCTGTTGACCCCAAGGGCTTTGTACACTGAATAATTTTGAGGTTTTGAATGACAGATTCCAAGGAATTCCTGGTGTGCGAGTTTTTGACTCTTTGCGTATACCAGATACAGAGAACAAGGGAAGAAGGGAGATTGATTTGGTCCTGCTTACAAATAGGTTTGTGTTCTGATGCACTCGGAAGTGCTTCTATGACTCCATTAGAGTGTTCAAGATTTTTGTACGCTACCCACATTGTCTTGTGGGATTGACTGCTGAATTTACCTATGACCTGAGCATTGCCAAGCTAATTATAGTTTTCTATTGGTTGGCTTTCTGTTGAACTGTGAGCAGGAAAATTTATGTGGTGGAAGTCAAAAACTGGTCTGGTATCATCAAATTGGAACCTGATGGTGGCTGGTGCCAGATACGAAAAAATGGCACAATTCAGAAGCACCCTAACATTGTAAGCATGCTACATTCGACTAGTGTTAATGTCAATTTATTTGTATTTAGTGGTGATTCATTTTCATGCTCCTTGGTCAGAAAGTAAATTTAGAAGTTGAAGTCTTTGGGATCAAGGTGTTAGAATTAATGGTTAATTAATTAATTGTAGAGTCCAGCCTGCAAGCTAAAAGGCCTATTTCTATTTTTAGTATAAGCCAAAGTCTAAGTTTGGCTAGGTACCTAAGTTAGTACCAATTTTGTATATAGCTCCTGTTCCAAGATTAAATGCATATCCTGTAGTCGATCTTCTATCTTCTGCATTTCCTGCCCAGTTAGCATCAACAAAACCCTCAAGTTTTATTTTTGTTCCTTTACCATAGTAAATGCCATACCTGAGTGTCCCTTTGACATAACGCAAAATCCTCTTTATCACTTTCCAATGACAACTATGTCTCAACCAGAAGGTTATGTTGTCAAAGGAAAAGAAGACCATGTGTACTCCAAGTATAGTTGATTCAAACGTCTATTACAAATTTGTCGACAAATCCTGTATCATGATAACTTTGTATGTTGATCATTCATTGTTATATAACAATAGTACAAAGCTATTGCATCTCACCAAGAATATGCTGGCAAATGAGTTTGAAATGATAGATTTTGGAGAAGCACACTATTCTGAGTATACAAAAATAGAGGCAATAGAGAAATCTACATTAGCCAGCAAAAGCATATCCATAATATCTTGCTAAAGAGTGAAGCAACTAATTGCAACTTAGTTGACACTCCCATGGACTCAGGAATCAAGCTCTCGAAGGATCAATTTCCCCAAAAAAAGATGAGCAAGACAACATGAAGAAATATCATTATCACTTGGTCATAGAAACCAAATGTACATGATGGTTTGCACCCGACCCAACATAGCCTATGCAATAAGTACGTTAAATCAATTTGTGTCAAATTTAGGAAAATTTAGGAATTGTTCATTGGAAAGCTCTACTAAGAGTTTTGAGGTATATAGATACAAACCAGGACATGTGCATCTACAATAGAAATAAGAAAAGCAAAGTGAGTGTTTTTAGACCGGGTTGGTGATGTAGATACCAGAAGATCAAGTTTTGGGTATTTTATGTTGTTCAATAATGGACCAATCTCATGGAAGTTGGTATAGTAGGAAGTAGACTTTAGTTGCCTTGTCGTCAATCGAAAGCAAAGTATATTGCAACACATGCAACAAAGGAAGCAATATGGTTGAGGCAGGTGATATCAAATGTAACTCTACTATAGAAACATCCTATAGTTCTTTTTTGTGACAATATGAGTTGCATTGCATTAACCCTGACACCCAAGGCTTCACTCCAGAAGCAAGCACATTGAGATCAAGTACAATTATGTTAGAAACAACGTGATGAACAAAGAGGCTGAGCTAGTACATTGCAGAACAAAATCTAGTTCATGATAGCTGATATATCTATAGAAACACTGGCAAAAGATAGACATACGAGATTTAATTCTTAGTTAAATAAAAAATCCAAGTATTGCTAGGTCCACATCAAGGGGTAGGATTGGAAGAAATAATGCAAAACTAGAAAATACCTATGTAGGCCTATTAGAATCCCCTTCTACTAGTAATGTACCTACATCAAGCTGCATTGAGCTATTGACGAGAGTCATCAATACTTGTGACACGTGTGAAATCAAACTCGAGTTAGGTGAGTGGGTGCCTAGTGTTTTGTAGAGAGAGAGAGAGAGAGAGAGAGAGAGAGAGAGAGAGAGAGAGAGAGAGAGAGAAATGCTACAAATGTAGGCACTTGTAGCGAGCTAGTACAAGAGTATGATTTAGCATTGTTATGCTATCATTTTGTGTACTAATCTTCATTGTACTTTATACCTTCATAATAAAGTGTTATCTTCATGATTTCTATAATCATTATAATGATAAGTATAGTACTTCAGCTTTGTACTTCATTTAGTTATGTTGTGTACTTTGGTTAAATGCAAGTAGTAGGAAGTACCTAGTCAAAGCTATTTTGCTATTAATTATTCTATAGACAACATCTAGTCTTAAATCAGAGTTTCAAGATACTAGACAATTTCAAACTGAAGTTGGCCGGCCATAGGAACTTGGTGGCAGGAACAGTGTTGGTGCCAGCTTTACAACAACCACACCTAGCTAACCACAAGCAAGTAAACAAGAATAGGCAAGGGAGGTCTCTTACACCTTCCCCTGTCTGTCCTCTCCAAAGACACAAAAAGTAAGCAAAAGCAATCAACTATGAAGCATACGTGAAAAGCAAAAGCAAGAGAAGAGAGAGAAGAAAGAGTGGATGTTTTGATAACTGGCATTATCTCCTCCTCCTGTATGAACATAGAAAATGGGTACAAGAGGTGCCTTTTATTCTTGGGGAAGGCTTTGCTCCTGATAACTGATTGGCTATTCCTACTTGGCAAGGATTCTAATCCTGAATCTGCTTAGGCTTAGCCATAAACTGACTAACCATACTCACAGCCTAGTCTCGTAGTAGTTAGATAGATTAAGCTTCCAACAAGCTTTCTATATAACTTCTCATCTACATCCTGATCCTCCTCAACTTTAGTAAGCTACATCCACTATCATATGGTGTAGAAATAGGCTTGCACTCTGACATATTGAACTTTTCAAGAGGTTCGTGAGCATACTTGAGAAATAAATAGCCCCTGTGCTACTCTCCATACCTCAATCCCAAGAAAAGATTGTAGTGAACCAAGATCTTTCATGTCAAATTCTAATGAGAGATCTTTCTTGATTCCCTGAATCATACTATGATCTGATCCTGTAATAAGAAGGTCATCCACATACATCACTACAATCACAATATGACCATCCCTGATCAGAACATAAAGTGTATGCTCCGAACTACTCCTCCGAAAGCCAAGCTCCTCAAAGTATGTGTCAATCCTCGTGTACCATGCCTTGGCTGCTTGCTTAAGTCCATATAGTGCCTTGTCCAACTTGCAAACCTTGTCTTCATGTCCTGCTACTATGTATCCCTCTGACTGCTCCATGTAGACTTCTTCCTCTAGAAATCCATTCAGGAATTCGCTCTTCACATCCATTTGTTGATTATCCCATCCAAACTGAGCTGCCAATGATAAAACAGTCCTCATAGTAGTAGACTTAGCAACTGGTGCAAAAGTTTCCTCATAGTCAATCCCTTCCTGTTCAGCATAACCTTTTGCCACCAATCTTGCCTTATGTTTATCTATAGAACCATCTGATTTGTACTTAGTTCTATAGACCCATTTGCATCCAATAGCCTTTTTATCTGTAGGTAATTGAACAAGTCTCCAAGTCTTGTTCTTCATGATTGAGTCGTACTCCTCATCCATAGCTTTCCTCCAAATATCTTCTTTTTCAGCCTCGCTGAAAGTAGATGGATCCTTGGTTTCCAATAAAGTGGCCATATATGCAAAATGTACATCCCTATCTTCATGATGATTCTCCTGTCAAACCTCCTGTCGATCTTGATCTTCTTTTCAAGTCTAGCCGATCTTCTAGTCCCATGTGTACTGGACTCTCCCTGTTCCACAATAACACTACCTTTGATTGTTTCATAGTACCATCTAGGCAATCTTCTAGCTTCTGATGTAGGATGTTTCTTGCTTGGTGAAGTAGGAGGTGAATAATTATCCCATATACTTGATCTCTCCTTCCTCTTTCCTTTCTCAAAGTCACTCTAGGTACTTGGATTGGCGTAGGTGATACATGTGTCGATTCAGGCTCCTTTAATAACTCATCACATAATGATTCCTCCATCTTGATTCTTATCATAAGGTATCTCTGTATCTTTATGAGTTGCCTCCTCATCAAAGATTACTTCCCTACTTATGATGATTTTCTTACCCTCTAAGTCATATAACCTGTATCCCTTCTCTTGACTATCATATCCAAAAAATAAACACTTGGTCGCCTTAGAATCCAATTTGCTCTTGGAATCCTTAGGTATGTGAGCATAAGCAATACTACCAAACACTCTCAAATGACTTACATCTGGTTTCCGACCCGTGTAAGCTTCCTCTGGAGTCCGATTCTCTACAATCTTTGTAGGACTTCAATTCAAAAGATAAACCGACGTCTTAACTGCTTCACCCCAAAACATATTTGGAAGATTTTCACTGATGAGAATACTCCTCGCAGATTCCACTATAGACCGGTTCTTTCTTTCCGCAACTCCATTTTGTTGAGGCGTGTCCTGTTTGCAAATTGTCTCTTTATACCATGATCCTTGCAAAACACCTGAAATTCCGTAGAAATATATTCTCCCCCTTTGTCCGAGCGGAGTATCTTGATTTGTCTATCTGTTTCTTTCTCCACCTGTGTCTTAAACCATGTGAAATACTTGAACACTTCACCCTTATTCCATGTCTTCCTGGAATAGTCATCCACAAACACCATGAAGTAACTTGCTCCCCCATAAGATTGATTCCTCATAGGACCATACAAATCTGTATGAACGAGTTCTAGAACATTTCTTGCCCTGAATGTACTAGGCGAAAATTTCTTTATATGATGATTGCCTAAGACACAACCTTCACAAACCTTGTGATTAGAAACAACTTGAGGTAAACTTGTAACCATGTTATATTTCCTCAAGACTTATAATTCAGATGTCCAAACCTCTCATGCCATAACTAGTATCCGCAACACTTGCATGATGATCCATCACCTGAGCCTGAAGTTTGTACAACCGCCCTGCAAGTATGCCCTCAACTACTACTTCATTATCTTTCTTCTTGATGAGACACTACTCTTCATCAAACTGCAACACCATGTGTTGCTTCGCAATAGCTGATATCGAGAGGAAGTTTTTCTTGATTCCTGGTACATAAAGCACATCCTTTATGTCTCCAATCTTCCCTGAAGGTAGTTGAACTTTTACTTTCCAACTCCTTTTATATCATATGTGTAGTTGTCTCCCAACTTCACATTTGACCCATCATCTAATTTTTGAAAATTAGATAGCCACTGTCGCCTTGGTGTCATATGCTTCGAAGCTCCTGAATTAATAAACCAATAGTCTTCTTCCTTCGAGAAGCCACTACCAGAAGATGTCGATGCTGAAAACAACTCATAGTCTTCAAGATCCAAAGCACTCAATTTTGCATTAGATGTTTCTTCTTCTTCAACAAAATTCCCGACCTGCTTTTTCTTAAACTTGTTATGCCAACACTCCTTTGCATAATGTCCTGATTTTCCGCAAATAAAGCAGTTTCCTTTTCAAACCACTTTCTTTCCATCTTCTGATCGATTTGATTGATTCTCCTCCATATCTTGCTTCTTCTTCTTTCTTTTGCCACCCTTCTTGAAACTTTGCTCTTGCTTCTTTGCCAGGAATGCCTGTTCTTTGAAGTCGTCCCTGTTGACAATATTTTGTCGTCTCATTTCTTCCTGTAGTAAGATGGCATTTAGCTCATCGAAAGAAGGCCTCGTTTCTCTTAACTATAGCATCATTACAAAGTTCTGATAGGCCAAAGGTAGACTATTAAGCACAATGGATACCAACACTGAATCTTGAACACTTTCTCCAATGGCAATAAGTTGTCCTCTCAGATCTTTCACCCGAGTAAAGTAGTCCGTTATTGATTCACCTGTACCCATCTTCAATGTGTGAAACTTATTAGTCAAGAACAAGATTCGTGATTGATTTACCGTCTCATACAAGTTCTTCAGTATATCCCAAGCGTCCTTGGGTCCAGCGACATCTTTGATATGAGGTATGATCATATCTCTAACGGACAAGTTAATGATATGATGAGCTTTTCTTCTACGTCTCTGATACTCCTGCAATTCCCTATCAGTGGTAGGAGGTATCTCAACACGTGTGACTATCTCCCGATATTCTCTATCCTGGAGAATATTTTGCATCTTGAATTTCCATATACAATAGTTCGTTCCATCTAGCTTGCAAGTGCTAGACTCCGGCAACACAACATCATTCAACCCCGCCATAATACTGATCTATAGCAACTTCCAGCAACTTGATTTTGCTCTAACCAGGCTATCAGAAAACCAGTGAACAGGTCTGTCAGATAACCAGTGAAGAGATCTGTCATCAAATAAACATTAATTCCTAAGAATCATAAACCTTAAATTCATGACTCTAATGTTATGTGGAACACATAAGCGATGTTGTAGAAACGATTTTTGGCATGCCATGTCAGGGTACTGCCATGTGACATGATCTTGTGGGTAGTTTCCATTCCTCACTCCGTTAGAATTAGGAAGATTTGTCATCTCTATGTGCCTATTTCATATGCTACAGAACTATTGGCAACATTATGATTTTGTCTTAATGAGATTGGCATGTGACCTGTGACTACCCTAGAAGCATCAATGATGCGAATAGGGAATATTATAGATATTGTAGATTATAGCCATGCTATGTGCAATGAAATCAGTGGTTGAAGACTTAAACATGTGGTTGGACTCCAAAATTAAGTTGCATATCACCTATTTTTTTGTATTTGAGTATTATCCTTTCTAGACTTTACTCGACAGGAGTATAGTCATGTAACAATTTCACAATATGTAGGCAGTTGCTGAAATAGCTTGGCTAAATGACAGGTGGAGGAGACCAGGTATCGAGCAGCCCTGCTGGAAGCTTATCTTTCTAGAAGAGGAGCTGATCTACCTCCAATGTGTATTGATTATAAAGTCTTCCTGGTCAATTCTGAGTGCAGGTGAATATTTGGTTTGTAAATGATTGGTTTTGCTAACTCTGTTTGTTTCTTCTGGGAGTAAAAGCAAATTAGGAGTTAGGATATTTTTGCATCTTTCATCCTGCACAATCAGGACTTTTTTCCACATCTGCATCCGTCATGTCCTCTAGTGATGAGTTAGCTGGTTCCAGTCCGGTCCCCTGGCTGTAAGTTATAAATTTAACAGGGCTTCATCATCTCATGAAGGCAGCAAATACACAATCTTGGTGGACATTGATTATAGGTCATGTTGTGCATATGGTTTTTGAATGAAGTTTCCGGTCATGCAAAATACTGGCAAGTTTCTGGTGAAGCTATCAAAAGCTTCATATTACAAGGTAGATAATAAGTTCCACTTAATCAGTAATTGTAACTTTTGCACCTAAAAGGAGTGAAGGACTGGTCGAGGACAAGGAAAAGGAAGAAAATGATTTTTCTTAGCAGCTTATCTTTGTGATGAATTTTCCTTAAGGTTGGCCATCTTCTCTTACTCCTTATTAGCGGGATGGATCAGACTGCTAGCTAAAAGTTATCAATCTACTAAACACAGAACTATGTTGGACACTTTTGTTACAGGGCATCATTGTTAATTTGGGCATAAACAGCTGTTGTGTTTACTTGTTGGGACTAAGTTGGTGGCACGGACATAAAGTGGTATGGGTGGACGTTGTCCCCCAATTGCAGAATTTTGTCGTTTAAGCCTCTGCACATGCCTTATCTACTTTTCAAAGGGCTTGCATTGGTTGTCTCAATAGCTTGCCTTTATTTCAGCTAGTGATCATTAAGACTTTTTGAATTTCTGGATTTGTGGGCTGAAATTATGTGGACAACTTAAAAGGCTTCTTCTTTGCATAATGTGTGTATGTATGAGTGCCTGTTGTGTGTGTACGCAAACATGCATGTATGTGTGTATACGTCTATATGTATATGTATCCTGCCATTCACCCTATTTTGTTTCTGCAAGTCTGTAGCGCCAGTACTTTGTTTTTGGTTTTGGCTTCTGAGACTCGAGTAAGATTGAAAATGATGTGGTGCAGGCCAGAGCAAGCTATTCTTATGCAGCCCGAAGTTCTAACCGGGGTGCAGTGGAAGTATCTTTTGGATCAAGATCTAGATAGAGGCTATTTCACTTGGCTGGGGCCTCTATATTCAACATCAAAAAAAGGTTTTCTGAAAGCTAGTGTCTATAAGCAGCTGCAGTTTATTCTCTCTACCACTCCAACTTGGGATCGGTAGTGTGAAGCATACTCTTAGCTCGACATTCTGTCAATTGCAGCTGTTCTGAAGTTTGCATGGTACCCATGTGATAGCTATGCTAGTATTTGCCTATGTTTTAACTGACAAGCGTCTTGCAATGATTTTATAGTTGTGTGGCTCCCTATTGTGATTGCAGGATGTGGCTTGAGGGAGGTAGAATAATGGTCGGGGACTTTTTGCAGTTTAAGGGCAGAGCAGAGGACATGGAAGCTCTAAAATTTGTGAAACGGCCAACTGTTAGCAATTTGGCAATGGTTCATTTCCGGAGCTTACTACCAAATCTTTTAGGTACAAAATCTCTGCTCAACAAATGGTTTCCATAAATTCTTAATTCTTGAGTTGCCATTTTCTGCTATTTGAGTAATTTTATCAGATAACCACAATTTGACAGATTGATAAAATTTCTTTCATTGGTGCAACTAGTTTTCTTCTTGTGGTAGGTAGGCACATTTGAGCCATTTATGAGTATTTTTCTTCCATGGATCTCTATGATGCAGCAATTATCACATCCTAATGGTTTGTGATTTTCTTTGTATACTTGGAGGTAAGAGATTTGTTGTGTCCTACTTATTATGCTGGAGCAAAGCCGAAAAGCCTATTGATCCCTTTTTTGGACCATATAAGCTTAATCAGCCAAGTTGCTTGTCCATCAAATTTGACACGGTTGAACATGTCAGTCTGAAAGGAAGTTGTAGAAATTTCTTGCTAGTACTGGGAAAGATGAACTTGGTGAGGTCTCAAGTACAATTGCCCTCGACAAGCCTTAGTAGCTCTTTGGATACAACAAACTTTTGAGATGTTGGGGTTTTTGGTGCCATGGAAGGCTTTTCAAGAGACCACGAAGGAAGTAGAACATTCCTGAAAAGCTTGGTGCTTAGACCACTTATTTGGGTGATAATAATGTGGACAATGTTTGCTATTTAAGTTTCTTAAAGAACAAGAAAAGAACTTATAGTTAAAATGGTAATTGTGTCCAGCCAATTTTCAATGATATTGATTTGAAATTAAAACATCGTGGATATAGTGCAGCAAGGTTATGAAGTGATGCACCTCCCTGAAATTTGATAGTTGAGTAAGTAGGTACTAATGAGTTTGTGCTTTTATTATCCACCCTTTTTGAGAACAGTACAGAACGTTTGAAGATGTCCTTATCTGAATTTTATCTTAATGAAGACATGGTGAAATGACGAAGTGTCATAATGGCAAACATAATAAGATATTTTCGTTTGCAGTAGCTTGGAACTTTTTGTGCAAAATGTTAATGCACATGCATGGTTTCTCAAATATCTTCCAGAAATTTGTTGCATTGAACATAGTATTTGGAATGTGCTATGATGGAAGAATAGGGACATAAAAAAAGTGACACAACATACAGCTGTCTCAAGCCTAGTTACCACATGAAATCAAACCCAAGGGTCTATTCTTTATTAGAGGAATAGAAAGATATTATGTCCTTTTGATAAGTAAAAGGACCTAGGACCAATGAAGAGACTGAAACATGTATGTGAGTTCATCTCTTTTATGTAATATGGTGGATCATTCTATTCTATTGCAGTACAAGGTTTGTCATTCTTTCTCATCTCTTTTCTCGTAGTATGCGAATACATTGATGTTATGGAGGCATAGTCCATAGTTCAATAAGTACACGTCTGTGAGTACCCTGGGACTGGCAACTAATTTATGGTATTGTTTTATTAAGTTCAGATCCCGGATAAGACTATTTTAGTGGGTACAGACTCTTTTGCCCTAATTTGGTCGCCCTAAAGGTCACATTGGAAAGCTTCTAGATAATCGCTAAATTGGTATAGATAAGGGCCAATGATTACTATTTCTCATTTTGAAAATTCAACATCTTTTGGTAGGAACGTCCAATTAATGATCTATGAAGTGCTCCGAACTCATGAAATAGCAAAGAATAGGAAGATTCACACAATAGAACCTTGTTGCGGAAACTAAAATATTTCCCTTTTTTGAGCAAACTTTGACTTGCAATATCTTGCGATAGAACACTTTGATTGACAACTTATTAATTGCCTTGAGTTTAAAATGCGAGGAGGAATATGAATATTCACAAATAGAATCTTGCAAAACAATATACATAATACCAAAATGGACAGAAAAAGATAGATAGGAGCACTTTCAACGTTGCATGGCTTGTCAACTGAACAAGGCTGAAATAGTGAGTTTCTAGGGCTCACACCATCCAATTGAGATACCGTGCCGTGTCTTTGATCTGCATGTTTTTTTCAGTCTTTGATCCTTTCTTAAGTTCTGGCTACTTAATATTGATTAATAGGCTAAAACTGAGGTCCCTACCTTGAGCATATGTCGACTATCTAAGGCTACAAATGAATAATTTTGCTTGGGTCTTCAATTGTTAGGTGATGAAAATTTATACTGTGAGCTTCAAGGGACAACTTAGATGCAATATAATTATCAACTTAGATTCATTTATATGTACGCTTGCCAGGCAGCTTTTGATATCTTTGTTAGATAATTATAATGAATTGGCGGTTTGCTGTTCATTCTGTTCAATTTTGTATGATGACTTTTGAGATCGTTGATAACCTGAGAGAATCGAAAAAGAAGCAATAATATAATTGTCATGTCAATTGGGATGTAAGGATCTGTTCAAAAGCATCTTCTATGCCACCTCTCTATAAAAGAAGAAGCATGCTGTATATCAAGGCTGAGAGTGAACTCTCATGATTGAGGATTGGACCTGGGTATTGGTGCAGTCCAGAACTCAAGTGGAGCATGAGGGTTGCGTTATTTGCAAACTGGAATTGTAGAGTGAGTGTGGAAGCTCCTAGAACGTGTATGCTTGAGAGATGTATGGAAGGTTTTCAAGAAGATGTTAACCACTAATCTGAGCATGTTACTGTATCTCAAACATAGACAAGTTTAGTATGATATGCAGCTCAATCTACAAGCTCGGAGTAGTTAAATGTTGTGCTAAATTCATTTATTGGTCTATGCTCTTACAACACGTTGTTCATGCTATGCATGATAAACCTGCACTTCAAAGTTCCATGGACATTAGAGAGTTTATTCTATTAAAGGCAGACATGGACGAGACCCACACATGCATGCATGCAAGCAGACACAATAGCACACATTAAACTCCAATGGGTGTTAGTCAGCTCATTCCATTAAATATGGAGACAGATGAGGCACACATTCTTATCAGCACAATGACAATAACTTTTTGTCTTACTTGCAGGGTTATTAGTTGGAATATGGCCTGAAGTGAAGATCACAATCTCAGTTCGTGATTTTCGAGAAAAGGTAGGATTTCTTGGAAAGAGACAAAGAGAAGAGACTGTGCAGATCAAAGTGAACCCAGATCTAGAGATTGTATTTAGAATTGTAGGGACCAGCAAAGCCCAGAAATTCAAAATTAATAATGTGGTTGGCTTGTCTTTAAGTGTATAGACTGGTGAAGAATTTTCCATGTACAAAAGTTATAATGGTTGTCATCAAGCTGTTAACCATGCTTTGACCAAGTGTCACCACTAATCAAAGAGTCAAGTGATAACCCTTCAAGATGTATTATATACCAGATACTGCAAGTGAAAGTTGGACCACCCAAGGGCTGAATTTGGTGGCCACTATAGTTGAAGCTTAGGCTGGTGCAAAATCGGCACTCAACTTTGCTGAATAATTTTCAAAGTTGAGCTTTTAATGGCAAGTTGGAAGAAGGGAATTCAGAAATATTCAAGGTTCCTGCAAGCATCTTTCTACAACCCAATGTTTTCACACTCAAGAATGTTAATAGGCAAGTAGTGTGATGTTGAGGTTTTTGACCATAGTCTAATTACACATTTTTTTCTATTTGTTTCTCTGAAAATAACTGCAATGTGGCGGTAGCATAAACAACTGAAAAAGAGAGCGCTGATTAAATCAGCGTAGAGCAGTTCAAATGATAACTATTCCTCATTGTTTAAATCTATCTGCTTTTTCATCTGTTTCATAACTATCTGCTTGGAGCCTGCTGAGAGTCCTACCGTGATGGAGAAGAGCGTGTGTTAGCAGCAACATAAAAAAATGTGCCCTTAGAGAAGTCTCTTTAGTGACCTACAAAGGCAGCAAAATGAGAGTAATCAATGTCTCAATCTTAGAAGGGTCGGAAGGTTCGGTTCCGAACGTACGTTCCGGAACGTTCTTGGTCGGAACGATATTCATATAAATTTAATTAATTTAATTATTTATATGAATTAAATCCTTAGTTAAAAAAACGTATTTTTTTTTGAGGGCATCGTTCCGGGGCGGAACGCCTTTTTAAAAAAAACATATTTTTTTTTTGAGGGCAACGTTCCGGAGCGGAATGCATTCTGGAACGCGTTCCGTTCCGGAACGGGCAACTAAGGTCTCAATAAACAACCATTTAACAATGATTTTCAACAAAAATTTGGCCTACAAAATTGTGCCCCCTGGACAGTTAGCTACCAAAAAATGCCCTCAGAACAACAAATCCCAACAAATTTGTGGGTTGCAAGAGTGTGCCCAAAAATCAATGTTTTCTGTTGTAGAAAATCAGCCTCAAATCATTGATTTTCAACAGACTTTTGAGGTGTAGAAATGCACCCAACTATGGTTGAAAAATAGCAGTAGATCTCAAAGAAAGATGAACCCTACTGTGAGGCCTTTGAACAAACAGCAACCTATGAATTTATGACACTAAACTTCAAACAAATTAAGCTGAAAAATGTTTCTAGTCCCAACCTCCTTTCTCTGAAACAATGCATTCTAGCTACAATGTGTCTTAAAATGAGTTTTTGAATTTTGATGTCTAACCAACAGATTGTTAGAATTGTGACACATTGCTTGCCATAGCATAATGCTTGAAATTGGCTATGTAAATAATGAATCGAACAATTGTATGGACATGAGTCCTCATTGGTTTGATACCATGTGAAATATTCAAACAAATTCTAACAATTTTGCATTCATCATTCAATAGCATCACAAAAAAGTATTCACAATTGATAGAGAGGAACCTCCATAATAGATCAATGATAGAGCAATACAATAAAGCTAACTGATGTGAGGGAAAAACTCCCTCTCATATAGGGAGCAATGTCTCTTCAGTTTTTGGTAATGAAAGCAAGGGGTATTGGAAAACCAAAGGCTACTAGTCACTGAATACAAAAAAAAGGCCAGTCATCAACAATCTTTGGCACCCAAAAAGTCACTGGGCAGTGGGTAGTTGTCCAATAATAACGTGTATCGAAACGCTTAGTCTAACAAATTGGGACATGGACCAATTGCTCTTGATATATGACAATGTATTTAAGGTTTTGTCAAATAGACATATACTGATGTTGTTTATGCATGTAGTTGCCACTTGTATTGATCATGGACCTTTTCTTAGCAAATGAGAAAGTGATAGTCGTAATCCAGTATGTACTAGTTGAATTATATACATTGGTTTAATTTTGAATTTTCTTAAAGTAATTGGTAGAAACTAGCCATATTTAGGCATTAAAATTTTATTTAGAAGGATTTTAGATATAGCCTACATTCTAATGTTGAAAGAAAGGAAAAGCATAATTGAATTTATCTATATTTAGTATCTTTATAGTAAAAAACACCTACCATATGTGAAAGTACTGTACTTTAGGACCATAAATGGATCTACAAAAGATCCACAAGAGTGATTGGATGCTTGCTTAACAATCTATCAAAAAACTAGACACAAAAAAGTTGATCTAGATTGGCAATTTGACAAACAACAAGCATTAACAATCAAAAGCATTGATAAACATTGAAATCTGAGCCCACACGTGTGTACTACAGGCTGTAGTACGGCCTTCAACCTGAGAAACAAGTAGAAATTGATTTGGTTTCATTTGGATCACAAAAACTCAATGTACATAGTGAACTAGCTTGAGATTGCCAATGAGCTCCAAAAATTTTCTATCTTCTCACTATGGAGAGAGGGAATACATAGCAAATTCGACTTCCTTCTTGAAGTTAGGTGAATTTCCAGCATGTAATAAGGAAGTTAACTCACTCTCCTTGACCTAAAATGAAACCCTAGTCTATTTCCTAGAGTTATGCTTGGTAGGTAGCTAGTTGGTCAAATTTTCACCTTAAACTTAGGTGTAGGTCCTATAGTAGGGATGACCACCAAATAGACATGACCAACTCTCTTGACTTGACCTAACCTACATTAGGATGGGTTTCCCATGTAGCATCATGGCCTCACATGTGTGGGACCCACTTGTGTACACAATTTACACTATTCTACATGGTTTTTGATCAAGCTAGATTTGCCAATTTTTGGCAATTCTTCACACTCCTCCTCAAATTTAGCTTGATCTATTTACAACTCTCTTGATAGATCAATGAAAGCTTTTAGAAGTGTCTAAAAAATCCAGCTACAAAGAAGGAACTTTTGAGACTCCAATAGAGAATGATGTCCATGAAGGATCTTTCACCACCTCTTAGAGGATTCCTTACAAGATCAATAAATGTGTCTATATACATGTAGCACACTTCAAAACTAAACATCATGCCAAGCCATGGATTCCAAGGCATTTTGTGCACTTGAAGATACATCAATGAAAATATTAAGTGCATAAATAATGTTGCCAAAGACAACTTGTCTTGCTTGATCCATATGATTGAGCCTAGATGGCTCCATCTTGATACTCAAGATTCTTCTTGGAGTCCTCGGGTCTTGAGCTTGATCCTCCACTTGACTTGACTCCAAAACATCAATGAATTAAATAATGTATTGATCCAAAGGTGCTTCTTCAAGTTTACAAATCTTCCACTCTTGAAAGATCACATTTCCACCATTGACAAATTCTTTGGTTGAAAACAAGTAGATTCTACAATCTCTACTTGAAGAGCAAAACACTACCATTATTCCTATCATTGAAATAGGATAATCTTTGGTCCTTACATTGGAATGATCATGCACAAAGCATGTGGACACAAAGATTTTCAAAGCAAATGATGTTTCATCTTTTATGACTCTATTCAAACTATTACAAAAATAGTTATCCAATGAAATCGCTTTATCAACAACAAATGTAGATTTCAAAGCATCCCATTTCATTGTCTTGTCATACAAAGTAATAAACACCATGGATCTTAAAGGTAAGAAACAAGTCACCTCATGTCTACTAATACTTTCCAAAAAGTATTCAAAGATAGTAGACTCTCCAATGCTCACCACCCTTGCAAGATGCACACTTGAATGGACAATTTGCATGCAATTTGATGACTCGGCCATTGTCATTGAGGACTCCCTTGGAACTCTCATGCTTTGAGGCTGATCCTCAATATCTTCCTCCTTTTAATGGTCCTCCTCAATGCAAGCAAGATCACACTTTGCCAAGATCTCCTTTTGAGTGATCTCCTCATTTGCCAAGCTCATTCTTTCAAAAGCAACACTAGCTTCCAACTTAAACAATCTTCCATGCTTAAATCCCTTTGCAATGCAAACATCATTCTTCAAGATGCCACCATGTTTAAAGTGGACATCCAAACCACTTTCTAAGAGTAAACCAACACTAAGCATATTCTTGGTGATTGATGGTACATAAAGGACATTTTCTAGATCCATGCATTTTGAGGATTCTAGACACAAAGAGATGGTGCCAACACCATCTATCCTACACTCTTCATCATTTGTAGTAAAGACAAACTTTTTAGCAACATTGAAAGAGTGTAAGGTTGAGAAAAAGTCCTTTTCACAAGACATGTGAGAGCTAGCCCCACTGTCGATCCACCAATTGTCTCTTGAATTGCTATTGCTTGTTGGTGAGGATGTAGATGCCATCAAGAATACATCTACTTCATCCTCCTCCTCCTTTGCAAGGTTTCCTTGTTTGTCCTCCTCCACTTGTGCTCTTAGCCTCTTGTAGCATTCAGATGCATAATGCCCCTCCTTCCACAAAAGAAGCATTTTTGCTTTGACTTGTCCTTTGAGCTTGATGCATCATCCTCTTCTTTGGCCTCCTTTGGATGCTTCTTCTTTCCATTGGTCTTCTTTTTGCCCTTGAATGAGAAATTGGCTTTCTCATCACCATCCTGCAAAGACAAGGAACTCATCCTAGATTTTGCATGGAGCATCCTACACTCTTCAGCCACTAATACACTATGAAGTTTTTCTATAGTTGGCAAAGTGTCTTGGATGGCAAAACTTTGGACCAAATTTGCAAAGTCATCTCCTAGACCATTAAGGACAATTTGTACAAGCTCTCCATCATGAATCTTCTCTCCAATGGAAGCCAACTCCCTATTTAGAGACTTGATTCTGAGTACATAATCCTGTGTACTGTCCTCACTTCTTCTCATGCTTTGCAAAATTTGATTTCTAAGCATAAGAACTCTAGAAGTGTTGCTAGACTCATAGATTGATTTTAAAGACTCCCAAGCCTCTTTAGCACTAGTACATGCTGATACTTCTCTCAACAAATCATTGCTCACATTCATCTTCACACAATGAAGTGCAAGCCTAGATCTCTTCTTGTATCTAGCTAACTCCTGTGCACCTAGAGGTTCATCTTCATCTTCAATCAAGAACTCATAAAGGTCTTGGAGCACTAAGAGTGACTCCATTCTAACCTTCCAAATAGCATAATTTGTAGAATTCAACCTCTCACTAGCTTCTAGAAGGTATGCTCCAGCAGATCCCATCTTACTAGTGACTTCTACAAACAAGAAATAGATTTGATTGACTTGAAACTCACAAAGGTCTCACACTTGCAGTGTTTCACTCAAATTTGATTTCTAATCCAACAAATGGACTTATGATCACAGTTCTATCACTCCCTCACAAAGCTGGAATGAAGATAAGATGAAGTGAAAACTACTTTCAAACAAATCTTGCCAAGAAATGGATTTGATTGTCTCTAGAAACTCACTAAGGTCTCTCTCTTGTAGTTTTTCACTCAAATTAGATTTCTAATCCAACAAATGGACTTATAATCTCAGTTCTAGCACTCCCTCACAAAGTTGGAATGAAGATAAGATGATGTGAAATCTACTTACAATCAAATTTTGCCAATTTTGGCTATTTTTGGACAAAAACATGACTTAATCTCTTTCTTCCTTCTTGGTGTACTTTCAAGACCTGTTTTTAACCTTAATAGGACTTGAACTCAGCCTAGATTAATTAGATTCCATGAAACAAATTCAAATCTAATCAATGGCAAATGATCTTGGTAGATTATCCTAGGATCTCCACCAAAAATTACACCAACAGCTCACAAATTGAATTTTTTTTGATCAAATGAATACCATGCATTAAATGCAGGTTCAGAGGTGCCCACACATGTGGACAGTATGGATTTGGACCCCTACCAAGTTTGGGATCAAATCTCCTCACCAAAATCAAGATTCTAGCTTGCCCTCTCAATACTAGTTTTTAGCACCGAAACTTGCTAAAAATGGATTTGCATTAGATCAATGACTTATGCTCTTGTACTTGGCTCTGATACCATGTGAAAGTACTGTACTTTAGGACCATAAATGGATCTACAAAAGATCCACAAGAGTGATTGGATGCTTGCTTAACAATCTATCAAAAAACTAGACACAAAAAAGTTGATCTAGATTGGCAATTTGACAAACAACAAGCTTTAACAATCAAAAGCATTGATAAACATTGAAATCCGAGCCCACACGTGTGTACTACAGGCTGTAGTACGGCCTTCAACCTGAGAAACAAGTAGAAATTGATTTGGTTTCATTTGGATCACAAAAACTCAATGTACATAGTGAACTAGCTTGAGATTGCCAATGAGCTCCAAAAATTTTCTATCTTCTCACTATGGAGAGAGGGAATACATAGCAAATTCGACTTCCTTCTTGAAGTTAGGTGAATTTCCAGCATGTAATAAGGAAGTTAACTCACTCTCCTTGACCTAAAATGAAACCCTAGTCTATTTCCTAGAGTTATGCTTGGTAGGTAGCTAGTTGGTCAAATTTTCACCTTAAACTTAGGTGTAGGTCCTATAGTAGGGATGACCACCAAATAGACATGACCAACTCTCTTGACTTGACCTAACCTACATTAGGATGGGTTTCCCATGTAGCATCATGGCCTCACATGTGTGGGACCCACTTGTGTACACAATTTACACTATTCTACATGGTTTTTGATCAAGCTAGATTTGCCAATTTTTGGCAATTCTTCACACCATACTCAAGTGACAATAAAAGTGAGAAAACAAAAACGGAGAATAAAACTTTGTACATGTGTTCACACTGTAGTTTATAGAATGCAAAAGCATTTTCAATATGGCACTTCAAATTTGAAAATGAATATGGCAGATCATCAAAATTTTCAAAATCATTGATCTATACTTTCTTTAAAAAATTGATGTTACAATTGCAATATTCAAATATTCCATTGTGTAATGCATTGCTAACCTAGATAAACACCCTGAAACATTCTAAAACAACCTAAAACATTGATTATGGCTTTAGAAATGCCCTAAAATACACTAAATGCTTTGAAATAGTGATAACAATTGGAAAATATTTGGTGTGTGCTCTGCCCCTCCCCTTGCCTTCACAAATGTTTAATTGGCATTTTCTGGCAACTATGGTGTGAACTTCGAGTCCACGTATTTGTATGTAATATAATTTTTAGTCATACATAGAAGTGAGTACCCTATTGACAATGTTTTCTTTCTACTTTGCAAATTCCATTTGATTTATGCCAATGGAGAGGATCGAACTCACGTTTGAAAGTGAGGGCCATATCATTTGCTCTACTACCCACTTTGCAAATAGAAAATCAACAATCATGATCAACATACACATGCAAACATAATTAACTGACAAATTAGATTTTTATATTCATTTCAAGTAATTTGTAGAACCCCCTTGAGGCATAGATGATCGTAGAGTAAGTTGTTACTCAGAAAAAGATTGCCAAGAAAACACCCAGAAGTAGAGTTGACTACTTGTCATGAGGCAAGGAACGTAAGAGCACCAAAATCACAACAACAACACTTCAACTCCTACAAAAAGCCAACCAAGAGACATTACCAAACATCAAAGAGCTGTAAGCAAGCATGCTTTTGAGACTAAATTGAACTTTCTATTCAACTTGAAGCTAGATGACACCCATCAACCATTGGCTTCTTTAACTAATTACACTTTTCCTTAGCTGAAGCAAGAGCAACATGAGTTGAAAATTTGTAGACTATAGGCATGGCACTTGCATTTGAGCTTATAAGCAACAAATGTATTTTAGCCTATAAGCCATACAAATTTGATGATGGATAATTGAAAAGGCCTGAACCATGCGATAATGCAACCCATTCCTTTCTCATCAAAGAGCTCTCATAATAACAATGGTTATGGAGACACAAAATGCCAAACTAGTCTAGTTGTTGCGGAAATGAGATGAACTGAAATGATGTCATGAATGGTCATAAAGACTATAGGCATGACACTTGCATTTGAGCCTATAGGCAACAAATGTATTTTAGCCTATAAGCCATACAAATTTGATGATGGATAATTGAAAAGGCTTGAACCATGCAATAATGCAACCCATTCCTTTCTCACCAAAGAGCTCTCATAATAACAATGGTTATGGGGGAGACACAAAATGCCAAACTAGTCTAGTTGTTGCGGAAATGAGATAAACTAAAATGATGTCATGAATGGTCATAAAACCATGGATTGGACTAGTTAGAAAAGGCCCTATCCAACCATTACTTTCAGTATAGATGGACCAATGAGCTGTAACAAAGCACGTTATCAAGAAAAAACTATGTTTCTACTCAAACCCAAAATTAGGAAAACCAAGCAATCATTGGTGCTTTGTATACATGCTCTTATCCATAAACAATGATTGATCATTGAAAGGCTCACTTAGCCAATAAGCCTTCCCATTAGTAGCAAACACATTCTAAAAGAAAGCAAATTTTGACATATTCATCATATTAAACATGGTGGAGTTTTAAGAGTTCTACATTAAATTTTTAAGCTACTCGCTTGGGATGAGCATGGGGGATAGTCTTTGATGAGGATGAATGCACATTACTATAAGCTCTATGTATGGTAATAAACCATTTAAGTATTTTGTCTAGTATGAGCCAAAAAAATACATTTTCAAAAAGGGGGGAAGGGGGGGGGGGGGGGGGGGGGGGACTAAGAAAGTAGAATGGATTTATTTTATTTCTTGTGGGTCAACATGATTTTATTATTTGTTCCATTCAAATATTTTATAATTGTCATGTCAAGGCCCCAAGCTCAATAAAGATGTCATTATCAAGTGGGGTCTAAAGTCCTAGTTTATCAATAATTAAACTCGAGGTACTATTTTTTTATCAATTAGCTTTTAGCTGCTAGTTATATAGTTCGTTGGTAGGTCAAAGCATATAATTGAGGTGATAGTTTTTAGTGACACTTGGCAATGTACAAACTAATCCTTAATCACTTGTTATGTTGTCATGCATAGTAAGAATAATTATAGAGAGTCTCAAACTAGTAAAAAAAGAGCTTTGTATCTTTCTCTCTTGTAAGCTATATAGTCTTGTGTTCTTGGAATGTGTGCCTAATAGGGTCTTTTTTATAATGGTGTGTGCGTAGTGAAATTGTTAAGATTATTGAGATGCCAACGAGTGAACCATTTTGCAAAATCTAGTAACCTTGCCAATTCCTACAAATGCTTACATGTCCTATGGGGGCCTTTTACCTAGACAAAGCGAGTAGGCCATTGAAGTTGTCATGCCAACAAGTCATTGTACCCTCAATGAGGAGTTCATTCAAGAAAAGAATATATCTACTCTTGCTTCTTCCTACCATCAATAGTGTTTTACCTTGTTGGGGAGATCTTGCCAGATTTTAAAGGCTCCTATTGACATATAATTGCCAGTTCCATATCTTGTGAGAGATCCATGGGTCTTCTTGGTTGGGTTGGGTTTTACCTACTCTTCAATGTCATTTCAGTATGTTTGCCATCTTGGTTTTCCCTCACAATGTGAAAATTGTAGAGGCAAAATTTTGAAACTAATTTAGCACGACCTTCAAATGACCATCCCGGAGCCATTTTGCTCATAAGGATGTTTTAGAATTAAACATGGTTAATGGCAGTCATTTTGCATTATCATTACGCCTCCTTTGATAGATGAGAATTTTTTCATGTCTTACATATAGGAGGATGACTAACAAGATAATGAATGATCTTAAGAAGCACCCCATACAAAGAAAGGTATAAAAAAGAAATTCCATCAAGATGAACAAAAGATATCCAAAATTTGGAGCTTCAAAGTCCACTATGAATAAAAAAGGGATTGGATGATTAAGAAAAACATACTTTTTTTTTGAGGGAATTCTAACTCTAATCATAAGGTGACACATAACTAGAGGACATACTAGGTTATCACTAGCGGAATGAAAAAATGCCATGGCCGCTTTGTTCAGTTCACTCACAAAAGGAACTACATTCGATTCAATGCCTTCAATGGCACTTGGAAATTTAACTTACATACAACCACTTACCTTTTGTCACAACATAATTAAGATGCAAGAAGTTGGTAGAGAAACCCTCCTCAAGACCATTGAAAATGCTTAAGCATGTCGCTAGTCATGATATGAATAAAAAAAAAGAATTTTATAAGAAAGTGGTGGATCATCATATAGACTTAATGCAATTATCACAATTTAGGATGAGTAAACAATGCCTACTCGGCCAAGGTTTAGAAAGTCACTATGATTGAGTAGTAGGTCAAAGTGTATTTTAGAGCATAGATGGAAGTTGCACAATTGCTAACCTAAAGATAACAACTAGTTAATTATTGTGCAATGTTATTATCATTACTCAACAAACAAAGCCCTTAAATCGATGTGAAATTGTCTTATTTTTTATATTAGTGGTTTCAATTAGAACAAAATGTTGCAATATTTAATGCACCAAATCTAAATTAAGTAAAACTAGGTTTTGTACAATATTTCTCTTGCTAACTATTATATAGATTCGATAAATTTCACATATTTATTAAACCTTCAAATACACTCGTTTAATACCAATGCTTTTGAGAGAAAAACAAGGATTTTCAATCATGACAAAGAAAACAATATTAAATTATAGCAATAGAAGTACCCTCCAATCTTTGGTAGGTCATACCCTTCAAAAAAGCCATTAGGGTAGCTTGACATGATAGCTTTGAGGTGATGGATCTAAATTTGATGCGTTATGGAGTCAAAGTTTGGCAAAATACTTATGGAACATGCCTAATGCAAACTATATATGTGCTTCATTCATATGGTTGATTCTAAACCATAGAGAACCCTATTGTAGTGTGAAGGAAGCTATCATGATAGAATTCAACCTATGAATGCAACGTCATATCGTCAATTGGTTGCAAGCTTAATCTACCTCACTACAACTAGGCTGAATATTTGCTATTTGATTAAATTGGTTAGTGAGTTTTTGATGTCATCAACTCAAGATCACTGGAAAATTGCAAAAAGAATATGAGGTATGTGAAGGGCACATCCACTTTTGGTACATTTGTTAGATGACTATTCTTTTTCTAGCAATAAATACGTATTGCTCTAGCCCATTCATCATGGTGATTTTGAGGGTGAGCAAGCTTCTTGCAATATCGATGGTGGTCTCAATCAACACCTTATGTTGTTTTTGCTTTATGAACAATACTATGATGCTTAGTGGTTGTATAATGAATATACATATCAGTTAGTTTTATGACACTTAAACATAAAACAATTTCTATGAGACAAGTCGATTAAATAATTATTTCTAAACAATTTCATGTTGTTTAATATTTAAAGGGATCTATCCTTAGTTGACTTAGTGCATAAATGTTAATTTCCAACTCAATTAACATTTATTTGTACTTCATATAAATAATGGACATTTGGATGTTCTAGTTAATAGATAAACAAATTTTCATTTCCAACATTTACAAAACCCAAAGTATGATGCAACAGACCAAAATATCATTATGATTTTGTTTGCAATGTTGGTTTTGCAGTGGCAATGTTATGCACGATATATACACCATACATCCCTATCATCCATCCTAAGGAGCGCAAGGTATCAAAATTGCAAATGTAGTTGCTCTGCACAAGCATCATTATGCACAATATGTACACTATCATCCAACCCAATAAGCTCAAGTGTTGTTGTTTCTCACTAGCATCATTATACACAATGTGTTTGATATACATCACTATATGCCATGCCAAGGAGCACAAGGCCTCAAATGTCAATGATACAATTGTTGAAATCTCACGTTCGTGAGCACAAAGTTGAGGTTTGATTCCTTGCTTTGGCGAGCTCAAGTTTTTCTCTTATTGAACATTTGCTAGAGACCAATACAATATCACCATAAACCAAAGGCACTTTGTGGTACACAACTAGTAGTTGGAAAAATCAGCATAGTCTTGATGGAATCGACATTTTTTTTTTTCAAAAATTGAATTTAGAAATGTCTTGCAAAACATTGATAAATTTTCTGATTTCTAGCAAATTTTATGGCTATTAGAATATATGTAGGATTCTAACCTTTAAACTTCAACATACTTGGGCATCATGTAGGTCATCACAATAATTTGTAAAATTTTGAAATGGGAAAGTGTCATATTGTGGCTGATAGAACATTGACAAAAGTCACACGTGGCTGATAGAACATTGACAAAAGTCACATGTAAGCCAATACGTGGCTGAATTATAACCTTATGACATGTTGTACCATAACCTTTGTTGCTAGAGCAACTAGGATGAGGCTCTAGAAAATAGTTGGATGCTAAAGATCTTTGCAAATTTTTGAGATTTCGAATTATAATGGGTACAATTTAGCAACTTAAAGTAGGTTAATTGATGCATTGATCGACGACAACCTTCAATAGTTACTGGATTTTAAAAGGCAACATTTTTGAGTTTAAGATTGTAGAATGTATCATGGTTTCAAAAATTGACATCCCATCTACTTGTCTCATATGGGGTGGTAAGAGGAGCTTTTGACGTGGGATTGATCACTCAAGTTCAAACCTCGCTCACGCGCACAGGCACGAGTAATTATTAAGGTCCGAGGAAAAATAATGGACATCCATGAAAGATGTGGGAGCATTGGTACACAAGTATCCACGAGGTTATCATTTATTAGGGTGGCTATGTATGAAATGTACGAGAGGACATGAGAAACCGTATTGCCACCGTATTGGAACGTGAAGCAAGTGAAGAGCATACGTCGGAAAACAACAGCTACCTCCACGTGTATTTGTCACAATTATTATTGACCCCTTTGGATCTACGATACGGTGGACGCTCAGTGTACGCGGAACGGAACAAAAGCAAAGCAGAGGAAAGCAAAGGGAAGGACAACAGCGACACGACGGAATCGACGACGATAGCACGCTGCAGTGTCGATGGATGGATCGTGGAATCGCCTTTTTTCTGTCTGCGTGCTCTCGTGGATCGCAATGATTTGCTCGTTCGCCTCTTGATCTTGCGCACATGCTTCATATGTGCAAAAACAGGTGGATGTGAATGAAGATCAGGATGCCAAGAAGGATCGTATCACTTGGTTGAGGCTCTCTGTGCCTGCGGGAGTGTCAGAAACTATAAGATTTCTTGAGCCTTGATTGTTTTGCATTAAGTTTCTGTGCAAGTGCGATGGGAGTAGGTGCTTTGCTTGGCTTGTGTGTGAGGATTAAAGAACAGGTTTGGAGGGTGGACTGGTTTTTGAAGCTTGTAGTAGTCTGGGGTTTGATTAGCGCTGGCCTTTTGCCTTCAATGATGTGGCATTTAGGTTTTCCGTTATGATATTCGATCCCCGCAGCATGGGATAAGTCTGGATAGCGTGGCAGGGAGTCAGCAAGGAATTGAGATATTTGGATGAAATTTCTTTAGCATCAGCAAGGAAGTGAGATTTCTGTGTGACATTTCTTTATCCATTCAGTGTTGTGTTTGACAGGTATGTAGCCTGAGGGAATTTGACAACGGCTCTTAGGTGTAGCTGTATGAACCTTTACACTAGCTAAAGGAGGGTCTAATGCCACAGTTGTAACTTGGAGCCATCTTCACTCTGTGCCAACTATGCTTTGATAAGAGAGAGTTATCAGAATGGGATAGCTTATGTTTCGGTTTCATTTGCGAGTAGAAATCTGACAATGTCTTCCTTTTCGTGATAGATTATCAAAACTTGTAACCGCTACAAGTAATTTAGCGAGTTTTATGCGGCAGTCATGTCTTTCGACCTGAATACAGCTTTCCAGGAGGTTTCGTCCTCTTTAAAGAACCTTCAGCAAATGCTTGTTTTGATCGAAGATCTCCTTCGATCAACTAATTTCATGGCAACGCTCAAGGGAAACGAATATCACAAGCCTTCAAATAAGGGTTCTACTTCGGAGCCCTCTGTTTTAAGTACGTTGTACGAAAGGGAGCAGACCCAGCTTTCGTCCAGCTGCAATTCAACTAAAGATTTTTCAGCCGAGCTGTTTGCGTGGGAATTGCCAATTCATTTTTTTGGCCTTTCTTTACAAGGTTTTTCAACCTTCAATTTATCTTTTAGTTCAAGATCCGATCCAAAAAGCCTATTAAAAGATTATGAGCCTGAGCGACGCGTTGCAACTGGCTCTGAAAATTCACATTTGAGCTCCATTGACCCTAATGTAAATTTTGCGAATAAGCCCAAGCCAAAACAGAGTGTGTACGTTTGCAATTGTCGGAATTTTAAAGGAGACGATGAGCTTCCGGAAGCTTTTAGCGCATCAAACAATCATTTCATGGGATTTTCCTTACTCGATCTTTCAAATTTATTCCCTTGCAATGGTTCAACTCCTTCGAAGAACTGGATGAGTCGTGCCTACGCAACAGAGGAAAAGCATGCTATTCCGTTTTGCAACTGCAAGGACGTGCCTCTTTTGAAAGCAGAAATGTCTGCATCCCTCATTCCAGCCAGCGTGACTCAAAGCAGATTGGACGAAACACAAGGACGGAAAAGGAAGAGGGTATATCTACCTTGTAATTGTGGTCAGATTGGAGATGAGCCTCGTAAACGTTGGATGCCAATTGCCTTTGATAGATTGCGTCTTGGAGTTCGCTTACAGGAATTTATAGAATCAAGGAAAGGGGCAATGATTAAAAGGGTCTTAGGGTTTGCTAGAGTTCAAGGTGAACCTGGCGTACTTGAAGCAGCTACAATTGAGGAAGTGCATGGAGGCCCATCTTCCGAAGGGAGTACCAGTGAAGGAAATAGATCTTTGAAAGCAGCCATCAACCGTTTCAATGTCAAACTGCCCAATATAGATAAACTGAAACCATCTCACCTAGCAACATCATTGGTTGAATTGATGGAACGTGTTCCACAGATAGGAAAAACGTCACAGGAGTACCCAGACAAAAAAAAGCTTTTCTCAGTGCAGGATTTTTTCAAGTACACAGAAGCAGAAGGTGAGCAGACTCTATTATAGTGTATTTTTCCAGATGAATCATTTATCACCTATTTGGTCATGGCAATTCCTTTTGGTCTTTTGTCGCATTTCTGTTGGCAATGTTGAAAAGCGACAATCTCTAGTCTTGACAACATTCTGTGCTGCAGAATAGTCTCTTGAACAGTCAACAGACTGAGGAAGATTTTATAAAGGATATGGTTCTTAAGTCTTCCTTTGAGTTGCTGGAAACGTCCGGTGGTTATGGATGAACAAGAGAAAATAGACACTGATTTTGTTTGTGGTAACAGTTGTATGTAACGTGTGATTGTGTCACATTCTCATGAATAGTCCCTTTATCAAGGCAATGGACTTGTTGTGTGCTATTTCTGTAGTGTTATCTGCTTGATAAGATAGCATGAACATAGAAAATGAAATTTTGTCTTGTTTAGATAACTTTGATAAAGCTTTGCATTCACACTATGAAATTTTTTCAACTCTACTTCATTCCTGTGGATGTCGGAGTTGCCAGATTTTCTATCACCATCTGTTTGTGCTGATATTACAGGGAAAAAACTTTTTGAGGAGCTAGATAGAGATAAGGATGGCCAAATTACCTTAGAAGATCTTGAAATAGCTATGAAGAAGCGTCGGCTGCCACAAAATTATGCCCGGGACTTTCTACAAAGGACGAGGAACCACTGGTTCAAGAAATCGGTCGGTTGGAGTGAATTCTTGTCTTTAATGGAGCAAAAAGAACCAATGATGCTCCGTGCATTTAATTCTCTAAGTGTGAGCAAGTCTGGTACTTTGCAAAAAGGCCAGGTTTTGACATTGCTGCAGAATGCTGGTCTTCCAGCCACAGAGGGAAATGCAGCTGCAATGATGCGTTTTCTTGATGCTGACACAGAGGGCATAATCACATATGGGCAGTTTCGCAATTTTTTGTTATTACTGCCTTCTGAAAGATTAGGTGACGATCCTCGGTAAGAAGAGTACCTAGTTCTGTTTACGCTTGATGCTGTGTGTCAAAGAATCATTCAGAGATTGTCACTTGTTTTTTGCTTTCATCTCGGTATACATTTCTTTGGTGTGGATTGAGCTTTTTCCATTTCAAATCATGCAAAGTCAGAGAGTTTTGTACTTGTAGGGGAATTTGTTATGAGAGGTTGTATCTTATGCCAAGAACTGCAGAATGCTGTGAATGATGTTTTTGACTCTTAGTATTTTGATGGTTTGTCTACAAAACGTTTGTAAAATTTGCAGGATGGTTTGGTTTGAGGCTGCAACAGTGGTGCCTATGGCCCCTCCTGTGGAAATACCTGCAGGGAACGTATTGAAGTCAGCTCTCGCCGGTGGCTTAGCATGTGCTCTTTCCACAACTCTCATGTATCCCTTGGATACAGTAAAGGCATGTCTTTTTAAAAGCTCTCTTTTTGAGGTTATCTTGAAAAGCGAGGAAGAGCAGAAATTATGACTGTGTAAGCGAATGCAAAGAAGAGTAGTAAATCTTATGTAATTTGTGGAGTCAATTCATGTCTTCATAAGATTGGAAGCACTTGGAGTTCAGAGCCTCAAACGATGTCTGCTGGTTGTAAGATTCATGACATACCCTTGTATTGACTTGTTGAAATTCTGTGTCACCATGAGAGATTGAAGTTTGTAAGACTTCATTTCAGTAACAGCCACAAATAGCAAGCTTGTACTTAGACATTTATGAACTATGCCTTTCCAATGATGACCCAAGGCTCTATTGACCATCAATCGTTGTGCATGCTTTGAGTCCTGCTGCATGCTGTCTTTACCTTGCCAAAGCAAGCTAAAGACAGCTTGCAGCGGGACGCAAATTTTTAGGCTATATAGATTCTCGTTCATCTTCTTGATGAGTATGATAACTTCATGTCTAGCAGCAATTGCTTTGTAGAAGAACAAAGGTCAGTGTCATGCTTGTTATAGTCACATCAAGTGTGGTTTACAAATAAAATAGTTTGATTTTTCCTTTTATTAAAACGGTTTACAGCTTTTATTCACTTAGCTTCTACATTCTTATCATTGTTCACAATTGCATGACCTTTTTGTTAAGTTCTTAACCTGAATGTATTGAAATTCATAGGCCATTGTTGGAAACATGCCATCAACTAAAGGAAGGCGCAAATCATTGCATGCTTGAGTGCGGATCTGGGTCTTTTGTGTCAATTTATATTTAGGATGAATTTTTTAATTATTGAGAAGCTTCTAGTCAAGATATATGAGTAGAGTTCTATAGGTTAAATTTCAAAATTTGCATAATTGTTGAGTAGGGCCATGGGGTCACACCCGCATGCGGTATAGGCATGTGTGTTGCATCCTAGTATGGGATAGGGTGTACATGCACTGTGCTTATGCATGGGTCTTGGCTATTATGGGTTAGGGGTAAGCAACCAGTGGCAGTGGAGTCGTGGATTAATCGGTGGAACATTTATTTTTTTTGGCTAGCACACCTCTCATGGGGAAAGTGTTTTTTTCCCTTTGAATTGACTAAGATTTCCACTCATTCTTTCCAATTTTTAAGTCTGTCAGCTTAACGGGATGTTAGGGAGAGACCTAAAATCCTTTTTGGTGACCATAAAGATTCGGAAAAGGTGGAAAGAAGATACGAGTTGGAATTCGTACTATGAAGTTGGAATTTAGTAATTCCTGGAGATTTGGCATAGTACCGATAAATGGGATTCTAAAGTTACCTGAATCATTTATTGAATCTTGAGATTTTGAACAAATCTCTGAAGTTTTTGTGTGTTCCAAATAAATCAACTGTTTTTTGGAATGATTGATCGGAAAGTGGACGGTTGTCTTGGAGGAAAAACCTGCGGTATGGGACGCAGACAATTCCAAAGAGGTGGTTTGAAGCTAATTGATCGTGGTGACCATTGGAAAGCTGTTTAACTTGAGTCATAACCCCTTTATGGATATCTCAAATCACAAAATAGGGAACCCTGAGTGCTATCTTTTTCTCTGTGGAAAATTTCTTCTTTGTGAATCTTACAACCCGAGTTCATGTGATTCCTTGGAAGGTAAGGTATCTACCCGAGTTCCTTGGATGATAGGGCATGAAATGTTAGATAATTTCCCATACACTAACAGTTCATGGATAACTAATTGGGAATAATTAGTTGTTTTATGCGCGAATCCTTTTCTGATCTATTCAAGTTGGTTTCCCAAGAGGTAATGGTTTCTAAAAGCAGAGAAGAATACCTTTGGATAAGTTGTTATGCTGGTATGTTGGGTCATTAACTGTCTTGGAGTCGATTGATGCAACATTTGCTTGAGACTTGTCCAGTTCAGTGGGATCTTCTGTAAGACTTTTCCTAGACTATGTCTGGTGTGATATGACTTTTATTGGAAACTTGTGGAGTTTCCTGATAAAAGGGGGAGAAGTAGTTGATAGAAAGTTGCCTGGGTGAAACATCTATAGTATTGATTATGGATTGAATCCATAATGTGTATAGATGTAGGACTTGGTTTTGAATCAAAATTGATAGGATATTTTTGATACTGTTGGGATCTTCTAAGGGTTATTAAAAAAATCCAGTTAGAAGATGTATGGGAAATTTTATAGAAGCAATTCTTGTATGAATAGGAAGTCACTAATTATGAACCGGACAGGTTGGTATTAGGTGAGCCTATTACAAGAAAGGGTTGTTTAGGTGGTTCCTTGTTGGTTCGATCAACTTGAGTCTAGTGAGAACTAAGAGTTGATGCAAGGAAAGAAATTTTTGGCTAATGATATATTGTTTTGGGAATGAATCTTTGATTGAAATTTTGGTTTATCATTCTATGAAAAAGCACTCTTGGAGAGATATTCTCTCTTAGGATAACTGGGTTATAGGATTCTCAGTTAGGCATCTAATATATACAGATTGGGTACGATCTGTGGAGATATGCTATGTATTGATTCATAGTGGGATCTGTTTTTTTGCGCAAATTCTTAATCTTGTGGATCCACTATGAGTTCATTGGACTAAGTTTATTAGCATGCATAAACTAGTCAGAAAACATAGACATAATGTTGAGAAGTGTCTTATGACAAATTCTCACATGGTGTATAGATTTGGTACAGAGGATTTTTGGCCAAAGTTAATGCCTTTCGTAGAATCTTATGTGTTGAATTGATAACAGTGCCAGTGGAGTAATGCAGAATGTGTGAAGGCTGGTGGGCTGTTGCATTTATTAGATAATCCTACTAAGTGGTGGGATAGTATCTTGATAGATTTTGTAGTCGGTTCACCATGTACAAATAAACAAGAATGGTGCAATTTGGGTCATAGTTGACCGGTTAGCTAAATTGGTTATGTTTATTCCGGTAAAGACTATAGTGTAAGCATCTGAGTTGTTGGACGAGTCTACAAGATATCATTATCTGTTGATATTGTAGATAAAGTTGTATCGATTGTAAGTCACAGCCATTATGAGTTATTTTATGATTCAGGTAATGGGTGATTTACATAAGATATGTAGGAACTTTTGGTTCTAATTATTTTTTGTTTGAAAATAAAATTATCCTGGAAACTTAGTTGGAGTTGGATAATTGGTGGAACCAAAAGCCCAGGGCTTCAGTAATAAGGTTAATTAATCTTAAGTTATTCTAGATCAGAACTTAAGTGTATTGGGGTTCTAGATGTATTTTAGATGGAACCTTGACTTTGAAATGACATGTTGAGCCATGTCAAGAGTGAAGAATTTTGAGACTACAGTTCCTTATTGACAATGGACATCGTAAGGAGAGTAGATTCGCATAAATCCGGAACTTTCCTAGTGGAAAGGATTTTTGTGGACCAACTCTCGTGATGAACATTAGGCTCTAAACTTGATGAAGTGTTGGGCAGTTCAAAACTGGTTGATTGCTGCCCCTTATCTCCGAAAATAGAAGACGGTACCAAATCTGGAAAAACTTCAACATTCACACTATGTGAGCTGTCCCCCTTCGAGATATGAGTTGGGGCCACATCTACTGAATTCTTTTCATCAAAATGCACATCAGGACTAACAATAATCTTGCTAGTGCTCAAATTGAACAGCCTATAGCCTTTGCTTTCACTACAATAGCCAACAAAAATGCATTTAACTCCTTAAACCTCAAGCTTTGTACGAAGTTTATTCGGAACAAAAGCATAAGCCGTACAACCAAAAATGTGAAAGTGAGAGATTGAAGGCTTCTTCCCATACCAAACTTCATAAGGAGTTAATACTTTCAATGCTTTAGTAGGACAACGATTGCTTATGTATGCTCTGCCGTTATAACCGCTTCAGCCCAAAACTTGTGAGGTAGCCCCTTTGCTTTGAGCATGCAACGGGCCATCTCCATAAGTGTGCGATTCTTTCGCTCGGCAACACCATTTTGTTGAGGCATATAGGGAGTTGTCATTTGATGTAGAATTTCCTTCTCTCGAAGAAATGCATCGAAGACACTCTTGATGTATTACCCTCCTCGATCGGTGCAGAGGGTCTTCAAAGAATGTCCAAACTGATTTTCCACCATTGCTAGATAATCTTTGAAACGTTGAAAAACTTCCGATTTAGCCTTCATAGGATAGATCCATGTAAAACGGGAAAAGTCATCAATAAAAGTCACAAAATAGATGCACTTTCCAATGGATTTGGTCCTCATTAGACCACAAACATCACTATGAACCAAATCAAATTTATCATGAACCCTTATAGTTCCATCAATTGGAAAAGGTTTCCTTTGAAACTTTCCAAGTATGCACCCCTCACATACATGCCCTTCCGGCTGCTCAATAGTAGGAGTATCTTCTACCATATTAAATGTCTTCAGCTTCTTCAAACTTGCAAAGTTGAGATGTCCAAACCTTGCGTGCCACAATTCAGCCAACTCCAATGATTGTGATGTAGAAGCAACAAGACATATAGAGGGAATTCGTCGCTCATAGGTATCCATAATGAATAAACCAGCATGTATTGTTCCCGAACAATAATCAAGAGAGATCTTTTAGGATCCTTGACAAGACACTTATCTTTTTTGAACTCAAGAACTACTCCTTGCTTCAACATAGTTGAGACCGAAAGAAGATTCTTCTTGATTCCCGGAACATAAAGCACATTCTTAATGTACTTTTCTTCACCATTAGGCAGAATGATGGCTACAATTCCAATTCCATGAACTAAATAAGATGCATTATCCGCACATTGTACCTTGCTTCCATTTTGCACTTTCACTAATTTAGTGAATGCTTCTTTGCGAGAAGTCATATGTCAAGAAGCACCACTATCAATCACCCATTCAATGGGCTGAAAATGAGCAACTTGCAAAACAGAACCTGAATTCCGCATACATGTAGAAGAAAATTGATCAATCCAGGGTCCGTAATTTTTTCATTATTAATCATATTTGGAGGTTCTTCAACAGGTTGGTCCAGCATATGCCTTTAATACGCCCACAGGAAGTGCGTTATGTATTTTCCAATATCCAATGACGTACTACATTATTTATCACCTTGGTGACATGAAAACATCCAATATATGTAACAAATAAGTAAATATTATTTTCCTTTTCCTTTTTTATCCATGAGCTTTCTTGTCAAACTTTATCAAGACCCAATCTCTCTTCTTGAAGGAGAGATCTTCCTTTTCTTGTTTGCAACCTTCCATTGCTTCTCCTAAGCTTTAGTTATTGCCATGTGAATCCTTTCATAAGCTTCCTTATACTTATGGTATAGTAATTTGATGCAAATACCTTGTCTTTCTTTTCTTTTGAAGTGAAGGAGGAAGTGCTTTTCCATATATGATCCTTTGGAAGAAAGGATTGTGTTGTTGTATGCAAAGTCCAGCAAGAACAATACGTTTCTCATAGTTCATCTTGATTAGATATGTAAGACTTCATTAAGTCCAACACACATACCAGTTTTAACATCTAATTTGTCCATCTCTTTCATGAGGAAACAAAGAAGAAACATATAATGTATGAATTACTTTTAACGGGAGAGGGAGAGGGAGAGAGAGAAGGGAGAACCTATAAATAATAATAATGAAAAAAAAAAAACAAAATGATAATTCACAGACAATGAGCCTATAGGGCTTAGTAAAGTGCTTTACCTATTGATGACAAGCAGCCCAAGAATTTGCTTTGTAACAATCTATGAACACACCTCACAGATATATCGTTACATCAAGAGCAATAGATACCGAAATGGTGATTAAAAATCTATCTCCTACAAAGAACACCATACATTTAACGTAACAATGTTGCGCAGGTCCATACTTGCATAACGTGTTGTTGTGTAGGTCCCCCGCATGTTCCTGAATGCAGTCAGGAATGCATTCCAGAACACGATCAGGAATGCAATTTCTTCCTGGAATGTGCACTGATTTCTATTGTTTAAAAAAAAACCGAATTTTTCCTTCTTTTTTCTGGTTTTCTTCTAGTGTAAATCTCTAAAGGCAGTCTGTAAATTTTTTTTCTTGCTGCTATTTAGGTTTTTTTTAATGTATTAAGAGTCTTTTTTATTTATTTATATTATTTTATGAAAATATATATGTCCTTAACTCAAAGTCATAAGTGAGTTTGATCCATACCGAAATTGCCACATTATATCAGTTTATTCTTTTAATTTATCTGCTGTTTTAAGGTCATAAACATTGAAGAGAAATTCTGCCTGATAGAAGCTCGAAAAATAAGTTTGATGAATCTTGCTTGTATCATCAGACGAGGGTCCAAGCGTCAACTATTTCATTTTCAGGGGTTCTTTCAAAACTTCCTGAAGTTGGAGTCAGGGGTTTGTATCGAGGCTCCATTCCAGCCATCTTGGGGCAGTTTTCGAGGTCAGCGGGTTGTACCTCATGTCATACAACGCAGCCCCTATTAATGAATTTGTCTTGTTTGTGGAATGCTACATGTTCCAGCATTTTACCTTTTAATTGATTTCTGGAGAAGTTGAACTGTTGACTTGTGATTTGCATACGTCTCGTGCTTCTTGTAGTCATGGGCTGCGAACAGGAATTTTTGAAGCAAGCAAGCTGTTGCTTATCAATATGGTTCCTACTGTGTCAGAGCTTCAGGTGGGTCAACCTCAGAGTTTGCAATTCTTTCAGTTTTCTTTTTTCTTTGAATGTATTAAGAATGGGCGGGTGTCTTAAGTGGTTATGTTTTCTTTGCAATTTGGTACCACATCTATGTACCAGCTTTGCCATGGAATAATCTACAATTTTTATGCAGGTTCAATCAATAGCTTCCTTCTGTAGCACCGTTCTTGGAACAGCTATCCGTATACCCTGTGAGGTGTTAAAACAGCGCCTGCAGGCTGGTTTATATCAAAATGTGGGGGAAGCTTGTATTGGTACATTCCAACAAGATGGTCTCAAAGGATTCTTTCGAGGCACTGGTGTCACTCTCTGTCGTGAAGTGCCTTTTTATGTCGCTGGTATGGGGATCTATGAGGAAGCTAAAAAGGTATCTAATGATCAGGATCAGTTAACATCATGCATCTATGTACTATATCTTAGCATTTAGTGTGAAAGGGTGTTAATTATTGTTAGTTTAGTAGAATTTGTCAGTTTGTACACAGAAAATCGCTGCATTTGCTCCAGCTTGCTTCAAAGATGTACAGGTAGCATGTTTCAATTGCTTAACAAGGCTGGCCTTGGGAGATGCAAGTTTTGCAAACATGCTCCTCACACAATGATTTTACAGTTAAGGATATATAATATAACCTTTTCCTTAGTTGGTTCACACTTACAACTCAAACTTTATGTCTCCAATGGTTCTATAAGCCAAGGCAGAGGTTCTAGTTAATGAAACCTATGTAAAGAGATTGTACTATTTGTCTAGTGGTGCAGGCTTTTAGGCTCGGTACATGTAAAAGCTGATGCAATTGAATTTGTTGCTTTTCATCATCACAGGGTGGCCTGTATGAATTTGTAGCTCAATCACGGCTCAACACATTAAGACCAGTCATGAGGAATCATTGTACCCGTCTTATACAGTTGAGATATCTACAAAAACTACTTTTTATTTGAATGATTGGGCAACATCTAATTTATGTCTTAAAATTGGGCAATCCCATCGTGAAATTTTAATTGTTTGGACATATCACAGACCAAATACTTAGTGATTAAGTATACTCATCAAATGACAAATTATGGAAGGTTGAAAATTCATCAATCTTTTAATATTCTCTAGGTATTCGACTTAAATCTCCTATGATAGGTTGGGTGGTTACCCTCTATTTAACACTACATACCTAAGGTCATGCGAATGATTTACTCCAAATATCTGGTGCATTGGAACTCTTGTGATGAGTTCTTTATTCAGCGGCGATCATCTTTATATCTCATCCTTAGTTTACTACTAGATGTTGCAGCTTTTTCTTCGGAGATGTTTTACACTCCTTAAGCTAAGCCATACTTGAAATGTAATCTTTGAGTTTTAATTACCTTTGATACCTCACACACTAACTCACACTCTCTCTCTCTCTCTCTCTCTCTCTCTCTCTCTCTCTCTCTTGCTGAACCAGCGCTCCTCCCTCTCGCTGATGGCCAAATGAACACTGCTGCCATTGAACCATATTGACCCAGCGGTCCTCCCTCTCTCGCTGAGCCAGCGCTCCTCCCCCTCGCTGATGGCTACCAACTGAATGCTGCTGCCATTGGAAGTCAACCAGGTGTTTGCCAAATGGAATCAGCCGACAATTGATAATCTGAAGCAGATCGCTGATGAGCCAACCATTGCTTTATTCTGAAGCAGATCACTGGAAACCTGCTAGCTGGGCCAGAACTCCATCGCTGTCAACAGATTAAGCTCACTTTATGTTTTTGCTTGATGTTGGAGGGCTGGATAGGTTCTTGGTCAGGCTGGAGGGTACAACATTCTTCTTCCAGCCACTCCCTTGCTCAATACTGAGCTTCCATGTTGAAACTTACAGATCCTTTTGTTATCAATCAGGCTATCCAAAAGAATCATTGAACACAAAGAAAAAGACCTTGTCTCTATCTTATTGTGCATTCCACGCACTTTGCATATTGTTTCAGAAATAGCAAGCAATTCTCTCTCTCTCTCTCTCTCTCTCTCTCATATGAATGGTACCCAATGCTATTTTACTCCATTTGGTTTCATTGCCTTACAAGCCATATGGCCCTTTATGGTTTTTGGTGGAAAAATTTAAAACTTCCAAGTACATTTATTACTACCTCAACGGTCGAGATCGCTTGCATTCCATCCTACGGCCACGATCGGTTGCTTCTCCTACAATCGTTCAGATGGAACTCACCTATATGAAGGTGGCACGATTCTTCTTCTCTCTCCCACACTCTTTCTCTCTTCTCCTCTCTCCTCCTTTTGGCAGAACAGGCTGTGGATCACCAGTGCCTACATTCCACCGAGTGGAGACAAACCTACAATTGCACTGGTAAGTCGTTTTTCAACCTACCTATTCTTGCTGTGGGTCTCCTACTATCAAAGAAATGACAAGCATTAGTATCGATATTATGAATCGCTGCTAGCATAAACATTTTTGTTGGATTTGCGGATGAATAAAGTATGCTATCCATCGCTGCTAGCATCACTGCTATCCATCGCTACTACCATCGCTGGCCAGAATCGTTAATAGGATTTGGAATCACTATCATTAAGTGTTGAATGATATTCCATCGCATCATTTAGTAGGGCATCACTATCATTTACTGTTGAATGATTGAACGCATGATATAACAATACATGCTAGCTATCCATCGCTGCACGGATCTAGTGTAGCGCTACCCAGACACTAGCATGCTCATACATCATCACTGCTCAGCCATCATAGAGCAATCCATCGCTGCCAGAATACCATTAAGCATTCCATCGCTGCCAGATACCATTGAGGAGTCCATCGCTGCCAGAACTAATAGCATTATGGCATACTTTTTGTAGCATATGCTATGGATAGTTATACTTTTGAATATATTGACGGTCTTTTTATAAAAACATCCCCTCTCCATCATACAATACCGTAGCCATAGAATTCGTGAACCGTGGACGGTTCACTACGGTTCTCAGAACCGTGCGGTTCACAAATTTTTTTAGGCTGAACCGTGAAGAACCGTAGAAAATAATTAATTAATTGATTTCTTTTAGGGGGTTTAGGGGCTAAAGAGCATGTAAAAAATTAATTAACCAATTAATTAATCAATCAATTAATTAATTAATTAATTACATGAACCGTACCACGGTTCATGAACCGTGGTACGGTTCTCTATACGGTACTTCAGACCCACGGTTCTGAGAATCGTGGGTTCTATGACCTTAGCATACAAATTCAAATGCTTATCATAGGGCAAATGGTAACCCTCTTTAGTCGTAATGGTATTCCTAGCATTTCAAGAGATTGTTAACCTATTTACATTCTTTAAAGTACATGGAATTGTACAAAGGTCTTTTTACATACGGGTATTGTGGTTTTTGCTGCTTTCACGATCATGGTTGTTTTAAAATATAAAATGGTAAGATAGCTTGCGAACTCTTGTATAGCATGGATTTGCTCAAGAAATTACGTGAACCGTACATTATCTGTTTACAGATACGTATGTTGGTATGGCATGGATTTGTCCCAAACTTCATGTACCGGTCCAAGCTACATATTTGTTTGCAATTCGCTACATATCTTATACAGCTTATATTCTAATGCAAAATGTTGTATTTATATTTAAAAGATAAGGACCAAAACCATCAAACTGATCAGCATATGGCATTCGCCTTGATACGGTATCAATATGGTTTGGCCTATCGCTATAACCAACTTTCAATAGGGGAAGATCGGACTATAAAATTTTATTTACATTGCAAGCTGATTAGTTAGGTTAACTTATTTTGTACATGGATAACAACTGACATTCAGTGTTGACACCTATCTTTCTCACGATGCTAACTTGCACGGTTTTGTGTGGTGGGATGGTGCCAGGTACCCGCTGGATGTCTTGAAATATGTTTTGCTTTACGGTGCTTTAGTAGTATTGTATGCTTTTCAGCTATGTTTTTCCTTGTTGGTTTATGAATAAAGGGTTTTAAAAGGTTTTGGTCTTGACTTGTCAAGAGGAGCTTTGGTCTCTCTCTCTCTCTCTCTCTCTCTCTCTCTCTCTCTCTCTCTCTCTCTCTGCGCGCGCGCGCGTGCCCGTCCTCTCTCCTTTATGCCTCCCAAGAAGTTTGGGGGGGCAGCGCTGGCTGCCCCACCCTCTTCCCGCAATGCTACATCTCCCCCATATTGCTGTCCCAGCTGGGACAGCACCTCCCTCCATCGCTGTCCCAACAGTTGGGACAGCAATGGAGGTTACTTCCATCGCTGCCCCTGCTGGGACAGCGATGGCTCAATCAACCCTCGCTTTCCCTGCTGGGACAGCGATGGGATCTTGTAATGCTACTACATCTTTAGAAGGGGGGGGGGGGGGGAAGTCTTACCTACGTCAGTTCCTACTCTACCCCTCACTCAGATTTCTTGAATCGGCTGGCTGTCGACAGCAGATTATACCCCTTTCAAATTCGTTGAAGGCATGTTTGCCTATGAAATTAGCTTTATTTGGCAAGAACTTGTTGGACTAAAAGGCAGGATGAGCCAGCTTGAAATCGAGAATGGCAAACTTCGTAGCGATCTCATTGGTTTTCAAGAAATGGTGGAGCAGCTTGAACAAGAGAATGCGCAACTCAAACCTCAAAATAATGTTTTGGAGGATACTTCGAACAAAATATCCAGCCTTGAAAAACAAGTGGAAGAAACGACGACATGGGCAGCGCTTCTCTGTCTTTTTTGAGCAAGAAAGAAGAGCTAAAAAACCCTCAATATCCGAGTTAGAGGGATTCCCGACGGGGATAAGCCCATTGAGGAGGCAAAAGAGTTGCTTTTAACTAAGCTTGCACACAACACGGATGGTTTTGATACAGCTTGGAGAAGTAAGTTGGACACTAATGTCTTGTTTATCAAGTTTCGCTCTATGGACTACCACAATGCAGCTTTACAACCAGAGCCAAATTAAAAGGCACCTCTATTTTTATGGATGATCACCTTACTTACACACACGCAATGGCAAGCCAGGAAACACATTATTCAAGATGCAAATGCAAGAAATCAGCGGGTGGTTTTCATTGAAGGCAAGCCAAATTTTTTTGATAAGATTTTACAATAGGGATTCGGGGCTCTCGGGCAAAGGAGCAGCCCGAGTTCCCCTAAGTCTTTACGTATTGATTTTTGGAATTGTAATGGCATACTATCATCTTCTTCGGCAGGTGATTTCCATGCTTTTATGCTGTCCTTTGTCCCCTACTCTCTTTGCTCTATACATTGACGATCTTGAGCGGATTATTAGGGAAGAGGGTGGAGATGGCTGTCCATTAGCAGATATGTTATCCCTATTTTACTATATGTGGATGACGTGATACTACTATCAAGATCAGCATCTGGTTTGCTTTCTTGCATATTAAACCTCTTCAATAATTTTTGTGCATACTTTGCCTGAGAGATAAAAAGGCAACGCTTCCCTTTCCAAACCTCAACTCCTAGGCAATAGTGTAGCAAACCCAACTGTTCTTTTTGGAATATATATTGATGAGCTAGAGAGAGTCATTTCACAATGCGGTGGTTCCGGTTGCAGACTTGGTGACATTCTGATGGTTACAGTGGCAGTTGGATTTTTTGCATGATTTTTGTACCAGATGGATCCTGGGGGCGAATATTGGGAAGCCCAAGGTAATGATCTTCAACACTTCTCGAGCCTTCATGCAGAGACAGGAGCTCACTTTTGATGGACAGATCCTAGAGGTGGTTTTGTCATACACATATTTGGGGATACTTTTCTTTGGCCTTAACTTCAGTATGCGATAGGCAACTACCACTCGACTTGGGAAGAGACATGCCTCCCTTGTTCAGCTTGAGCGGTTTTGTTTTTAGAAGTCCATTCGGGATGCTTGGAGTAAGTGTCGACTCTTTGATACCATTGTAATTTGTCACCCCCATAGGTTTATATGGAGCAGAGGCATCGTGTACTGTTCTTTCTTCATCACACTGGGCCAGTATATCGAGATTACAGACCACCATGCTAGCTCGTATGATTTTGAGCGAAGCCCTCTGTCCCGCACGAGATCCTCCTTGCCGAGTTTGTTGTTCCACCCATACAGATAGATGCAGCTTTGCAGTTTATTACATATATTTAGAGAGTCCAGGCGCTTCCAGATGCAGATAGGAGATATACGCAGATAGCACTTACTTCATCACTTTGTCTTCATGATCAGGGCTACAGATTGTCATGGTTCTCTTAGGTATTCCAGTTCTCATTGAGTCCTTTGGTATTTCCATTACAAAGCTTCCCTTGGGTACTCATCAGTATATCGGACGCTTTTTATATCGAGCATATCTTGATCATACTTGGAGTCGACAACTAGGAGTTAAGCCTGACTTCTTATACTTACAAGTGTCTCCTTAGGAGATGCTTGGCATTGTTCTTCTGGAGGAGGCCACTTATACCAGTCTTATGCTGGTTGTATGATGCCCTTGTAGGAGATTACTCTTTGTCAACAGCTGAATAGAAATGTTTTCAAGTTATTGTGCAATGCCCACTACTTGCTCGAAAGGTTAGTGACTTGTCTTCCTTGGACTTTGTTGTTGAGCAACTTTAGCAGTTTGTACATCTGCTTAGGTTCGAATATCTGCTAGAGAGAAATTAGTTCGGCTAGTTCTGTGACATGCTGCTGTAAATGAGCATCAAAGATCCAGAATCTTAGGAAAGGTTAAATCATATGTTTCATTTTCTTCAGCGAGACAGCAATCAAGTTCTAGTTATGCAATGTCTAATTTTGATGATTGTAATGTTGAAAGACAAGTTATTTCTGTGGGACATACTCAATCTACAGAAATTTCTTCAATTTTTGAGAGTAGGATCGACCAGATTTTGACAAGATTTTGACTGGAGTACTACATCCATGTCTCGTGTTCCCCCTCATGTAGTTAGATATTCCTTCGTTGTCCTCTCATGTTCCTTCTTTCTCCATACATGTCACATCATGATCTGCTTACAGATCTTCCTTTTTTGTCCTCTAATACTTCTTTGTTTTCCACACAGCTGTTCGTTTGTTTATTCTACTTAGTTGCAATTGGAGTTTCAATTTTTCTGATCAAATCAATGGAGAATATCGACAATCTGAGATTCGATCATGAAACGTGATAAAATCAAATCAATACTTGCTGAAAAGTGATATATGTTAGCTAAGATTGAAAAAGTTTAAGCATAGGCATGTTTTGAGGAATGCAGATTGATTAGCTAAAAGTTAAAGTTTTACGAGATTATAACTAGAGCCATGTGCATGAGAGAGAGAGAGAGAGAGAGGACATCTGCTCTTGTTCTGTTGCTTGAAAATTTATTGTTACTTGTGTTATTGTTGTTAAATTAGAGAGAGAGAGATTAGAGAGAGAGAGAGAGAGAGAGAGAGAGAGAGAGAGAGAGAGAGAGAGAGAGAGAGAGAGAGGGCATCTGCTCTTGTTCTGTTGCTTGAAAATTTATTGTTACCTGTGTTATTGTTGTTAAATTTAAAATGGGATAATGGTGAACATTATGTGCTGGTTTTGGGCATGCATGAATCTTATGAATCGTTGTTTGCAGGTTGTACAAAAGCTTGTTGATCGCGAGCTTGCACCCTGGGAAACCATCGCTATTGGTGGAATATCTGGAGGCTTAGCAGCTGTGTGCACCACTCCGTTCGATGTTTTGAAGACCCGAACAATGACAGCAGGGCCAGGGATGCCCTTAACAATGAGTGCAATTGCAATTCATATCATGCAAGAAGAGGGTGTTTTGGCTCTTTTTAAAGGTGCTCTACCTCGTTTCTTTTGGATTGCTCCACTTGGGGCTATGAATTTTGCAGGGTATGAGTTGGCAAAGAGAGCTATGGCAAAGGAGGACTAGATGGTGACATGCTGATGGCTATCGAGATTAGTCCTTGAAGGTCAATGCCTCCAACTTTGAGTAACATATGCTTAGCACTTGCAAACGCTTAGCTCATGCTAAAGAGATTTATCCCACGTATGCTTGACACTAGCAAAGTTAAGCTCATACTAACGCTGACATACTCTCTAACAAGAAGAATCCAAAAAGTTCCCAACTGCTATAGGTTGTCTTGACACTTTTCAGTGTTGGCTGACTATTGGAACTTTACGTTCTGGTGCATTTTGGAAAGTGGAGAGTCAAAAGTATATTTAAAGCACAGTTTATGTCACCTATGCTATCAGTGATTTCCCAGAAGCCTTGTTCTCTTGGTACAGGCTTCTTGCAGTCGAAGTGTACTGCTAGATTCATTGATGCTTTGAAAAGAAGATATAGTTTTATGAAGCTTTTTATTTCAAAATGGTGAGAATATTGCTATCTAAACCTCAGAGGATTTTGTTGTCAAGGTTTTTAGGATATAGAAAAGTTGCAGGATGAGCCAACGGGCATTCACACTAATAGGAGCCTGTCTTTCGAAACCTCTGCTCAGTGTTGGTGACCTTCCTTGTGACTATCAAGTATGAAGTTCTGATAACTAGAAGATGATGCAACAGCAGGCTTTCCTTACACCTACAATCTTGCAATAAAGTTGCACTGTTGAGAGCTTTGCTGTTAAGAATTTCGATGCAGATTTGATGGGATTAGTCATCATGGTGGACCTAAGTTTCCTCCATTCTATATGGTTGCTTGCTTTGTACACTCATTCTCAATATTACATCAATATACAGATTTTTCTTACCAGCTTTTGTAAAAGTTACACCAAACTACTGCAGTCCTCTAGGTTTTGAACTACTACCATTGGGTGCAGATAAATGTTTGATCTGAACACACCAGTAAGTAGAAGCATACTGATAAAAAATTCTCGATCTGCTATTATCACAGTAGCATTTTGCTGATCCTTAAAAAATAGAGGTTTCTAATCAATGAAGGTTTGAAAGACTCCTAAGATGGGCAACAAGTAATGATGCGGAAACCCTTGCAAAGAGTGTCTTGCTCTTCCAAAAAAGTCCACTTGACTAAATACTTCTTTGAATGTTTTGTTTTTCCATGTCATCATGAGATGGCCTGCCACTGTTTTGTCATAGGTCAATGGCGAAATGATTCAGATATCTGCATTGGAATTCTAGGATATATTGTTAAAGCAGAGGGGTGCTAGTGGTAGATCATTTTTCTATTTCACTCCTAATGTTATAATTATTCACGAGTATCCTTGGGCATCTAGTTTAAACTTTAAAGATAAGTCATCCCTATTTGTTCTTATAATCTCATGATCTTATGTGAAGATTTGTGGGCAAACATGAAACATCTCCTCATTGATATTGACACATGGTTTATTTTGAAGGTACCCTTGATTTGGAAAATAAAAGGAAATTGACATTGAGTTTCAGATTTCAGCTTTGGTGTTGCATTCCGCTAGCCTCTACAGCACATCTTAGCCCATTTCCTATGAAACATCTTCTGCTAGCCTCTACAGCACATCTTTAGCCCATTTCATATGAAACATCACTATCTTTCTTCAAATTTGTTTTACTCTCTAAGTAGTAAATCAGATATTACATCCATGTTCATGTAATTGGACCATATTTGACTTTTTTTTTGATTGGTCATTAATATGACATATAGGAGTTGATTACCTTTTGTTAGATTCTTAGTTACTGCATCTAGGTTTTCGTTTTCATATCCATTAAAAATATCATGCTAGTAGATCTAATTTTTATAAGGTGTTTGTAATCACTTGGATAATTGCCTGACATGATTGCTCATTACTCACATGCTCGTCCCTTTGGCGTTGTCTTGCAAAAAGCAAGACTTTGCACGGAATGCACAATGTTAGCCTAGGATTCTCCAACAAGGCTCCAACAAGGCTACGTTGATATAGCTTTGTTAATGTATGTAACAATTATGGATTGATTTTTGTTCACCCTAGTTCTTGGCATGTCTTGGCATGCTGTCATATAACCATTGGAATCATGTTTGAAAAGCTTTTATTATTGTAAAGTCTCTCAATATCACTTAACTCTATTTAAAAAAATTGAGCTTAAAGCGGGGTCCACCTATTTATTAAGATTGATGGATATTTTTTGTCCTTATGAAGCTTCACAAATATTAATCTAGTGCCGATCCTAAGGTTTGTCCATGGGAATGAGCCCTCTGCTTTTAAGATGAGATATATTATTCACCATTGTCGACCTTCAGTACTTTGATTGGTTCACTAGTCTCTTTCTCTTCTCGCTCTTTGAATTTCTAAAGAGGTTAAATCTCTCTGATCTATGCTTAATAAATATATAGCTATTCTTCTAGAGTATTTATCAACAAAAATAATAAAAAATATCAATGAGTTTTTATTGAGCCACATATGTACACATGTATGTATAATATCTAACATGTCTTTAGCTACATGCTAGTGACTTGGTCTAAATGTATTTCTAGTATGTTTTTTGATAACGCAATTTTGGTAGATAGGAAGTTTGACTTTCCTATTTGGATAGTCGAGATCAAGTACAATAGATTGCTTAGACATGTTCGATACATATGCATTATTCAAGTGACCAAGTCTATAATGCCAAAGCAATCTTTTATTGATGTGAATAGAAGTATTCAAATCTTGAGTAGAGTAACAATGACTATGTTTGTACAATTTTTCATGTCTCTTTCGAAGTGCAAGAATCTTGTTTGTCCTATTGACAACTCTGCACTAATCATATTTAAATGCTACTTTATGTCTTGACAGTAATTTTGCTAATAGATAGCATATTCATAGACAGATGAGATACATAAAGGACTTTAGAGAGTAGCTTGAATTGATCATTCTGAATGCTTAATCTTATAATGCCTTCACCTTCAATAGTGTAAGACGTATAGGACGATTCGACTAGTCATGTGTTGAGTAGCTCTGAAATCAAGAAACCAGGAGTTGTCGTGTAATGCTTTATGATGGTTGATGATAAATGCATCTTAATCCACTTCTTAACTAGGGGCATGAGATGTTTCTACAACTGCATTCACTTGGTGATTCGATTGCTTCATGTTATTGTTCTTGGCATTCAGTATCCTGCAATCTTGAATCTCGTGGTTGGAGCACTTGCAGTACTTGTAGAACATCTTCTTCTTTGTCTGTGGATTTGATGATTGCTCTTGATTCTATCTCGGCTTTTGATTCGGCTTAAATGATTTGCATGTGCTATGCCTACTGAAATAGGATGGCGAGTCAAACAATGTTTGTACTTGATTCTGACTTCAAAGTCGTCAAAATCGATAAGGTCAATTACATAGACAAATACAAAGTCTAAAGACTCTTAGTTGCAGAACCAATAGACATATCAGACAATGCTATATGAGAGCAATATCAAATTCGACAATAAATCAGAGTAGCATGTAACATTCATACTGACATAATTTTGAATGAATGGGCCAATCATATCGTAGCCCTTCATTTAACACTTACCAACCAAATGTGAAATGGGGGTGGTCAATTGCTCGTCAACTCACTTGCCAAGATTTAAAACTGGGTGGCTAGTGAAAGGGCCAAGCAAAGGGACTTGCCAGTAGTCTGAAACCATCCTTAGACTCTAGTGTAAGAAGAAGATGACATTGAAGAGGTGTCAATTGTACATAGGAAATACTAGTGAATCCACACGTGTCATTTGGGGACTAGCTTACACTAAATGGATAATAGTTCTCATAATGATAGCGAGACTATAAATCTTAACATGTATGACAATGATGACATTGAGGCTTGCAATAAAATTCTCAACAATGTGGCAAAGTTTTTTGTGCGCACACACCCTACTAATTTAAGACATTGATTTTATTGTTGACTTTTGCAAAAAGTTTATTGACCAACTCGAACACATAGTATTGACTTTTATAAAGCAATATAATAAAGTGTTTGCAAAGAAATTAGTAACCAATTATTTGAAAAACAATATAATAATTTTTTTGTCAATATCTGCTTTGAAATTCATTAGGGACGTTGGAACATGTTAATGTCTACAAGATTACATGTTACTGTCTACAAGAGCTGTACAGATTACAGACGTTGGAACACTCATGTTGCTTGGTCAATATGTTTTTGTCAATATTTGCTTAATTATGGACGTTGGAACATGTTACCGTCTACAAGAGCTGTACAGATTACAAATCTTACTTCATGACTTCATGCATGCTTTGCTGCATGGAAATTGTAGTTTTGGATAACGTCGAATGCATATGCTACAGCCCATACAACATGGGCTACTGAGTCAGATTCTGGGTTCCCATTCAAAGTACTCCCAATATTGCGTGGAACTGAACCTCAAATTTTTGCTTATAAAGCTCACCCATATACAAAATATAGTCTGCTAAACAAATTTTATAATCCATTCCGGACATGCTCAATATCTTGTATACTTCTTTTTGTGATCCAGTTGTCACATTTTATTTGGAAAATATTCTTTGCAATAAATTGGTAAAAATTCTCTTAAAAAAAAATACAAACCTGTAACTAAGTTATAAAATAATAATCCATATTAAGATGTTATGTTGTACATTAGGTACCTGAACAACGATGAAAAGCTCTGGTCACACACTCCATTTGTATGTTGCTAGAAGATTAGAATAATCATCAATGTAGTTATTTGCAAAATGTATGCTCTTTAATACAAAGGGGTAAATTTAGCCTTTTTTGTGTAGTAATATTTCATCCTCATCCAAATGGAACTCAATGTCTTGCCTACACCTTTAAAAGAATAAAATGAAGTGATAAGTGAAAAGCACAAAGATTAAAAAAAAAGAATTGTTCAAAAGCAAATCTCAACAGTGACTCTCATTTTTATGTCCAAACTTCTACAAATGATTTTCAACAATGTGTCTCTCACGCATCTTTTGCCCATCACATTCAATGCATGTGTACCATCTTTTTCCCATCACATTCAATTCATATGTACCATAACTTCTGGTTTATCTACAAAATAAAAAGTCTAAGTATAGGTCATCTAAATCAAGTACTTGTTATTTTAGCCTTGAACCTCAACCAACATATTGTTTGCTAGTGTGAATGCACGTATATTGTTCACTAAATGGACTTGTGTGCCTTCATCACTAGATTCTAAATGCAATTTAGTGAATGTTTTGTGAATACAATCATTGTGTGAGGCATTGCATGTACATACATAAATAACGTAAGATTAGTGGATATGTTCAATGTGACAACAAATGCACCACATTGAGTTTATAATAGGTCTTTTTAAATATTATTTCATGTAGTCTCTTAAATGTCGATTCTCATTGTATATGTTTTCTTTGTGAGAAATTTCAACTAGTTTAGTCACGTTTAGTCATATTTTGGTTAATTGTCAATATTAGGCCGAAATGCATTTTAGACTTAGAGATAAACTTTAGTTATTTTAGTCTAATTTCATTTGAATTACCACTTTTGGAAAGTGTGGAAAAGTTAGGAGGTCAACTTTGGACACATTCAAATTTGAATGGTAGATGCATTGAATCTAGTCATATTGTTGATAGGGTTTTTGATATGGAGGGAAACCAAGATCATAATGAGACATGGATCTGCTATAAAAGGATGTAAACTCATGGGAAGAGATGATCTTCTCTCTCTCTCTCTCTCTCTCTCTCTCTCTCTCTCTCTCTCTCTCTCTCTCTCTCTCTCTCTCTCTCTCTCTCTCTCTCTCTCTCTCTCTCTCTCTCATTTCATGCTTATACATGAGTTCTCTTGGATTCATCTATCCATTGGTACACTATCTTGATGATATCTTGCAATCTTGTGTGTAGAATGCTCATATTTTGTTATTTTTGGATCCACACATGGAAATACAGTAGGGTACTATTATTGTACGGACAACAACTTCATTTTGTCATATGTTTGATGTTTGATTAGTATCTTGTTGAGTTTACATCTCTTTCATCAAGTAGAAGTTGATTTTCTACATTGCAAATGGTGTAAATTGTGTTGGCTTTCTTAACCAAAGATCAAGGGATGATTTTGGATCTTAATGATCTGAAATTATTCACATGGTATCAAACCTCTTTTGGTGCAGGTTATGGAAGGTACAGCCACATTTAGCAAATATTTGGAGGATAGAGCATGCTAGAATAGTTTCTACTTAAAAATCAAGAATTTTGCATGTGTAGAATTGATCTTTTGTAGGTCAAAACTCAATTAAGGTTTATCAACTTGAAGTAGGTTGATTTCACACGTGTGTAACTAAAATTGGGCGATTCTAATTGCATAGGAAAGCTTCATTATAAGCTACAAGATTCGATATCAGGATTTGTGCAATTGCATGTAGAAATTGGAAGATTCAATTTTTTGTGATTTTGTCAAAACCCTAATTTTGATTGGATCTCTATTTTTTGAAGTTGATGGACTTTTATACAGTGTTTTTCAATATTAGAAAGTGGCAAGATTCATTAGATTGTGTGTGGATTATAGGTTGATCAAGAATTCTTCATTCTATGTCTTGATTTGCTAGTAATAGTGCTAGAAGTTCAAAATTGAGAGTTTCCATATCTTTGTGATTTCTTTTTGAGTACATTTGTTGTCATTCAAAAGAGTGCTTTGGGCATTGGAACAAGTTGAAAGGAGAAGATCAGGTCACTTCCACATGGCTACAAGTGGAGGCTTTATGTTGGAGAGCAATGATAGGCATGCCTCAATCAACTATTCTACTTGGAAGGTGAGGATGGAGTCCTTATTGGAGATGAATGAGTTGATGGAGATTGTTGCAGCCTCAAGATCAAGTGAGGTATGACAAGAGAGCCAAAAGAGCTCTACACATGATAAAGATGAATGTTACCAATGTGTGTCTCAAAGAAGTGGTAAGTGTAATTCATCTTGAGAGTCTTGGGAAGCTTTGAAAAAGCTTCATGAATCCAAGTCTACATCTAGAGTGTTGACTCTAAGAAAAAAAATTCTTCAAGGTTTGCAAAAGAAGGAAGAGAGTGTTCATGCTTTTGCATTGAGAGTTAAAGCATTTAATGATGAGCTAGCATGTATTGATAAAAGCAATAAGGAAGGAGAACTTGTTCAAGTTATTCTTAATGGTTTGTTGGATGATCATGCTAACCTTGTTCAAAGATTTGCTATTAAAAGGCTTTGCCAAGCATGGTGGATTTGCAAAAGATTTTGGTGAATGAGGAGTTTAGGCTTCAAGCAAGAGGTGGATCTACATCAACATCTCAATATGAAGAGGAGGCTATGTTCATCAAAGGCAAGTATAAGGGCACATATCCTTGTAGAATAGGGCGAGTTTGAGTTAGGTAGATCAAGTTCCAATGACATGCAAAAAGTCTATTTGGTCTAGTATGACATGCAACAATGTTCACAATGTCTAGATTGACATGCATGTAGATTTACACATAGAATTGGTCAAATATGGACTTGGAGGAACTTGAGCCATCATAAATGCATTATGTCCTAAGTTTCTATCGAGACATGCATAGCATGCAAATACTCTAATGGACACATGTAAGTAGAATTGTAGGTTCATAGTTGAAAAATTGACATTTGGAAAAGGTAGGTAGAAGTTAGGTGCAATTTCTGCATGCAAGCTGTTAGGTGTCAATATGGTAGTAGTTTACACCTGAATAAGTGTAGGGAATGCATTGAATGCTAATAGTACCACAGATTTATGCTCTCCTATATACGTACATATGGTTCTCATTCATTTCTAATGATGAATCAAGCTTTGGTAAGGTCATAATGTCAAAATTGGATCTCATTCTATTTTGCTTGTAGTTGTATTCTCTCTCTACTGGTAGATTGTAGTATTACTCTGCAGGTGATTTGCGTGCTACCATAAAGCATGGTAAAGATCATTCACACTTTTCGTGTGGTTCCCCACACGTGTGAAGTTGCTAGATTTTTCACATGGTATCAGAGCCATACCATGCCTTCAATGCTACTAACATCAGGTGTATGAATAATTTTGTGACAATTCAAGCTAGGAAGCTATTTAGCACTTTTTTGCTATCTATTCTTGAACAGTTTTTGGATAAATGAGGTTAGAATTGATATTTTCAGTCCAAAACAGAGGATGTACAGAATTTTGACTTTTCACACGTGTGAAAACCATAATACATCATTTCATTCTATTTCCTTGATGCTAGGTCCAAAGGTACTGAGATTATAGCTTGGTGGAAAGCTAGAAGAGTCTACTTTCCATTGCAATTGGTTTCAATTCATTTTGATGATCATAGTAGGAGTTATAAGCTTTAAAGAAGGGTAGGGAGAGACCCAAAACCCGAGTGGACACTTTTTGATGTGAATATATTGCATGCATGATTCATCGTTCACAGTTTGTGTACTCAATCAAAGATAGAATTGGATAAGACAAGTTTTTGTTGTCATAGTCACATCATTTCACACAAAGGGTTGTGTTTGAGTTGCATGTATGTCTTAAGAGTGTTTCTCATTCATTTGCTTGCTTCAACCATTTTTGTCATAATGGTGCAGAGAATCTTATTGAAAGATTTAGCTTGGCCATTACCCTTGGGATAATATGGAGTACTAAAAACATCTTCCCAAAAACACTATATCGTTTGATTAACAAAGTGTGTACCCCGGTCATTGACAATCTCGATCGGACATCCAAATATGATAATGATATTTTCATAGAGAAACTTAGCCATAGATTTTGCATCAACAACTTTGACAGCTTTGGCTTCAACCCACTTGGTCATATAATCAGTTGCTACGATAATCTATCTGGCTTGAGATCCTCGCACCACAGGACATAATCTAGGCCCCATTTTTCAAATGGCGCTTGCGAATGTAAGGGTCCATAGTTCTGTCTCGTAGACCATCGTGCTCGTTGGCAAACATCACATGACTGAATATAATTTTCTGTGTCAATGGTGATGAAAACACCCCAAAACACATTTATCTATGCTATGTGACATCGCTCTATCCGCTGGCTCTAGCAGCTAGTTTCAGGGGTCATTTTGGCCCAAGGATGGCCAAAAAAGATACCTTCTTGCCAAAGTTATCCCTTTCCAAAGGGTGACGCAAATTTGAACTATTTCTTCAAAAAGAAGATTTTTAATGAATAATGGCATTTCATGCCCTTTCGGTCCAATATCCATTTCAGAATGAATATTTTTAAAGAAGTTGAAGGACCAATCGCCCTTCGGACCCCTTCAACCTACATCAAGCCCATCCCATGGCTTGGCATTGATCCGACAGCCCACGATGATTCAATCTTTATCGTTGATGTAAGAGGGTCCTAAATCAATGGTCTACAGCCGTTTAACACCCTTAAGTCTTCTCCTGTAGCCGCCACCCACTTCAAAACACTACCCTCCTACTTTAATTGGCCGCCCAAGCTCTCCCACGAGCTCTTTCCTCCTCCTCCTTCCTCCCTCACCTTGTAGCTATGGTAAACAAGGGTTTTGGCAACCACCTTCAAATCATTCCAACATTCTGATGACACTGCGGCTACCCACGGCCTCCTGGCCTTACTTCCACTCCTGTAGGGCACCCACCATCATGGCTTTACAGCTTGGAAATTTGACTCCTACAGCTCAAGATCCAAGGTTTTCACTAGCAAGCTTTTTGGGGTTTGAAGACCTCTCGCTACCAACCAATCCAGCATCCTAATGAGGGCGCGGCTGTCCACGGCCTTTTAGAAGCAGCTCCTCTATAGTAGGGTGCCCACCATCCATGCTTCGTTGGTAGAAACCCTAGTTGTCCATTTTTTTTTCCCATAGGCAGAGAGAAAGGTTAATTGCTCTTTACATGCTTCATGGCTGACTACATCCTTCTAAAATTAGCTTGGCCTCAGTAGAACCTTCTTGAGTAGTAATTGATAGTGCCCAATTCCATCAACCGTAGAGAAAGATCCATGGTTTTTTGATTTTTTCCGAAAACTAGACCACCGTAGCTAGTTCCCCGAACTGCTTCTTTCTCTTCACACTGTAAATGGATTTCAAAATCCACTCACCCCTGAGTTACTACTACCTTGCAACTTGTTCTGATCCACTCCGCTCCCCAATTGACGGAGTACTTAGAGAAACCCAGCCAACTTCCTATCATAGCCACATACAACCATTTTAGAGCAATTTTTCATGAATTCTCCTGGGAATCCACTTACGACGATTGTTCTGATCTTCTCCAAAGCTCCAATCGAAGGAACTTTGCTGTCTCCTGCCATCCGGACTGCCGATACCCTGTATAGAGTCCTCTCTCCTGAGACGCTCTGGGTGCTATTTCTCTTGGTGAAAGACGCTATCCCATAGCTCCATCAGATCGTGCATACCTGCAACACCCTGACGCTCTGATACCAAGTTGAAATTTTGATAGAATATAGTGGAGTATGCAGATCACATCACACAATCACCATAGCCACTCCTCACAAGCTCTCACAGATGGCACAACAAAAGTTAATAAATCACAAAGAAACACTATACATATAGAGTATTCACAAACTGCATGAAAAGGCAGGTGTCCTAAAATTGGCCTACTACCTCTCAAACTAAGGTCGAGCCCAACATGACCAAATTTGACCGACAAACTTGGGACATGCCCCCAAGTATAGCAAGTACTGTAAATAACTCTGTATAGGCTAATTCTTCCTATGTGTGGCTACTCAACTAACCCAAGTAGCTGGCTACGGGATCAGTGCCCGATCAATATATCCTAACGGGTCACGTCCCGATCACAACCATATATAGTAAACCAAATAAGTTGTACAATAATTACATCATCACATTTAGAGCTTATACTAATGAATCAGATCAAAACTGATTTCTAAATATAACTCACATGAATAAGTTCATCTTCAATTGGATCTGGTATGGGCTCTGTTGATATCCAAGCTACATTCAGCACATTCGATGGAAAAGTGACCAATGTATCCAAAGTTCGATCCAGTAATGAAATCTCACTTAATTCGGATTGATAAAAAAGTAGTTCTTGATGGACTTCTAGATCATATTGAGTTAACTTTTTGGGAAAGACTATCTGATTCATTTCCTCAACTGATAGCTAGTCCTCGTTGAAGTAAATTATTCTACGACCGAAAGCGAGGCTTTAGCAATGATATGTGATGTCCAAAAATTACATTATTATTTATTAAAAAATCAATTCACGTTTTATACTGATCACCAAGCATTGTTATATCTATTGAATAAACGCAACACTGGTTGTATAGCTAGGTGGTTACTTATCCTTTTAGAATTTGACTTCAAGATTATCGTTAGAGCAACATTTTCTTGTTGACCATTTATCTAGGATAGCATCAGCTGATAGAGTCACAGAGCCTATCAATGACTACCTACCGGATGCCTACCTATTCCAAATTGATGTTACTCCTAGATGGGCTAAAGAATTAGTCTCATTTCTATTAAGTGGAGCACTGGACCCAACTATGTCTAAAGTCGATAAGTGTAAACTGATATTCAAATCAAAGCCTTAGCTTTTAATTGTTGGACAATTGTTTAAAAAAGGTGTAGATGGAATAATTAGGAGGTGTGTTAATGAAGATGAAGTAGAACAATAATTTCTCTGACACATGAAGGTGAAGGAAGAGGGCACTTCTCGTTCAACAGTATCGCTAAGAAAATTTTATTAGCCGGGTACTGGTGGCCGATGTTATTTAAAGATACTTATGCACAAATCAGAACATGTGATGTCTGCCAAAGAATAAACACTCCTCAACAAGCTGATTTTATACCTTTAACTTCAATAACCGAAGGAGAAGCGTTTCATAGATGGGAAATTGATTTTATAGGACCAATTATTCTAGCCACCTGAGGTACTCAATCCAGATATTATATCTTAGTAGCCACTAACTACGCTACGAATTGGGTAGAAGCTAGAGCAACAAAGCAAGCTACTGCCAAAGTTACAGCCAAGTTTTTGTATGAAAATATCATCACCCAATTCATTTACAAATGAGTCAAAAGATCTGCAAAATGATGTCTCTTGCCTACTTATAGACAATCCCCATAAACATAACTATGTTGCTAGATAGTTAGCCCTTGTTAAGTCTTATTTAGTCTAAATTTGGCCTTGTTGGCCTGTTATCCTTATTCGATTATTTTGGAGGGCCTCAAGAGGGAACCGTCTTATTCTTAAAGATAATCATAATAGCTCCTCATGCGCCTACAAAGCTTACAATGGATATGATATCGCGTTAATAGGCATTGATGTACTAAAAGTACATGACAACCAAATCCTATTCCTTTAGTATAGCGACAAGGTGCCCTATCGCAACCATCGCCGAGATTGGCTTTACCTCTCATTGTAGCTAGAACTCAAAGGTTAGTCGTGCAAATTTCATTAATTACATTGAATTATGAAATTAGTGATTACTGAAACTTTGATAATCAAATTTATGACTACCTTTATCAATTTGTAAGCAATAAATTGAAATAGTCATTTTTTGAAATTGTGAGCGTGCTATAAAAATACAAATACTTAATAGCAAAATTTGTCATCACTTTTGTCGAAATTGGCTGCAATATTGTCAATTTATTATTTTAAAAGTTATGCATGAGTTTGTGACTCTTGATTGGGACATAGTGACGTGATAAATACTCAAATATAAAAATAATTACTACTATTGTATAGTCAAGACTAGAATTATTGAAAATTTGAAACCATTAATATGAAGTAGTCAATAATGAGAACTATACGTCAAGATTCACATTATTCAAATCACAAAATAGTGAATGTTGAATTCCAAAATTATGACTATTAAAATTTCAAAGTGAGAAAGACATTTCAATCACTACATAACATTGTAAAGTTAGGAAATGACTATATATTTTTCATTCATTCACAATGAATGGTCGTTTCTCACGTAAAATATCTACAATCTCAAAACACCACAATAATGTCAAGGCCTTTGTTGTATGCCACAACGTTCTTGTTCTTTTAATTGAAAATGAAATAATCATAAAAAATTTGAATTTCATAGGACGTCAACACATAAACACTTTACTCTAATCTTATTACATATTCACATCAAATTTAGTATGTTTGAAACTTTCATCTCATATGAAAGTCAAAAGTATGTTTGAATTGAAAATGAATTAATCATAAAAAAGTTGAATTTCATACTCATAAATCACAATAGGATTGAGGTTGAAATCTTATTACATCTTACATCAAATTTAGTATGTTAGAAACATGCATCTCATATATGAAAGTCAAAATTATGTTCTAAACATGCATCTCATATGACATATCAAAAGGAAAAAATCAATCCTTCAATAATATGACTATGCATGTCAAATTCCAACGTGGGATAAAATATTAATATATAAAGAGAAAGAGAGAGAATGATAGTGATACGAGGAAATTATCCTTCAATGTGTCATGTATGCTCTAGTCTAAGAAGAAGATGACATTGAAACACCAATTTTAGGAAATAGTAGTGAACACTGAATCCAGATGTGACGAGCTTATATAAATCAAATGGATAATTGCTGTCATAATGAAATTGAGACTATATATCTTAACATTTTTCTCTTTCAATCTAAGATCATCGTTGTGGGAAGCTTATTCAAAAAAAAAATCAGTCTTGCCCAACCAACTAGTACTCATTCTATTTCAATTTTAGTTTTGTAGTCCTATATAACCAACTCTTTTCAGCTGGCTGTATAAATAACCAATTAGTCATTATGGCTGAAGTAGTTTGTGGGTCAACTCATGTTCCTTGGTCTATATGTTTCTGTCAATATTTGTTTCGAAATCGATTCCGGAAGTTAGAACACGTTACTGTTTAGAAGGCTGTAGAGAATAGACTTCTTAGATGCTTTGCTGCATGGAAATTGTAGTTTTGGATAACGTCGGGTATCAGAGTACTGAGGGTACTGACTCAGCTTTCCATTCAAAGTGTTTCCTATATTGCGTGAAATTGAGCCTCAATTTTTGCTTATAAAAGGCGGCTGGACGATCGATATTATGAAACAGAACCAGGCTCCGCGCGCCAGCTATCGATCGATCGATTGATCGAGAGAGAGAGAGAGAGAGAGAGAGAGAGAGAGAGAGAGAGAGAGAGAGAGAGAGAGACACAATCACCAGCTACCAATTTTTCTTGAATATCTGCAGAAGTGTTGATAATGATCAACAAAATGGAAGTAATCAACTGCCGGGTGCTTGAACGGCTCGCTTGTTTTGCTTTAGTAGTGATACTACTAAAGTTTAGTAGTGATACTACTAAATAGTGGGTCACTATTTACTGTTGTTGCAGACGCTCGTCAACTTCCAAAGAAAGAAACTTACGAATATTATGTTCAGGTCATAAGATCAAACTTTAGCTTCAGTGATCCCACGGCTGTACATATTGCGGGTAAAGGTGGTCCGGATCCATCACCTCCTTATGCCTTCGGCGATACTGTTGTGTTCGATGATAAGATCACAGAAGGTCCCGATTTCTCCTCTAAGGAACTAGGCAGAGCCAAGGGCACATTTTTCCAACCAAATCATAATAGTTCTGATGCTCTGAAGATATTGGTAGTTTCAACTTTGAATTTCACTACTGGAAAGCTGATCGGCACTCTTCCTGCTACGTTCTTAGAGGATACCAGCATACCAGTGCGGACTTTCGCATTCCACGGAGGAACTGGCGATTTCTTTGAGGCTCATGGTTTGGCGATTCTTACCTCCACTGTCGTGGCAAACGGATATTTTCGCTCCCATGTCGTTCTTCACATAAGCAGAAAAGCTTAAAAACCTTTAGTTGCTACCTATAATTTGCGTGCCTTTCTTTGAGAATCTGCTGTTTCTTCGTGTTTCTTAACATAGCCAGTTTTCTATTTCTTTAACTCGCAAGCTATAAGCCTTTTCAGTTTCAAAAGAGTAGTCTCATGTTACCGACAACATTATTTGATTTTTAAATTTGAAAGCCATTATGGCCTGGTTATTGCCTTTCCCAGTTCTTTGTCAAATCTGCATCAAGTTATGGAGAATTGATATGATGTACAGATGGTTAATACATGTGGGCGAAGCATGTGGGTATTTTCAGGAGAGATTCCAATTTGAAATTTCGCAAGCCTGTTGCAAGTAGACGCCATTTAAAACCTCGTTGAAGGCCAACAACACGTTAAGATGGCAATGCATCTTGATGAACATGCATTAACACTTTCGAGATTTTTGGTTCTATGATTACATGTATTCAAAAAGTTTAGTTTAAGTGTTGCTAAGGAGTGTCATTGGTTGAAAATCTATATGTACTATGGTCCACTATGGGAGACTCGATGATAAATACTTAGTAAGATTGATATCGAAAAAAATTACTCAAAGTATAAGTTCCTTATTGTATCAATTTGTGTAATTTCTTTGCAATATTATTGTTGATGAAAGTCTAATGTCATCCCAAACATATAACTAAATGTTATCTTAAGCTTGAGTAGTATATTACAAGTACTCTTTAGAAAAACAACTAAGTTGTCAAGACTCAAAATACTATCATAATTGACTTAGTCCTACCTATCCATTGAATACTTTCTAATTCAAACAACTTAAAATTCAAAAATCATTGAATTCACCACAAATGGAAATACATCAAATCTTGAAATATCAAATTTCTATATAGTTCAACATTTTTGGTCAAAGCAGAAAAGTGACGTGCACAATGTTGTGAAATTAGGTACAAAAACCAAAAGAGAATTAGCTAATGAATCAGTAATTAGTCCACTATGTCAGGTAGGCTAGAATTTAATTGTGTAAAAGGACTAGTTCATGAATGACAAACTCAGCGCAAATTGCAACTCACCATGATTTTTGATGTCATTTGCGACATGAAATCATGCATTTACTTTTTTTTTTTTCTGACTCGACATGGACACCGCAAAACATGTCGTAATAGGGTTGTTGGATTCCGATGACTAGAAAACGTGTCAAAAAACAATGCCTACGCTGATCAGCAATTACGGACCTTGACCAAATCGTTTCATCATTGGTGTTCCTGGATGCCAATTTAATTAAATATCTTTGGATAATCAGTTATGTCGCTGTAGTATTCATTGTGAACTTTATACACTCTAGTCTGTTTATCATCATACATACATTTACCATGCAAAACATGAGATTATTCTCTCTCTTGGGGAATGATCAAACCTTTTATACTACGTAATTCATTGATTTTGTGGAAATCTATAACGACTAGGCCACCACAAAATTTGGCGTCGTTGCCGGGGAGATGAATTTCACCTTTTGCAATATTTTTAAGTGTATTACGTCTACGAATCTTTCTCATATAATGCATGCCAAGAACATACTCCGAAGCAATTATTGAACATAAACGTTTAGAGCGTGCATATAGGAAGTCTAGAGATTTGTATTTCCAGAATTTGCAAAACTCACCAATTAGAGCAAGATTAACCCCTAAAGCATTTAATGATCTTTTACATGCTACTACAACATTTGTAGATTCATTTGAGGAAAGATCCGTTGAAACACCAAGTTCTACAAATTCGCCTGAATCAGATTCGTCTGATTCTACTTCCAAACCAAGTTCAGACTCTTTGTCCGAGTGAAGTTTAGATTCAGATCCTCCAAGTTCATCTAGTTCACCACCATCTGTTAATATGGCTAATCCAGCGCCACCCACATCTACAAAAATTAGATATGATTTCTTTAAGGGATCATCATCTGAAGGTGCAGATAGTTATATGTCGCAATTTGAATCCATTACCATAGCAAACAAAGAGCAGACGGACGAGGATAAAGTTAGAATTTTGCCAAGTCTTCTGTGGAAGCAGGCTAGGATTTGGTACAGTCAATTAGTACTGGAAACAATTAATACTTGGAATGCTTTAAAAGCAACATTCCTTAAACAATTTAGGGAGATAGGATATTCCACTAGATTGTTGGCTCGGCTTAACTCTGTTGAAAAAAAGCCAAAGGAATCACTTAGGAAATATACTCGTAGGGTTAATAATTTAATAGAAAAGTTAGGAGTTTTACATCTGCAAGCACTATGGCGATTGTATTCAAAACGCACCCAAAGCTAGTGATACCAGTATTACAACTACTAGCTGTTTGAGCGCGAATTGAAGGTCTTCTTCAATTCAATCCATCAGTAATTCTTATTGATTTATGTTATGAGCTGATCCGCAATTTGGGCGAAACAGAAGAAGGACATATTTCCACAACCGTCCGCAATCAAGAGATTGTTATCACAGAGGGGTTTTAATTTTGTGCCTTAGGATTGCCTATGGACGGCAGTATGCCAGTTACTAAACCAGATTTCATTGCGGAGAGCGGAGCTTTTCAAGAAGAGGCTTATCTTGAGAAACGGGGATACAAACTCTCTTACATAAGAGATCCCAATCTCAAGAGCTTCGTTCGATTTGCTCTTGCTTCTATCTTCTTACCGGAGCAAGAGTACACAATTTCAAATACCAATATGGGATACTTGCTGAGAGCTTTAAATGGAGAACAGATTGCCTTCGGACAGATTGCTTTCAGGCAAATTCTATAAATTAATAAAAGTTAATCAGTTCTCCAGGCTGGGTCACTAGATGGGCATTTTATGTATGCATGCTGGTGTGCTGACAATGCAGGAGGATATCAGGATTGCACCAGTACTACTAGAGCTAGCCCCATCAATTGAGGTGGAATCCCAAATGCAGACATCAAAGGCAACCACCATAGCAGCTGTGAAGAATTGAAAAAGATTATCTATGTTAGATATAGGGGTCTTATGTTTTTTACATCAAGCATCTAGGTGTAGGATGTTGATAGGAATAAATTTGGCATAGATGGCAAATTATGCATTTCCACTTGTAATGCCACTATTGAGCCAAAATAGAGTAAGAGGCTAAACACTTGCTAATTAGAGTGTAGACAAGTGTAAAGTTTTTGTTTGATGAATTCCAAGAGGTCCAATAGGATATAGAGGTGGAACCTTGTGAGGTCCAATAGGAAATTGAGGTGTGCTTGAATATAGTCCAATAGAATTAAGAGGTGCATAGATCAATGATCCAATAGGATCAAGAGGTGACAAAATGTGGTCCAATCATAGTTAAGCATAGTGGTAGCTCGTGGACCTACTAGTATCATTGTACTCCTCATTTTGAAATCAATTGATTTGGTGATTTCATGGATTTTGTGAGTTATTGGATTTCTAGCTTTCTCTCTCTACCCGAGAGCTCTTGATGTATTTTCTCTCTCTACCCGAGGAGAGCAGCTTGTTTTTACTTAGATTATTTTTTGAATACTTCCCACATGTGTGAGTGAGAGTTGGAAGTGATTGAATGCATGTAGTAGTGTGTTTTTGCCACAGAATCAAAGATAGATCTTGAATCTCAATCTAGTCTTGATCTTGGTGCATCTACACACCTTAGGAGATCACAAGTACATGTAGTGGACAATCCACACGTGTGAAATTCAACATGGTATCAGAGCCTACCTAAGGTTACCATGCATTTTGATCCATCTAAGTGAAAAATTTTCATCAATCTTGAGCTAGAAATTGTCAAGGCCCATTTTCCTAGCTATCTTGTTCAATCTTGGATCAAAAGAGATCAAAAGGACATTGATTGGGTCTGATCTGGTACTGTACGGAATCAGGTGCTCAGACACGTGTGAGGAACATCCAATTTCAGTTTGGAAGTTCTCTCTCATGTTTGATCCATTTATCTTGCTTGATAGCTTGTTTTGAAGCTATTTTTGTCTAGTTTCTGTTGCAATCAGTTTCATTCCATTTGGTTGAGCCAATCAAAAGTTATAAGCTTTTGAAGAGGGTTAGGTAGGGCACCTAGACCTGGGTGGACACATTTGGTTTGGTCAAGAGATTGCTTGGTTGATCCAAAATCACAGTTGTATGCTTGCCAATCTCATCTATATGTGATCTAGGCACTGTTTTGAGATCTTAGCCATTTTGTTTCATGCAATATAATTGTATTTGAGTCAAATTTGGTTTCTTAGTGTATTTCACACGTGCTAAGAGTGTTGGATCCTAACTTTGCCTATACTCCATCATTTGATGTGAAATAGATCTTGTTTTAGAGAGATTTGTGTAGCTAGTGAGAATCAATTCACAAATGTTGTAAGATCTTTCATAAGAGGAGATAGTACTCAATTATTGGATCCTATTGAAAGTGTGTAACAACATTTATTGTTCATCATCTGAGTTTTCTTCACTTCAAATGTCTTCAATGGGTTCATCCTTGTTGGAACCAAGTGAAAGATTGACCACTTCAAATTATTCAATTTGGAAAATGAGGATGGAGTCCATCTTGATCCTTCAAGACGTGATGGACATAGTTCTTGGCCTTGAAGAAGAACCACAAGTTCTTCAAGAGGTTCAAAAATACAAAAAGAGAGCTAGGATGGCTCTCCACTACATTAAGATGAATGTCTCTAATGAGATATTGAGGGAGATAGGTACTTGTACAGCAGCCAAAGAAGCTTGGGATTGTCTCAAGACTATCTATGAGGCTAAGAATACCTCTAGGCTTCTCACTCTTAGGAATCAAATCTTTCAAAGTAGCCAAAAGAGTGATGAGAGTGCATCTAGTTATGTTTTGAGAGTAAAAGATATTCATAGAGAGCTTGCTTGTATTGGTGATTCCATCAATCAAAATGAGCTAGTTCAAGTCATTCTCAATGGCTTGAGAAGTGAATTTGATAATCTTGTCCAATCCTATGCCATTAAGGAGGAGCTACCAAGTTTGGAGGCTCTCCAAAGTGTGCTAATTTCAGAAGAATCAAGACAAGAGTATAAGCTCTTGAGGATGGACAAGCTTTCTCTCACTCATAATGATGGCAAAGCTCTTTTTGCCAAGGATAAGCACAAAGAGAGGAGCAAGAACCAACATCAACAATCCTCAAGCAAGGACAAAGTCAAATCCAAAGACAAAGATGAGGAGGAAGATGATTCCTCTAATGCTTCATCATCCAAGCTCAAGAAGAAGAAGAAGATCAAGTGCTTTTATTGTGGCAAGAAAGGTCATTATGCCACCAATTGCTTCAAAAAGAAGAATCAACTCAAGCAAGCCAATATTACCAATGAGAAGGAAGACACTATTGCAAGTGATGGAGAGGGATCTCTTATGGTCTCTAGTTTCTCATCTACTCCTTTCAAGAAGGACGGCCTATGGTATATTGATAGTGGAGCCTCTTCACATATGTGTAGCTCCAAGGACTCTTTCTCTTCTATTGCACCTTATGATGGAGTGAAGAAATCAATATACACTGCAAATGATTTTGAATGTCCTATTGAAGGCATAGGGAACATTCCCTTGAAGCTTGCATCCTCTAAAGTTCTTTCTCTCTCTAGAGTTCTTTATGTACCTAAGCTTACCAAGAATCTTATTAGTGTTGGCCAATTGCTTGATAATGGCCTTGATGTAAAATTCAATGTTGATACTTGCACTATCAAGAAGAATGATGAGATACTTGCATTAGGATCTAGATTTGGTGGCATCTATAAACTAGATCCAAATGAGTATGTGAATGCTTGTAATGTTGCTCTTGTGAACAAGCTCTCTATGGAGGAATTATGGCATAGGAGGTTGGGACATCCCAACTACAAATCCATGCTCTCTATGATCAAAGAATCCAAAGCTATTGGCTTGCCAAAGTCATTCTCCAAGAAGATCAAGCCTTGTGAGGCTTGTGCTATTGCTAAATCTCACAAAAAGCCATTTACAAGATCTTCTATCAAAAGCAAGCATCCTTTGGAGTTAATCCACTCGGATGTGCATTTCTCATCAACTACAAGCAAGGGAGGAGCCACTTGTTTTGTTACTTTCATTGATGATTACACAAGATTCACTTGGATATATCTTCTTGCTTCAAAATCTATGGTGTTTGATCATTTCCTTATTTTCAAAGCTTATGTAGAGAAGCAATTCTCATTCAAGATTAAAGCTCTTAGAAGTGATGGAGGTGGTGAATATATCTCCAATAAATTTCAAGACTTTTGTGAGCTTGAAGGCATTAAAAGAGAGTTTTCTTGTGCCTACTCTCCATCTCAAAATGGAGTGGCCGAGAGAAAGAATAGATCTCTATGTGAATGTGCAAAATCTATGAGAATTGAGGCATCTTTGCCCAAAGATTTTTGGGGAGAAGCCATTAATTGTGCAAATTATCTTTGCAATAGGCTCCCACATATAGCTCTTGGAGGAAAGTCACCATATGAAATCTTATTTTTGAAGAAGCCTAAGGTTGATCACCTTAGAATTTTTGGATGCTTATGCTTTGTCCATATGCCCTTGGAAACAAGGAAGAAGGAAGATCCTAGTGCATGCAAAGGGATCATGGTTGGATACTCATCCACCAAGAAGGCCTATAGAGTCTTTATACTCTCTACTTCTCAAGTTATTGAAAGTAGAGATGTTGTCTTTCATGAAGATCAACACTCATCATTTGAAGAGGCCGAGATCAAGAAATCTATGGATGCATCATCAATTATTGATTTTGAAGACAATCATGATGTGATGGGGTCGAGATTTGAAGAAGACTCTCCTCGGATTTTTTCACCAAGAAGATCCATGAGAGATAGATCCGAGCCTAAGAGGCTCTCATATGTTGACAAAGGCAAACAAGTGGATCTTGATTCCACTAATTATGTTTTTTATGTCTCTCATGAAGAGCCAAAGAATGTACAAGAGGCACTTAATACCAAGGAGTGGTATGATGCCATGAAGCAAGAGTATGATGCATTGATCACCAACAATACTTGGGAACTTGTGGATCCTCCTTCCAACAAGCATGTGATTGGTTGCAAGTGGGTATTTCGGATCAAGTTCAATCATGATGGCACCATTAACAAGCATAAAGCAAGATTATGTGCCAAAGGATTTGCTCAAATCCATGGTCTTGATTATGAGGAAACCTTTGCACCCGTTGCAAAGATGGTGACAATAAGAATTCTTATTTCTCTTGCTTGTTTTTTCAAGTGGAAGGTGTTCCAATTAGATGTATCCAATGCTTTTCTAAATGGTTATCTTGAGGAGGAGATCTATATGGAACAACCTCAAGGATTCATCAAGGATGAGTCCAAAGTGTGCTTGCTCTTCAAAAGTCTTTATGGACTCAAGCAAGCACCAAGATCATGGTATTCAAGACTTAACTCTTTCCTTATGTCACTAGGATTTACTCTTAGTGACTATGATCCTTCCATGTATCTAAAGTTTGTTGATAGCAATATTGTCATTCTTCTAATTTATGTTGATGACATTATTCTTTGTGGAAGTTGTATCAAGCTAGTTGATGAAACCAAGCTAGCACTTGGATGTGAGTTTAAAATGCAAGATCTAGGAGAGATACATTACATCCTAGGCCTAGAAATTGATTTTTATGAAAATCATGTCTTTATATGCCAATCTAGATATGCTCACTCTATGTTGAAAAAATTCCATATGGAAAATTCTAAGAGCATAGATACTCCAATGGAGCAAATTGTAAAAGATCCTAATAAAGGTGATGAAATATCCTTTGAGGACATCACACTTTTTAGGAGTCTTGTAGGCTCCTTGATTTGGCTTACCATTACTAGGCCCGATCTTAGTTTTTGTGTGCACAAATTGAGTCAATTTATGCAAGAACCTAAGATCCATCATTGGAAGATGGCCAAGAGGATTTTAAGATATGTATCTTCATCTTGTGATTTTGGTCTACTCTATAAAAGTGAAGATCTATCCATTATTGGCTATTCGGATTCGGACTTTGCAAGTGACAAAATGGATCGAAAGTCTATTAGTGCATACACTATCTTTCTTGGAGGCAATCTAATATCTTGGCTTTCCAAAAAGCAAGATACTATATCTCTCTCTTCATGTGAGGCCGAGTTCAAAGCACTCACTACAACTACCAAAGAAGTGCTTTGGATCAAGAGGTTATTAATGGAACTAAAGTGCATCAAGGAGGATGATCTACCAATGATCAAGTGTGATAACATCTCGGCCCAAGCTCTTGCCAATAATCCCATATTTCATGCAAGAAGCAAGCACATAGAAGTGGCACACCATTTTGTGAGAGAAAAGCTTATTGGAGGAGAAATCTATTTGGAGCATGTCAACTCGTCCTCTTGTATTGCCGATCTACTCACCAAGCCTTTGAGCAAAAGTGCTTTCATCAAGCATAGATCTAATCTTGGAGTTATATCAAGATCAATGCTCAAATCTTCATAGATAATTTTTTAGGAGGAGTGTGAAGAATTGAAAAAGATTATCTATGTTAGATATAGGGGTCTTATGTTTTTTACATCAAGCATCTAGGTGTAGGATGTTGATAGGAATAAATTTGGCATAGATGGCAAATTATGCATTTCCACTTGTAATGCCACTATTGAGCCAAAATAGAGTAAGAGGCTAAACACTTGCTAATTAGAGTGTAGACAAGTGTAAAGTTTTTGTTTGATGAATTCCAAGAGGTCCAATAGGATATAGAGGTGGAACCTTGTGAGGTCCAATAGGAAATTGAGGTGTGCTTGAATATAGTCCAATAGAATTAAGAGGTGCATAGATCAATGATCCAATAGGATCAAGAGGTGACAAAATGTGGTCCAATCATAGTTAAGCATAGTGGTAGCTCGTGGACCTACTAGTATCATTGTACTCCTCATTTTGAAATCAATTGATTTGGTGATTTCATGGATTTTGTGAGTTATTGGATTTCTAGCTTTCTCTCTCTACCCGAGAGCTCTTGATGTATTTTCTCTCTCTACCCGAGGAGAGCAGCTTGTTTTTACTTAGATTATTTTTTGAATACTTCCCACATGTGTGAGTGAGAGTTGGAAGTGATTGAATGCATGTAGTAGTGTGTTTTTGCCATAGAATCAAAGATAGATCTTGAATCTCAATCTAGTCTTGATCTTGGTGCATCTACACACCTTAGGAGATCACAAGTACATGTAGTGGACAATCCACACGTGTGAAATTCAACAGCAGCCACATCATCATCATCATCATCAAGTCAAGGGAGCATGGTGAGGATGACTTCGCCATCATCCCGATACACACCACTGTCCAGCAAAGAAGGAAATAGTAATGCAGAAGAGGAGGCGGAGGACACTGTTGATCAGGAGCATAATCAGGCTAAAATACCACAAGAGCCAGAACCACAAAGAGTAGAACAACTTTCTGATGACCAGCAGGGCAGCGAAAGCAACGTTGAGGAACCAATCCTCGATGCCGAGGTATATCAAAAGGTTTTTGGAACACTATTGCCAAATACTCGGGCAGCTATTCAGCATCTTGCTAGCTTGGAGAAGGTATCCAGGAAGCTGGGGTCCAAGTATGAAAGAGTCTGAGCAGACCTCACCCAAAAAGATATAGAGCTGAACAAAAAAAAGGCTGAGTTGGCCTATAGAAATGAGGAGCTTGAAGCAGCCAATGCGGAGCTGAGCAAAAAAGATACAGAACTTGAAGAAGCGAAAGGAAGGCTGGGATGACACGCTCGAAGTGTTGGAAGAAATGCAAGAGCAGTCCAACGCCTTCGAAAGTGAGAACATACTACTTAAACAACAACTTCAGACCCTGCAGGCTTCTTTGCAGGAGGAGAGATGAGTGCGAACTACTCTTTAGAGTAGCAATGCGGAGCTAAGCAATGAACTCAACAGTACTCAGGAATCAATTGTCCAACTACAAAATTCTGTAGAAATGTTAAAGAAAGGCAATCAGATATACAAGAACCAGGTCGAAGAGGCAATACTGTGGCGAATCAGCGTCGAAGTCACACTCGGTGCCTGCGTATCTCATGGCAGGTACCGAATTGATCCGGTAGCATGGATCCAGGAGAGGATGATCCAGACCTTCCAGATGCAATATCTGCAGCCATAGATGATTGCTTATGAGAATATGAAGGAAGAATTAGAAGAGGCCAACTTCCAATCAGGCCAAATGCAGATTTCTGATGCGGAAGAACCAGCGCAAGGACAAGATCAGGAGACGCAGACAGATGAGCCAACACCAGTAATGTCAGAAAAGGCCATCCAAACAGATACCATCTGCAAGCAGATCTGAGAGATCAAGAAACACAGACTGAAACCAAGGATGCTGCAGAGGTACAAGCTATTGAAGACCAACCTGAGGCGTTAAGCGTCATTCCATACCAAGCCCAGGCGTCACCAAGTGGAGCAGTTGTAAAGAAAAACAAGATTGTCTACTCACTACTAAGGTCAGAATTTCAGACATTTCATCAGAAACTAACTTTTTTTATTCCACCTTTTTGTAGTCCAGAACTCCAATGGAGAATGGATTACCTTTTTTTATCTAAACTTTTTGGTTACACAAAAGAACAATGGGAGAACCCTTGGACTTTTTCTAACATAAATACTTTATGGTCTAGACTAACTATACATAAAAAAGAAATCCTCGTCCTTGCCATTGTTCTAAACAAGTTCAATGTGCAAACTAACTATATTCATGTGGTCGTAGGATCCTTGTATATATACATCTTAGAATACCTAAGAACATTTGAGAATAATATTTTTTCAGCATTGGATGAGTATTTGAATAAGTTAGAATCAATTAACATTTTTGATGTAAAGAAGTTGTTTCTAACTCTAAATCAGTTCCTTCCCGAGTTACTCATCAGTTTTTATTCCCTGATCTATGGGAAATCTACACAGATTGGAAAACTAACTATTCTTTTGGAGGAAGTAAAAGCAAATAATATACTTCGCTCCACTAACCCAATAACTCGACCATATTATACTTACAGCCATGTAAATATTGCTTCTCTCATTTCGTATGCCCTCCTATCTGTTCAACAATTGTATATTAAAGCGAAATTTCCCGAATATACATATGCTGCCCTTTCACTAACTGTCCCTTCTGCCGAGATGTCTGAAATCCTGACCGAGGATAGTTGGTATACCCATCTTGTTAATAATACATTAACTGATAACCCCCTTGCACCAACCGGCAATCAAGGAATGAGTGGTTATCCAAATTTGTCATTCCAAGAAGACTACAACCAGAAGAACAACTCTTTCCTAGCAACAAAAGGACTGACATTGGAGCAAAAAAATGAAGAGAATGACGCCCAAGCCAAGGCTATTTTCCACAGCAAGCCAGCTAGCCGAAAGCGACAAGGAAGGACATAAATCAGATTGTTTGCGAGCCGTTGCATAGCTGAGGAAGGAGATTTGTGGAGTCTTATGATCTCACATTATCCAAACTTTGTCATATACTGTAAAAAATTTCAATTTCCATATATATAGAATGTGCTTTAGTGCCTAAATACATGTAAAGGCCTATTTCGCACTTTGTAAATTCATATTTTGAGTAGAGGTTGCGACGTTCTAAAGAGACGCAATAGAAGTTCAGAACCAACATTTGACGGTTCGTAAGCGACATTGAGGCTGAAGAACATTCCTGTAAGGATAGCACTATGTGCCATTGTACATACGCATTTCTACGCAGAGCTGAGTATCAATAGAGAGCGAAGAGCAAGTTCTTATAGCTTGAACATTCTTTCCTTCTGTTATCTCTCATAGAATTACTTCTTATCATTTGTGCGAACACAATCTGTATGATCTGTGATTGATTGTGATACTGTTTTGTTTGCGTCACACACATTTCTTAATCAAACACAAAAAATTAGTTTTAGCAAAAATTCCTTCAACTCTGAATGAGCTATGTGTTCAGATAATGGGGTTTATTGAGGCTCTGTCTTATTTGCTTCCTGCGATAAAAAATAATTCTTTGTGTTTGATTAAGCAGGACTTTTAGCTAATGTGATTCTGCTTGATGAATCTAATTGCTAGTTGCTGTCAATTCTGACTGTTTTCCTGATGCCTGAAGAGCCTAAAAGATAAAGTAATTCTTACAATTACAGACCTTGACCAAATCGTTTCATCATTGGTGTTCTTGGATGCCAATTTACCCAAATATCTTTGGATAATCAGTTATGTTGCTATAGTATTCATTGTGAACTTTATACACTCTAGTCTATTTATCATCATACATACATTTACCATGCAAAAGATGAGATTATTCCCTCTCTTGGGGAACGATCAAACCTTTTATACTACGTAATTCATTGATTTTGTAAAAATCTATAACGACTAGGCCACCACATTAGTAGAGGATATCCACGTGGACGTCAGATTGCAACGTCCACATGGATGTAGCAATCCGACATCTAGATGGTCGTCACATTTCAACATCCAGAAGTGACTTGTCCAGACATGTGCTTGATGTGGTGCGATAATTTGGGTGACATGGACGTCATAATGTGACACACAATATCAGTGTCGGATTTGGACATCTGTTATAGTTTTCAACAGACGAAAAGGTGCCCAAAATTGATCGACAAATGTTCTATGGATCACCGATGCCTGTCTGATGTACAAGTATCCCCATCAAATCCAACATATAATTATCTATCAGATTCAAATGTCCTAAAGCATATTTTAAAAAATAAAAAATCCATAAAAAACATGTTATTTTTGTCCAAAAAGTGAGACTTGAGGACCTTGAATAGATCTACCACAACCTACATGCATGAGAGGTTGCACACTACCAAATTACTCTTGATCAACTTGGATTTTGATGAGCTATCAAACACAATTTGGATCTAGGCAACAGCTCTTGATGTTTATGTTGCGAAATAAATTGATATGTTCCCACTATTTTAAGAAACGTTTAGTCGACCAATTTGTACTTAACACAGAGACGGTATACGCACCACCGGCCAGTATCTGCACGACATGTGTCATGGCACATCAGCATGTTTGAACACATGTTGCGTGACATGTGTTAATTTTTTGTCAGCCGATCTAACATGTGGCCATGCATTGTTTTTCTTGAAGCCATATTGACACGTGTCCGGCAGACGGTATGGCCCACATGTGGCCATGCATTGTTTCTCTACCAATTTGCGCTCAACACGAAGATGATATACACACCACTGGCCAATATTTGCATGACATGTGTCATGGCACATCAACATGTTTGAACACATGTTGCACGACACATGTTAATTTTTTGTCAACTGATCTAACATGTGGCCATGCATTGTTTTTCTTGAAGCCATACTGACATGTGTCCGGCAGAGGGTATGGCCCACATGTGGCCATGCATTGTTTCTCTTGAAGCCCAAATGGCACGTGTCAACGTGTATAAGAGAGGGTATGACCCACTCTCTCTCTCTCTCTCTCTCTCTCTCTCTCTCTCTCTCTCTCTCTCTCTCTCTCTCTCTCTCTCTCTCTCTCTCTCTCTCTCTCTCTCTCTCTCTCTCTCTCTCTCTCTCTCTCTCTCTCTCTCTCTCTCTCTCTCTCTCTCTCTCGCTCCCTTGGGCTCCCTCGCTGCTGCTACTGCCTCTGCTCCGCCTTCTCTGCTGTTGCTGTCTCTGCTGCGCTGCTGCTGCTCACTGCCTCTCCTCCCTTTTCTCTCTCTCTTTCTTTGTGTTTCTTCTCTATCTATGTATGTTCTGTATCTCTGTCTCTCATCTGCAATAATTGTGCATGAATTTTTGTAGAAAAATTAGCTTGCCAACGAGCTACTATATGCTTCAATTCAGCATCTTTCTGTGACTCTTCCCTAAGAAATTCAGAAAAAGAACTTTCACCCGATTCACTGTGCATAGGTGTGATTCAAATCTATCTACTACCAGGTCGGCGAAGAATAATACCAAAAATGGAAGGCCCAAGTGATTGTTCATCTAGTTGATGGTAACCTTTTATAATCAATAAGTTGGGCGAAGCTTTTCCAAAAGATCAGTTGTCATATTGTTATATTTTTGTCAAAAAAGTCTCTTTTTTTGTAAAAATACCAGTATAACTCTTGATTCTTCACTAGATTCTTCGCCAAGTTTTCAAATTATTCAATTTATGGTAAGTGATCATTTTTGAGTTCGACGAACATTCATCTGATCAGGATCATAGAAAATCTCTATAAACTACAGAACTATGTTTTTTTTGTGTCAGGTGATGAGAAAATCTATGCTCTGACACCACTATTGAAAGTGATCTCAATCCCAATAAGGGTGCAATGGATATCCATATACGAATTGTTTCGTCCTCTGGTTCCCTTTGTTGAGATTCTCATAGAAACAAACCCAGATGGAATTCGATTCTGTCCTCGGGTCTACTGTCCTCTCTGTGACAAGATCTACAATCCTCCAATTAGGTGAGGCCAAAACACTTTTGACCTACATTGAATTTACTTATGCATTCGACAAGGTGAAACCAATGTGCGAAAAAAGATTGAAACCAGCTGATTACAAACATACAACTATCAAACAATTAAGCATTCGATCATGTTCAAGACAAGAAACTCTTCTGCATAAAAACATCTACTACTATTATCAGAGAATTCCTTAAGCGTTGTTGTGACAAACCACACAGCGCATCGACGCGAAAGAAACTCTGTCTTTTGCGAATCAAAAACTTGTCACGCTTACTAGCAGACTTCTTGAACCTTAGCTTGCTGGCTACACAGTGCTCAGCTTACATTGGTATATATATGGTCAATCTACTATGACTACATAATTAATCATCAGGATCTACATGTATGTAGAGAGGAGGACACGATTACTGAGATCAGGAGATTACAAGAATGGCTGATTAGGCATGTCCTAATGGTATCCTGTCAATCTCCGGAGGATGACGTCCTCCTGGTACTTTTGCAATCTCATCTGTCCTTTCACGTGTGAAGATCCACCGCCGTTTAGGTTTTCATGTCTTTCCTGTGCCTTTGGCTTTGCCATTAGGTCGCCTTGGGTCCACGAACCTTTTATCTTCTTGTTCGTGTTCATGTTTGACTGTCATATTCGAGTTCGTTTGACTGTGGTCTTCGTGTCTTCGGTCCTCAAAGTTTTTCTGTTCGTGTTCGTGTTCGTGTTTTCGGTCCTTGAAGCTTTTCTGTTCACGTTCGTCTTCATGTCTTTGGTCCTCAAAGCTTTTCTATTCGAGACCACGCAGCTCCCTTGTTTCTCGTCTGCCTTGAGCTCTAAAGCTATCATCGCTTTGTGGCCAGAAACTATTTGTTTCTTCAACTCCCTCTCATAGCGTGGTAGCTTTATAACTCCTAGACTCTTCCTCTGCCTGTCGAACAAACCTTTGTCTAGGGCCTTGGTGAAGATGTCCGCCACCATTTGCTTCATGCCAATGAAGTTGGTCTTCAATTCCCTTCTAGTGATCAGGTCCCTTATCAAGTGATACTTGATTACGATGTGTTTCATTCTTGAGTGGAACACAGGATCCTTCATCAGGTGAATTGCAGAAGTATTGTCCATCTGCAGAATCAATGGCTCTTGGTTAGTTTCATTCAATCCGTCGAGGAACTGTCTCAGCCATGTGATTTCATTGTCCATCTTCATGGCTGCAACGTATTTTGCTTCACAGGATGATTGAGCTATAATGGTCTGCTTCTTGTTGATCCAAAGAACTGCTATGCCTGCTGCAATGGTGCACCCTCCTGAGACACTTTTACAGTCGTCCTTGAGAGATGCCTAGCTAGCATCACTGTAACACGAAGACTGCATCTTACTCACCTCAACACAATGTAATAGCTGAATGAAGAAATCACACACTTATGGAAACTGCAAGGTGTATGATGGCTCATGCGAAATCACCAAAACAGTTGTGGGCAGAAGCAGTGGCTACATCAAATTATCTTCAGAATCGTATTCTGAAATCTCGAATACCGAATAAAACTCCTCATGAGATATGGTGGAAGACGAAGCCAAATCTAGCACATGTTCGGACATTTGGATGCACAATGTATATGCACATACCAGATAAGTTGAGAAAGAAACTCGATGAAAAGACCAAACAAGGTTTTCTGGTAGGATTCGAGTTACATTCATCATATTATTGTGTCTATGTACCAGGAATTGGCAAGATAAAAGTTCTTCGAGATGTTAAATTTGATGAGACAAAATACATTGCAGACAGTGATCTAGTCAGCTGTGAAATTCTCAGAAACTATTATGAGCTACCAATCACGACAAAAGTTAAACAAGTAAAAGATGAAAGAGAATTACCAGATTCAATGGAAGATCAAGGTTGAGTACCTGACAGACTCAAATCGCGAGCACGAATTCTAGCAAAAAGCTCAAATCAAAATCGAACTCGAAGCCTACAGAATCGAACTTGAAACCACATGTGAGAAGATCTGACAGACAACAAAAACCACCAGAAAGATATGGTTAGGATGTTTTTAATACAACCATCAAATTTTGTAGATTCTCTGACGAATCTCAAACATTCGAGGAAGTTGTTGATGGACTAGATAAAGATCACTGACAATGGAGGACGAAACGTCATCCATGTATAAGAACAGTGTACGGACACTTGCACCTATACATGATGGCAGAAAACCAGTCAAGTGCAAGTGGATCTACAAGATCAAAATAGGTCCTGATGAAGAGAACATCAGATACAAGGCGAGGTTAGTTGCTAAAGAATTTTCACAGAAGTATGGAATCGACTACATTGATACTTTTTCACCGATAGTCAAACATACATCAATTCATTTGTTATTCGCGTATGCAATGGCTCATGATCTGAAAATCCATATTGTGGATGAGAGAACTGCTTCCTTGCACGCAAAATTGGAAGAAGACTTATTCATGGACCAACCACTTGGTTTTGTAAGCCAAGAATATCCTTAGAAAAGGATGTCACATTTAGTATTATAATATTTTAATAATAAAAAAGGCATCTTGAAAGAATTCTTAAAGGGTCTTTTTGGAACTCAAAACTCCTCTAATGTCACAATCATATAATCCTTTGAGTTGATGAATGTGAAAAATTCAGCAACTTCACATGTGTGGGGAACCACACCAAAAGTGTGAATGATCTTTACCATGTTTTATGGTAACACACAAATCACCTGCAGAGTGATATTACAATCTACCAACAGATCTGAGGCTAGAGCACAATCTAGAATGCTACAGATCAAAGCTACACTAATTTCTCACAAATAGGGAAAGAGTTAGAAATCAGTTTTGATCTGATTATTATAAGCTTCAAATGTGATACTGTAATAAATGTACAGACTATTTTCAGTACTGATCAGGACGTGACCCACTATCATTATATCAGTCGGGCACTTGTCCCGTAGCCGACTACTTGGGTTAGCCGAGTAGCTGTGAGAGATTTCAACTAGTTTAGTCTAGTTTAGTCACATATTGGTAAATTGTCAATAAGAGGCCAAAACTCATTTTAGACATAGAGATAAACTCTTTGAAGTTATATTAGTTAAAATACATTCAATAAACACTTCTTGAAAGTGTGGGAAAGTTGGTAGTCGAGTTTGAGAGAGATTGAAATTCGAACTTTGGGTACATTGAATCTAGACCCAAAAATAGTAGGGTTTACATTTTGGAGGGAAAGCCAAGTGGCCAAATAGGGTTTGAAACTCTATAAAAGTATGTAAGTCATGGAGAGACACATCTTCTCTCTTCTCTCTTTCATTTCATCATTATACATGGTTCTCTTTGGGTTTTACTACTCATTGGTGCACTATCTTGGTGATATCTTGCAATCTTGTGTGTAGAATGCTCATATTTTGCTATTCTCAGTTCCACACGTGTGAAATATAGTAGGGTACTGTAATTGTACAGACATCAAGGATATTTTATGTTTTGGTTCATGTTTGATCAGTATCTCTTAGAGTTTGCATCTCATTTTGTATGTAGATGCTGATTTTTCTACATTGGCAGGATTGTTGGTTTGTTCCTTATTGTAACCAAAGATCAGGGACATGGATTGGATCTTGAATGATCTGAAATCCTTCACATGGTATCAGAGCTCTTGTGTTTCAGGTTATGAAAGCCATCTTTAGCAAGGATTTGGAGGAGTTATCAATGCTAGAGCATGCTAGATTGATCTCTACTCAAAAATCAACATTTTTGCATATGTAGATTGGATCTTTTGTAGGTCAGAACTCAATATAGGGTTATATACTTGATCAATTCCGACTTCACACTTGGCTTACTGGATTTATATGACTTTTGGTGCATTAGGAAGGTCTCATTGGAGTCTACAAGAAGATATATCAAGTTTCTAAAAATTGTATATAGAATTTGAGATATTCACTTTTTTGTGATTTTGTCAAAACCCTATTTTTGATTGGATCTCTAGTTTGTGAGGTTACTGAACTTCGTTTGAGTGTGTTTCAATCTTATGAAGTGGCAAGAATCATTAGATTGAGGATAGATCATAGGTTGATCAAGATTTCACTATTCTATGTGTTGATTTTCTAGTTAGAAGTGCTAGAAGAGATTTGAGAGGTTCCATATCTTTGTGATTTCTTCTTGAGTTCATTTGTAGACATTCAAGAGAATGCTTTGTGCATTGGAACAAGTTGAAAGGAGAATATCAGGTCACTTCAACATGGCTACAAGTGGAGGCTTTATGTTGGAGAGCAATGATAGGCCTACCTCAATCAACTATTCTACTTGGAAGGTGAGGATGGAGTCCTTATTGGAGATGAATGAGTTGATGGAGATTGTTGCAGGTGTGGAGGAGAGGCCTCAAGCACCTCAAGATCAAGTGAGGTATTACAAGTGAGCAAAGAAAGCTCTACACATGATTAAGATGAATGTTACCAATGAACTTCTCAAGGAAGTTGGTAAGTGCACATCATCTTTGGAGGCTTGGGAAGCTTTGAAGAAGCTTTATGAACTCAAGAGTTCTTACTCTTAGGAGGCAAATCTTTCAGAGTTTGCAAAAGAAGGAAGAGAGTACTCATGCTTTTGTTTTGAGGGTTAAGGCATTCAATGATGAATTAGCATGATGAGGATCAAGGTGGTGGTGATTCTCTTTTGATGTGTTCTTCAAGTCCAATATCAAGTGAAGGTGACAAAGATTCATGGTGGATTGATAGTGGAGCTAGTTCACACATGACTAGTCACAAGGAGTTATTTACTTCTTTGGTCACTTATGATGGAGCCAAGAAAGCAATTCACATGGCCAATGGTGGTGAATGTGTGATTGAAGGTATTGGTTCATTTCCTATTTGTCTCTCTACTAATAGGAAAGCAAGACTTGATGGTGTTCTTTACATTCCTTCACTTTCAAAGAATTTGTTAAGTGTTGGTCAAATGATAGAGAAATGATACATGGTAAAGTTTAGTGGTGATGCTTGTTTCATTACAAAAGAAGAAATCTTGGTTGCTAGGGGCAATAGACAAGGTAGACTTTTCAAGCTTGATTCTTTTGTTATGGAAAACAAAAAGGATGGAATGGAAAAGGAGATTGGTCTCAACAACAAGATCTCATCAAAGCTTGATCTTGATCTTCCATAAAGGTTAGTGAAAACAATGTCACCATCATAAATCAAAAGATAGATTTCAAACTTTCCATCCAATTTGAAGTAGAGTAGGTGAAGATGAGTATCAAACCTAATAAATCCAGCCTTTTTGAGTCCATAACAAACCTCAATAAGCTCACCAATGAGATCTCCATTGCCTTGAAAAAATTGCCTCTCGATTTGCTCCATGTAGTCTTCTCCAACCAACCTTTTGCCATCTTGATCATGAGTGATCAATTTACAATCATAGAATCCTTTGAGTTGATGAAGAGATGTGAGATCCATGCCTTGGATCTTCCCAATAACCAATCTTCCATTGCTCTTTCCTTCATAAGACTCTCTCTTAATGATTGCATCATAAGAAGTAGAAACCTCAAAGACAATAGAAGCCATGAAAAAAATGATTAGTACCTTCAACATAAGGATGATTGAAGTACTCTCTTTTTTCAAACAAGAACTTCTACTCAATGTTTTAGGTAATGAGTCATATAATAATAATTCTTCCTCATTATCATTCACAATGATATCATTCAAAGTACATCCTACTTTGAACTCTTCACATACTTCTCTTCTCCTTGACTTGTGACTATCTCCCTCACCAAGTCTCTTGGTAGAACCATTTGGTCTACTCTGTTTATGAAGACATGTGACTCCACTTGCTGCAAAAATGACTTTCTTGGACTCATCACAAAAGAATATAGAAGAACCATCTCCTTCATGCATGCACCTAGCAACATCTTTTTCCATATGATCAAAGAAATCATTAACAACAATCTTTTCCAAGGAAGAACCTTCACCTCCTCCCTGATAGCATAAGATTGCACAAAATTTGTATACTCCTCTCTAAGTCCATTAAGGACTACTTGAACAAGTTGACTGTTCTCTAGAGTATCTCCTATGCATGCTATCTCTCTATGAAGATCTTTAACTCTCATTACAAAACTTGAAGCACTTTCATCAACTTTTTGAAAACTAGAAAAGATCTAATTTCTAAGAAAAAAGAAGTCTTGATGTGATCTTTGTTTTCAGAAATGTTCTTAAAGGTTTCCCAAGTATGCTTGGCTGAGGTACATGAACTTATTTCTCTCAACATCATCAGAGATGTTCAATTTGATGATATGACGAGCAATTCTTGCTCTTTTCTTGAACCTTTGAGCCTCATCAAAACTTTAGGTTCAACTTTAATTCCTAATACTATGTCCATTACACCATAAAGAGCCAACAAAGATTCTTTCCTATCCTTCCAAACTGAATAGTTGGAGGTATCTAGTCTCTCACTAGCTTCAAAGAAAAAATCTCCTACAGATGCCATGAATGTGAATACTCCTTGTAAATTGGACAACAAAATGGAATTGCATGTGTTGCTTCTCTTTCACTATAGGAACCAGATCCTATGCAAAATCTTGCAACAACTATGTGAGATCTTGCTCACAATAGAAACTCAATCAAATTGAATCTGTTGCTACTTTTTCAATCTAGAATCTAACTTGAAAAGTTGATCCAACCTATTGAAATCATGCCATAGAATATGTGAGAATATCTCACAACAGAGAACCAATCAACTTGAATTTGGATCTAGCCTCTATTTACTGATGAAGCACTTACAATTCTGATGTCAAATTTTCCCACGAGTTTCAAATGAATGAAAAACACTCTAGAAACACACATGCAACTCAAACACAACCCTTTGTGTGAAATGATGTGACTATGACAACAAAAACTTGTCTTATCCAATTCTATCTTTGATTGAGTACACAAATTGTGAATGATGAATCATGCATGCAATATATTCAAATAAAAAAGTGTCTACTCGGATTTTGGGTCTCTCCCTACCCTTCTTTAAGAGCTTATAAATCCTACTATGGGCATCAGAATGAATTGAAACCAATTGCAATGGAAAGTAGACTCTTCTAGCGTTCCAACAAGCTACCATGTCAGTACCTTTGGACCTAGCATCAAGGAAATAGAATGAAATGATGTATTCTCTGTTCTGGACTGAAAATATCAGTTCTAACCTCATTTATCCAAAAACTATTAAAGAATAGATAGCAAAAAAGTGCTAAATAGCTTCCTAGCTTGAATTGTCACAAAATTCTTCATACACCTGATGTTAGTAGCATTCAAAGCATGGTATGGCTATGATACCATGTGAAAAATCCAGCAACTTCACACGTGTGGGGAACCACAACAAAAGTGTGAATGATCTTTACCATGCTTTATGGTAGCACACATATCACCTGTAGAGTAATACTACAAGATACCAATAGATCTGAGGCTAGAGCACAATCTAGAATGCTACAGATCAAAGCTACACTAATTCCTCACAAATAAGAAAAGTACACAAGCAAAATAATGTATGAAGAAGACACCAATCTGGAGTTAGAGAGAGAATATAATTACAAGCAAAATAGAATGAGATCCAATTTTGACGTTATGACCTTACCAAAGCTTGATTCATCATTATAAATGAATGAGAACCATATGTACATATATAGGAGAGCATAAATTCTTGGAACTACTAGCATTCAATGCATTCCCTATACTTATTCAAGTGTAAACTACTACCATATTGACACTTAACAGCTTGCATGCAGAAATTGCACCTAACTTCTACCTACTTTCTCCAAATGTCAATTTTTCAACTATGAACCTACAATTCTACTTACATGTGTCCATTAGAGTATTTGCATGCTATGCATGTCTCAATAGAAACTTAGGACACAATAATTTATGATCCTCCAATTCCATATTTGACCAATTCTATGTGTAAATCTACATGCATGTCAATCTAGACATTGTGAACATTGTTGCATGTCATACTAGACCAACTAGACTTTTTGCATGTCATTGGAACTTGACCTACCTAACTCAAACTTGTCCTATTCTACAAGGATATGTGCTCAATTCAAACACCTTGAATATGACACTCAATTTACATGGGTAGAACCCCCAAAATCAACATATGTAAGATAGATATGTTTTACAATTCTTCACAATGAAGAGATGTGAGATCCATGCCTTGGATCTTCCCATGAACCAGTCTTCCATTGCTCTTTCCTTCATAAGACTCCCTCTTAATGATTGCATCATAAGAAGTAGAAACCTCAAAAACACTAGAAGCCATGAAAAGAATGATTAGTACATTCAATATAAGGATGATTGAATTACTCTCTTTTTTCAAACAAGAACTTCTACTCAATGATTTAAGTAATGACTCATATGATAATGATTCTTCCTCACTATCATTCACAATGAAATCATTCAAAGTACATCCTACTTTAGATAATTCACATACTTCTCTTCTTCTTGACTTGTGACTATCTCCCTCACCAAATCTCATGATAGAAACATTTGATCTACTCTCGTTATGAACTTGCTACAAAAATGACTTTCTTGGACTCATCACGAAAAAATGTAGAAGAACCACCTTCTTCATGAATGCACCTAGCATCGTATTTTTCCATATGATCAAAGAAATCATTAGCAACAACCTTTTTCAAGGAAGAACCTTCACCACTTCCATTGATGAAGTTAGCTCTTTCCTTACCTTTTGCATGCTTGCACTTGCCATGAAGAACCATTGAAGAACCATCATTATCCTCATAGATAGCCTAGTTAGCACAAAGATGAACATCTCCAAGAAGCATATTAGATCTTGACCTAGATCTAACATAAGAAAGCTTGTTAGACTTTGCATAAGATCCACCAATCTTATTGATGCTAAAAGGTAACTTTGGAAAGTTGAGACCAATCTCCTTATCCATTCCATTCTTTTTGTTAGCCATAACAAAAGCATCAAGCTTGAAACATCTACCTTGTCTATTGCCCCTAGCAACCAAGATTTCTTCCTTTGTAATGAAACAAGCATCACCACCAAACTCTACCATGTATGCTTTCTCTGTCATTTGACCGACACTTAACAAATTCTTTGAAAGTGAAGGAATATAAAGAACACCATCAAGTCTTGCTTTTCTATTTGTAGAAAGAAAAATAGGAATTGAACCAATACCTTCAATCACACACTTACCACCATTGGCCATGTGTATCACTTTCTTGGCTCCATCATAAGTGACCAAAGAAGCAAAGAACTCCTTGTGACTAGTCATGTGCGAACTAGCTCCACTATCAATCCACCATGAATATTGTCACCTTCACTTGATATTGGACTTTGACCTATCTTTCTTCTTACTAACAAAAGAAGAAGTCTCACCTTGATCTTGACCCTGGGATGATGGCGAAGTCATCCTCACCGTGCTCCCTTGAGTTGATGATGATGATGATGATGTAGCTGCTACGGTGGTTGCCTTTGATGTCTACATCTGGGATTCCACCTCAATTGATGGGGCTAGCTCTGGTAGTACTGGTGCAATCCTGATATGCTCCTGCACTGTCAGCACACCAGCATGCATACATAAAATGCCCATCTGCTGACCCAGCCTGGAGAACTGATTAACTTTTATTAATTTACAGAATTGCTTGAAAGCAATCTGTCCGAAGGCAATCTGTTCTCCATTCAAAGCTCTCAGCAGGTCCCATATTGGTATTTGAAATTGTGTACTCTTGCTCCGGTAAGAAGATATAAGCAAGAGCAAATCGAACGAAGCTCTTGAGATTGGGGTCTCTTATGTAAGAGAGTTTGTATCCCCGTTTCTCAAGATAAGCCTCTTCTTGAAAAGCTCCGCTCTTCGCAATGAAATCTGGTTTAGTAACTGGCATACTTTCGTCCATAGACAATCCTAAGGCACGACAATAAAACCCCTCTGTGATAACAATCTCTTGATTGCGAACGATTGTGGAAATATGTCCTTCTGTTTTGCCCAAATTGCGGATCAGCTCATAACATAAATCAGTAAAAATTACCGATGGATTGTGGTTGTAATACTGGTATCACTGGCTTTGGGTGCATTTTGAATACAATCGCCATAGTGCTTGCAGATGTAAACGAGCAATGGCAGACAAGAGCTTGATCGCAACAATTCGCAATTCGGAGAGCAAGAGTGATGGAAAGTGGTAGCAACAACAACTGAAGTCTTTGAGGTTCTAGGCGTATTGATGGTATTTCGACGGATTAGACTAATATTAAATGGAAGCGTGTCCTTTGTTTTGAAGGTACATACTCAATAAAAAACAAAAATAAATAAATAAATAAATAAACAAAATACACGAATGCTTCGCTTGGTAAATCAAAGGTGTCGGAAGGTAGAAAGTCCCAAAAAATGCAAAGGTAAGTGTCACAATTTCCGTATTTCTAAAATGGTAAATTCCAATGTAGTGTCAGGTTTTTCGCAAAGTATAAAATGTAGCGAAGGTCTTGGGTTTTTCGCAATACAAAAAATGCAGCATGCTTCGGCATTTTCGCTAAAATGTAAACTAGTTTCGGCATTTTCACTAATACTTTGGTAAAAAAAAATAATTGCACAAAAAATGACGGCCTTCAAAAACTGATGTATCGGACATTAGTCATAGTAGCGCTTCACCCTTGAACCATTTACTCGAGTGTCAAGTAAACGTCCTTGGAGATCAGCTAACTGAAGTGATCCATTATTAAAAACTTCTATAACTTCATACGGTCCCATCCATCTTGTATGTAATTTTCTAGGAAACAACATGTGTCTGTTATCATATAGAAGCACGTAGTCCCCTTGTTTAATTTTTATTTCCTTGAAGGATTGATAAAAAATTTCTTTTCTTTTATTCTAAACTCGTTCAGTCTCGAATAATGAAAGACAACGATCCTCTTTCAGTTGCGTCAAAGGAATCATCTGCTCTCGGAGACTATCGTGTTCATCCATTCGCTCTTTATTACTAATGCGAAACGTCGGAACATCGAATTCTATCGGTAGTATGGGATGCATTCCATACACAAGATAGTATGGAGTCTGCCTAGTTGTAATCTGTTCAGCAGTTTTATATGCCCATAAGACAGATGGTAACTTCTAATCCCAATCAAAAGAAAATGTTTCTGTTACTTTATTCAAAATTTTACATAGAATTCCATTTGCCCGCTCCGTAAGCCCATTTGCTTTTGGATTATATGGAGTGGTTTGACGATGTGTAATCGAAAAATGTGACAACATGGCTTCTATGGTCTGATTAAGCAAATGGGTTCCCTTATCGCTAACGAGTTCTAAGGGACAACCATATCACGTGATAATGTTTTGGAATAAAAACTTTGCTACAGTCTTAGCATCGTTCTTAATTGTGGCTTTGGCCTCTACCATCTTGGTAGCATAGTCCGTGGCAATGAGTATGTAACGACGACGAGTTTTACGCGTGATCGGTTTAATAGGCTCTACAAAATCTATCCCCCACTTCTCAAAGGGTGCTAAGGGAATGATTGGAGTAAGCGGCCAATGTGTTGCGAGGCTGGGTTTCCCCATCCTCTGGCATGCATCACATTTTTTAATGAATAATTTAACATCTCTATAGACGGTAGGCCACCAATATTTAGCATTGAATATTTTTTTTGCAGTGTTTTTAAGAGCAAAGTGACCCCCCGAATCTTCCTCATGTAATGCACTTATTACAGCGGTTGTCTCGGTTGGTTCTAAACATCGGCAGAGACTATCGTCAGCTTCTAATTTATACAATATACTATTTACAATCGTGTAAGGTCCTACCTTAGAAAGAAAAACAGTTTTTTACTGTTTATTAAAATGTTTAGGATATATCTGGTCCTGTAAAAATTTAATAACGTCCCTATAAATTGATGTTTTTGATTGAATACGCATTATATGTTCATTTGGAAATTCATCAGAAATGGGTTCTAATTTAATTTCTTGTTTGGAGGAGGGATATATAGTCGGCATTTTAATGATCCTTGCCTCTTCTTAATTCTACTTCATAATTAAACTCATCTAATAATAATACCCATCTAGCTATTCTACTCGAAAGATCAGGTTTATTCACTAAATGTTTTAATGCGTAATGCTCTACGTGAAAAACAAAAGGGTATCCTAAAAGGTAATGTCTAAATTTCTTTACTGAATAAATCATCCCTAGTGCTTCTCGCGCAGCGAGTTGCTTCCCCGCATAGTAAATTGGATAATCTATATTGTGGTCATCTTTCTGACTAAGCACTACACCTATCGCAACAGATGATGTGTCTACATATACATGGAACTTTTTAGCCCAATTTGGAGGTCTAAGCCCAATGGCTTCTGCTAATGACTGTTTCAATCGATCAAAAGCTTGATGATGGTCTTGTGTCCAATGAATTTTTTTAGTAAATTTGTTAAAGGAGTTACTATTATAGCGAAATCTTTAATTATCCTCCGATAGTAATCTACATGTCCTAGAAAACCTCTAAGCTCTCTTAAATCGGTTGGTTCTAATAATTCTAAAATCATTTTTATTTTTTCGATGTCGGCTTGTATACCATCCTTCAAAATTTTATGCCCTAAAAGGATGCCTTCCCTCATCCCAAAGTAACACTTAGCTGGATGTAATTTAAGAGATGTCTCTTGACATCTTCTCAATGTTTTCTCTAATGCATCTAAATGGTTTTTAGTTGATGAATAGACACAAAAGTCATCCATAAAAATTTCTAAAAACTTTCTTAAATTTTTTTGAAAAATATTTGTCATCATACTTTGGAATGTGGCAGGTGCATTACAAAGACCAAAGGGCATTTGCGAATATGCATACGTCCCCCAATCAATGGTGAAAGTAGTTTTGGATCTATCTTCCTCTTTTATAAAAACTTGGCTATAACCTGAGAATCCATCTAAAAACTATAACGTTCATGTCCAGCTACCTGGTCAAGAATGGTATCTGTATACGGCAGAGGATGATAATCTTTTGTTGTGGCAGCATTTAGTTTCCTAAAATCCTGACAAACTCTAATCTTGTCCATCTTCTTCTTAGGTACTATAACTATTGGTGACACCCACTCACTGCTTAGAATAGGATATATAATACCCGCTCTAAGACATCTATCTAATTCGTCTTCTATTAATAAGGAGGTGGTTGGCGCTGCCTAACATGTATTGTTCCCTGAATGAGATCTATTCTATGTTCACCCCATTTAACTGGTATACCTATTAAATCATCCATCGACCAAGCAAATACATTTTGGTATTTTTGAAGAAGCAATATATACTCTTCACGTTCTTGGTCTGATTGGTATTTATATAGATTCAAAGTCTTACCTTTATTGATTTCTATTTCTACATAATCTGTTTTATCTACCATCCCCTCGATCAAACTTGCTCTGGTTCCACCCAGAACTTCTCTTGACTCGGATGTTGTCGGTATTTCTACTTCCTTATCAATCTCATAGTATTCTATAAAATTGATCCATGATTCAACAGGTCTAGCTAACTCCTCACCCCATCTCAAAAGGTGACCCCCTATTGGACTGGCTGTGAGAATACCTGAAAAAAATATCTGTTTGGTAGACCAATTTATAATAGCATCTGCTTGATATGACCATGGTCTTCCAAATAATATCGAATAAGGTGGTGTATTTACTGGATTTATGACAAGGAAATTCATAACAAACGTCTCTGTCTCTATAAGTACGTTAATACCTTTTAGCTCGCCTACAGGTATACATTTAGTCACGTCTACTAAATGGATTTCGTGATAAGTGATAGGTTGTATCTGGTTTTCTAATCCTAATTCTTTTTCCATTGTTTTCGTTACTAGGTTTATACTAGATCCTAAGTCTATTAGTATTCTATCTATGGTCTGATCTCCTATGATCGCACTAATCTCTGGAACTCCACAATCTCCTCTATCTACATATTCTCCTCTATTACTGTATGCATGTATTCTTAATGTAACTAACCTCTCCCCTTCCTCAATCCCTACTGACTGAAGCCCTTCTTCCTCCGAAGTATAGCTCGAGGAAGATGTAGGTGTCTCACCTTCGTACTTATCTTTTTCCTATGATATGAAAATTCTTTTATGACTTTTTCTTGTCAGTGTCTCCATTTGGTCTCTGAAGGTAACCTTCTTTTTCTTCCAATGGGTTATAACATCGGCTTGATAGAGCCATGGTAATCCTAATAACACTCTATATGACAATTGTCTTGTAGTTTTTAATATTATAAAATCCATAAGAAACTTATGGTCTCCAATATAAACTATAACCTAAGATAGTTCTCCTATTGGTGATCTTCTAGCTGCATTGGCTAACCTTAAATGTCTTAAAGTGGGTGCTATTCTATGATGAATGCCTAATTCATATGGTGTTTCTTCAGTCATTATGTTTACACTAGATCCGGAATCTATGGGTACATTATCTAAGATGCAGCCATTAAATACTACTTGAATCTCTGGTTGGCCTTCATCACCATAATTAACTAATCCTACGTTGACTACTGGTAACTTTGCTTTTCTTCTTTTCTTATTTTGCAAAAATTGCTTTTCTTTTTTATAATATTGGTTATCGTCTAATAACTGTTTAAAAGTTATATTGGGCATGCTAGAAATAAGGTCTTCGACAATATTATAAGAATGATTTCTAAGTGGCGACAGATCTCTAGGTATCTCGCTACTTATAACTGGATCTGAAAATGTCACTTTTTTAACTTTTCTAGTTTCTTCATCTAAAAGCTTCTTAGCTTATGAGCTAATATCAACATCATAATGTTTTCCATTAGACTAATCAAACCTTAATTCTTTATTACTAGGAATTTTTACTAACTGTTCTGCGACCTTCGCTTTTTTTTGTCGCGTTTTTCGCAGTTTTTGCAATTTTTGTCTTAGTTTTCTTCTTATCTTTAAGAGTTAAAGAATCTTTACTACTTCTTGTAGTTACTTTATTTACTTTTTTCTCTAAATCTGGCCATTGATGATCTTAATCTAATAATTCAGACTCTACTACTATCCTCTGAACTATCATGTCAGTGTTAGTCTTAGATGGCCGAAGGTCGTCATCCCTAGGCGAGTTTACAAACCTTGGTTTAGACCGTGGCTGTTGTGGCTGAGGACATTCAACAGTGACATGCCCTTTGCCTTTAAAGTTAGCGCAGAGCGGCACATATCCTACTGATCTCCTGGGTTCAGGGCAATCAGACGAATAGTGAACCGGGGCTTTGCAATTGTAGCACGAACCCCTTACTCTGGTTGGTGGAGTGGAATCTCCTGTTCCGCCCCTTTGCAAAATAGTGTACTGTTGACCAGTACGTTGTTTCAGTATCATAGTTTTTTGGTTAGTAGGAGTTGTAGTATAAGCTACCTCCTCATGATTATTATTCGAACAGAGGAATAGTTCCTCTTCTAAATAATTAGTCTGTAAACTGGGACAGTTGGTCTTAGAATGACCTTCCTTCCCACACGTGCTACACCAAACATTGGCGTTAGGCTTCTCTTTCTTTCACTTGGCTTTAACATCAGATATTTGGACCTTTAAATCACTCATTTCTCTTGTTAACAACTCAACACTTTTCCTTAATGGATCCATCTTTTCGGATTTCTCCATTCTTTTCTTTCTTTCTGAGTTCCTATTCTTAGTTTTCCTATAAGAAGATTCTTCTTCCGATGAAGAAGAATAAGATGAATACTCAGAAGATTCTTCCATATTCACTGAATCGAATTCTGATTCAGACTCAGTCTTCTGTTCGTTTAAATTTGTGTTTTTTACTACTTTTTCTTTCATTTCTCCGTCTGCGAGAAATTCGAGAGGTTTTGTAATTCTCGGCAGAGGCAATGACATCTTCCAAAGAAGTCATCAAACCCTGTCGACAATAACGATCCATTTTCTTAGGCAAACCACCCAAGAACCATTCATTTTGCATAGGAACTGGATACTGGGCTCCTAACTTTCATATTAAATTCTTAACCCTACGAGTATATTTCCTAAGTGATTCCTTTGGTTTTTTTTCAACAGAGTTAAGCCGAGCCAACATCCTAGTGGAATATCCTATCTCCCTAAACTGTTTAAGAAATGCTGCTTTTAAAGCGTTCCAAGTATTAACTTTTTCTAGTACTAATTAATTGTACCAAATCCTAGCCTACTTCCGCAGAAGACCTGGCAAAATTCTAACTTTATCCTCGTCCGTCTGCTCTTTGTTTGCTATGGTAATGGATTCAAATTGTGACATATAACTATTCGCATCTTCAGATGATAATCCCTTAAAGAAATCATATCTGATTTTTGTAGATGTGGATGGCGCTGGATTAGCCATATTAACAGATGGTGTGAACTAGATGAACTTGGAGTATCTGAATCTAAACTTCGCTCGGACAAAGAGTCTGAACTTGGTTCAGAAGTAGAATCAGACGAATCTGATTCAGGTGAGTTTGTAGAACTTGGTGTTTCAACAGATCTTTCCCCAAATGAATCTACAAATGTTGTAGTAGCGTGTAAAAGGTCATTAAATGCTTCAAGTGTTAATCTTGCTCTAACTGGTGAGTTTTGCAAATTCTGCAAATACAAATCTCTAGACTTCCTATATGCTTCTAAACGTTGTGCACGCTCTAAACGTTTATGTTCAATAATTGCTTCGGAGTATGTTCTTGGCATGCATTATATGAGAAAGATTCGTAGACGTAATACACTTAAAAATATTGCAAAAGGTGAAATTCATCTCCCCGGCAACGACGCCAAATTTTGTGGTGGCCTAGTCGTTATAGATTTCCACAAAATCAATGAATTACGTAGTATAAAAGGTTTGATCATTCCCCAAGAGAGAGAATAATCTCATGTTTTGCATGGTAAATGTATGTATGATGATAAACAGACTAGAGTGTATAAAGTTCACAATGAATACTACAGCGACATAACTGATTATCCAAAGATATTTAATTAAATTGGCATCCAGGAACACCAATGATGAAACGATTTGGTCAAGGTCCGTAATTGTAAGAATTACTTCATCTTCCAGGCTCTTCATGCATCAGGAAAACAGTCAGAACTGACAACAACTAGCAATTAGATTCATCAAGCAGAATCACGTTAGCTAAAAGTTCTTCTTAATCAAACATAGAGAATTAGTTTTTATCGCAGGAAGCAAACAAGACAGAGCCTCAATCAATCCCATTATCTGAACACATAGCTCATTCCGAGTTGAAGGAATTTCTGCTAAAAGTTATGTTTAACAGCTTCGGCTCATTCCCTGCACACATTAGTCAGAATTATTACTTGCTAGTGTCATCTGAAAATCCGTGTTAGAGTAACTGAAATTTAGTATAACTTAAGAAATGTGTGTGACGCAAACAGAATAGTATCACAATCAATCACAGATCATACAGAGTGTGTTCGCACAAATGATAAGAAGTAATTCTATGAGAGATAACAGAAGGAAAGAATGTTCAAGCTATAAGAACTTGCTCTTCGCTCTCTATTGATACTCAGCTCTGCGTAGAAATGCGTATGTACAATGACACATAGTGCTATCCTTATATAAATGTTCTTCAGCCTCAATGTCGCTTATGAACCATCAAATGTCGGTTCTGAACTTCTATTGCATCTCTTTTGAATGTCGCAACTTCTACTCAAAATATGAATTTACAAAGTGCGAAATAGGCCTTTACATGTATTTAGGCACTATAGCACATTTTATATATATGGAAGTTGAAAATTTTTACAATATATGACAAAATTTGGATAATGTGAGATTATAAGACTCCACAGTTCTTGATAAGAGATGAATACTCGTTATCCAGAGCTTCTTTCCAGAGATCTGAATCAGGCTGATTGAGTGCCTCTTGGACAGACGCCGGTTTCTGAACAAGGTAGGTTGCAGACTCGTCGATATCCCTATGAGGTGGTCTGCTAGTTCTTGATTGGGTAATAGAGAAAGTTGATCATTTCCATCATACTGTAGTTGCTGAACTGCAATATCATCATCTTTTGATTCGTCGTTGATTTGTTGTCGTCGGAAGTAGAAGAGCTTGGACCTTCAATGAGAATAGTCAACTGAGGAACTGGAAAATTCAATGCGTCAGGAGAATTTGATAGGTAGGCTACATGGGAACTGCCCTTTCCTTTGAGGTCTTGAAACTGATCTTCGATGAAGATGACATCCCGGCTAGTGAATATCTTCGACTTGATGGGATCAAACAACTTGTAGGCTTGATCTAAAGTAGTGTAGCTGATGAAAACACATTTGATACTCTGGAAGTCGAGCTTCTTCCTAAGATCATGAGGAATCTATGCAAAAGCGATACATTCAAAAACTCGTAAGTTTGATAAAGAAGGTTTGGTACCTATCCAAACTTCGAATGGTGTTTTGTCTAAGAGACCTTTAGTAGGACATCTGTTCTGAATATAGTTTGTTGTTGAAACAGCTTCAGCCCAGAAGCACTTTGGAAGTTTCGCATGTGATAACATGATTCTACTAAGGTTCTATTCTTTCTCTCAACAAGACCATTTGACTGAGGCGAATAGGAGGTAATGTATTGTTGCTCAATGTCGTTATTAAGGCAATACTCCTTGAATTTGTTGGAGATTTATTCTCCTCCGTTATCTGACCTCAATGCTTTAATTCGTTTGCCAGTTTGATTCTCAGCATGCTCTTTGAATTGTCTGAATTTGATGAAAGCCTCTGATTTCTATTTAATGAAATAAACAGCTGTTCTTTTGGAGAATTCGTCAATAAAAGTAATGAAATACTTTGCATCTAGCAATAAAGGAGTTTGCATAGGTCCACGTATATCTGTACGACCAACATCTAACAGATCTTTTGCTGTATGCCTATGGTTTGATCTAAAAGAATCCTAGCCTGCTTTCCAAAGATGCAGCTATGACATACAAGGAGATCGACCTTACCAGAAGGATAGTCGAGATCAAGAACCATGGATTGTCTGGACATGTTCAAAACATATGCATAATTCAAGTGTCATAAGCGATGATGCCATAGTAATGCTTTATTGACTAGAACAGAGGTTTTCAAGGCTTGACTAGACTCAGAATAACAATGCGCCAATCTATATAAGTAACTCTCCCTCTTGCCGAGTGCAAGGATCTTATTACTCCTATCAATAATTTTGCATTGATTAGATTCAAATTCTATCTTATGTCCTAAATCTATAATTATACTTACTGATAAAAGATTTGTAGAGAGTTTAGGAACATATAAGACCTTTGATATTAGTTTGAATTGATCATGCTGAAATCGCAATCTTATAGTACCTTCACCTTCAATAGTGTGAGTACTATTGTCACCAAGATGAACAAATTTCTTCGTGCTGTAAGGCATGTAGGAGCTGAAAAACTCACGTTGATTGGTCATGTGTTGAGTTGCTCTAGAATCGAGAAACCATGCCTCATCCAAAAATGCGCTTGGATCTTTGACCATGAATGCGCCTTTGTCCACTTCGACCTAGGGAGATGATAAAACTGTGTTTGCTTGTTGATCAGTTTGCTTGGCTGCATTCTTTGCTTGGAGAATTCGGCAATCCTTGATTTCATGGTTATTGTGCTTGCAATACTTGCAAAACATTTTCTTCTTTGATTGTGGATCTGATGATTGTGCTTGACTTTGAGTCTGTTTCTGATTTGTTGCAGTCTTCTTGGAGCTTTTCTTCTTCTGTCGCTTAGAGCCTTTGTTGACATATAGAGCCTGAGAGGAGGAAGTAGACGAAGTGTCTTGACTTCTTCTATTGTCTTCTTGCAGCAACATAGTGATAACTCTAGTAAGAGTAAAATTTGAGTGTGTCGATATGATCATCACCCAGTTCTCATATGTAGAGGGCAATCTTGAAAGCAATGTCATAATTGCATCTTGATCATCTATGACTGATCCGACAGCAGCCATCTGTTGCAAGAGACTCTTAAACTGGTTAATGTGACTCTGAAGAGAATCACCAGTAGACATCTTGAATGTGAAGAATTTTCTTTGTAGATGTAACTTAGTAGTTACGTCCCTCACGTCATATAGTGAATTCAAGATGTCCCAAATGTCTCTTGACGTTTTCGCTTCAGCTATGTGTCCAATCTGTGTATCTGATATATTGAGGATAATAAGCGCGAAAGCTTTAATGTCCTTCGATTTCCACTTTGAGTTGTCTTCTTCAGGTTTTACTTCTGTACCTATAACAATATCCCATAATTTGCTGCGATTAGCAAGGTCTTCATCTTAAATTTCCACAAATGATAATTGGATCCATTCAGCTTGTTTGCAATAACACCAGCTTTACTTTGAGAATCCATCTGGAACTTAGTCTGTCGATTGTATCGATGACGCTAAGATGTAGTAATGCCAACAATAGGAAATCAATTCTCTGATACTGAAAGGTTGAAAAGAACTGAAGAGCAGTGATTATCAATTTGATATCGTGAAAGATATCAAGTATTAGAGATTTCGCTCTGATACCATGTCGGAAAGAGGTGTGCAAAAGATAGGTCGATGGCAGAATAAACTATCTTCGTCTCTCTCATTGCATGACTACGTCTATCAATTTCAAACAAAAACAATAGTGATAGAAATCACATTTGATCTTTTAGTAACTAACTTTGAAATCATCAGTACTACAGTGATTACGTAGCCAAACAATGATGCATTGAATTATCAAACAAATAATTAGTCGCGGAGAACTATAGAGACGCATGCATTTTGAGATGAAGTTGAACGCAATAAAATATAGTATTGATTTAGTATGAAAACGAAACAGAAGTAAATGAGTACAATAAGTTACGGATCGAAGCCGCGTACTCTATGCTCTCTGAGCGGCTAAAATGAAAGTCTGAATTAAGCGCAATGCTGATAAGCATTAGTGCAATAGCAATCTCTAAAACAACTCTAAGAAGTGAGCTAGAATGCTCAGGAGTGTTCAAGCTCACATGCCTGAGAGAGAGAGAGAGAGCTAACTATTCAAATGCTTCATCGTAAGTTGATTGATCAGTTGTATGAATATGAACAGGTATATATACTAAGAAATTAGGTCATCAATTGCGATTTCCAGTTGGCTGGTGTCCGTTGACATCCATCCAGTTCCTTGTCATTCGTTGCTGATAAGCGGTGGAAATTGACCGTAAACAGTCTGTCTGCATAAATGAACCAAACTGTCACTTCTACAGAAAAGAACTAAAACAGCCACATGCGACATTGTCGCAAAAAGACGACATTGTCGGCATTTTGCAAAAAATCCAACAGTGCCTTAAAATCTCTTTTAGGGTTGCCCCCACACTTTGCCAGAGTCATTTCCTTAACATTTGAGGCACTTAGGAAAAAGCAAAAAATGCGACTCTGCATATTTGCTCGCAAATCCTGACAGGCGATAGTGTCGCTAAAATGCAAAAAATACGACACTGTATATTTGCTCGCAAATCCTGACAGGCAACAATGTCGTTAAAACGCAAAAAATGCGACATTGTGATTTTACACAAAATTTTTGACAGGAAAAATACGAAGTGAGAGAAAATGAAAATACGACACTGTAGTCAAACTTCGTGTATTTCTGCAAACTGTGTAAAAACACTTGTAAATTTGCAGATTATAAAAAAACATAGGAAAATCCGCAGAACTGGATAAACAATGGATGAGGATTAAAATCCGATTAGTCGATTAGTAAGAAGGAGAACAATCCAACACATGTGTGATCGTTCAAAAGACAAAAATCAATAATGTGAAAAGTATGAAACCTCATAAACTCTGCATGGAAATACTAGACACTATCTAGTATGATCTATAGTTCTCAAACATACAATGAGAGATTTCTTGGCAAATCTCTCTCACAAATGGCACTTTTCATGTAAAATGTACAAATAACACATAGAGATATCTCATCATTTTGTGAGAGACAAGGTGCAAACCAAAGAAATCCAACTCCAACATATTCCATCATCGAATTGCTTAGCTGATATCCTTACTAAATCCTTGACTAAGGATTCATTCATCAAGCTAAGATCAATCCTTGGGGTTTTGGATAAATGTAATATAATTTCATCAAGCTCAATTTGAGGAGTGAGAAAATTGGAAAAGTCTAGCTTGATTTGTATATAGTTTTTTGTGTACATTTTAATCATAGAGAGCATGTTGTGAGAAGATCATATCCAAAACACACTTGATGGATCTAGTATCTTTAGCCAAATTTGATTACGCATCTTATAACTTTAGCTACAAGATAGAAATCATCACTTTACACATGCTAGAACTTGGAAATGCATGAAGATCTTATCATAAGCACTTAGATTTGATTTGGTATTGTCCCTGACCATACAATAGCAGTAGCCTATGGTCATTCAAACATGTGGATGCAAGATCAACAATTAGAAACACATTCTACACACTAGAAATCAAGATATATTGAGAAATACACATGAGAGAGATGATACATAAAATGAGAATACAATGATACTTTCTCCACACTAGTATTGCTATTTATAGCTGCCAAAATGTCACTTGGCCAATTGCCCTGAATGGTAACTTTTTGGTACTTCATAAAAAAACCTTTTTATTCTACTCTAGATGCAATGCATCTATATTAGCCAATTAGAATGGATCCAGATTCGACCTCATCCACAAATGTGTGAAAAATTGTCAACTAGTTTGGTTCTTTTATTTGGTATTTTTGGAGGCCAAAATGAAATCTCAAGTTAGAGATAGTTTCATATTTGTCAATACAGGCCTAAATAGTGGTTTTAATATTTTTGACAAGTAGATAAGTGGATGAGGTCGTGTTTGGACCCATTCTAATTGGCTAATATTAGTACATTGCATTTGGACTAGTTTCTCTAGGTTTTTGATTAATTACCTAGAAGTTGCCATTTTAGAACATACTAGGACTTTTCAAGAGTGTGTTTCAATCTTAGGTGTTGGCAAAGTTCATCATATTGTGTTTAGATCTATTGTGATCAAGAAATCAAGATTCTAGGTGCTAGGATTTGCTAGAAAGAGAAAAAGGAGAGGTTAGATTGTTTCCATATATTTGTGATTTGTTCTTGAGTTTCATTTGTTGATTTTCAAGGGAGTGCTTAGTGCATTAGAACAGGTTCAAATAGAAGATCAGATCATTGCAACATCGCAACCTCAAGCGGCTTCATGTTGGAAGGCAATGATAGGCTTACCTCAATCAACTATTCTACTTGGAAGGTAAGAATTGAATCCTTGCTGGAGATGAATGAGTTGATGGATATTGTTCTAGGTGTGGAGGAGAGACCTTTGGCACAACAAGATCAATTTAGGTATGACAAGAGGGCAAAGAAAGCTATACATGTGATCAAGATGAATGTGACTAATGAACTAATCAAGGAAGTTGGTAAGTGCACAACATCAAAGGAGGCTTGAGATTCATTAAAGAAGCTTTATGAATCTAAGTCTACATCTAGATTTCTAGCTCTAAGAAGACGAATCTTTTCTTGTATGCAAAAGAAGGATGAAGGTGCTCATGCTTTTGTTTTGAGGATTCAATGATGAGTTAGCATGTATTGATGAAAGCATTAGGAAGTAAGTTGTTCTTAATGGCTTGTTGGATTATCATGCTAATCTTGTTTAAAGTTTTGCTATTCAAAAGACTTTTTCAAGTATGGTGGATTTGCAAGAGATTTTGATGAATGAGGAGTTTAGGCTTTTATCAAGAGGAGGTGCATCTACTACATTTCAAGTTGATGGAGAGGAGGCTATGTTCATCAAAGTCAAGTTCAAGGGCAAGGGCAAGGGCAAAGGAAATGGTCAAAGGGTTGAGATCAAGGTGAGCCTTCCACTTTTGTTGGTAAGAAGAAAGATAGGTCAAAGTTAAATGCTTCTATTGTGGAATCGAAGTTCATTTTGCTAATGATTTCTTCAAGAAGAAGGGAGATCAGGTGAGAAGCAAACCAACCTAACTATTGATGAAGATGGTGTTGATGAACAATTGTCAAATGATGCTTTTGTTATGTCATCATGCTTGTTGGCTAATCATGGATACATTGATCCTTGGTGGATTGACAATGGAGCTACATCAGACATGACATTTCATGAGGAGGATTATTCATCCTTGATGGCTTTTGAAGGTGACAAGAAGATTATCTACACGGCCAATAATGGTGAGTGTGCAATCAAAGGGATTGGCACAATTCCTATTTCCCTCTCTACTGATAGGAATATCAATTTGAAGGATGTTTTGTTCATTCCATCTATTACTAAGAATCTTCTTAGTGTGAGTCAAATGCTTGACAAGGGATTCAAATTGGAGTTTGTTGGTGATGCTTGTTTGATCAAGAAAGAGGATGAATTAATTGCAAAAGGGAAGAGACAAGGTTCATTGTTCAAACTTGATGCTTGTGTTGTTGCTAACCAAGTTGGATGCATGGCAAAAGAGAAATGTCAATGCAAGAAATATGGCACAAGAGGTTGGGACATCTCAACTACAAGTCATTGGAGGTGATGGCAAAAAGGGAAGTTGTTTTTGGTCATCCTAAATCTCTTACAAGCTTGAATCATGTTTGTGAGCAATGTGCTTTATCTAAGTCACATAGATTACCTTATAAGAGATCTATATCTAGATCTACAAAGCCTTTTCAAGTTGTACATTCGGATATTCGTGGTATTACTACAATTAGAAAGGAGGTGCTAAAATGTATGTGACTTTTATTGATGTATGTAGTAGATTTTGTTGGGTCTATCTACTAAAAAGAAAAGATGAGGTGTTTGATGTCTTTGTCAAGTTCAAGATTGCAAGGGAGATCCAATTCTCTACCAAGATCAAGTGCTTAAGGAGTGACAATGGTGGTGAGTGCATTTCTACAAAGTTCAGGGTTTTTTGTGATGAGCATGGGATCAAGAGGGAGTACACAAGTCCAAGGAAACCACAACAAAATGGAGCGGTCGAGAGGAAGAATAGAACCTTATGTGAAGGAGCTAAAGCCATGAGGTTAGGTGCAAATCTTCCAAAACCATTTTGGGATCAATCTTTGTTGTGTGCTAATTTTCTATGCAATATGTGGCCGAGTGCTACATTGGATGGAAAAACCCCTTTTGAGGTATTGTTTGGAAGAAGGCCGAGTGTCAAGTTTTTCAAAACCTTTGGATGTATATGCTATATCAACATCACTCTTGATGATAGAACCAAGGAGGATCCATCTTCAAAGAAAGGTGTGTTTGTTGGCTATAGTGAGGTAAGCAAGGCTTACAAAGTTTTTATTCGTTCAACTAAGAAAGTGGTCATTGGAAGAGATGTCATTTTTTGATGAGGGAAACTTTCCAAATATTGTTTGCAACCTTGAACCATGAAAGCATGCCCTCAAGGGACAGGTAGGGAGCAGAAGCATGTGAGTATTTTGGAAAGGAGAATGTTGAATTCAACAAATGTTGGGATTTGAACATTTGGAAAGGAGGGACTAATTCATATCTTAAGCATGTTCACTCAATAGTTTTTCCTATTAGTTATGTAGAATCTGAATTTAGTTTGTCGTGTATTGTCTACTTAACAAGGTTGTTAAAAAGGACACCGTTTAAGTGTATTGACTTGTATCAGCTTTGAGGATCAAAGTAATTTTGTTAAGGTTCTTTGAATATTAATGCAAGATACAATAAATAAATCATAAATCACCCAAAATTTGTACCTTGTATTGATTCATTATAAGTACGACATGTGCAAGGTAGCTAGATGACACGTCACCTTCTTTCTACTATGTGCCACATTATCATCTTTTCTAGATGTCTCTATTCTCAATTTATCGTTAAGAAAGAGCTCAACGTAGTGACATGGTCCATCCAGATGTTGTTACAATTTCCATTGCATTGATGTATTTGTAGATTTTAATCTTTGGAATAGTTTTCTTATTATTTTGAGCAAGCATTAGTCTAGTAAGCAGTTGAACAATCACAAACTCATCCATTTATTTGGCTTTATCAATCTATATTGAGCTTTGGCCAATTTGACATTGGCCCTCTCATTTTTCCTCCTATGTAAATACTAAAATTCACATTGTAATTTGTAGACCACCTAAAACTCTAGTAAAATATAGGGGGTGGGTTTGCATGTTGCTTGGCACAACATATTGCAACCACTTGTAGCATTTATAAAGGGCCAAGATTCTCTTGTTGCCATGTGACTTAGTTTAAATTGGGTCTTGACAGGTGAAAATGACCAGGGTGAGGACAATGTCAATCCATTCGATTGACTTTGAGGTACGTTATGGACCTTTGTCCTTCAAATTTCATCCTTGTCATCAATTTGAATGAAAGGGTAGCAAGTCGACGATGTTAAATATGGCTCATTCATCATTTTCAAAATAATTCTCATATATCTCTTTCACACATACATCTCTCAATATTGTTACAACATAATAAGGAGATGAGATGTTTGTGAAAAATTGTCAACTAGTCAAGTTGTCTAATTCGGCAATTTGGAAGCCAAAGTGAATTTTCAAGTTAGAGAAGTTTTTTTATGTCAATAAGGCCTAAGAATAGTGTCCTTACTATTTTTAGCAAAATAGGGATGTTGATAAGTCGGATTTAGACCCTTTTTTATTGGTTGATAGACATACATTGAATCTAGTCACAAATATCTAGCTTTTTGGAGAAGTTTCTAGAAACTACCATTTAGGGTCATTCTTGGCATGTGGCCAAGTGGCCAGATGACACATTTGTTGCTATGAATAGTTGTACCAACGAGAGCTTGTAGTGTGTTTGATTAAGTGATTTGTATTGGGATTTGGAATAATATTGATGACTTCACATGCTAAGCGAGCAAGGAACCTTTCAAGGAGCCTAGTCACAACATGGCCGATTATCTTGTATGGGCTTTTAAACACATGAAGGACTCCTTTTCTTGATTTTAATTAACGTTAATCATGTCTATGTATCAAAGAAAAAGTTCACGCATAGGACTTAATGGTCAATATGACATGACATTGGAACCACATAACACCCCACTTCCCAACCCTACTCCAATCCTACTAACCATATTAAGTAGTTCTTAAAATATTTAGAGGCTATGCAAATAAAATAAATATCAAGGGACAATTTGCAAAATTTTGAACATAATATCCAAACTGAAATTTGCCAAGAAAATTTTTAATCATCCTCAAATTTTTTACTTTGAATATTAAACAAGAGCAACCCTCTTAGCCAACTTTAACATTGATCTCATGGATTTAAGTTCACCATTCAATGTCAATCTTCTCTAATATTTAATTTGTTCTCTTTTTCATGACTTCAATGAACCCACTTCCATTTTCAATAAGAAGAACAACAATATTTAAGAGCTCTATTTAAGTATACCAAGAATGCCTTCTCTTGATGTTTCATGTTTGCAAAGTATTACCATAAGTGGTTATTGTGATTTAAGTATGTTGTAAGTCCTACACTTGTTTCAACCTTCAAGCTTTGAATACCATGCTCTTGAAACTGCTTTCAGCCTCTTATTGATTTTGCTAAAGGTTTGACATTTTTTTTTTCTAACTATTGCCTTTTACAATACTTCATACACTTTTGTCATATTGAGATCCCCACGAATTTGCACACTAATAGTTAATGGTCCAGGATTGAAAAATTTACTATCACTATATCCTTAAGGTAATGTGATCCTTTAGTCATTCCCCATGGCTTGGTTATCCCACTATGTTTCCATGATTGCACAGATAGGAAGCATGAATGGCACTCATCGTACCTCTACATTTTCTAAACCAACACTTGTTAGTAAATTTAAAATTAATCCCCTAGTGATAATATGTGATTATAAAATGTAGAAGAAGCTTCATAAGCATTATACTACAAATGTTAAACCACCTCAATGCTAGTAGAATCACATAATATATTTGATCTTAAGCACTACAAGTTGGATATCTCATAAAAAGTCCAAATTGCTCTCTCTCTCTCTCTCTCTCTCTCTCTCTCTCTCTCTCTCTCTCTCTCTCTCTCTCTCTCTCTCTCTCTCTCTCTCTCTCTCTCTCTCTCTCTCTCTCTCTCTCTCTCTCTCTCTCTCTCTCTCTCTCTCTCTCTCTCTCTCTCTCTCTCTCTCTCTCTCTCTCTCTCTCTCTCTCTCTCTCTCTCTCTCTCTCTCTCTCTCTCTCTCTCTCTCTCTCTCTCTCTCTCTCTCTCTCTCTCTCTCTCTCTCTCTCTCTCTCTCTCTCTCTCTCTCTCTCTCTCTCTCTCTCTCTCCATGTGTCTCAACCTTTGGATGAACTTAATGGTTTGAATGCAATGTCTTGCTAATGTACATAATGTTTTTCACATTCCACTATGTAAATTGCACATACTAAGAATAAAAAGGTGTTGCAACATCATAAACACATGTAATGTTCTCCAGTATTGTGCATTTTTGTGGTTACAACATACAATATTTTGATTACTTACTTGTTTGTTACTAGTGGAAAACTTCAAGCCCATCGTTTTGCATTGTTCCATCACCAATAACCATATCTTTCTCTACTTGCACATTGTGAAAACTGAATGCAAGCAATATCTATACATTTATTATTTGATCAAAATTTTCTCAAAGACTATGCAAGGAAACAATACTTGGAGCATCTCAATTGAAGGATTCAGTAGATTCATAGCATATTTTTTCCAGATAAGTGTCACAACAAATGGCCCACTTGAAACATCGTAGCAACTTAGCTTATTGTACTTGTTCATCCCTGCCAAGTCAATGTCATAAAACATCATAAGAAACTACCATGAAGTTTAAAGATAGATTAGTCAATTATTGTTAAACATTGCAGCAAATGTGTATAGTTGAGACTAGCACAAAAATCATAAATGGACTTGATTGATATAAGGATGTTTCTCACATATTTAGGCAAATATGTTAGTTGAATCGTTGGATAGTTTCAGAAAGAGATATCTATACAAATTGGGGTAAAAGTTTATACTGATTGATATAAGGATGCTTATGGATTCCAACCAAGTTCATTTGTCAATGTTGAAATAGGATCTGTTCATGTTCATAAAGAAACCGATTTCTTATGAAATATGCAAGAAATATTGTAGTTTTAGTACGCAAAAATGTTTTGAGTGTTTAGAAACAAGCCAAACATTATGCTGACCTAAAACGAACTCGTTGAGAATTCAATGTTGCACAATGAGTGTATTTCATGATTCCTAAAGATTCCAATGTTTTGCTTACATGCAAACATTATTAAATATCAACACGTTTCAATGGGCCATATAAAATTCTCAATTTACATGAAGGAGACACTTTAGCATTGAAAGATAATCTCCTCCAAGGTATCTCTCAAAGAATTCTTTTAGAGTTTTCTTGGTAACCAAACTTTTGGTTCGTTGAAAATGGTGTACAAGTGATGATGATTGTTGAGAGCATGCTTATTCAAGTTAAAAACAAAATTCTTATTTTTCATTATGAGCTCAAGATCGAAATAAGAGATGAAAAATGGATGTGTATGGTGGGTATTAGTCCTAGCCTATATCATAGGGTAGCCCTTAACCCGTTCATTCGACTATTGGTTGGGTGGTAGATGAATTGGACCAACGGAAGGAAGGGATGGGTAGAAAGAGGACAAGGTTGCAAGGAAACAACATAAGTAAAGAGAGATGTATCGAATTGCAAGAGAAATATTGTTGTAGTAGCAGGAATAGAAAAAAAAGAAAAAAAGCTAGGCCATTCCAAGAAAGTGCTCCAATACCATGCTATGCACAAGGTAAGAATTTCAAAGAAAGACCAAGTAAAATTTTTCTACAAACAATACCATATGTGTAAGAGAGAGAGAGAGAGAGAGAGAGAGAGAGAGAGAGAGAGAGAGAGAGAGAGAGAGAGAGAGAGAGAGAGAGAGAGAGAGAGAGAGAGAGAGAGAGAGAGAGAGAGAGAGAGAGATCCAACTAAAAATTGCAAATGATTAGATATCTCTAGATTTTTTCTGAGTTGACACATTCATACTAATTTATATATCCCTAGGGAAAGCGTCAAGGTATCTACCATAAGGTCAGGGATTTGGTGCTCCCAATCTTATTTTTTTCCCAACAAGTTACATGGTTGAGTCTAATAACAATAAAAAATGTATTTACCGAGCACAAAAGCACTTATGCATGTACTATAATCATCTCTTATTAACACTAACTACGAACAATCAAACCACATAGTAGAAAATTAGTACCTAACCTCGGACCTCATCTTGCTCACATCATAACATATGATAGTGAGGTCAAAAAGTAGGTGCAACTTAAAAACCTAGGTCAATACAATTTTGATATCTTTGTAAGATTGGTAAGGGCAATAACTCATAAAAAACATTGTGATAAATTCGTAATACTTCACTAAATGTAGAAGGAACAATGAAGGATGTTGACATTGACGAAGTTACAGCCAATAAATCAAGAAAAGTAAAGTGGGTTGCAAAAAATACTCTATAAATCTGTATCACAAAAGGGTAGATGAGACCAACATTTGATAATGTCCGTGGCTTCATTTTTGGATTGCATTGACTTTTTCCGAAAGATATAGAAGTTATAGACTGTCTCAGCTCTATTAACAGTGCACGTTTAGGGCCCAAACATAACATAGACATGAATACAACGAAGTAAGAGTTTCCTACAAAGAAATCAAGTTGATAGAAAACTACATTGTAGAAGGAAGACATCAGCATAGGTGCCTTACTGGTCAAAGAATATTCAAATAACCGTGTGAAGACTAGTATTTGAGACCAAAAGTATAATGCTCTAAATAATAAATGTCAATGGAGGATTTAAACGTGTGCCTAATTAACTATCACTACAATTGAGATAAAATGGCCATTGCCACTGAGCCAGTTTATGATTTACTATACAACCTAGCACATTTCCATGTAGTCACCAAAATAAAATCTCTTACATTTCAAGAAAAGACTGTCGTGAGATATAGCATGCATCATGCGTGTAGGGAAAATGACAATCCATTGAAGGTGTAGATCTGACCATCACTAAAAATCTTGTTAGCCATGATCTTTTAGAACATGCTCAATCAATCACTTGATAAGTAAATTAATTCTACCTGTTTTTTCCTTTATAATATATTTCATCTCCATACTTCACTGACTCCGTCCTACAAAGCCTTGATTCCAAATTCACAAATACATTTCAAAAGAAAAATAACTACAATGCTTGGAACTGATACACTGAGAGTACAATAATGTACCATTTCTCTACTTATGGTTTATATGAAGTATTTAACTACAAAATAAAAGACTCAAAACATGATTTTTTCATAATGGTAATGATCATTAAGGGAATGTCTAAACTGCTGGTAGCAAAACCCTCCTTTTTCAAGAATATGCCATTCACATACAGCTGGTTTCTTCATTACATGTCATTTTGAACACTCCTATAGTCACATTTGCTCCGCTTTTGTGTCAATAAGATTAAGCTTGATATATATTTTACTATACAGCATTGAGGATGAGCATGAACAATCTATGAAAATTGAAAATAAATGGAAGGCAGCTAGAAGAAATTGTTATGATCAGAAAAGAGGCACCTAATAGAATTAGGAGATCAAGATTAATATTACCCATATTGCCAGAGAATCAGACCAATCCCAAAGTTTTTACATAAAAGATAGATCATATGCAACATATAACAACTTGCAACCCTATAACCCTTAAGATGTTTTGACAGGTGTGTAAGTATAGTAACTCCTGAAGAAGTTTAGAGCCCTAAAGGAGGTGATCTATGTGATTCTCTCTAATCTCAGGTTGATACCTTTATTCATTGGGCATTCAAGCTTAAGCATGAAAAGAACAAGAAAAATGAGGTACCTTGTAGGAGAGTTGGTTATGCTTATTTGAGGAAGACTACAACAACTTCCCTTCCAACTTTCTAAAAACTGCATTAGCAAGCTCTTGTTGCCTGCACACAATCAAATGAGAGAGCTTAGAAACTTTTGAACTTTTGTGGATTGCAATACAAGTAAAACCATGCACACATTGTAAGCCTTCACCATTTATGACATTATCTTTGAATGCTCGTAAGCTACACATGGACCAAAAATGTGAAACTTAAAGAATGGAATGATCTAATTTCAGGTAAAATATGCTTTGCTGCTCAGCCAAAGCATAAAATTTCATAATATGAATTGAATGAACACTTCTCCACAGGAAGATTAACAGACCTTCAAATCATTGCCCTACACAAAACTAGAGTACATTAAGCTAAGTATGCTCTAAATATCAAACAAACTAAAATAAGAGGTGCTTTTAAATCTACTAGTTAACTCATGCCTTCCTAATACACAAAGTTTGAGAAACATGCAAAACTTTTCAAAACTCTAGACACATCTGGATTGATGATAAACCTTGTAACTGGAGTTCTAGATTTCTTTTACCAATTAATATGCTAAATATGGTCCAACTAGATATTCACTTGTGTGGGGTTGAAGTCTATCAAATATCTTTAGCAGAATATGTCTTCAAACCTAGATAAAAGATCACAAATCCAAAATGGTTGTTCCAATACATCATACCATCAAAATAACCATAATCCAACATACCAATGTGGTATCAAGACGTCAGTAAAATCATATTGCTATCAAACAATTGAGGAAAATTAATCATTTTGCTAAAAGTATATGCCAAAAGGTCATATTAATGCCCAAAGGCCGACGAAGTACAGTCATCTGATGTACAACCATCCTAATGAACATGGATCCACACAAATTCATTGACAAGCTAGTTGATCTGTGCCTGAGTAGCCACTAGTTGTTCTCCTTGAGTACAACTGATATGATAGAGAATGTGGCTTGAATAAGTGCTCCAATATAAATGGCACAAATCAGAAAATTCTTGGTTTTCCACATACGATGTAATAATTGATCATTGCAATGGACCAAGTAAATAACCATGGTAAGATTCTCTAAACCTCAGAAACCCGTTCCTACCAAATCTAGTCAGAATGTACTATACGTTCCATAAAGTACAACTTGGAATGTTTTTCTTAAACACAAATTTAAAAATTATTCATAATACCTGAACATTGTCCTAAAAAATTCATTCAAGCCCATAAAGTTGGAGTTCACCACTTTCATGGTTTTCTGAAAGGTCCTTCCAACACACAAGTTCATGTCTTGGAATCCATACTTTTGGTTCCTTGTCAAATTTTCCCATAAATTTTCATGACTAGAAACTTCTTGATCTTGAAATTCATGCCAAAACAAGGTCACAAGTTGAGTCTGATCAAATGCCTATAGAGTAGTTAACATGGAGCAAATCTTGAATATTCAAATAGTCACAAATATTCAAGTCACAATTAGTGGTCTTGTTCAAATCTTAAAAAATCTAGTGTTCTTCACTTTGAACACGGATCTGGTCCCAAATCATAAGACACTAAATAGCAATGCATGACTAAGTGAAACATAGCTTTTCTTGATTATGCAACTACTTGCAATATGTAGATTAAGTATGTTGATATTTAGCTCAACAGCTAAGCACTTTTAAAATGATGTGTATTTCCTTAGAAGGATAGTGAAGAGAAGCTTTGGTAATTCCTTTTCAGATGCACTGACTACATTTTATATTTGTTGAGCATCTGAAATCTGAGCCTACCAACAGACAAATGTGCTACTTAACAAGATCTACAGGTCTCATGGAGGAACTTCCTCATCAGTAAATGTGGGAGGAGTAGGGATTAGTTTATATGCTCAGCAAAATTCTTGTGAAATTGAATAATTTCATAAGCAAACAAACCGAGCAAACAACAATAAAATGCACTCGCATGCCAAAACAAGTACTTGATGATAAAAGTTTAGTCACAAAAATATATAGATTTGTAATGTATCAAACTTTTATTCAAACATAGTTGCTTGGGTCAAAATTGAAAAAAAATATTAGAGGCATTGTGAAAAGATCACCAGGAAAGCTACCAAGATGAGGACATGATCAACACACAAAGAGACTAGTGGGAGTCAAATCACCCATCCAATTGAGATGTATCCCAACAACTCACCCCCAAGCCATGGCAAATGAATACCTAAGGAGAGAAGAGAAATCTGGCAACCAAGGGCCAAAGCCTAGAATGGAGGAGGGTGTGGGCGTGGGCGTGTCCCTACCCGTATACATAAGGGTAAGAAGTCTGTGAATGCACCCATGCAACCTCTCATGCAGTCCATCTAATCATAGCTCACACATCCCATGCTATCCTCATGCATATGACCATCACAAGCCATGCACTACTCCACATGTCTCGATAAGAGTGCTTGGATCCTCTCAAGGTTATTAGTTACAAACTGGCCTTGACATGGAATTAAATCAAGGCATAACCAACAATCTCGAACACCGGAGGGCCGGTCCACCATATTAGGACTATTCCAAATCCTTAGCTAAATATGGTAATAACATTCTTCCTTTCTTAAACAGATTCTATCCTTAGAACAAGAAAGAAAAAATCTAGAATAATGTTTCTTAACTTTCAACTTCTAACCAAGAATTATTATCTTTGATTTGGTTTTCTTTATTCGTAATTTTCTGTTAGAAAACTTTCAATTGTTGTGCTATGGTAGATCCGCTTGCTTCAAGCCTACCACACATCCTAGATCATGACACATGGTGACCATGCAGGTCCATGAGTTTGGTCAAGTCAATGGGCCAAGTCGATGTTCAATTATAAGTTGGGTTTGGGACCCAAGGGAGTTGGGTCCCTAACATTCCCTCCCCCTTGAAAGAATCCTCTTCTAAGGAAGGAAATGTGGGAATCTTAGTCAAACGTCTCGCTCCTTTTCCCAAGTGTCCTCGTCTTCGGAGCTTCCTTTCCAACGAACCAAGTACTCAGTCACCTGCTGGTTTCTAAGCCCACGTTGATGAACATCAACAATGTCTATGATTCCGAAGGTACAAAGGATGTCAGGTCCTCAAGTTGAACTAGGCCCTCCTAAAGAATCAAGTCGTCCTTTCCACTAAGTTGTTCCTTTAAACGACTAATGTGAAAAACTAGATGAACTTTGACTCCCTGAGGAAAGTCTAGTTGGTAGGCATTCCGATTGAGTTTCTTTACATACGGAAAGGCCGAACACAACGAGGCAATAACATAGGACATTTTCCAATCTTTAATATCTTAGCATCTTTTGGGATTCTAAAATATACCCAAGCCCCTTCCTCATAGACCCTAGGCTATGGCTTTTGATTAGCATAAAAATGGGCTCTATCTTGAGCCGTTTTCATGTTATCGCGAGCAACAAGCAACATTTCTTGCATATCATGCATGAAATTTCTTTGGGAATTCCTTCACTACATGACTTGGTTCCATACAATTGAAGCACAGATTGTCGCTTTTGGCTTTAGTGAAAGTCTCCTAGTCCATAGAAGATCTTTACTTCAGTTTACTTGGGCCAACAGACACTTCTTTCACCTTATCTTTTTCTTTCTTTGAAAAGAATGGTTCTTGCCCTTTGCTTCAGGTGAAACCCCAACCTCAGGCCTAGCCACTATATGAGTATCATCGTATATGCATGCGAAGCGAACCGCATCATTGAGGGTAAGAGGCTGGTTCCTCCTAACATCTAGCTGATAGTCTACCAAAAACTAGTAGTCTAATGACTAGATTCAATGTATCTCAATATGCAAAGTCATTAAGCTCAATTCGACCTTAGACCCTTCTAGAACTTCTCCAAAATACTAAACTTACTATTTTTAGAACTTATCAACATAAAAGAAATGTTTCTCTAAGTTTACTGCAGGATGTGGCCTCCAAATTGCCAATAATAGTCAAGTAGCTAGTTGACAATTTTCACGTGTATCACATATGGCATGTAGTAGAATACTATGCCCTAACTTGAAATTGTAGTAGTCTAGGGCCACAGCCCCCATTGGTTTGAGAATGGCAACCATATATGGCCCCTTGACAATTTGGCATTTAACAAGTGTCAACAAAACCCTACATAACAAGTAGCTCCAAGATAATTGTATTTCAATTTCTTAAACCCAGGTTGTCTCTTATGCATCGATAGATCTCACATGGATGATGGTAATTGTCACCTGAGTTGAAAATATTTAAGTCAACCAATGTTGAATTGATTGCTCAAACAACTTGGCATGTCACTTGATACACTATGCTTCTACCAATTCCAAAAACTTCAAGACTATACCACAAAATGCACCTTTAGTCAATATGAACAACACTGAAGCAACTTGGACATTTACAAGAATAGGTAGAATTTTGGACATGCGGAAGAAGGATTGCTATCTATCATCCTTGTAACAGTTCTTGATAAAATTTGTCACAGAGTTTTGTGCCCCTGGGCTTCACCCACCAATTCCAAGATTAAATGCTTGCTCAATTGTGTATGTGCTTTGTGAGACGATCCCCAAAGATCAAACTTGCAAGCACACTCGAAAGGAGACTATGGAGCCAAACCACCAACTAAGTAGAAGCCTAAGATCACCTAAGCTTCATCCCCAAGCCACATTATGTGAATAAAAGAAGAGAGAGAGAAGACCAAAATTCAAAAAATTCCCAATGGTAGGTGTTAGGGACCCAACTCCCTTGGGTCCCAAACCCAACTTGTAATTGAACGTCGACTGGGCCCGTTGACTTGACCAGACTCATGGACCTGCATGGTCGCCACGTGTCGTGATCTAGGATGTGTGCTAGGCTTGGAGACTCCTACCTTGGAGGTATACAAGGAGAGGAGGTCTCACTTTGCCTTCATTCTATCTATCTAGGGGATGGTGGATGGTGAGTGCTTGTGCACAGCTAGGATGAGTGCTAGCTTGAGGTGAGGGAAGGCTGATGGCTCTGGCAGTGGTATGGGACGCTGTCAGGGTTGGAGGTCGGATCTCGCTTGTTTCCGTTACGGGCCTATGGCGGGGTGGATTGTGTGATGTTCGGTCTCCTATGGGTAACCGGCACCTGGCGGTTTACGGTGGAAAGAGGTTGTAACATTTGGTATCAGAGCCACCATATTCCGTAGTCAAGTTTGCTCGATCCGTAAAGGGCAATCTGTAAGTTTTTATTCTTCTGATTCTGATTTCGTTGTTTTAAGCCAGGGTTTTGTTCTGGCTGATTTTCCCCAGATAACCATTTTTTTTTTATTTAAAAGGAAAAAAACAGAAGGCGGGAGCAGGGTCCACGCAGCCCTGCACAACTGTGCAGACCCAGGCGGAGGCACACGGCCGCGGGCGCAGGCCCTGCGTGGCCCGCACAAGCCTGCACAGGCATGCGCAAGTCTGGTTGGCCTGTCGCAGAGTTTTCAGAGGTCAATCCAAACTCATTCCAAAAGTTTTGTATCCCAAATCTTCAACAAACCTGCTATCTGTCAGCAGAATCACTGATTTAGGGCATAGGGTGGAGTTTGGGTCAGACTCATGTAAAAGTGACCGTGCTTTAATCAGCTAAGTCTTGATCGATAAAGAATTGATTTGGCATTATAGACTAAGACATTTGAATCATAGTAACCCGTAAGTGACCCGTAAGGCTTCATCTTACGAGGCTTTACGAGGCTCACTGCTCGTATGGAGACCTTAAGGAAACCTATTAGGAGGCAAATACAAAGACCTACAAGTAACGACAAAAGACCATGACTGGCAGTTGGCAGACATTGACGTGCAACCACAATAAGGCTCATGATTGGCATTACGAACTAATCCATTCTTTTAATTATGCCTTGTAATTAAATTGTACAAATATAAATTAAGGCACATAGATGCCAAAATGCACATATGTCAATAGATAGAATGTCGTGTGCACTCTCTTGCAATTCTAATCAAGCTATTTCCAACAAATATCATCTTGTGTCATTACACATTTTCTGTTACATCTGATTTTCTTTGCAAATAAATGATTCATAGATTGAACGTAACTATTTGATGTTGAATGTTAAATGCTTCTGAATGCCTCTATTGATCCTTGCTTCCGCGCACAATTAAATTCGTGTTTGGCTATGTAATCAATTGCATAGATTCTGACGATTTCAAAGTCTGAATCACGTAGAGCTTAAAATTTACTTTGAGCTTCAATCTAATAGGCGTAGTTCAACGCACTGAGAAAACCAGATCGTTTCTTCAATTCGTTTTCCAACATTGATGAGCCCTGAACTGGTGCAAAATTGTCATACACACCAGGTGGGGCCATTTTTTAAATAAACTATCCAGTGCCTCATAAAGCTCTCTTTGGTAATCCCTTGGTTGTTTGTTTAATTTCGGCCATTGAGGAGCAATCCCGCTATGCCTATCCCAATCCTTGACTGCCTTGAAGTCACAAACCAGCTTTTTCCACTTTGTGCAATGACCCTTGCTATCTCGGCCAGGATAGCTTGTTCATGCATGTAGGTTGCTAGTTGCTACAATTTCCCATTGTGGGTTTGCATTGGAATCCACCCTAACACGAGTGCTTGCAGTCTCATTCAATCTTCTTTGTATTCACTAGACAAATAGTTTTAGAAATTTCAAATATCCCAATTTTTGGCACGTTGTCGCCTTTCATAGGAGGATGTGCCCCTCATTGTGCGTCTGAGGTCTCCCTTGGCCACGTGCTGTATTTGGTTGTGGGCTATCACTGATCCAAATGGATTGGTGAATTATAGATCAGTGGAGAATTGTATGAAACTCACAAACTCTTTGTCTTGCGATTCATCAAGAAATGAGTCACCCCTAAGATCATTGATAGCAGGGTGCCAAGCCATGACTATATTGAGAGAGAGAAAATGCCAAGGATTCAAGAACAGAGAGTCCTTTCAAGCAAAATTTGGTGAATAGTTGTGGAGGCAAGCAAAGAGTAGTGGAGCCTGCTTACAAAAACACACAAACAAAGAATGATGCCTACTAAACCACACCAGTGGAGAAGCTGCCCGCTGAAAAATGTTCTACAAAGACGTTGCTGTGCAGAAATGTTGCTCTAGAAAAACGTTCTGCAAAAACGTTGCTTGGCAGGGAGGCTGCAAAAGACGTACGTAGCAGTGGAAGAGGCACCTTCCGCAAGTGTAGCCTTGTGTTGGCTGCCTGCAAATCGCTACAATGTTGGAGACTCCCTGCAAAAGAAGCAGCAGAAAAATGGTAGCAGAAAGGGCAACCTTGCAAGCAACAATGCTCAACAACAACACGTTCCACAGCAGCAATTCGCAGGGCAGAAAAGCTTTGTTGAAGTGCCAAGCATTTGTGAACAGGGAAGGGAGTGGACTGCCATCACCAACCATTTGTTGTAGTCCATCGTTGACAGTTGGAAGCTGACTCTAGTTAGCTTAACTGCATGTTTTTGGCTCAATTAAGGAGCCAAAAAGACATTCGCACAAACAAAATCAATTTGCGTTTTGCTTGCTAACTGCAGGTGGGGCACCACCAGTCTCTGTTAGAACAAGTTAGCATTAACTGAATGTTGCTAACTGGTGTAACTGGTGGTGGGGCAGGCCCTTTATTTGAATCAGCTGGCCTTGGTCTCTAAAACAATCTTTTAGCATATGAAATTGTTTTTATAGTTAGGATGTTGCCACATTATAAGCTAACTTGGATTTTCTTCAATTTAATTGTATTTCAATCCAATCCCCTGTTTAGGGATAGATTCAGTAAAAACGAGATATTTAGGGATGCATTCGGCTAATAACAAGCTGTTTAAGGAATATACTCGGCTAAAAACGTCACCCCCGAAGCTGGAAACACGCCTGAAACTTTAAACTAGCTTTTCTTTTCACATTCCGTACCTTTTAGTGCACAACTGCATAATATGCGACATGACCTGGTACCAGGCTAAGGGCTTGTTTGCTTTCTGATATCTATGTAAAATTTCTATCTTTTTGACTAATCATCTTACAGGAAGCAAACTTCGTTAAATCTGACTTAAATGTCGCAAAATATAATTAGACAGACAAAGGTTTTTGCGTTATCAAACAATAAACACCTTTTCACTATAACCGATAACTGCACTGGACTAAGATTACCAAAAGAGCACATTTTCATGACTCGGGCCCAACGTGATTAAAGTATTGATTATAAAAGGCCAAGGGTCGATCAGCTATCAGTCTGCCAAGAGCAGGGAAGAAAGCTACACAAATGCCATTTGATTTAAGGAGTTTAAAAGAAATAAGAATAAAACAAGATTGCCATCAGCTTCCTTACTTCTTTTCCGTCAGCTTTGGGCTAGGACGCTGATACTTCAAATAACCATCCCACGGAACCATTTTGATACCAGCTCTGTCTGCTATCAGCTTGCGGACCCTGCACACGCTTAAACGAAAAGTATTGGCAGCCTGACCCCAACTCAGAAAAGCAGTTTGAACGACATATAGATTCTTTTTACAATAAAAATTAACCAGAAAAACCTTGACATCATGACTGAAATTATACCTCTCGGCAAACTCAATTGAAGTTTCACCAGGAAGAATATTTTGGGGTTCCATGTACCAGACATCACATACAACAGCCCATGACGTCATTAACCTTATCAAATGTTGGGTGAAACTTTGCCTGAAAAGTGCAAAATAGTGTTATGCTTTGTGACCAATCAATTAACCAGAAAGTAGTTTCTGCTTGATATTTTCAGAAATTCCATCCTTCAAACTCAGGTTGCTGTGACGTATTGCGCATAAATGCCAATTGCTTGGAGTACATACCACCTTAATTGACTATGAGTATGTACCACATTTATTACTTTGTTGTTTACAAGTGAAACAAAGTCTGAACCATAGATGCACTGCGATTCTGAATCGCGTTTCAGAATCGCGATTCAGAAACGTGTTTTGGGATTTGCCCAGAATCGTGCATAATCGTTTTTTTTTTTTGTTTTTGAAATTTTTTTAGGCAATATGGGTATCAGATGAAAGCTCTGATTGAGAGCATTATGACTGTGTAGTTTGCTGACTGTTTCGGGTGCGAAACACCAAAAAGTGTGTTTTCACTCAGGGAGTTGGAAGGCCAAATCATGAAGAGTGTGTTTTCACTCAGGGAGTTGGAAGTGCCCCCCAAGCCCCCCACCGGGGGGCTACCGCCCCCCGGACCCCCTCTTTCTCGGGGGGCTACCGCCCCCCGACCCCACCTAGAGCTTCCTGCTATATAGACACTGTAGATAAAAATGGGGTCCAAATGTGCGCCGAGAAGGGCCCAATATTTATGCCCCCAACTGTATGTACATTGCACTCACATCTCCAGTGAAACGATTGCAAAAGTGATCATCATCCATACAGTAGATAGTCCAAACTGTAGCATTAACATTTTTTGAAAACCACAGCAAATGACAACCGGATAGCTACTAAAAATAAGACCTCATCTACTGCACTTCTGAGAGGCAAAACGCTGGTTTAACCATTGATCCCCTAAAAAAATTTCAGCCATAAGCTATTTTTCCAAAATAATTTTTTTTTTTTTTGTTTTTTTTGCGATTCTGGGTCGGGAATTGCGACTCGCAGAATCGCGATTCGCGAATTGCAGATCCAGCGAATCGCGATTCGGTGCATCTATGCTCTGAACTAGCTTCCAACATGGCATCATTTCAACCAAACATTCTCATAGAATACATAGATTGGTCCTACTTTTGACAATTCTGTTCTTCAATCTTCAAACTCAGATATGTACTGTTCTGGGCATACCTTATGGAATGACATGGAAGGACCTGGGCTTTCAAATTAAGGGATAAGTTCAAATTTTGAAATGGCCCTGGACTCTTCCCTGTGAAACCACCCTTACTCATGGAGCAAGGGTATATCAAAATCAATTACATAAAACTTCAGCTAAAAGCTTCAGGCCTATAATTTGTTTCTTGCATCATGGTTACTCTCTCTCAGATTAGTCCATGCAAATGAGCAATATCTTTGCATTTTTAGTAGAGACAGGACTATGCCTGTTAAGAATAGATAGTACGAGTTTTGATGATAAATGTGCAGGAAGGAGTTTATGTATTGTTGGAGGAACCGAGTTCCAGCCATTGGAAGTTGGTACAAACAAGAAACCCTGCAAAGGCTGCAGTGGACTGCTGTCTAAGGCACATGTAAGAGGACAATAGGCTTGATCTTTTGACATAATAGCTTGAAGGGGACAATGTAGCCAAAAGTGAATAAGTAGCTCACTCTACAGATTATAGTGAAAATGCTCTAAAGGCACGTGAAATTTTCCCATCTTATTACAAGTTTATACCCAAAATGTTCTTATGAAGAGGAATAGTGTACTTGTTGTTGGAATATTAGTATTTAGATATGGAGACGTTTAGCAATGTAAATGAACATGCTACTTTGCAATAGGTATACCCAGCCAAGAATTGGCCCTGCAAGGCTCAGCCCTACAAATTACCATATTTAAATAGATTCCTTTAGAAGTTTTTCATTTACCAGCTGAAAACTAAAGGTTCTTACAAATAGCGCTTTCGATAGAGGCCTACGTTATAACCCTGTTTTGAACACAAACAATCTTAGGACTTTTTATGCTTCTCTCTCAAAAAATTTGCAAGAAAATATTCTAAATTATGTGGATTGCAAAACTCTCTCAAGTAAAAGACTGATAGCGAAGAGGTTGACATCCTGAATGCAGCATAAGGAAAACAACGATACTATAGTATAACCAGGAGCATCTGGGCCAACGTACGACATTGACGATTTCTGATTGGCATTGCAAGGGAATTCAGTACTGAAAAGTCGTTTGGCAGGACCATATAATTTTCAGGAAAGAAAATTCATTTTCCAAGGGACTGCTATTCATCAGCAAGAGATGCCATGCATTTCAAATAAAGCAAGTGAAAAGTTTATTGTCAAAGTATTATTAGCATATTAAAGGGTTCTGTAACTGATGAAGATTACATTTTAGCAGCAGACAATTTTCATTCTAGTAATAATCAGAATTGATCAACATAACAATTCAACATTTAAGATGATCACTCACTTTCTGCTATTCCAGAAGGCGTCCACAAATATCTTATTGTACTTTATGGCGATTGGGCAAACCGTACAGCCTAGCTCAAAAGCACCCTGCATTCAATAATATGTGATAACAACAATCAATACATGTAACATAATTGATAATTGGGGTCGTATGGCTTGGCCATTACATCAGCACACAGAAAAAGAGCCTTGCTGAAGTTCACTTTTTAAGTAAAAGAAAGCACACTACCTATGTAGATGTGAAAAAACTTGCAAAAAGTGAAAGTTGAAGATTTTATCTAGAGAGCATACGATTAGTGAACCTTTCTCATGCTACAAGCTGACACATTGTTCCAAAGCTTTACAACTCAATTAGAGCTTACTTATTAGCTAACCCTTAGTGTGAGAACCATGGCTTATCGAAGATCTGAGCTTGCTTGGTGGTCTATAGCTCCAGTGCACGGGGGAGAGGTGGCAGTACCTCTATGGATGGACCTCGGTAACGTAGAGTTTATCACCTGTTTGTGTCTTAACAATGACCGGAACGACGATGGGGATTCTAACATTTGGTATCAGAGCCACCGATCATTGTGTATAAAGTGCAATCGTCCTTACTTAAAGGTTTGGTTCGTTAAACTTCTGGTTGATGTGTTTGGAAGGCTTAGTTTTCATCATTGAATCACTGTGAACAACTTTGCTTTTCAGTTAGTTCAATTCTGAGGTCGTTTGAATAGGTTTTGGTCCTTGTATGCATGCCAAAGGGGTTATTTTTTACGGTTTTTATGGTTTTCTGCTTTTGCCGTTTGGGTTGCAGAAATTTCTGAACCATGTATTCAAAACTTGAATGTCGGAATTGGGAGCTAAAACCATCAAAAAATCCTTGTTTTCTGACAGTTGCAGAAAACAGTCCATAAGGACTATTTTATGGTCTTTTGAAGCCGTAAAACAAATTTTTTTTTGCAGTTTTGGGTTCTGCTCCTTTTTTTTTGTTAAAACCAAAAAAAAACAAAAAAATCGCAGGCACCCACGCGTGCGGCACGCTACTCGAGGCTGGGCACGGATACCCAGGCGGGAGCTGTGCCTACGGACTGTTCACGCAGGATGGAGGAGGCTTGAAAGTAAACTTGAAAGATTGTACTTTTTGTGAGAATTGTCAACTAGTTTGATCTAGTTCATTTGGCAATTCAGGCCAATATGCATTTCATACTTAGAGATAAACTTTATGAAGTTATTTCTAGTCTAAGTTCATTTGAATTACCACTTTTAAAAAGTGTGGGAAATGTAGTAGGTCGAGTTTGGGAAGATTCAAATTTGAATGTTTGGTACATTGAATCTAGTCTATTTGTGAGTAGGGTTGGAATAGATCTAGAAGTTTCCTATTGTTGATAAGCTTGGAGAAGGACATCCAAATAGGGCATAGACCTGTTATAGTGTACAAGCGTGGGAAGAGATACATTCTCTCTCTCTCTCTCTCTCTCTCTCTCTCTCTCTCTCTCTCTCTCTCTCATCTCATTCATGCTTATACATGAGTTCTCTTTTGGTTCATATATCCATTTTTACATTATAGTGTTGATATCTTGCAATCTTGTGTGTAGAATGCTATTGTAGGGACATAGTGGATCTTAGTGATCATAATTCTTCACATAGTATCAAAGCTATTGTTGCAGGTTATTGAAGGATCAGCCATCTTGAGCAAGGATTTGGAGGAGTTACCAATTCTAGAGTGTGCTAGATTGTTTTCTACTAAAAAATGAAGCACTTTTCATGTTAGGATTGAGTTTTTCAAAACTCAATATAGGGTTATGAACTTGAAGTAGGCCGATTTCACACTTCACTTGCTAGATTTGGGCGACTTTAATTGCATTAGATAGGTCTCATTGAAGACTACAAGATTCTATATCAACCTTGTAGCATTTGCATATAGAATTTGGATGATTTAATTTTTTGTACTTTTGTCAAAACCCTAAATTTGTTTGGATGTCTTGTTTTTTAAGTTGCTGGACTTCTTAAGAGTGTGTTTCAAGTTTAGAGAAAGTACAAAAGTTCATGAGATTGTAGGTTGATCGTGTGTTGATCAAGTATCTTCCATTCTATATGTTGGTTTTGCTAGGTTTGGTGCAAGAAAGAGATTTGAGAGGTTCCATATCTTTATGATTTCTTCTTGAGTTCATTTGTTGGCATTCAAGCATGTGCTTTGACTCAGAATTTGCTTTGCACAGGAACACAGATCATGCTACACAGTAACACATGACCCAGGTTGCCGTTGGCGGGACGCGTGTCCCGTCGACTTGCCTCGTGGCGAGGCCAACTGATCCTTATCCACTGATAGGACCCACAGTACAGTAACACAGTCACTTTTTATACAGTCATATACATAGCTTTAAAGTCAACAAACTTTAAATACAGAAAGTTCTTATCTAAACTTATCAAATTTTTCTCCAGTAAGTGGCTTAGTGAAAATATCAGCTAGTTGTTCTTCTGTGCTACAATGAACAACATGAATTTCACGACTTAGCAGCTTTTCACGTATGAAGTGATATTGAATCTCAATGTGTTTAGTTCTCGCATGGAACACTGGATTCTTTGCTAGCTGAATGCCACTCTGACTGTCGCTATGTAAAGTTGTGGGATTTTTTTGCTTCATGCCAATCTCTTCCAAGATTTGTCTCAACCATATAGCTTCTTGTGCAGCACTACACATTGCCTTATACTCAGCTTCTGTGGTGGAAAGAGCAATTGTACTTTGCTTCTTACTAGACCAGGAAAAGCAATTACCACAAAACTGGAATATATATCCTGTGGTGGATCTACGATCATCATAGTCACCTCTCCAGTCCGCATCCACATAGCCACACAACTCAGGTAAACCATCATGCTTCCTGTAAATCAAGCCATAATCTGATGTGCCTATCACATAACGCAAAATGCTTTTAGCTGCTTTCCAATGCGTTTCCGTAGGTGCTGCCATAAACTGACTTACAATGCCAACAGCATAGCATATATCTGGTCTAGTTGTGATAAGGTAAATCAAGCTCCCTACTAACTGTCTATATAGCGTAGCATCAAATGACTGTGATTCATCAAGCTTAGAAAGCTTTTTACCTGGTTCAATAGGAGTGTTTACTGGTTTGCAATCCTGCAACCTAAACCTGTGTAGTAACTCTTTGACATATTTCACTTGTGTTAAACCCACTTCATGTCTTTTTTGCCACACTTCTACTCCAAGGCAGTAATGCATCAGGCTGAGATCCGTCATCTCAAATTGTTCCATGAGGTCTTTCTTGATTATGTCTATCATCTCTTGATTATTTCCCGTAATAATAAAGTCATCAACATAAAGAGCAATCAAAGCAACCATACCATCAAAGCATAAGACATATAGATTTGGATCAGAATGTGTTCTCACCATCCCCTTTGAACGAAAGTAGGCATCAATCCTGCTATACCACGCATGAGGTGCTTGTTTAAGACCATAAAGCGCTTTCTTCAAGCGACATACTTTATTTTCCTGTCCTTTCGTTACAAAGCCTTCAGGTTGATCCATGAACACTTCTTCTTCTAACTCACCATTTAGAAAAGCAGATTTCACATCCATCTGATGCAAAGGCCAACCAAAATGTGAAGCTAAAGCAATAAGTAGATGTAGAGTATTCCACTTACACACCGGCGCAAAGGTCTCCTCATAGTCAATGCCTTTATTTTGTGCGTACCCTTTGATTACCAATCTTGCTTTGTGCTTTGCTATGCTTCCATCTGCATGGTACTTAGTTCTATATACCCATTTGCAACCAATGGCTTTCTTGCCAACTGGTGGTTCTTCTAAGTCCCATGTGCTATGCTTAGCAATTGACTCCATCTCCTCTCCCATGGCCTTGATCCAAATGTCATCATCCTTCGCTTCACCATAAGTCGAAGGTTCTTTGCTTTGAATAATGCTGGATAACAGAGCATAATTTGCTTCATACCTTTCAGGTAGTATCTTCTCTCTTGTTGATCTTCGTAGTTCTCCCTGGTTAGATGATCCTGGAAAGTAGGTTGGCACACATGGATTTCCTCTTCCAAGAATCCATTCAAGAAAGCATTTGTCACATCAAGTTGGAAGAGCTCCCATTTGAAAGAAGTAGCAAGACATATGATTAATCTAATGGTTACAAGCTTTGTAACAGGTGCAAAGGTTTCATCATAATTTATGCCTTTGACTTGCTAAAAACCTTTTGCTACAAGTCTAGCTTTATACTTATGAATGGAACCGTCTTGATTATATTTCAATCTATATATCCATTACAAGTAAGAGGTTTCTATCGCGGCTCTCCATCAATCTCTCAAACCACTTAGAGAGCTTTCTGTCAGGTGATCGGCTTCCTGGTGAAAATGTATCCCACGGTACATCCTTTTCCTTGCGTTTGTCACCTGCAATTTCAATCCTTCTTGCACCAAAACGTTTGTCCCTACCTCTCCAACCTGTTTCTTGAGGTTGAGTAGTAGTATCTTGAGATGTATCCTCATGTTCATCACTCGGAAGGTCAATGAATGGATCATCATCAGGTGATATCCTCACTATGCCATTTTTCCTACTGGATGTGTCTATCTTCTCAGCATCTTCGTCTTCATACATCTTGGATTCATCAAAGATAACATCTCGGCTTATATGGATTTTGTTTTTGACTAGATCAAAACATCTATAGCCCTTCGCGTGATCATCATATCCTAGGAATATGCACTTGATAGCTTTTACATCAAGTTTACGTCTTTCTTCCTTAGGAATATGTACAAAGGCCTTACATCCAAAGATTCGCAAGTGGTTCACCTTTGGCTTCTTCTTTGTGAATGCTTCCTCAGGTGTAATTTTTGGTATGGCAATGGTAGGACTTCTATTTTGAAGATAGACTGCCGTGCTACATGCTTCTGACCAAAAATCTTTTGGTAATTTCATCTCAGCTAGCATAGATCTGGCACTTTCCACAATCGTACGATTTTTGCGCTCAGCTACACCATTGAGAGCAGGAGTATGAGCTTGCGTAAATTGTCTTTTAATCCCACATTGATCACAAAGATCATTGAAGTCATTAGACTTATACTCACCTCCAATATCTGATCTTAGGACTTTGATCTTCTTACCTGTCTGATTTTCGACCAAGTTTTTGAAGTTTTTGAAGTTATCAAAAGCATCTGATTTCTTCTTCAAGAAGTAGATCCACGTCTTACGTGACATATCATCAATAAAGGTCATGAAATAGAAGGCTTTTCCTAAGGACATGGTTCTCATGGGCCCGCATAAATCTGTGTGGATTAAATCCAGGATGTTCTTTGCTCTTGCAACACCCCCTTTATTGAACTTCTCTCGATGCTGCTTCCCATATATACAAGATTCGCACATCGATTTCAAGTGATCTTCTATTGTAGGCAGTCCTGTTACCATCTCCAATTTTCTCATCAAACTGAGGCTTCCCAAGTTCAAGTGACCAAGCCTCTTGTGCCACAACTCAGTTTGCGAAGGAACGGATGACACAAGTCCATGTTGCCCCTTGATTGTGGCATTCAATATGTACAATTTTGTATTGGGCTCTCTTACTCCATTCGCAATAACTTTGAACTTTTGGTTCGCATCTTTCACAAAGCAACGATCATGGGCGAATTCTACTTTCAACTTTTGATCAGTAATGACTCCAACAGAAAGTAGATTTTTCTTCAAACCTGGTACGTAAAGTACCTCCCTGATCATCCTGCTTTTGCCGTTAGGCAGTTGGATTGAAACTGTGCCTATCCCCTTGATCATGCACACCTCACCATTTGCTTGTGAAACAGATGTTCCATTATCCAATGCCTTCAAACTACTGAACCAGTTCTTGTTACCTGTCATGTGTCTTGTGGCTCCTGAGTCAATATACCATGCTTGATCATCTTGATTAGATGACAATGCAGATATGAAGATGCTAGAGTCTTCAGTCTCACCCTCATCGACAAGGTTATCTGCTTGTTTTGGTTTCCCCTTGCCTTGTTCCGCCAGGAATTTGCGACATTCACTCTTCCAGTGGCCCTTTTTACCACAATGGAAGCACTTGCCTTTCTTCTTAGTTTTGCTGGAAGATCCCTCATCCTCCTGAGACTTGGCAAATTGTTGTTTAGTCTTCTTCTTGCCCTTGCCCTTGCCTTGTTTTTGGCGTGTCGCAAGTGCCTGATCATCAGTATTTTGACATCTAGCTTTCACCATTTCTCGTCGTTGCTCTTCCTGCATCAAGATTCCTGTGAGCTCATCAAAGGTTGGCAATCTTTCTCTTGATGCTATTCCGCTCACAAACATCTGATAGGGTTCTGCAATGCCGCATAATGCATTATGCACCAGCTCCACATCACGTATGCGTTCTCCAATAGAATGCAGTTCATCTCTCATTGTCTTGATTCTGGTCATGTACGTCTGAATGTGCTCTCCTTGCTCCATGCGGGCACTATTCAACTTTGACTTCAGAAACATGATTCTTGACGGATTTGACGTCTCGAACTGCTCCTTTAGCACATCCCATGCCTGTCTGGGTGTAACAGCATCACAAATGTGGGTAATGATGTGATCCTTCATTGACAAGTTAATGAAGGTCAAAGCTTTCCTCAACTTTTTGTCGAACACTTTGATGTCTGCTTCATTTGGTGGCCTTCTCTCATCACCTGTGACGACTTCCCACACATCTTTCTCCATCAGTATGTTTTTCATTTTGAATTTCCACACTGCATAGTTGGAAATCCCGTCCAATTTGCTACTTTCACTCAAAATGGACTCTCCCATGTTTGCCATCGCAAAACTGCTTAAAACTTCTGCCTTAGGCTAGGAACAGTATGTCGAGGCCAACAGTGATGTCATAAGTTGAAAATAATGACCTGCACTTTTTTTCTTACCAGGCCACTCGCCGCTTTTCCACCAATTTGAAAGCCAAATCGGCGTCGCCTTCCGAAATGCACTCAGTCGTCAATTCCCAACAACGTGCCCAGTGGAATGGTGAAACTACTTCTGGCGTACTCCGAACACTTTCTCCGCTGCAACCGCTCTGTTGTGCTGTACCGTACTTGCAGGTACAGTCCGGGTGCCCTTCGTTTGGAGGTTATAGGCTTTCGTTTGGGTCAAAACGGGCAAAGGACCCAAAAATAGGGACTTTTCTAGCTTTTGAACTGTTTCTTCACTTTGAAGAAACTTCACTCTTCACTTGTGAAGGGACCCAACTCAATTTTCAGTATGAAAATTTTTAATGAAGTTGTAAGCCAAAATGCACTTCAATTCTTCAGGACCCTGTTTAAAGCTCATCCAATGGCTGAACCAAATCTTGTGGTTCAAATTTCTCTCCCATCATAGATTCTGGACCGTTGATTCACTTGACACCTCATCTAAAGGTTCAAAGTACATCTGGGCATCGAACCGAACTCCTACATACGCTAAGAACTTAGGTACACTGAGTCCTTCATCGCGTTGGGCGCGCGAGCTGCCCGCGACTTCCCTGCCTACGGCCGCGCCTCCCTTCTCTCAAAAAAATCAGATCAAGCTCTCCTGTGGATCGTTTTGAGCACGATCTGAGGCCTGGAGCAAGGTCGCCCTACTGAATCCATGACTATAGAATGTTCAGTCAGGAAATTCCGTGGAGAAACGGTGATTTTAGCTCAACTTGACAAAGTGGCTTTTTTCACCTTTTTACCGCAAATCTGCTAGGTTAACTGTCTGGAGACAAATCTCTGACATAAACCTCAGAATCTCTCCATGGCTGATTGACAGTGTGATTAGCTTCCTTCCTGTCCTTACGACATCCAAAACGGTGCACAGACAGCGAAGAAATCACCAGTTATGTATAAAAACCGTAACCCCAAGTCCGGTTTCAATTTTCAGTTGGCTTCGAAATTGTCAATTTTTCACCAAATTTTTCCTTGTCTGATGCTATGCACAGGCTAATAATCCCTCTGCTGAGCTTAGCAAGCCTCTATAAATTAGAAACCGTGCACCAGTGCTTCTCTTTCCGTCTTCAACCCGCCGTAAAACCCCGAACTCTCAGAAGACAGTTCTCTCGAAGCTCTCTTCAACGGCGACACTGTACTGTGTACACTCCCTATACGACTCTGATACCAACTTAGAATTTGCTTTGCACAGGAACACAGATCTTTCGACACAGTAACACAGACAGAAAATCACTCTCCTCAGCAAGCTCACATGGCAACTGTATTTCTCAAAATGAAATTACACTGTACATATAGTTGTTGACTCAGGCAACCCATGCATGACCCAGGTTGCCGTTGGCGGGACGCGTGTCCCGTCGACTTGCCTCGTGGCGAGGCCAACTGATCCTTATCCACTGATAGGACCCACAGTACAGTAACACAGTGATTCTAACTTTAATTCTAACTCTTTGTGCATTGGAACAGGTTGAAAGAGAGGATCAGGTCATTGCAACATGGTTACAAATGGAGGCTTTATGTTGGAAAGCAATGATAGGCTTACCTCAAGCAACTATTCTACTTGGAAGGTGAGAATGGAGTCTCTCCTTGAGATGAATGACTTGTTGGACATTGTTGTAGGAGTGAAAAAAAGGCCCTTGGCACAACAAGATTAAATGAGGTATGACAAGAGAGCTAAAAGAGCTCTACACATCATAAAGATGAATGTTACCAATGAGCTTCTCATTGGTAAGTGCAATTCATCTAATGAGGCTTGGGAAGCTTTGAAGAAGCTTTATGAATCCAAGTCTACATCAAGAGTAATTAGTCTTAGAAGGCAAATCTTTCCATCTATGCAAAAGAAGGAAGAGAGTGCTCATGCTTTTGTGTTGAGAGTTAAAGCATAGTACTTCAATCATCAATGATTTTTTCATGGCTTCTAATGGTCAAGAGGTTTCTACTTCTTATGATGCAATCATTAAGAGGGAGTCTTGTGAAGGAAAGGGCAATGAAAGATTGGTTCTTGGGAAGATGCAAGGCATGGATCTCACATCTCTTCATCAACTCAAAGGATTCTATGATTATGAATTGATCACTCATGATCAAGATGACAAAAGGTTGGTTGGAGAAGACTGCATGGACCAAGTCGAGAGGCAATTTCTTCAAGGCAAGGAAAATCTTATTTGATGAGCTTATTGAGGTTTGTTATGAACTCAAGAGGGCTGGATTGATTCGGTTTGATACTCATCTTCATCTACTCTACTTCATGTTGGATGAAAAGTTTGGAATCCATCTTTTGCTTTATGATGGTGGCATTGTTTTCACTAACCTTTGTGGAAGGTCCAAATCAAGCATTGGTAAGATCTTTTTGGATCTAGATCATATGTTTGAGAGGGAGTACTTTCGGAGGTTTAGGTCTGACAATATTCATATCTTTGATTGTCAAGAGGAAGATCAAGAGGTTGGTCTCAAAGGGCTTCAACAAGACAAAAAGGAAGTTGGCAATTTGGAGCTAGTCAAGAACATCAAAGGAGAGTCCTGCAAAGATGTTATGGATCTGTTTTTGTAGGTGTTAAAAGACTCAAATAAGGTCAAAGGAGTAGCAAGGAAGTGTTGTTCAAGTTTACTTTACTTGTTCTATCTCACGTTTGAGCAATTTCATGTGAATGTGTGCAAATTGTCAAGATATGGTGAATTTTGAATTTGATCACAACTGCATTTGTGATTGCAGTCAGACGGAAATGGATAGCATGTGAAGTGGTAATGTTTAAACATTCAGCCCATTAAAATTTTAGCATGAATGTCTTTCTTTGATTTTATGTGTGAAGTAGCAAGAAGGAGCCTCTTGCACATTAAATGCAACCCAAGCTGCCCCCTATTTGTGTGAAATAAAAGGCGGAGCCCCATTTCTAGAAGGTCTGTTGTGTTGAGGATCAACCTAGCATATTGACTTTTGTTAAATTCTACACATAGGAGTGCCCATTATTATTATTCCTCTATATCCCTATCTTCCTATGCCATGTCTTGGTAACTTACTAGATGCTGAGCCTGGCGCTAGTGTGTCAAGTAGAATAGCATTTAAGAGTGGATACCATTAGGTTAGAGTTTGTGGAGAGTGCATAAGACTGATTGCCTTTCTAACTTGTTCTTCAATACAAGTTTCTTCTTGTGCCATTTGGTTTGAATAATGCCCCAAAACCATTTATAATGTTCATTAATTATGTACTCAAACCAAATATGGGTAAGACGGTGGTGACCTTTGGAGAAGATATGTTTTATTACAATGCAGGAGACGTGTTACATGTGACCCATTTTAGAATTGTGTTGTCAACATTATAGGAAATGATGGTAGAGCGAGTTCCTAAAAGGATATATAGCCCCTGTAGTGCCTATGCATGTGCCCATGCAAGCCTACTGCATTCCTATACATGCAAGTCATGACTATTGATACTCTACATCATGCTAATAACCATCCTCACCCATGCAATAGGTCCACATGTCATTAGATGTGTGACTAGGTCCTCACAAGGTTATAAATTACACTTTTGGCCTTGTTCAAAATAACGAGGCATAACTAATAAACTCGTGTATTAGAGTACCAAAGGATTATTCCGATTCCTCGATACAGGACTTGGACGTAACTCTAACAAAGTCCAGAAGACATGATGCTTTCACAAGTGATGTCTCTACTCACGGAATTCTCCTAATGATGTTAGAGCTAACCAGGACTACCTACTACTACACATTTCCATATCTTCAAATACCAAAAATTTCTATACCTATGTGATCAACTTGCACATAGCCTTTTATAGTGTGAGAGGACAACAAACTCAGCCATATTAATCTAGTGAGCCCCATTAATGGAGGGACTTCCACATGACAATATGGAAGCCCTAAATATGAAGAGCTGGCATAGCCAGATATCGAAAGTCTAGTACACCAAGCCTCTATTGCGTGTATGGCCATGGGCATAACCAACATGTTAAACATATGACACTCGCTCCTCACATCTTAGATGTTTCTCCTATAAAAAAGTTGTTCCATGGAAACTAAGAATATCTATCCCAGTAATCTTACATTTTCAAGGAATATGAGCTTCCCTTTGCCTGCTAAGGATGGGTGTTTGTGTAGTGCATACCATAAGTTTTGAAAACTCACCTTTTTGAACATAACAACATACTCATTATTCACACATGTACCCTCCGGAAATATAAGCAATGGATTGCTTTCCGGATCTTCCACATGTTCTCGTAACCTGTTGATAGGAACATGAAGTATAAGGCAGCCATTTTTTTTTCTTTCGACCTCATCTATGTTGCTAATTGGAGTCCAAGTCCTAACCTCAAGTTGAGGAAAGGAGGTCTTCACCAACTTGCCACTTATTTGAGGACCAACCAATAATGTTAATAGTTTTTCAAGAAAATACAATCAAGTATTAGACAAACCCTAGCAAGAACAAATCACTTAAACCAATGATGTCAAATTATTTTCACATAGGTTCACCATATACATTCACCTTTTAGCAACATAGTGTCGATCTTTGGCTTCGGTGCGGTTAAATGAAATGCATCCGACACTTGGAAGAGCATAAGTTTGAAGCCAACCTGAACAAAATTTCAAAATCAATACAAAAGAGGTCGATATAAAGTGAAAACCTTACTACGTTAAAATATCAAGTTATCAACACCTTTTAATAGAATCTTCCTACTTGAAGCCATCCAGTAATTTTAGAAAACACTTATGGATGTGTTGAGTTGTTGAAACAAGATTAAAAGAAAAAGTCTATGCATCACATTCATATTTAGCATCCTTTGATTTTAAACAATGGCATGAGAACATACAGTACGAGATAGTGTTTCACCCGGTTCAGAAACAACCTTTTCGTAATTAGATGAGTTTGTTGGCATCAATGGTGGTTTAGAATCAGTCCATCTCAAAAAAGTCAAAGACAGGCAAGAAATATTTTTGCAGATTTTTAATGATATAGTGCTAAAAATTATCTACTATAATATGTATCTTAGAAACCCGTCCCGGCCCTTTTGGGTTGGAATGTACTGGGTCAAGACATTTTTTTTTTAATTGAAAAAATTAGGTACTAAAGCCTGAAATAGGTATTAAAACAGAGTGTATATTTATGATCGTCCAACAATGATGAATCTAATGAGAGCCTAAAAGGAAGAGTTAAAAATAGAAGAGAAAACATTATTGATTTGTTTGACTAATGGAAGACAATTGATCTCGCTGCCTAATCTTATGACCTACTAAGTGCTTGGTTTTTCTTTAAACCAAGGATCTTAAACTTGATGATAGTAACTAGCAGGCATGAAAATCTTGACAGATCGAATCCTTGCAAGGGAGCAACTTTGATGTGAACTACTTTTATAAGCTTACCTGGATGCAGGGTTGCAGCAATCACGATTCGCGAATGGTGATCCCAACGAATCGTGACTTTTAGGGAGAATTGTGATTCCAAAATACCATTGCCCATCCGCTTTACACTTCATTACATAAGGGTACTAAATTCGACTAGTCTTGTTAAGTTGCTTTTATCAACTCTCCAAGCTAATTCTTGCTTTGAGTGATCAAACTTTTTCCAAATTTCTTGCTAGTTGGCAGATTGCGGTGTTTGAACATCTGACGCACATCAACTCGGTGATATTGTGCATGGTGGCAATGGAGTTTGAGCTGCACGGGGCAAGAAATCGACAAAAGAAACTTTTTGGTGAGTTTAGACTTCTCTTTTTGCAAAAGAATAGATTGAGCTCTAGGCAACGAATTTGGGTGGGTGTTTGCTCTAAAGCAACTTTCTTTGGGCCCACAAACATTCCTACAATGTTATTTTTAGCCGTTACCATGCATAATGAAAGATGTGAAGTATCACCCAAAATCCGCTGCAATTGGGAGGCGGAAGTCCGACCAATAACGAGAGAGAGAGAGAGAGAGAGAGAGAGAGAGAGAGAGAGAGAGAGAGAGAGAGAGAGAGAGAGAGAGAGAGAGAGAGAGAGATGGCTCACTACATGGTTATTATCCAATTTGGTGCTTATCTGCTTCCAAAACGTATAGTATAGTTGTTTTTGTACACAAACCACAACGTTATAGTTCGAATCTAGCACAAAACATCATTTTAGCTTATCTACCTTGAAATGAACCATATTGTACCTAGAACTACTGGCAACTTTCATAAATGCACTGCTCTTGCCAAGAGCTTCAATCTGATACCCATATTTCCCACCAAAGAAAAAAAAACGATTCTCAAAAACCCTAACTAAAACCACGAAATGCGGTTGCAAACAGTGATTCGTTGTTCTATACTGCAACTATGCCTGGATGTTAAAGGTCATTCAAAGGCAAGATAAATCACCTTATTTCCATAGTAGCCAAATGGCCCAAGCACTGGAAGAAATAAGAAAATTTGGTAATCAAAGATTTCATGTCCTCACCAAGGACTCAAAGACTAGGCAAACCGCAACAAGGAAACAATAGGGAATCGGATGGTGGACAAACCAACCCAACCAGACCTAGATTGATTGGATCTAGCCCCCAAGCTATGGATCAATCACTCAATAGGAGAGGAATTCCACCAGTAGCATGTAGCTACTATTATCAAAATCATACACTAATGAGAGCCCAATGGATATACTTATACCCTCCAAGGCCCATGCACCACTAGTAGTGCACTGTGACAACTCACTGGACACATGAGCAGCCTAACCGGGCCACCTCATCCACTTCTCCTTTGAGTCACTAATAGAACCATATAAATCCACCATCTTGAGTAAGTGCCCACAACTTCTTACAGCCCTCTCACACCGAAAGTGTTTCACAATACTGACCAAAAAGCCCTTGATCCTAAACGGACTCAAAGAAACGAAACTTCATGTAATTTTATAGAACTTTGCGTAATTGACTCTTGGTGGTAAATTACAAGAACCACCAATGAGCCAATTGTACAAAATTCTTTACAAGAGGCAAGAATTTTATCATAAAATATATGACTTTAATAACATAAAAAACAATTAAGAAATATCGAAATATTTATTTGATGAAGCGCAACCAAGAAAACCTTGACTACAACCATAAATGAAGAAATTTTTCCGAACGCGATTCAGAAACGCTGGGCATCTATGATTAAAAGGTGAATCAAAAGGAGGTAGAGCATACCTAGAGTAAGCGAACAGTTTTACAAATCAGACTTTAACTATGTAAAATAAATAGTTAGAAGAGAACCGGAAAAATGATTGAGTACAACGCAACTTCTTGATAGGTAATAAATTGTAAACTCAAACAAACTTCAAAACTATGTTGCACGTGATCTGGAACGCGTTCTGGAATGCAATCCGGGAAATCCCATAAGGGTTCCCCAGATCGCAAATCTTTTATTTTTAATTTTCAAAAGCTGCCAATATGGGTATCATGTGAAACAATTTCAAACGAGCAATTCTGTTGCTTGGTTTTAGATGGTTAACTCCCAATATCTGCTATTCACTTCAATCAAATACTGAACAAATCGTTTTTGCAGATATATTCATTGGCTATTCATTTCAATTGTTTCTACTTCAGTGTTTCTGCCATTCATTTGCATTGCAACCAGCAGTGGATCCCTGCCTGATGAGAAAAAAATTTGCAAAATATTTTTGCGATCTGGGACATCCTTTCTAGTCCCGGATCACTGGCGATCCGGATCGCACGATCCAGATCGTTTTTGCAGCAAATCGCGATCCGCTGCAAATCAGCTTCAAAGGCTTTTTGAAATAAGAGCTAGGTTGAAAAAAGGAGAATATATGGGTGAACTAGAAGCAAGTGATTGACCTTAATAAGCACTAGACCAAGAACTCAAACAAAGTTCCAAAAAGAAAGGGGAAAATAAAAAGGTATTATACATAGAAGACATAGTTGCCTGTTCCAGAACGGAACACGTTCCATTTAGAAATGTTCACAAAAAAAATAAAAATAAAAAATTTAAATATTTAACACAGGGCCCGTTCCGAGTTCATTACATGCAAAAAATTCGGTCCTTTCTATCAAATTTTCCTCAATGTATAATCAAAAAGATAGAAGATCATGGATGGAGGCAAATCTGGAACTGACATCCATGCTACGTATTGTGCGTCCATACTTGATCCACTTATTCTTGATAATCTCCTTATGAAGCAATCGTGTCTCCTCCAATAATTAGCGCACTCTAAGAACCTCATAGGTAGGCTCTTTTAAAAAAAACATGCTCCGACCCAGTACGTTCCGGAACGGGTTTCTAAGGAAATACAAAAGAAAAACATAGGAAAAGGATAGAAAATTGAAAAAACAAAATTATCACAAAACAACAAGAACCTTGCCAACGTGACATTTAGCAAGAGATGTTTGTTTTGATTAGTAAAATATCAGATTATCTGTAAGAGCATGTGCAACCTCTCAAGATATGCCAATTTGCATATTTGCTAAAGTGACAGAAAAGTATTTGTTTGTGAAATTAGAATATATCCAATTTCACAAATTCAAATTGAGAAGTCTAATGATGTCATGAGGTTAATCTTAGAAACAATATACGTGCAACCAGAAAAGTCACAGGATCTATATCAAAACAATAATATAGAACTCAATAGACACAAAATCTTAGCCTGACATCATTTCTTGTGTCTCATCAGTACAGCATTAGTTGCTAACTGAGTCTCGAAAGAATCTGGATTCAACTTCTTATGCTTGAATTTAATCAGTATCACAACTGTGAGTCAACTCTTTATTGACATATTCTTCGAAATTATTCAGTATTCTATTTTAGGGTGCTCGGTTATACTGTTTGAGGTTAACTGTATTTGATTATTTATTGCACCTGCTACAGCTTCTGAGTACATTGGCTATTCTTCAGTCTAGCTCATTGTTGTTTGTTGTATTCAGAATCTGTTATCTATATCCGAGCTAGAATCGCTGTCTGAGCCACGCTATATATCTTGATTGCGTTCCTTAATCTCCGTTGCTTTGTTAAAAACCATGTTATCTACATCTGAGCTAGAATTGCTTTCTGAGCCACGCTATATATCTTGATTGCGTTCCTTAATCTCCAGTGCTCAGCTAAAAACAACGTATTTTTTCAAAAAACAAATTTGGCCAAGTTCTGGAACGGGCAACTAAGTTTCAGATATAGTCTCAAGATCTTGGTAACAAGATACATTAATTTATGGCACGTTTTCAATGTGTCACTAATTGATATGAACTAAATCATAGATAGTGGCATTTGGTGAAGAATAAATAGAATTCACAAGCAATCTCCAACTAAGAAAACTGGCTGATAATAGCTCCGGAAGATCTCTAGCTAAGATTGACAGAAAATGAAACTTTCCTACAAGGAGCTAAAGACACCAAACTCAATAATTCAATAAATGAGAGGTTCTGGCTCCTATTCTTATCAGTTTAGGAGCATTTTCGAAGGTCCTATGGAGCAAAAATTAGGGCTCCTCTAGAAATGTGACCTCTTTAACGCCACTCAATTTAACTACAGTTTTATTTTCATTTCTGGCATGCAGTATCTTCTTGCTCACCTTCATATTCATAGCCACCATGCACCGTTGGCTTTTTTAGCACCACAATAACGTCTTAAACGTGCCAGAAAGTGATTCTCTTTGAAAATATTCAGCACACTATTAGCATAAGCCCGTATACCTTTCATTGACTGGCCTCTGTTGAACCACAATTTTGACACAGGTTCCTCATCAGATTTAGCGAAGTTTATTGCTGTCATTGAAATTTGAGCTCGTTTAGATTAAACATCATCATAAGTTTAATCTAAACGAGCTCATCATCTAAGTTATCAAAGTCCTGGCGAAGAGCTAGTATGTCTTTGAGCAAGGTTTAATTGATTACAGGAATACTCAACTATAACTGATGCAGATGACTTCCTAAGCTGATTGTTAAAGAGAACCTGCCATCAGACTCCATAGCTCGACAGTTCATCTGCTTTTCCTTGAAGGAGTTCAGAGAAATTGTTTTTATCTATATAGCAAAACAATTAGGGCACAAAATTTGAACCTAAGGAAGCGGACGCGGACGCGTCAGGGGTGCGTCCGCGTCCGGACGCATCCGCGATTTTCAAATTTTTTTTTCTTCAAAAAAAAAAAAAAATACAGGCACTAGCCCACGCTGTCCCACAACCCCAAAGCGAAATAAAAGCAATTTATGGCCCCTCCGCTCCCCCCCCCCCGGAATTAATTATCAGAGGGTGTCTGGCACCCACCTGCCCCCTCCTGTTAAAAAATAGGAAAACGGTACCCAAGAAAATTTGCAAAAAAATTTGCAACAGACCTAACCACTGCCCATGCCTCCCATAACTGAGATATTACCAAACAACGATGACTAATGAGCAGTTCATAAATTATTACGAACCTTCATTGGGAACTAAGCTCCAAAAAAGCGGCAAAGAAAGATCTGAGAGTGGTTTGGAGTGAAGATGATGGTTTGTATGGCAAATATATTACTGATTTAGGGTTTAGGGTGCATCAGTGACTGTCTCAAAGAAGTGAATGCTCACCAAAGGATTTGGGAGAGGTGAATGCTCACCAGAAGAGTGACAAGCTCTCAGGACCACAAGTCTCTGGGGGAAATCAATGCTCACCAGAAGAGTGACAAGCTCTCAAGACAGGAAACCATGAGACCTACACAGTACTCTGTCCTATATGATGTGATCGGTTTCCCCCCGGATGAACTTCAACAACTTACTAATTACTTATGCAAAACTGTGTCATTCACTACAGAAAACCACAAGACCTACACACTACTGTGTCTCGGTTGATGAGATCAGTTTCTCCCCGGATGAACTTGAACAGCTTACTAATTACTTATGGCACTACTTCAACACGCTACAACACGTTGTCGAAATTTTGCGTACCAACACGGGGACTCCGAAACATCTCCCAGTTTTCAGGTCCCGACCGGACAAAGTGTCCCTGAAGCCCTGTTTAACATCGAACTTCGGATGGACATCCGACCGTCGGTCGTTTCCTCGTCCTGTTTGTTCCCACAGGTTCATATTGAGGTTGTACACTGGCCGAAACAGACGACACCTAAAATGAATCCCGTTTGGAGAAACGAAGTCGTCGGACGGAGAGTTGCAAAACTAGTCCATTTCGCTTGACCTAATTGCGTTTCTCTCCAGTCGAAGGGCGATTTTGACCGAACGATACCCGAATCGAGCCAGGCTTGATCCCTTGGGTTCGTATCAGGATCACGAACCTGTGGACTGTGTTCCCAGACCATTGATGCATTCTACACAGTACCATGGCCTATGTGATGAGATAGATTTAGGGTTTAGGGTGGTACAACATCACATGGGCAACTAATCAGAGCAGGTCTTGGTAGATGTCCGCCGACACAACGAACGGAAGCAAGAAGCAAAATTTCATGAGAGTCAGGGAGAGATAATGGCGCGACTACCGGAGCTGCAGCCACGTGCCCTCACGGTCCTTGTACCTGCTCCCCCTACCCCAGCTGGCGAGGGCGAGGAAACGCAGCAAATTGGAATTAACTTCACCGCAGAACAGCTGGCCATGGTCCGGGAAAGCGTCCCTCATCGTCGGGCTAGCCAGTAGGTCTTCTGGTTCCCTGTAGCGAATGGCACAGTTATGATGACCATTCACTCTTTTGGTGACCATTCACTCCCTGTAGTGAATGGCACGGTTCTGACGACCATTCACCACTGTTAGCAGCAGTTTTGTTGCAGTTGTTTTCATCACGCTACGGAATCAAGGACGCACACAACACAAACACCTCAAAACGCGCCAAAATGTTGGCCTTTTGTTTGGTTTGGGATTTAGGGTTTGGGGAACAAACAACCAGAAGGAGGATATCAAAGATACTGTCAAGCAAGATTCTGATGATGATGAGGAGTACAAGCCTTTAGTGCGCCAGACAAAAAGTTCCAACTCTTCCATAATTCTGAAGTGTGACAGAAGTATTGAAGTTGCTTGGTATATGACAGGGACAGTGTGAGTGAAAGTCAGTTAAAGCATGCTTTGCAATAAGAACATAATTTGAAAGGAAGTTTTATGGGCTTCAATACCCATTTCTTGAACTCAGACACCCAAGGAAGCAACATATATCAGACAATGATCAATACCCTTTCATCTGGATGTTTGGACAAGAAGCTTTGCAAGAAAGCAATGGTCAAAAATGTCTTTCCAGTGCATGGAGATGGTAGGAGTGGTTCTGATGCCAGTACGTGTTCCCGGATTTTACCACATCATCAATTGCTCCGTCTTGGACTCCACGTCAAACTTTTCTGGTGAGCCTCCAGAGACAGCACCCACTGGTTTCTGATCCACTGATCAAAAACCAGCTGGTGTTTTCTCTGAAGGCTCACCAAAAACGTTTGGCGTGGTAAAATCCGGGAGTATGTGGAGGCGACACAACCACTCTTTTCGTCTGCATGCCCTAGACGGACCTTTTTGGCCATTGCTTTCTTGCAAGGCTTCCTGGCAAAATATCCACCCAGAAAGGGTACTGAACATTGCCTGATATATATTGCTTCGTTGGGTGTCTAAGTTCAGGAAATGGGCAGTGAAGCCAAAACCTAAATCATAAAACAGTATAAAGCCAACATAACTGCCTTTCAAACTTTGTACAGATTGAAAAACCTGCTCTAATTGGCTTTCATTTACACCATCCCCGTCGGTAACCAAGCATCTTCAGTACGTCTGAAGAGATCGAACTTTCTTCCTGGCTAACTGAAGGCTTGTACTCTTCATCATCAGAAGAATCTTGCTCAACAGTGTATTTGATGTCCTTCTTTTCGCCGTTTGTTTGCTAGCCCTTGGCCCTAAAGCATACGATAGGTCCACACTTTTGCGCGTTTTGATGGGCTTGCGTGGTGTGCATCCTCAATTCCATGGCTTGATGAAAACAACTGTGGAAAAACTGTTGTTCACAATTTTGAACTCCAGAAGTTAATGGACACCAGAAGAGTGAATGGTCAGCAGAACTATGCCATTCACTACAGGGGACCACATGACCGACCATCCTGCAAGAGGTATAGCTACCTCTGTCAGCACAGGCCTACACAGTACTCTGTCTTATATGATGTGATCAGTTTCCCCCCGGATGAACTTCAACGGCTTACTAATTACTTATGCAAAACTGTCTCATTCACTACAGGGAACCACGAGACCTACACAGTACTATGTCTTATATGATGTGATCGGTTTCCCCCCACATGAACTTCAACAGCTTACTAATTACTTATGCAAAATTGTTTCATTCACTACAGGGAACCATGAGACCTACACAATACTCTGTCCTATATGATGTGATCGGTTTCCCCCCGGATGAACTTCAACAGCTTACTAATTACTTATGCAAAATTGTTTCATTCACTACAGGGAACCATGAGACGAAACGGACGACACCTGAAACGGATCCCGTTTGGAGAAACGGGACCGTCGGATGGAGAGCTGCAAAACTAGTCCATTTCGACTGACCTAATTGCGTTTTTGTCCCATCGAACGGCCATTTTGACCGGACGATACCCGAATCGAGCCAGGCTCGGTCCCTTGGGTTCGTACCCACTTCACGAACCAGTGGACTGTATTCCAGGACCATTAATACATTCTACGCAGGTTTAAGTGTATGCTACACAAGTGCAGCTTTGATGTTGAATCTGCACATACCTGTGGTGCAATGCCTACGACACAATGAGGACGTGGGGTGGGGTTGATGATGTTTATGGATGTGGTTATGATGATTATGGTTGTGGCTTGTTTTGATGGTTATGGCTGTGGGGTTGTGGGTTTATGATGATTTGTTAGGGTTTATGGTGTTATGTTGAATGTGCCATTTGTTTGGGGGTCGGTTTTAGCGTGTTATGTTAAATGGTTGAACATGATGCATATGTTCTGAGAGAGATGCAGATGTGCTGGTCTCTCTCTCTCTCTCTCTCTCTCTCTCTCTCTCTCTCTCTCTCTCTCTCTCTCTCTCTCTCTCTCTCTCTCTCTCTCTCTCTGTGACTAACCATTTCTGACTAACCATTCGAATTTCACAGAGCTAACCTTGCAAGCAACCACGATAAATTAGCCATGACACTAATAGACTGTAAAAAAATATACACATCTCATCTGATGCCACTGTACATGATGCTAAAATGTGTATCAGTATCTACAAGTCTGTGCTAAAAAAATCATCCCTCTACGTGCCAGATGCATCTGCAGGGGTGTCAAATACAAAGTCTGGCTGGGAGTCTGGGGGCATCTGGAACTCCTCTAAGTTTGGGCCAACGCCTGCCAAGAGACGACTAGAAAAATCATCAGTGCGTCCCCTCTTGGCTAGCCTGCCTCTGGGTCTGCCGGAAGGAACCCTCTGTGGTACACTCCTGCCTGGGGGTCTCCCTCTGCCACGGGGGGGTCTCTGGGAAGAACTGCCTGCCTATGATGCTCTGAGTCGTCTCTGCGCTATCTGTCTCTGGGCAGCAGCCTCTGTCTCCCTCGCAAACTCTGACCAGCCATCATCTGAAAGGGGGCGTGATGCGAGAGTACTGAGTGGGGCACGTGGACCATCCCCTGCAAGGTCGACCGTCTCGTCTGAATCATATGTGGGCTCATCATCAGAGGAGGGCAATGGAACGTCAGTAGGTAGGGGGGGTGGTCTCATCGGCATCGGCATCATCCTCGGGATCACCCCGCAGAGCACGCCGAGCGGCATCGTCTGGATCAACCTGTGGCTCTGCCTCATGATCGGCCGCTGCAACCAGGCACTCATCGGGATTGACCTGCACAAGTCAATCATTCGTGAGAATAGCCAAAGCAACCGTGAGGGCATTAAACTGAATGTCTTAAACTAATACGAAAGCAAACGATAGAGCATAGACATATACCTGCAAGAGTAGGGCGCGTGCGCCTCCTACCCTCATGCTCTCCGTGATGCGTCGAACCACCCTGGTGTTGGTGTTGCAGTACACCAAGTCATTGCATCGCTCCGTCGTCGAACGGTTCCGCTATTCATGTGAACAAGGCTGAACGCTGGATGTATGCGAACCAGTCCGCACGCAACTCTGCATCGTCGTACTGCCTCTCGCTCTGAAACAGCGGATGCAGTATGTGGGCCACATTGTGAATGGGCCGGTGAAACTTATCCCATCGTCACTGCCACAAGCTCCTGATAGGCTCCAACCTGTGGACCAAACCACGTGGAGGCAACAGTTACATACCATCGTGTTGCGGCAGCAAGACGAAACAGAGTGCAAAATGGAAGTAAGGATGGTGAGACGGAAAAAAGTTATACTTGGCAGGGTCCAGCTCAGAACGCTGGAGAGACTCACCTATGCGGTCCATGAACTCGTAAATGAGGCCCATCGTGCACCCCTTGCGATCAACGAGCCTCAAAACCGAGTAGATGGGGCACATGACGTCCATCAGCTGCTGCATATCCACCCAGAAAGGCTCCATGAAGAGGATGTCGTGGAAGGCCAAGCCCTCTAGGGTCGTGGACAGGTCCATGGTGGTGAACTCTGCCGAAGTAGCCATGTGCCGCAAATCACCCTTGAGCTTATGTAGCCGCTCAAGCATGATGAACTGGTAGGCGAAGCGAGTGCGAGCGGGCTTCTTCAAGTCGAGCCTGCATTGACAAACTGAATGAGAGGCATACATGAAACGAGCAAAAAAAAAGAAGCATCTTGAACGAGCCAAAAAATAAATACCATATTACCTGCTGAATGTGCGGAAAAGGGCAGTCATGCGGCGCTTGCGTGTGACGAAGTCCAAAACCGCAAGTTCCCTCGTGAGAATCTCATTGACCCAAGGCAAGCGCCCGATGGAATGCAGGAGGAGGTCCAGTGAGTGTGCAGCACATGGAGTCCGCACAATGGAGGGGTACTCTGCCATAAGAAGCTCCCCCATACCGCGTTAGTTGGACGCATTGTCCGTCACAACCTTTCGCGGTACGTTCACACGATCAGTTCACAACTTGGAAACACATTGCAATCAATCGAAAACCACACAAAACTTTTGTATCAACATCAAGCAGTAAATGACCAAGCAACTAATGAGAAAAAATTGTACCTGGACAACGCGCTGTGGCCTGACCTCCTCTATCGCTGCACGGATGATGTCGTACATGTTCTCGGCCGAGTGCACTCTCCCTGCCTCGGAGGCGTCGATGCTACGCAGGAACATGGAACCGTAACAACTAGAAACAATCATGTTGATGAGTGGACGTCTACGACGATCAGTCCACCCATCAGCCATGATGGAACAACCATATCTATCCCAAGCCTCCTGCAGTGTGGCCAGTCTCTCTCTGACTGATGCAACCCAGTCCTGGAGCAAAGGGCCGCGTAGTGCGTCGGCTGTGGGTGGTGTGTAGCCGGGCCCGCAGACTGCAACTTTCGAGATAGCCTCTCGAAAGATGCGGGATGATGCCATGATAAAGGGGAGGTTCAGGTCATAGAACATCAGTGCTATGGTCCTGGTGGCCTCTCTGTGTTGCCCCTCTCTGAAAGATCCCGGCATGGACATCTGTCTGGTGCCTCGGGATGTGGATGGCTGGGAGGATGTGGATGGACAATGCGGATCTGGAGGTGGTGGCATAGGTGCAGGTGCGGAAGTGGAGGATGAGGACGGGCTGTGCAGATCTGACGGTGATGGCAGAGGCGTAGGTGCAGCAATGGAGGCTGTGGATCCATGGGGAGTACTGGGGGAGGGGGTACGGGTGGCTGTGGCGGAAGCGGAGGCGGAGGCGGTGGCGGGTGTGGAGGCGGAGGCGGTGGCGGGTGCGGATGCAGCGGCTGTAGTGGGTCCGGATGCGACGGTGGGGGCGGTGGCGTTGGGTGTACCAGTGGCAGGGGCGGTGGCAATGGGTGCACCAGTGGAAATAGAGTCCGCGGTCATCTGTGGACGGCTTGTCGGGCTTAGCAACTGGCTCAGAATATGCCTTGAGAATGCGAGCCCTCTCCGCAGCGGGGATGACCATACAAACGCCCATCCCGTAGCGTCCCCCCCGTGGGTTGGACTCGCAACCCCCCCAGATGTACTCGAACCCGAGAGGCGTTCCCTGTGAACTGCTTTCGACAAAAAGGGCAACGCCACTTTTTGTCGGGCAACACCTCCACCTCATCCCAAATGGGACGAGTGGCCATATCTCTCCCTCTCTCTCCCTCTCTCTCTCTCTCTCTCGCTCACACACACAGAAGCACGCAAATCTAATATCTCTCTCTCACCCTAAACCCTAAACCCCAAACCCAAGCACCCTAAACCCTAAAACCTAAACTCACACACACACACCATGTCTCGTACACGCGCGCACACACACAAATCCTCTCTCTCTGTCTCTTCCTCTCTCTCTCTCTCACACACACAAATCACCACACACACACACATCTGTATGCACACAAATCAACAATATCCACACACACACACACACACATAAATTACCACACACACACAATCATCACACACACACACACACAACTCATCACACACACACACAAACACCATAACTCTCTCTCTCTCTCTCTCTCTCTCTCTCTCTCTCTCTCTCTCTCTCTCTCTCTCTCCCGCCCTCTTTCTCTCCTCTCGGGCTTCTGCGGAACAGTCTGCAGTGCCTGCACCTTTTGGTTTTTTTTTTTTTTTTTTTAAAATGCGTCCGGGGCCCAGATGCGTCCGCGTCCGGACGCTGGACGCGTCCAGCCAAAAAAAATTAAGAAAAAAGGGACGCGTCCGACCCCACGTCCGGGGGTCGGACGCATCCGGGTCCGGGCGGACGCGGACGCGGGCATTCCGGCCCAGACCTTCATGTCTGAAATTTTGAAGATATACTTTGTGGTAAGGAATATGCATTGTTTTAGCCCAATTAATTCTTATAGAGTACAGAATACAATGACAAGAAATCTGGAATACATCACCCAGAATATATGGATGACTTATCATTGGACATGCTTTTCAAATTTTCACTTACCCACAACAAGCAATGAAAAGGTGGAAAGCCTACATCAGGTATTGCTGAAAACCCAATTAGCTATAACTATTCACAACAATTTGACATCATTCTTTTCAAGCATATAATTTTCTTTCTATCCAGTGCAATTTAGCAGCTTGGAGACTGATGGCTTTTTATTTTGTGAATTCAAAAGATTGTTTGCAGCAGGTGATGGTTGAGTACTCACCAACCCACCCAGGGTGCTTCTGCATAATGCAGGCAAATGCTGTTGACTGCTCCAGTACGTAAAAATCAATCATGGATGTGTGGTTGGCCACAAAAACCTGCAACATGGATTTTAAATATTAACTTGATTAAGAATGAAAACTATAGAAAATATCGCACCCAAAAACTTTTCAAGTTTTTTTACCCCAAGACTGCAAATGATGACAGCATAAGGACCTGTTTTTGGCGAGGGCTGGGTCGTGGTCCGTGGTACTTTATAACTGCAGTCCATGAAGCCACAAAAGATCCAAACAGAAACACCACCAAATCTCTCTGATGAAAAGGTCAAAAGGTGCACGTTAGCATAAAGCAGTGCATGACGGGTTGATTCCCAAGGGATTGTTGATTAACTCCATCTGATATTATATTGCTTTTCCAAGTTCCAAGTCATGCAGTGTAGATTACTTTCTGGATGAGTTTTAAACATCTAAAATCATACATTTCTTGGAGGCATCTGTTGATCAGGGGCAAGGGTCGAGAATTCACCTCCAGCTTTCGGCGCAACTTATGATCTTGCATACAATAGTGAACAGGGAAGAAACAAGTCAGAAACACAATCCATCCTGCCGTAAGAAGCAATACCCTGCACATCAATAAAATTGGTTATTGGTTGAGGTGTTTAACTTTTGGGTATGAACTAGGTGCCTCAACAGCAATTAGCTTTGCAAATGCTCACAGATGCAGTGCTTAATGGGCATTCGACATTATATATTTGACCATTTGTTATCTTGTATGTGCATGTGCACACACTGCAATCAGTAAAGCACTAGCTCTCACCACCCAGGTGCAAACATCACAATGACCTATGATACCATATGAAGCACAAAGAAAAAAGGGCATAAGTAGTGGCTATTGTGCAAGACAATAGAGGACAATTCACACAGCCATTACTACAGACTAGCAAGTCCTCTATGACCTTCCACGGCCACAAATGCCCAAATGCCTTCCAACCCTTGATTCTCCTAGTGATTTCTTTCAAAAGAATTATTGTATTTACTATTTATAGTATGGCTATTCTTGCTCCAAGTGGCCACCTTTTTTGAAGTCTCTAACAAAAAGTTGTTCCCTCTTTTAGACATGATTTATGGCCTTATCATCAAGCTTCCTAGGCCCATTAGGCTACACCTAATTGAGCAGTAGTCGACACTCAGAATTAGGGACTTTCAGTCTCCAAGCTTTAACCATTCTAGGTCAATTTCCCCAAAATCGATTGTTTTGGCCTATTAGCCCCAAGGGTCTATCTATTTTCTTCCACTTCACCCATAAATATTCTTCCACTTCCACCTCTTTTCTATTGAATATCATCGTGCTTTGTCAGAACACTCCCTCTATTCCTGTAGGTAATTGTCACTCTCCTTTGAATTCAGAGTTTGAAATGGAAAAAAACTTAGCCTGGTTTATTGGTGGCTATCAAAGTGACCAATGATGAAAGGTTATAGTAAAGCATCATATGGTAACGTTGTCCATTTGATTCATATTAATCAGGAAGTTTGTTTGAGGAAATTGAGAAAGCAACATGTTTCCCAATTACATGTTATGTGTCAGCCATGGTGAAAGCTTGATCCTTCTGTCGATGCTTTGTTATAGTACAATCAAAATTTAAAAAATCTTCCTCGCTATTTGTAAAATAGATCACAACATGGTATCAAAGCACTTTTCAGGGAGTATTTGGATGCTTTAACCACCAACATTGCTTTGAACGATCTCTCATCAATAGCCTATTAAGAGGCTATACCTTCATCAACACCATTGGTTGAATCAAATCCATTGCTACAAATGCCTTTTTAGCATGAGATTGGAGCAATATCTATCGTGTGCACACAACTACAACATGGAGGTGTCCTTCTCAACCAAATCCCGGATCACGTGATACTTGATGGCGATGTGCTTCGTTTTCGAATGAAACACAAGGTCTTTTGTCAGATGAATAGCAGAGGTGTTGTCCATGTGCAGGATCAACAGTGTCCACTCATTGGCCATTTTGGCTGCAGCAACATATTTTGCCTCACAGGAGGATTGGGCAGTTATTGTCTACTTTCTGCTGACCCAGATAACAGCAGCATCGGCTGCTATGGTGCATCCTCCTGAGACGCTTTTACTATCATCTTTCAGGGATGCCCAACTTGCATCACTGTAGGATTCAATCTTGAATCCTGCATCTCGACAATAGCACAGGCTGTAGTCCTTCGTGTTCTCAGATATTGCAAGATCCTCTTGGCAATCTTCCAATGTGTTGGACCTAGATTGATATTGAATTGGCTCAGTCTGAACACTACGTAAGCAATGTCTGGCCGCGTGTTGACTGCCAAGTACATCAAAAAACCGATAAGCCTTCTATAAGGCTTATGCTCCATTGCTTGTCATTCTGCTTTGTCTCTGGGACAGTCTTCATTTGTCAGCACTGTGCCAGGAACCATTGGAGTATTCACTCCCTTGCAATCCATCATGTCGAAATCATCAATGATCTTCTGAATGTATCTTGATTGGTGTAGATTCGATCTCCCAGCCTGAAGATCTCTGTCAATTTGTAAACCCAGGTAGCATTTTGCTTCACCTAGGTCCGATATTTCGAAGCGCCTCGAAATATCTGCCTTCACCTGCTCAATCAGATTGTCGCTCCGTGACAGGATCAGAGTGTCATCTACGTAGACACCGACTATGATGATCTCTCCGTTTATGACTTTCACATAAACGTTGTAATCAGCCATTAAAGGCTGGAAGCCCAAGGATCCTAATGCGTGATCCTTCTTCTTGTACCACTGCCTAGCGGATTGTTTCAGTCCATAGATGCTTCTATGCATTCTGTAGGCATAGTCAGCAAGTGACTTGCAGGTAAAACCTGGTGTTGGTCCATGTAGTTTGTGGTTCACTGTTGAATCCACAAAATCCTTCTTGAGCAGAAGATGAGCTGTCAGGTATATATCTGACTGGTGCTCTTCTTTGTCTTGCAGATCTCCTTGGAGATAATACAGGCTCAACAACTGCTTTGCCTTTGTCTTGCCTGCTGATAGCTGGACCTCGATGTATCGCCGGTGTAATGGGTACTCCCGATATGTCAGTCTGCTCGTCGTCCGAACTATCGTTCAGTTCAACTGGAATTTGAGTATCTTCAGCTGGATGATGCTCAGGGTCCTCTCCCTCTGTCGATGTGGGTAGGTCGTAGTACTATCTGCTGAGAACTTCATAGCTGATTGTATCTTCTTCAGCCATTGTTCTTGTCTCGTCAAATCTGACATCTCTGACAGTCTTTACTTCATTGGTTTCAGGCATGTATACTCTATAGTATGCAGAGTGTATATCATAGCCAACCAAGAATCCTTGCTCCACCTTTTCGTCTAGCTTCTTCCTCTTCTTGTCTGGTATGTGTGCGTATGCTACACATCCGAAGATCCAAATATGAGCTAGATTGGGCTTGCTTCTCCACCATACCTCATGTGGGGTAGTGTGAGCAACGCTTGATTTGCTTGTCCTGTTCTGTAGGTAGGCAGTTGTAGCTACTGCCTCAGCCCATAGTGATCTTGATGCCTTCAAGTAGGCCATCATAGATCTTGCAGCTTCCATGAGAGTTTTGTTCTTCCTCTCCGCTACACCATTATGTTGTGGTGTGTAGGCTGCTGTCTTCTTGTGGAGAATGCCTCGACTTTTACAAAAGTCGGTAAATCGGTTGGAGATGTATTCTCCTCCCCTGTCAATCCTGAACTGCTTGATTTTCTTTTCGGTCCACTTCTCAGCCCAGTTTACATATTCCGTAAACTTATCAAGAGCTTCAGATTTGTTGTGGATGAAGTAGACAACGACAAACTTACTGTAATCACCAATAAAGGTGATATAATATCTTGATCCCCCGACAAATAGTACATTAAAGGGTCCGCATATGTCTGAGTGTATCAGCTCCAGAAGTTCCGTCGCTCTAAAGGAATCCTTCGTGAAAGGTGTACGTGACATCTTTCCTTTGTTACATGCGTCACAGGGTGTCAGGTTTGCGTCCTTGATGTTCACTCCTATGAATGCGTTATACTGACTTGCTTTGTATAGCGCCAGTGGGTTCATGTGGCATAGTCTCTTGTGCCACAGAACATCTGTAGACTCACAAACTTGATGAGCCTGCTCTGTCGGTAGGCGTACCTTCAGGTGATACAAGTTTCCTCTTCGTCTGCCTTGTGTGATGAGTGTACTGGAGTTGGCATCATCACATTGCATGTCTGATCTGTGAATGTCACATGCATGCCTGCATCTGCTATTGTAGCAACTGATAGCAGATCTTTCTGCAGTGTCGGCACATACAGGACGTCATCCAGTCTTCTGTCTCTGCCATTGGTGCTTAGCCAAAGTGCTCCAGTGCCGCTTAATTCATGTCGCGATCCATCTCCTAGAACGATATATTTGGAGGAGTCGGTTGGTCAAAAGTCGGCGATCATCTGCCTTGTCGTCACAAAGTGTGACGTGGCTCCTAAGTCAAGAACTATGTCTTGAACATCGGATGTGGATGTTGCACATATATCAGTGCACAGGTAAGCAGTAGGATTTCTGCTAGCTCGGTCTTCAGCCATCTTTGAGGATTCAAGCTCCTCCACGTATGATGTGCTGTTTGTGCTCTCCTTCCCGCTCTGCATCTTCTTCTTCCTTGGATTGTCGTGGCAATCCACGACTGCATGACCTTTCTTATGACAATGTATACACTCAATCTTTGGATTCAACCAGCATTTATCCACTGTGTGGCCGTCACGTCTGCATCTCTCCAATGTCTTCTTGTCGTTGCCTTGCTGCCTATTCCTTCCTTTCGATCTGCTTTCTTGGGTTCCCTGCTTCTGCTGGTTTTGATCTGTTCTCTTTGTCGACTCCCTCTTAGGTTGAGCCTTCTTGTTCGACTGGTCTTTGTTGTTGTAGAGAGCTTGATTAGACCGTTCTTGTCGTCGTAGTGCTCTCTGGCTTCAACTTCTTCTTTGATGTCAATGACTGCCTTGTCGAAGGTCATTGTAGGATATTTAGCCAGCAATGTCCGGGTTGTCTGAAACAATCGTGGTAAGGAGTGAAGTAGGTAACTGAGCTGCTTCTCCTGTGAGACTGCATGTTCTACCCCAGCGTTGTGTAGCGATAGGAAGAGGTTCTTCATCTTCCTAATGAAGCTGGTAAGATCTTTGTCGTCCCATCTTAGATAGGTAAGCTGATCTTCTAGATGCATTATCTGATTTTGAGACTTGGTCTGAAATCTGCTGATGAGTGTATCCCACATCTCTCTAGCATTAGAGATTGATGCGAGGTCAAGGGTAATGTTGTCTTAGATGGAAGAGGAGATGACAGCTACTGCTTTGTCGTTCTTCTCTTTCCACTCCCGAAGATCTTTGCCTATGCTGGCTGGCATCTCTTCGGTGCCATCCACCCACCGCCATAACGCTTCTCCTCTTAGGATTAGTGATGTCTTCACTTTCCAAGCAAGAAAGTTTGATCCATCTGCTTCAAGTACCGTGCATATCTTTGATTGGATGTGACGAGGCTCTGATTAAGCCTTATGGCTCTGATACCACTGATGGAATCTACCCGCTAGCTCTGATACCACTGATGGAATCTACCCACTAGGAGAGAGGATTCCGATTAGGCTCAGATGGAGTCGATCTGTCGGATAAGGCTACTGCCTCAACCCGCGATCAGTCATCCTCCGAACAGCAGATAGCTACTGCTAATCTGACTATAAATTTATGAACAGCAGATAATATCTTGATGACAGCGGAAATATATCTACTGATAAAATTGAGCCATCACAGCATTCACAGATTACACATTGAGCAGAAAAAGATGTACTCGTCTATATTATCAAAATCGAGTGTACATGTAAATTCTTTCTTGAGCGCTGTCTATTTCCTAGATCAGCGCGTCGGCATGAGAGAGGTGTTCTCTTCTCACGAAAGGAACTAGCTACTGCTAGATCTATATTTCTTCCTTGATACGCGCCTCACTGAGTGCTACGTTCAGGAAACTGTATACTCTGTATATATCGCTATATGTCTATGATCAATACATATATTATGATGTTTTAGATTACAAGATTCACGCCCAAGCCGATAGTTCGTCCTCACCCTAGAGTGTCGGCCTAACCCGAAGTGTCGGCCTTCTGAGTATGTGGCGAAAAAGCCGAGAAAGCCGAAGGTTGGCTGAAAGAAAATCTTGGGTCATTTTAGACCTATTGTCTAGTTAAAATATGCAGCAGTCTACAAGAAAAGGAAAAATACTAAGGCTTTAAATAGAAAATTAAAGTTTCTTCACCTGTGTAAATTTCCCTTTGATCCCACATTGCTTACAAAAATCTCCAATTTCAGCCGATTTGTATTTCCCCCCACTTTTAGACCTAAGAACATTGATCTTCTTACCTATTTGATTTTCAAGCTTTGCTTTGAGTCATTTGAATGCATCAATAGCATAACATAGTTTTTGAAGAAGATAAATCCATGCCTTTCATGATATGTTTTCTATGAACATAATGAAATAGTAGGCTGCACCTACTGACATTGTCTTTATAGGCCCGCATAAATGTATATGAATTAGATCCAGCATGTGTTTTGCCCTAGAAGCATCATCTCACTTGAACTTTTCAAGAGATTGTTTTCCATAGACGCAAAATTTGAGAAAAGCCTTGTTTTGATCGATGTGCAAGCAATCCATTCACCATTCCCAATCTCTTCATCAAATTGAGATTATCAAAATCTAGATAAACAAACCTTTTGCACCGGAAAGTGTTGTACAAAAGAACAGATGAGAAAAATCCATGTTGCCCTTTGATAGTTGCATTCAAATTGTACAATCTAGGCTCTCTTATTCCATTCATAACAATATTGTAAATTTGGCTCATGTCTCTTACAAAACATCAATCGTAGGCAAACTCTACTCTCAACTCTTAATTGATAATTACGCCTACTGAAAGTAAATCCTTTCTTAGCCTCCGGTACATACAATAACTCCTTGATGCTTTTCCATCCCCCATTAGTTAGTTGAATAGAGATCATGCCAACTCCCTTGACTTTGTACACGTCACCATTCGCTTGTGAGACAAGATCCCCATTGTCAAGATCTCTCAAATCCTTGAAGCAGCATTCATTGCCCTTGGTGGCTCCTGAATTGGTATACAATATCTGATCATTCGATGACAATGCCAATATGAAGATGCTCAACCTTCACTTCCCTCCTCATTGATGAGATTGCCAACTTGCTTTTTATTTCCCTTGTCTAATTCTGCCAAGAATGTTTGTCATTTATTTTCCCAATCCCCCCCTCGTTAGAAACATTTCCTTTTCTTTTTTCTCTTGCTAGGTCATGGCTCGTCATCTTGAGGCTTGGGTGATTATCATTTCCACTTTTTCTTGCCCTTTTCATTCGCCTGCTTTTGGCATGCTACCAATGGTTGATCTTCCACATTGTGGTGTTTAGCCTCTTAGACTTAAAAACCACTATATGGTTTCTTCCCTTCACACTGAAATCTTTTTTGGCCTAGTAATTTGCCTTTAATCTCATTGAATCTCGGCTTTGTAATGGAGTAATGACAATTCTAAGGCTGTGATTGGCCCACATGATGATTGCTAACAACAGAGTGGAGTATTTCCCTCAAATACACTATGTGTGTCCATCGCAGCGCGGTGCTTGGGTAGAGTTGTTAACTGCGACCAGCATGGTTCCCAGCCGCTGCGCAGTGACATTGTAAGGAGCTTGCTCCGCTCTTGGCATTGCCCAGATGGCGTGGCCAGGCTGTATATATTGTGTATAACCCACTAGTGGCGTAACTCTGTATCCAAAAAAAAAAATACACTATGCCATATTTTCCTTCAATGCACAAACATTAGAAATGGTTGTTTTCTGAATTTCTTGGCAGCGCAACTTCTAGTGCATTTTTCTCTCCAACATTCCAACACTAAATTGCATGTTGTCAGTTGCTCCCAAGTCGCACTTGATAGGCGCTCCTCCTGATCTATTTGTCTTTTAGGATTTGTGCTCCTTTGCTTAGTTTTCAAAAATGTTCTTTGAAACTTTCCTTAAAGTTTTTTCCACAATCTCATTTCAAAGCTTTTTGGTGTCTCTCGGGCTGCAATTTCTTTCGAATTCTGACCTAATCCCACCAGCAGCCTTTGTAAGTATGGTACTAGTCCAAATGGTATTACAATTGATGCAATATTGAGTGAGTTATGGCTTTTTCCTAAAAACTGTCAATTTTACCCAATTTCTCAAAAATTTGGCAATGGATTTCTCAATTTTCCATCAAATTTACTATAGTTTGATGTTGTGGACACTTCAAGCAGTTGTTTGTAGCTCCCACAAGCTTTTTTGCAGCTGCTTTTGTGCTCCATATCTAAATGGGTGCTAATTTGTCCACCATAGCCTTCAAGCTTTCAGAAAAGCCCTTTTTGAAGCTCTCCTAAATAGTTAAACATGTTGATCAATTGAAACTATCACTGTAGCCTCACTATTCTGTGCACAATCCTATGCCAACCTACAATTTGGTACCAAGTTCAAATTATTGAAAGACATGACAATAGATTTGCACGAGAAGCATCAATATGAAGCACCACAAACATGAATTTCCAAAACTTGAAAATCCACATTGATTCTATTTCACTAAAAACATTGTACAACCTGCATGGCTAGGATTGCCACTTGTGGAATGCCTATCCCGCCAACTAGCTAGTGACTAGCTGGTCTAGCTACTAGCCTAGTTCTAATCTACTGACTAAACTGCTAGGCTTACAGTGCTAGTAACTCAACTTTTATGTTAATACATATTGATGGATAGTAAGCCATTTTGTCACAGATTTTTACTGAGTGATTCTCATCACTTTCCTAGATTTCACTTAATAAATATCTCGACCAACTACTTTGCTGATTAAGTCAAGCTTGGCCATAGTGGCTTCTGCCATAAGAGAAAGGCATTTTGGGTTCTATTGTCCAAAAGTCTCCAACAGTGAAAGCATGCAATGCATGTGCATATTTGTAGAGAGATATACATGTATATTTTCTATGCTAATACTATAAATGATCGTTACTTGAAAGGTACTCAACAATACAAGAAATGGGTGTCATTTATTATGCAGTATTGTCTTTATGCCTAGCAACCTTCTAAATAGACATGACTAAAGCTTGTGAATATGGCTTAAAAGTTTATGCATCATTTTACCAAGGGATAAAATTGATCTTGCATCTCAACCAATACAACATCAACATAAATTGTATAGATGAGACTATGGGCTCAATTCCCATGAGTGAGAGAATTACCTTACAGGAAATAGGATACCATATCGTACCACAACGCCAAGGCACCAAAGAGGAAATAAATATAAATTCCAATTCCATCGTTCAGGGGGATTTGACTTGAAGCACCTAGTAAAAGAATCCTGTGACATATCAAGAGCACATGCTTAGTCCACAAAAGGAATATTCTATAGGCGAATATTACTATGTAGGATTACTGCACAAGTACAATAATACAATGACATCAAAGTAAGCTAAGCAAAGTGACATACCATCAGGAAATTTTGAAAAGCAGAACATTTGAACTACAAGTAAGCAACCTCAAGGTAGATCTTCTACGGTTTGTAACATATGTGAGAATGGACTTTTTAGTGATGTTTAGTGATAGTAAGGGTCACATAAGAAGTTATTGCAAGCCCCTCAAGAGAAACTAACTTCAAAATTTACCCAAACATCCAGTAAAAGTCTTGAGAAAGACCTTTCCCCTATGTAGAGGTTGAGCATAAATTTCAAAACAATCATACTAAAATCTCAATTGGCATTTCTACAACAATTGGTATAAAAAATCCAACAAAATTGATACCACAAGTAAAACCAAATATGGGCATGATAATCAGGTAAATTTTCTAATCACGGACTTCTATGATTTACCAAATCTTTGTGGATGAGACTTATCTACCATGGAATTGTTGGATTATTCTACTGTCGGAGTGATTCATCCGAATAATCGATCTTTAATCTTCATCCACTTTATTATCCAGTTCTGCAATTTTATTCGTGTTTCTACACAGTCTACAGAAATACTCGGGAATCGCTCAACAGGTGGCTCCGACATATCGGACATCATCCGACATATCGACAACGCCGACAAAAGTCGAAGGAGTCGACATGTCGAAGACTGACAGTTATTGTTCACTTGATATGAAGCTAAAGACTTGCCCTAATTGCTTTGCAAGTAAATTTTTGGGAAGTCCTAACTGGATGGATGCCAGCGCATTTCGGCCATTTACCAAATGCGACTTCGGCCTGATTAGCTGTCCTACTGGATATGCTTTAGTATAAATAGCTGATCATCAAAGACTTCTTTAACTCTAACTCTAGCTCAGCTCTCAAGCTCAATTCTTCTTCAGAGTTCTACTAGAGTATTGCTATTTGTGCTTACTGCTTATCAGCGGAAGTGCATAAGACCGAGTTTTCAGCTACTCAAAAATAGCTTAGAGTAAGGGGTTTCATCCGTTATTGTTTTGCGATCTCATCATCTAATTTGTGCATGCTACTTGCTGAATCAATCTATCCTTTTTATTGCGTTCAGTATCATGTCAGAATGTATGCTTCTCTGTAGTTATTTGTAGCTGATAAATCTCTTATTTTTGTCTGTTTTGTTGAATACATCAACACTACAATATTCAATACATCATTGTTTGGCTACGAAATCACTTTAGTGCTAACGATTTCAAAGTTGGTTGCTAAAAGATTGAACGTGACTTCATTCATTATAGTTTTGTTCAATATTGATAGGCGTAGTCATGCATTAGGAAAGAAGGCTTATTCCGATGCACTCGATAGGTCGTTTACAGTCTTCAACTTATCGAACCGACTCATTTCACCTCCCTCTTTCCAACATGGTATCAGAGCTCTACTACTTGATATCTTTTATGGTATCAGAGCGATATCATTAGATACTTTTCATAGTATCATATTAGAGCATACTTGCTCTTGTTCTTCAATTTGTGATATCAAATTTTAGTATCAGATAATTGATTTCCAATTGTAACGCAGCACGACATCATTCTTAAAGTCATCGATTTATCGACAGACTAAAGTTCCAGATGGATTCTCAAAGTAAAGCCGGTCTCATCGCAGACAAGCTGAATGGATCCAATTACTATTTGTGGAAATTTAAGATGAAGACCTTGCTAATAAACGAGTTGTGGGATGTTGTCACAGGTATCGAAGTGAAGCTTGAAGATGACACAACCGACTCAAAGTGGAAGTCGAAGGATGGTAAAGCTTTTGTGCTTATTATTCTCAATATATCAGACACTTAGATTGGCCACATATCTGAAGCTCAAACTTAGAAAGAAGTATGGGACATCCTGAGCTCACTATATGATGTGAGAGACGTGACTTCCAAGTTACATCTAAGAAGAAAATTCTTCACTCTCAAGATGTCAAATGGTGATTCACATCAGAATCACGTTAACCAGTTTAAGATCCTCTTGCAACAGATGGCCATTGTCGTAGATCGATCATCAACGATCAAGATGCAATTATGAGATTGCTTTCAAGCTTGCCCTCTACATACGAGAACTGGGTGATGATCATATCCACACACTCAGATTTAACTCTTACTAGAGTTATCACTATGTTGCAAGAAGACAATCAAAGAAGTCAAGACATCTCGTCGACTTCATCATCTCATGCTCTATATGTCAACAAAGGCTCAAAACGACAGAAGCAGAAAAGCTCTAAGCAGTCCGCATCAAATCAGAATTCGACGCAAAGAAGTCAAAGAAGAAGATGTTTTGTAAGTATTGCACACACGCTAATCATGAGATCGAGGATCGTAGGGTTCTCAAAGTGAAGAATGCCAGTAAACAACCAGATCAACAGGCGAATGCAGTCACAGCACCTCCGACATCGACATGGACAAAGGAGCATTTATGGTCAAAGACCGAAAAGCACTATTGGATAATTCTTGGTTTTTGGATTCTGGAGCTACTCAACATATGACCAGTCATCATGAGAATTTTCACTCCTATACACCTTACAGTACAAAGAAATACGTTCATCATGGCGACGATAGCACACACACTATTGAAGGTGAAGGCACTGTAAGATTGAAGTTCCAGCATGATCAATTCAAACTACTATCAAATGTTTTGTATGTACCTAAACTATCTACAAATCTGGGTCAGTAAGTAGAATCACTGATTTAGGTCATAGGGTAGAGTTTAAGTCTGATCAATGCATCGATAGGACAAATAAGATCCTTGCACTCGGCAAGAGGCATGGATACTTATATAGATTGGCACATTTTTATTATGACACTAGTCAAGCCTTGAAAACCTCTATTCTTGTCAGTAAAATATTATTATGGCATCAAAGATTAGGATACTTGAATCATACATATGTGTCGAACATGTCTAAACAATCCCTAGCACTTGATCTCGACTATCCAACCAGCAAAGTCGACCTCCCTGTCTGTCATAGCTACATCCTTGGAAAGCAAACTAGGATTCCTTTTAGATCGAGTCATAGGCATGCAAGAAAAGATGTTCTAAACATTGTTCATTTAGATATATGTTGTTCAATGCAAACTTCGTCGTTGCTTGATGCAAAATATTTCATTACCTTCATTGACGAATATTCCAAAAGAACAGTTGTTTATTTCATTAGGCAGAAATCGGAGGCTTTCAAAATCTTTCGACAATTCAAAGAGTGTGCAAAATATGAAACTGGTAAAAGAATTAAAGCACTGAGGTCCAACAACGGGGGAGAATACATTTCTGCTGAATTCAAGGAGTATTGCCTTAACAACGACATTACTTACCTCCTATTCGCCTCAGTCGAATGGACTTGCTAAGAGAAAGAACAAAACCTTAGTCGAATCTCGGCCAAGTGTATGCTTGCGAATTCGACATGACCGATCTGGGTGAAGCTCATTACTGTCTAGGTATTCAAATCCAAAGAGACAGAAAACAGAAGTTGATTTATATTACAGATGTCGAAGGACCAATGTCCTCAGAAAATCTAAGAGAAGGAGCAAATGCGTGAGTATCCTTATCATTCGATAATAGGATCTCTTATGTACGCGATGATCTATACCAGACCAGCGTTTGCAGTCAATTCATGACTAATCCTACGACAAACTGAATATTCTCAGTGGATTTTCAGATGCAAGTTGGGCAGGAGATGTAGACACTCGTAAATCCACTTCTGGATTTACATTCTTCCTCAACGATGGTCCTATTTCATGGAACAGTCGCAAGCAAACTTCAATTGCTCTATCTTCTACTAAATCAAAGTATATCGTAGCCTCTCAAGCTACAAAGGAAGCAGTATGGTTGAGAAACTTACTTTCAGATGTTAGTCTGAAACAATATGCTCCGACAACTTTATTTTGTGAGAATCAAAATGCTATTTCTTTATCAGCCAACCCTAGATTTCATTCTAGGAGTAAGCACATTGATATCAAGTGTCACTATGTCAGAAGCAAAGTTCTCGACAAAGAGGTAAACTTGCAGTACTGTGAATGCAAGATTATGACAACGGATATTTTCACTAAAGCATTAAGCTTGGATGCACACAAAAAGTTTTGTGCAGAACTAAGTTTGAAGGTCACTTACATTCTTCGACTTATTGGACCTACTCATTTCATCTCCCTCTTTCCAACAGGAATGGTATTGGGAAAACCTTTACATTCTCATTCTAGAAAAGTGTTATGTCAGTTGCATATGGACCTAGGAACCATGAACTCACTTCACTCAAATTTAACTAGGCACCGTGCAAGACCTAGTCCAAAATGTTTTCATAATGGCTTATTAAAATTCCATACCTCAAATAAAGTATTTGATGCTTCAATAACAAACAATTTCTTGAAACCAATGATAGTTCTCAAGAAATTGTCATATCAAGCTTGCAGATGCACAAATATATAAAATCTAGACAACGATTCGTTCATCGGAACTCTGGTCTTGGAGTAGTCTTGGGCGTCGGCTGAACCAAAGAAGCCCATAAATCAGTGTAAAGAGTAAAAATTATTGATGGTGGCAAAGGATGTACAGAAAAAAAATCTGCTGAAAGGTATTTGTATCTAGTAATCAAATGCTCCTAGTCACAACAATAGATACCCATTTTGGACCTCTCAGTTTGGAACATTATATCTTGTAAATATGGAACTCGAGTGAGTGTGAAAAAAAAAAGTTGAATTTTTTTTTTCTGTGTAAAAAATTTCTTACCCTGAAAACATTTTGACATCATATTTTTGCAATGCCAACTTCTTTAAGGGAACTTGGGGACCTGAAAACTTATGTTTAAAATTTATACCATTTTCTATGTTTAAAATTTATACCATTTACGAACATTGGATCTAAAGTGAATGAGATTGAAAGTAAATATTGAATGCCAAAACAATAGCTTTTGACAACACTGACCATAAAAGCAACCTCAACATAAAGTTGAGCCAAGTCAAAAGTTCAAACACTTTTTTTCAAAGAATATACCATACCACTATCCAAATAGCATCTGAAGTAAATGAGATTGAAAGTGAGAATTGAATGCTGATAAATAATACTAACTTTTCACAAGCCATACCACAAGCAACCTCAACATAAAGTTGATCCAAGTCGAGAGTTCTAACATCTCTTTTCTAGGAACATACCATATTGTCTTAGTTCAACCACTATCGTGACTATCCCTATAAAATTTGAAGTAAATGAGATTGAAAGGGAACATTCAATGCCGATAACTAACAATAGCTTTTGACAAGCCATACCATATAAGCAACCTCAACATAAAGTTCAGCCAAGTCAAGAGTTCTAGAGTTTCTTTTCTATGAATATACCGTACCATCTTGGTTCAACAATTATCCAAATAGAATTAAAGCTACTTGTAAGTAACCAAAAGTAGCATATGTACGAATCATGGAAGTATTCTTTTTTGTATAAATGGATTTTTTATCTCTAAATAGTCTATCTAAGGCAGCCCAATGTCATTGCCTATTTTTTCTTTGGTTTAGGGTCTAACTAATAAATAAAAGTTAGAGTCTTTTTTAAGTGCCTTTCAACTAAATTTGTTTTACGTCATGGCCTGCTGTTTAAATGCATCAACACATCACGTTATGGACAAATTTTGACAGTTCTTATCAGAGGATTGAACAGGAGGAGCAGAAAATTTCTTATGATTATCTAATCATAGCTTGTGTTGCTTTACGATATCATAACTCACAAAGCAAGAAACTGAATCCCTCACTGTCATGAATAACAATCCTAAGGACATATTGCAAAAGGAAGATTATCCATGTGAGAGAGTGGGGAACTTACATCAATGATAGCGCTTGCCACTTCAGTCAAAACTGGTGATATATCCAGGAGATTGGAGCTGGCTTTGTCAAAGTCACAAAAATCTATATTGACAACGTAGTATTTACTCCCTTGTAAGTTATTCAGACAAATTGAGTTTGGATAGATGGTCTCCTCGTTTGAGAGGTCCCGGCACATCAGAGCATAGTTTCCCATTTCAGAACAAAACGCATTCCGTTCCGAAATGTGGCCCAAACAATAAAAATAAAATTCATAACTATTTAACAAAGAAAATTTTCTAGCATTATAATAATTGGTTCCTAGCATTATTTCATCCATTTAAGATGGCCATTATGAATGAGAATGCATTTAGTGCTCCAATTGACTCTGATGCTTCATTTTATTTACTCCTATTTCAAGCTTCAATGACATTTGAAGAATGACAAATGCTGACTTAGTGTTCAAGGTTAAGTACTTAGCGTTAGGTTTTGAAGGTGGAAACATCCATATTGAGTATCGGCCATGCCAACATTGCCATCTTTGAATTGGAGGTTGCAAAGCTGTAAGGTCCAATGTCATTTGAGTAGCCAATGTTTTCCGATTCACTGATTTTGATTCACAATTCTAATTCAGATGTTGAAATCAGTCAATTTCAATTTACAATTCCTATCCGCATTGGTATTGGCCAATTCAAATTGAACAAACAAAAATTGACTTTGTAATCAATTTTCTTCCCAAAAATCCAATTCATTTCTGATAAAACCTTCAATGGATCAATGCACAAATCTATTCTAAATCTGATCTATTTAGTTCCTAATTCTGTGAAAAGTTTTTGAATTGTTTGCAGTTTTAATAGCTAGTAAATATTGAGCAGTGAGCACTGAGTAACAACTAATTTTGGATTAAAAGGCCACATTCCGACCCAGTACGTTTTGGAACATACAGTACATTCCGACTGTAAAGGGTCGGAACAGGTTTCTAAGCATCAGAGACACAAAGTAGAAAATGTGTTCCAGAACCTTTTCATCCACAAACCAGGGAAAGAAAGCTAGATACAGGATATATGCAGATAAATCAAATGGCAATAGGATACAGTAGCAGCTTTGTTTCTTCGGCGATAATGGGCTCTGCTGGTGGATATGCCTCCAAATCTTCCAATGGATCCCGACAAAGGTCTGTCTCTGAAAATGTGCGCCCATAGTCTTGAGCTTCCTTTTCCAGACTGCTGATGCTCGAGACCGACATGCCCACAATTCATGAATCAAATCAGTGCCAACTTGACAAAGTCATCTGAGATGCCTTACACACAAAAACTTTCAAACTAACATGTACAAAGCATACCTGTTCTCAAAAGTCTGAAGCTTTGTACATTGCAAAATATGTAAAAAGCTAATCAGTCATTATGCAGAACACTAGCACAGTATCACAATAATGAATGAAACCAAATAAGTCAAGTGCACTACCAAGTAAACAGAACCATTTCCACTTTGAAAAGAGTAAATCCTGGGTCTATGTTAGCTCCATCAACAACAAAGTTCAATTTCAGCAGTTTTAGACAAGGAGAGTATTCATTATTCAATCAAATGAATTAGGCAGGTTACCTTCAAATGCAGCCTCATTATGAAATGCAGTCACAACTAGTAAAGGTGATACAGAAGTGAGCAAAGACATTTGTGTGTGTAGACCTTAGAAGCCCGTTCCGACCAAAATGGGTCAGAACGTTCCGTTCTGACCGTTCCGTACGTTCCGGAATGTACTGGGTCGGAACGGTTTAGTGTAAGTTAAAAATAAATAAAAAACGCCCCTGCTGGCCTGCGCATTCTGCATTTCACAGATAGCGAGCAAGGTAGCGAGCAGGGAAAGTGCGCCTACATTCATTTTGGGGATGAGCTGAGTGGTGAATGTGCTGTCCTTTTTCTGTCATCATTGTTTGGGTATGGCAGTGTGATCAGCTGCAGGATTCAGTAGTGATCATAGTTTCGTTTTTCAGATCCCATTTCGTAAGTTTTTTCCGCATCTTTTTTTCTTAAGTTTTTTAGTTTGATGGGCATAGAATGGGCTGTAGGCATAGAATGGGCATAGATGGGCATAGAATGGGCTGTAGGCATCAGATTTGGATACTTGTTTGTGCGTTTAGTTTCTTTCAGTATGTATACAAGTGTGTGAACCCGGTCGTTGTTTCTTTTCTCAAGTTCTTGTAGATTTTTGGGAATCCCACTAGGTAGGCTAGAGTGGGTTTTTTTGACATTTTTTTAGGGTTTCAGAAAATCTGCAGGGTTCGGTGTTTGTTGTTTGGGGTTTGGTGTAAGTTGTTTTGTGTTTTGTTTTTCGAGTTTAGTGGTCAAGTTGCTTGTAGTCGTCGAGATTTAGAAATTGCGGTTTTTCTTTGTGAATTTTTTTAGTTTCTGGTTTAGGGTTCATCATGTATAGGCTGTCATATTGGGATGAGGTGCAACTTTTACAGGATGAGGATAGTAGGTATGGGGGGACTGGTGCTAAGCATTGGAAATGTCCGTTCTGCCAGTCTGATTACTCTAGCACACTCACCAAAGTGAGGGCTCACCTTGTCGGTTCATCAGAGGGGACCACAGTTGGCATACGAGGTTGCCCCATGGTTCCAGAGGCGGAGCTTCATCGTATGATTGAGACTTACTCACGGTCAGGCACTGCGCAGTTCCTATAGCTCCCACACTTGTTGCACCAGTTTAGTCGGGGGCCCTCCTCTAGCCATGAGCCAGCAGTCGCTCCCGCGAGCATTCTTGAGAGGATGAGGCAGGCAGGTGCTGCTGAATTTGCTTCCACTAGCCGACCATCCACATCTACGACACCTCCTATCACATCCACCACACCTCCCACCACATCGGAGCATCCTGAGAGACCTTCCACTTCTGCTACATCTAATGGACCTTCCACATCTTCTGCAACTGACAGGCCTAGCACATCAGGGCCACCTCCAGCCCGTTCCCTCATCTACTGGTAGTGTCTCACTTTCGTCAGACGCAGAGCCTGTTGCCGATGACCAAGCAGCACCCCGAGCACCTCGTCCACCTCGAGGCAGATCCACCTCACGCTCCACCCTACCTCAGAGCACCATTCGTCAGTCCTTTCGACGGGGCCTGAACCTACCATTTGCTATAGCAAACACCCACTTATTCAGAGATGTCGTTGCTGTTGTGACTACATGCACCCCCGCCTATAGGCCCCCGACCACTGAGGCCCTTCGCACCACACACCTTAGGGCAGCATATGATCGTGTTGATACACGGTTGCAGTAGCTTAGGTCAGGCTGGGAGGTTTTTGGTTGCTCCATCATGGCAGATGGATGGACTGACATGCGGAGTAGGTCAGTCATCAACATCTTGATTCCAGTTGCATGGGCACCATGTTCTGGAAGGCAGTTGACTCCTCTCATGGGGGTGCCATCCAGGACGCTAGTTACGAATAGAGCCACAGCTGATCTATCATTAAGCTATGAAAGCATCACATAAGCAAGACTTAACCCTAGAAAGCAGGAAAGAGAGAGATTAAGGAGGCTAAAGAGAGAGATCAATATCATCAACTGAATGACAAATGACACAATTTCCCTACTTATAGCCAAGAGGAAGCCCTAAAAGGAAGCTTCCAGTGGCTAGGGTCCAACTGGGAGGGATAATAGTGCGCCCTCCAAGAAGGCCCCCACTCTCCAGTAATATGTCCAAATGGCCTAACAATGAATAATAAGGCTAAAGGCCAACCATATAGTCTGAATGTCACTAATGAATAAAAAAGGGCCCAAGGCCTGCTTATGCATAAAGTAAAGTAACTGTAAATGTAAATGGATGCGGATGTAATGAGCCGAGTCCATAACTCTCCCCGACACAAAAAAAAAAGACCCAACTGCCGAAAAGATAACCGGATCAAGTAGCAGCAAGCCCTGGTGCATCAACAGCTAGAGGAACATCTGATGTAGAGGAATCAACAAGTGCAGCAAGAGCACGAGCCTGATCCGCAAGTAATGGTGTATGATAAAACACATCAATAGGCTCCCATGTAGCCTCCTCAATAGGACGACCATCCCACTGGACCAAAAACTGAATCTGTCGGCGGCGTCGTCTATGGTATAGACGGACCTGTAATATAGCAGCAGGTAAAAATGGAAATAACTCTGCAGCAGTAGGAAACTCAGCATCACAAGGAGCGTCATCCTCAATAGCAGCACGTAATAAACTGACATGGAATACATCACAGGCACGTGTGGAAGCAGGAAGTTGTAAGCGATATGTAACTGGACTAAGAACCTCCACAATGCGATAAGGCCCATAATAACGTGGTGCAAGCTTCTCAGTAGAAGCATGGCCCTGGACAGAATGATGACGTGCAAACCGTAAGCGTAGATAAACCATATCTCCAAGCTGAAACTCAACATGGCGGCGCTGACGATCAACTGAGGTCTGATAACGCTGCTGAACATGCTGTAAATGAGAATTGGCCCGAGTAATAAGCTCTCGAGCACCTGATAGAAAAGATGCAAGTGTAACAGGTGTATCCTCAGGAGGAAGAGGAATGCCAGGTAAAAGAGGTGCATAGCCATGAGATAATAAAAATGGAGAGACACCTGTGCTGGTACTAACAGAGCTATTATAGCTATACTCTGCTAAACATAAATGCTGATCCCAATCCTTCCCTGAAGGAGTAACAAAATGGCGTAAATAATCCTCAAGGATTCTGTTAAGGATGGTTATTCTCCAGTTCTGTTACGTTTCATCAAGAATGTTTCATGGTTTTTAAATAATTTCATGGTTTTGTTGATAATTTTATGGTAGTGCGCCGGATCATAGTTTAAATGCAAAATTTAGCCAAGCACAGTAGATTGTTCTTATTGACATGAATTCTCAGGTTAATTCTACTCCATTCCCAACACTCCTAGTTAATTTCAAATTACTGTAGTTAATTTTCTGTTTTTTAGTAATTCTGTTTATTGTATTAATTTTCTGTTTTTTAGTTAATTTGCTGCATGTTTATCAATTAAATTATTGTAGTTAATTTTCTGTTTTTAAGTAATTCTGTTTATTGTAGTTAATTTTCTGTTTTTTAGTAATTCTGTTTAATGATACTTAATTTTCTGGTTTTTAGTTAATTTGCTGCATTTTTTAATAATTAAATCCTTTGTTAAAAATTTTTTTTTTTTTGGGTCACGTTCCGAAATGGAATGCGTTCCGTTCCGGAACGGGCAACTAAGGTGTAGACATACAAGGGTGTCAGTGTTATGGTTTTACCTGTCTGACTCTGTCGGGCATAAGTGAAGGTTCCTTTCATTCATTAAATTGGTTTAAGCTCAGATCTATCTTTCACTAAAATGAAAATGAAAGATAATAACTGGTGACGAACCTTGTTGGTGCAGGAAAGGCATCAGATTCTGTCATTGTTGGCTCCTCAAGCTCTGTGACATCCCAGCAGAACCTACTTAGTACTGCCTGAGAGAAATATGCTTATGAAAATGGAAAAACCATCAAAATACACAAGAACACCTCTAGCCATTCTGGACCATACCCTGTTAATGTCAAAAAAATTGTGATTCGATGCATTTTTTCTGTCCTTATGTACTTTCAATCATTAGCACTTGCTGGAGGAAGCTAGAGTTGTCTAATTTTAGTTCTTAGAAATAAGAGAGCGTTGTTAATGCTTCCACTTTCATTCTAATGTAACAGTAGAGCATGGTTGGATGCAAAGCAAGTAGCTCGGTGTAACATACCTTGCACAAATTTTCCAATTTCTTTGATTTATAAAGAGTAAATCAAATCAGTTTTGGACAAAATTTTCAGTGATATCTTAGAAGGCTCCATATTTAATTTATGAAGTCTTAATACCATTTACTTTTTGAAATGTGGAAGTGTACTTTTCCAGTATAGGGTGAGAAAACTGTCAAATTTAAACGTTGAAACCACAGATGGATGGGTTCATAGCTTTGAAAAGAGATTACAATTTCCCCCAACATTCAAAACTTAAGGTTCTGATGTAGAAAAAAATTTTCCCATTGATTTTATGTGACAGCACACCTTGCAACTACTCAGAGTTTTAGTTCAATCTGAAGTTTGGCCAAATTATCCGACGAAGTTACAACTTGAAAATTGGTCCAAGAAGCTGACAGTTATCAACCATATTGGGCTCTTCAAATTTAACTCCTGCATCCCTTGATGTTTGAAGTCCTTGAGAGAAAACCATCACGAGCTACATAAATATAAGAACCTCCAGAATGGTGAATTATCCACAACAGGAGAGACTAACAAAGATGAGAGAGACTTTTTCCGAAAATGTTGTCTCAATTCTTCTTGCGGGGGGGGGGGGGGGGGGAGTGAGAATAGTTGTAAACTAGATAAACATGAGGCTGTCTGAGGCATAGATCATATACTCCACTTGATTTCTTTCTACATAAAATCAAGGATTTTCATACCCAGGAGGTGGTGATTTTATCATATTGTAGATTTGTGGATTGTTGATATTGTTGAGATATTGATTATGTAGAATATTGAAATGTTAATTGGTTAAATCAGGTGGTGGTTGGGTGGTGATACAATTGAATTTGTCAATTAAAGTATGATCATAGAATGATATCTTTTATGAGATAATGAATTAATGTAGTGCCATGTGTTAGAATAATAAAGTAGTGTTACACTTGGTTGGAAAAGTGGCATCATAAGATTGAAAAATGCCTTCTTAGTAGTACTACATCAAAATTCAAATGAGGTGTTGGATAATTCTACACTAGCTGTGTGACGACCTACAGCACTGACTTGTGTTCAAGTCAAGGAGCTAGTATGATTTCATGGCTGTTAGGTTTTACCTGACCATCAAACAAAAGTAAAGCATTCATGATGCTTAACGTGCTCCATAAGAATCGCAGAAGCCAATTGAATTTCTTTCCTGGTCTAGAAAACAAAGGAAGGACACAGTGCTTGAGGTGCCTTATATCAATTTTTTTTACTAGCAGGTAAAACCTTAAATAAATCATTTCCAGCCTTTTAACTTTTTACAATGTGTGGCAGCTGGTTGATAATGGGCTGGACCAAGCTTGTGGAATTCTGCACCTGATTCATAGTACAGATGAGCTTAGCTTATCCTCCTAAGTGGAAGTAACCAGATTTTAGTCTGCCACTCCCGTGTCACAAGGACTAAAATGGAATGTCAAAGGTAGTCAAATTCCTACAACACAAGTGACAAATTGGCTTCACAAAAAAGCTTCAGTTTCTGGCATCTTTAGAAATGCTTCTCTTAAATCATGAGATCAGAGTGCCTGAAACCAACATGAACATACATGAGTAACAGGAATCTTCTTCGTTGAAAAGAATTCATAACTCCCAAAAGAACTGATTGACCATAAATAAAAGATACATTATGGCACCTCAACCCCCACCCACTCAAAAACGAAACCAAAAACTTGGAAATATTCCAAAGATGGCATCAAACAACTTTAAAAAATATCTCTGGGTAGCTAAATGGGCCAGTATCCTGTTCAAGTGGTTTTCTAGTACATCATAATATTAAGTGGTTTGCTTTCAAGCTAAGCCTTGTGGATCATAAAGCCTGAGCTTTGGTAGTTACAATTTTGAAGAATATTACGTTGGTTCATGTAGGAAAACTTTCAGCTTGACCTTCCTAAAGCAAATGGAAGTCAATGACGAGAAACATTCTCTATAGCACTTAAAGCAGAAAAGAGTCAGAGTTTTGTAATCCCATGTGATGTACTTCATGAGTTATCAAATTGAGGTACTACTGTATTTTCTAGCCTCAAAGTTCTAGTTCATCTATGTTAAGCTTATGGTAGCTTGTTATGAATCCACTCTAGAAACATGGGAAACTTCTAAGTAATTAATGTGTCATTACTACTTGCAGACATTCTTTATTGTTTATTGTTTATACGTATGATTTCTTGGCACTTGAAAAATTTTATCTCCTCTATCACCTATTGCTTCTTAGCATGCTTGGTTAATGCAAATAGCTTGGGATGTTTACCTTGATTTGGTGCAGCAGAAGCATGGTAGTCCCATGATGCCTCGTTTGGTATGGTTCGAACCCCTTCTAGTAGCTTGGGTTGCAGTTGTCTAGTTTATGAGGTTATCTAGCATGCTTGGTCACTATGTATAGCCTGGGTTGCATTGTTTTCTACTCATGTTTGGTTTATGCATGTGCCTTGGAGGTTTTCCAACATATGGCATTATTTGTCCATTTGGCTGAGCTGGTCCTTTAATGCTGCTCTTTGGCCTTTGCGGATTATTATACCTTTAGGTAATGTCTTTATAGCAGTTATTTTATTCAGCTGCTTGCTATTAACAGAGGCGATTAACACTGCAGCAGTTTCTCTATTTGGAGTGACAATTCTGGCCAGGTCTCTTGTCTATCACACCTTTTGGGCTCCTTTGTATCCTTTTGCCTCTACTTACATGATGACTATATATACATGGAGACTATCTGCTTTAGCCATGGCTTTCAATTCAGATTTTAGAGATTATGATATGGGTGTGGCTTTTATGGGATCTTTCCTCTGGGTCGTCTGTTGAAGCTACTTGTCACCATTTGTCATCTCTTTGGATCACTTGGACTATTGTTGGATGTCCATTCCTGGTGAGTTTTTTATGTTTTATAGTGTACTCTTCAGGTAGCAAGCTTTGTCTTTGGCTATGCTTGATATGGTGCTATCTATTGATGCATTCTGATGCCACTTTTGGTCTATCAAGTTGGTGTGGGACATCCATATTCGCAGTAGATTTCATGATTATGCATTTAATTGGGGCATGGGGTTGGCCAGATTGGTGTGGTGTTTGGCTTTAAGCATTGAAGTTATGGAATTACATTTCCTTTATATTGTGCTTTTGATGGTTCTACATGGCACTACAGCTTGCTATGGTATTTTACTCCTTGGTCCACTGGTGCAGTAGTAGGGCTTACACAAAGCAACAATGTTTCCATTGATGCAACATTGGTCTTTCATAATTGGGGTCAGGATGTTCATAGGGATGCCTTTCCTTTGGAATTCTTGGTCCATAAGACTCGCCTGGTATATACATGTTTGGAGAATTTCTAGCAAAGGAATATTTTGATGCTTTCATGTGGCATTCTTGGGCCATCCTAGTAACTTGACAAAGCTTCAAGTTTCTCTTCAAGTTGGGGCTTTGTGGTACAACATGGTAACATCATGATACATATAAAATTTTGTGGATGTTTTTCCAACATGATGATGCTTGTACATGTCCACATTGACAGCAATGTTTTTTCATCGTAGGATCAGTATGGACATCCTGTCTATATTAGTACCCTATGCATATCGGTTCCCTTTGTTATGTTCTGCCCAAATAGTTAAATTAGTTATGTGTTCTTACAAACAGTGGGCCCTACCTGTCAATTGGTATGGTTTGTAAATAGGCAAGCTTTCACGGAAAAATGATTTCAATCGGCTATGAGCCAGAACTAATAGCAGATACAATTTCTAGTAGAGTCAAATTTGTCACAACCTATCGAGAGTTAGGATATATATTGTTGAATACTTTTCGCATAATAGGAAAGGTGCTTTTAAAAAGTTGAACGCAATAGCCTCCATATTGAATAGCTGCCGAACCAATTAAACTTCCTTGGGGGGGGGGGGGGGGGAGGGGGGGCCTCTGAGGCGGAAGGCCCTTCCCACGGCAGGAATGGCCTTCGCGGTGTGAAAACTTCTCCTTTTTTTTTTCCCGTTTTTTTCACCGGCAATTTTTTTTTTACATGCACCAAACTCTTAAGAAAATCGTAAGTAGCTCGGAAGGAATCCCCTTAGAAGGCATCACCTCTCGCTGAGTAAACCAAACTCGTAAGGAAGTCGTAGCCGATAAGGAATCCCCTAATCCCATTACGAAGGCACTAAGATCCCTACGCCTAAGATACCCGTAAGGAATCCCATTACGAGGGCATTACGAGGTGCTCATCAGGGACCCGTAAGGAATCCCCTTAAGAAGGCGTTGGGACCTTTGGCTTGAGAGGAGCCCATAACGAGTTTTCCTCTATGAGGCATTACAAACGAAATACAACTTGCGAAGAACTTTCGAAAGATGGCCTCTTCTCTCACGAAGATCCTACGAAAGGAAGCACCGAAACAATACGTGGGACGTCCTGATCACCCATCACTGGTGAAGGATTCAACCCCGGCTAAGGGAAAGGAGCGTCATAAAAGAAATAATCCTCTGTCTCATGATCTCCATTTTCCCTGCAAATGGGCATCTACTAAGAGATTGTCCATCCTTTAAAGCCTGCAACAGATTTCCCTATTGAAGAAAGCTATTCATTTTGTAACCATTATTCATCTCATAATGTCAATAACTTTACTCAGTTCGTGCTATGATTTTCAAGCAGCTTGATGGCGCTTGTAATTGGATGTTCAAGGCTTTTTGGTCATAAGTAAACAACCATTGCCGTTGTACATTTTTATACATTGCTCGTTGTTTAGAGCTTCCATAAGGCGAATATAGAATTGAAAGAAACAGTTTAAGATGCCCAGGTGCTAAGTACAGCCATTCAGGCGGCCCTCTTGCAATCTGCATATTTATGTTTCATGCAGCTTGCATTTATTTACTATTCTACATGAGAAATACACATCATCCTGTAGATTCAGATATTCAGCCAAGAAGCCAGTAAGCAGTCAGCAATGAGCAGATTATTCAGCTACACAATGAGAAGAAAAAAGAAAGGTAGCATAATACGTACTATGCATGAAATGGAAACCAGTTTTCTGCAGTAGCCAGAATCACGAGCGGCTAAGCTTCGATTGAATTCAAGACAATAAACGCAAATTCCATCTCACAAAACTACGCAAAATCCAGAACAGAAAACTCATTCCAAGCTTAGATCCATGCCAAATCATCCAAAACAAAACAATCCTTCGTGTTGATCGATTCTATTACTCATAGACAGATGCAATTTGGACTCCGTCGTTGCTTGAATTTTCTTTTCGACTGGGTTAGGTGAGATTGGCGGTAGTAAACGTATATTTTAGTAGACAAGTCTATGCACCTTTTTCAATATTGAATTCTTTTGCCACCACCACCTTTTAAAAACATTATTCATGACTATGAATATTAATTTGTTCTCTTGTAAGTGACAATTAAGGGGCATCATTGTAGTGCAAAGATACCTTGGGATCAACTTTTTGCTTATGTTGGGAACTCCCTGAAATTGTTTATTTTGAGGGAATTTTGTGGCATAATCATATTCAAGCCCATCATGTAAGAGTTACCTTGATAGATTTCCTTATCTTTAGGGGATTATGCCCTTGAACTTGTGTATTTGAAAGTACGTCATGAATATACTAATTGGATGATCCCCTTAAACACGTTGGCGCTGTCGCAAAAGCGATAATTTATTTGAAGTACATCATGCATATAATAATTGAACAATGCCCTTAAACACGTTGGCTTTTTCGCAAAAGCGATAATTTATTTGAAGTACATCATGCATATACTAATTGGACGATGCCCTTAAACACGTTAACTTTGTCGCGGTAGTGATAAGCTATTGTGAAAATCTGCTAAAAGGTGAGAGATCATTCTAAGGTGAGTTTGAACATTGAAATGAGTTTTTTGGCATTGTCTTGCAAAAGGTAATATTATGTGTTCAAGTTAGTCAATGGAGTTTATGTAAAAGTCAAAATTAAAGTCAATGTCCTAAATTGTAAGGGTATGTGCACATGAAAGCTTTGCCACATTGCTTAGGACTTTATGACAATAACGCGGACCATTAAATGCATCTCTATATGCAAGTCATAAATTCCCTCTCTTTTGCATGCATGCCCACACTTTAGATGCATTTTTATATGCAAGTCATAAATAACAAAATGTTCACGTCTCTCTCTTTTTTGTTATCTTTTCTTGAAATGTCGTAGGTGCATTACAAAGCCTTACGGAATTCCTCCAAAAATTCAGCCCAATCACAACTCTATGGGTTGTGTCCTCCACCACGAGGAGTCCTTACCCAAAGCAAAAAACCAACGAAATTCACTTTTTATTCTGGGACGTTGCGCAAGCTAGAGTAGCTTGGTCAACGATTTATCCAGTCATCAACAACTTCGAAGTTTTGGGTTGTTAGCCCAAGTTGTAAATCACAATGGCTAATTGTTGAATAGATTTTGCATAAAGTTCTTTCTATTTATTGTAAAGATGAAATTCCAACCCACCGCAACTCAGAATTTGCACCCATGAGTTTCAAATTTAAGGGGGTCATCACGGTCGAGTGATGTCGAGCGAATTTACATTTGCCACCCCTTACAAGAATTTCATTTCCACCATTTGCAAATAAAAACCAAAAAAATTTATGTTCGGTTCCAGTCATTTTAATTATAGGCATAAGTACCCCAGTCAGTTGTAAGTGTCATTTTATCTTGATGTTATTCTTTAATATATATTTGATTATAGCCAAAGAAGCCATCAAGAGAACTATATCTTTTATGTCTAGCAACTTTATCTAGAATAGAATTTGTAAAGAGTAAAGGATGATAATCTTTTTTAGTTGCATCGCTCAATCTCCTAAAATCTTGAGATAAACGAATTTTGTCTATTTTTTCCTTTGGAACAATGACTATGAGAGACACTCATTCACTAATTAGAACTAGATATATGATGTCTACTTCAAGATATTTATCTAGCTCTATTTTAGCCATCAAAGAATATTGAGGGTTTAATCTATCTTGTCTTTGTCGAACATGTTGAGCATCTAGTTTTAAATCAATTCTATGTTCACCATATTCCTTTGGTATGCTCTTCAAATCTTTCAAACTCCATGCAAAGACATCTTCATATTCTTTCAATCATTTACATTGATTCCCCTCACTATTGTATTGAGTTTTTGAGAGTTAATGGAGATTTGGCAATCTGTGACTATTTCAGTTTCTCTCTCTACTTGAGGCTTGATTGGCACTTTCTGTTATGGCCTAATGGGGGTTTGTACCATTAGGGTCTGTCTTGGTTGTAGGGACTAGAGGCCTAATCTGGATAGTAGTCGAGTAGAACCATGGAAGCAAGACAACCCCTAATGGTACAAACCCCCATTAGGGCCGTAACACTTTCTCTCTCTACCCGAGAGAAACAACTTTTTGTACTTAGTTTTTTTCATATGTACTTTCCACACGTGTGAAAAAACTTAGTTGATGAGTGCATACATGTATATTTGTGTCTTTGCCTTAACTTTTTTAAATTGATCTTGATTATCAATCTATTGTTGATCTAAAGTGCAAACACAAAGCTTAGGAGATCATTATCACACATTAAGAGCATTCCCAAACGTGTGAATTTTCACAATCTCTTAGTATATGTCTCTCTATTATCTATATGTTTTTCTCTATGTGTTGCATTGATCTGCATTCCGATATACATTCAATAGCTATAAAATTAGTTGCTTATCTAGATTAAAAAAGTTATTAATCAATGCATTTACAAGATGGATGTCTTAGCTTAGTTCTCTTTAAATAAGTAGAATTAGTGTAGTATATAAGATTATCATTCTCACGAAGATGGATAGTGTCTAAATAATGGAGTTATTCAAGTGAGAGACAACCAATACTATCTTAATGTTAAATTCTGAATTCACACATTGAAATAATATTGTGTTTCGAAGAACTCTTAGTGAAATACACTTGATAGGTTTCCTATCAAAATTAATCAACCAAAATTTTAATAAAGTTCTGTTCTACCAAGTCAAGCTAAATGTTTCTGAGAATCGAATCTTCAAATTATCTAAGTACTGCTCGAATTGTCGAACATATTCATCAGTGAACAGTACTGTTGACAATCCTAAGATGGAATTCAACGATGAATCAGATCTCACTTTCAAATAGTACTAGAACTTGACTTCAAATCGAGGAATTGGAACTCGATCAATAATTGAACATGATAAAGATCAACTTTAAACTCTTAGTTAAGAAGACACAGTTTAAACACCCGACCGTATCAATCACCACAGCACAACGTCAAGTGCAACAAGACCATAGAATTGTTCTCCTCAAACTGTATATTCAACTAGCTCGTAATTACAAAGATAAGTTGCTTAAAAAACACTCAAAGGGTTCGTAAAAGAAAGATGGCCCGATAACTCTAGAACTAAGCACACGTGTTGCCGTCGAAATAAGAAAGCACTGTATAAGTTGATCATTGCTATTTTAACTCTCTCCCTCAATGATCAACGTCTTATTCTTAGTTTCATCATATTTAAATAATTGAAATTCTATTAATAAATTTTAATATTTTGAAAGATAAAAAAATATTACCAATTTTGATAATATTCATTAATTTTTTGATAATACAATTTTAGAATAAATTCAAAATAGAAGCAAATAACATTCATTAAAATAAATGTTTATTAAATTTATATATAAAAAATAATATTAAAAATATATTTTAAAATATTTCAAATAGCCAATAATATAAATAAATACAAATGAATATAAAAACTTCATGCCACATAAGTTTGAAATTTATATATAATTTTCAAAATGATAAAATAGTCTCGTACATGCTTTCCAAAAATCATCAAGGTCGTTGACGTCTTTGGGCTTTTCTGGAATAGCCTCAATAGACTAGAAAAACAACATCTTCAACAATTTGATCTATAGTAATAACATTACAATTTTGAACTAGGACATTTACAAAGTCCCGTAAGTCACCCACTTTCCCACTAACGGGAGATTGTCGTTCTTTTGACCAAAGAAGTAAGAATCTTCGTCATCTGTAGACTTTCCTGTCTCAACTAATTCGTTTGACAAAACTGATATAAATTTCATCTGTATTTTTAGAAATTCTACTAAACTAGAATCTAATTTTACAACAGCAACATGTTTGCCTTTTTGCACAGTGCATGCGCTTGTAGTGCCGCTTCCACTGAACAAATCTAACACCCAATCTGCTGGGTGGAAAAAAAATTTCAATAATATAATTAATTAATTGTTGTGGCTTTTGATAAGGACAAGCCACGAAATCTGTCATCGGATTTTTCAGTTTTTTTGTGACTGTTGGAAATTGAAACAAATTCTCAAAGCTAGTCAAGTCGGTGGTGTTGTAATGCAGCATAGATCATTTGTCATCCAATGAATAATAACCAATGGTTATGTATTCAATCTCATTGCACAGTCATGCACCACCAGCATTGCGAACATTGGGCTTGTACCTACAAAAAGAAAAATAAATTATTATTTCTGATGTCTCTCAATTCAGAACTTGACATATTTTGAACACTCTCATTTTCATCCGATGAGGTGAAAGACCCGTCTTCTTCATCAGAGTCGACTGGCTTATCGTCTTCAAAATCCGTGTCCAATGTTGATAAAAAACCTTGTAAGTCAGCTTTTTTTTGTTCATGACGATGGTTGTCTCATTAATCCAAGTCGTTCATTCAGTATGTGTGAAAGTATTGTACTTTAGGACCATAAATGGATCTACAAAAGATCCACAAGAGTGATTGGATGCTTGCTTAACAATCTATCAAAAAACTAGACACAAAAAAGTTGATCTAGATTGGCAATTTGACAAACAACAAGCATTGACAATCAAAAACATTGATAAACATTGACATCCGAGCCCAAACGTGTACTACAGGCTGTAGTACGGCCTTCAAACTAAGAAACAAGTAAAAATTGATTTGGTTTCATCTGGATCACAAAAACTCAATGTACATAGTGAACTAGCTTGAGATTGCCAATGAGCTCCAAAAAAATTCTATCTTCTCACTATGAGAGCTTGAAATACATAGCAAATTTGACTTCCTTCTTGAAGTTAGGTGGATTTACAGCATGTAATAAGAAAGTTAACTCACTCTTCTTGCCCTAAAATGAAACCCTAGCCTAGATCCTAGAGTTATGCTTGGTAGGTGATAGTTGGTCAAATTTTCACCTTAAACTTAGGTGTAGGTCCTATAAAGTAGGGATGACCACCAAATAGACATGACTAACTCTCTTGACTTGACCTAACCTACATTAGGAGTGGGTTTCCATGTGGCATCTTGGCCTTCCATGTGTAGAACCCAATTATACACAATATTTACAAAGTTCTACATGGTTTTTTATCAAGCTAGATTTGCCAATTTTTGGCAATTCTTCACAGTATGGCTATAATTGACTTTCGTAGATGATTGGTCATTGTTAACTCAAAATTAAAAGTTAAAACAACTACATCTTGTAAATTCAAATCATAAATTCTCGGTTGGTTCTTTGGCAATCGTTTTCTCTTGTCCTTTGGATCTACTTGCAACATTTCAAGATCATACCTTCCCAAAAAAACATTTGTTGAAGTGGTGCGCAACCAATGGACACATAGTACTTTTGGCTGATTGTTGTTTTGAATGAAACCAAGTACTTTGGCAATCCAAAATAGATGTCCTTCATTGTTCCAATTTGGATTTCATTCAGATCACCACGCCACTTCATTTTTGCAGCTTTTACACTTTGCCTATTCTTCCTTGAGCCCAAATAAATTTCACTTTCCTCGCCTTGCACAAGCTCCAAGAAATTATTATCTCGAGGTAGATTTGAAAGTTCAACAATTGTAGTTGAAGTTCCTAATTTATGAGGCCATTGAAATTCTTCAGTTGTTGATGCATGTTCAAGGTTGAGCAAACTAATATTTTGTTCCTTGAAAAAGTCCATCCACCAATGTTGATAAAACTCATCAAAAAATTGATAAGCTGCTTGAATACTTGAATCCAAAAAACTTAACGAGACAAATGAGTCAACCTCACGATGCTCTCTTTGTGCTTTTTGTTCTTCTAGCATGGACTTCAAGAGAGACAATGCAACAAGCTTGATTTGACCAGATGGTATATTGAGCAAAAATCGTATTCTTTCAACAAGTAATCATGAAACTGAACTTGAAAATTGTTTTCAAGATAGCAACGTGATGCCGGTTTCATTACATTTGATTTTGAATTGATGTTGAAAGCTAATATCATTAATGGTAGCAACACGACTTGTTTCATTGGACGCCTTACTATATTCATGAAAATCATATGTATGTCTAATTAACGACACATTTGGATTTGGCACGTATGATTTTTCAGCACTGCTCTGAAGCATTAGTAAAGAAAATGCATTCTTGTGTCTTAGTCTTTTGGAAAAACAACTAAATATTTGAATTTGATCATGGGTATGACCCACTAACAAAAATCCTATTTTTATCTTTTTTGAAAACTTTCTTTTCTTCGAACATGGACAAGTAAGCTAGTACAATTTGATTTTTATTTTCCCTAGCAATGTTGTCCAGTTACAAATATAATATCTCTAGAAAATTATCACCAAATTTGCAAATTATCTTTTGCACAATGGTGTTGGTGAAATTTGGATTGTTTCAAACATTCGGATAATTGAAAAATACTTTTGACTCCAATGTGTCATGAAACACAAGTGCTCCAACGAGATGAACCTGAATAAAATCTATCTTATTCAAATTTTTGACACTCTAACAAAATGAGATAACATCGTTTTCTTCTGATCCATGCCATCGATGACAAGGCCCAGATACTTTTGTGAGAATTACAGACATTTTTTTCGATGTTTCGCTAATTTTTGTCTTTTCATTGTTTGTTGATCTTTGTGCACTTGAAGCACTTTTGCAGCATCCACTACAAAATGTAACAATTAAAATATTCAATACAATTATGATAATATCATAACATTAATAATTTGAAAACTAAAAAATTAACAAAAAAATAAATTTATTAAAGTAGAGAAAATTAATTAATTTTTGTCTTTCTCATCATTGGTCTTTGTTAGTTGTTTGACAGATTTTAACAATTCGCATGTCGAACAAACCGTGATTCGTGATTTTTTAGAAATCTTCACCAAACCAAAATCTCTCTTCCAAATCCTAAGAAAATACAAGTAATTTAAATAGGTAATATTTTTTGTCATAGCGAACTCCTCGTACATAAAAAATATCTCCAATTTTGTAAAATTATCTGGTAGGTGAAAATATAATGAATTTGTTAATTTTTCTCCATGCACATCCACAAAATACTTAAGCCAAGCTGTAGCCTTCAAAGCATTCGGAAACATAGTTCTACCCTGCTATGATTCTCGCAATGTTGAACTTTTTTTAAGTCCTGCGTGCATTAAAGGCATGAATTTTCAATTGCATGAACAACTTTGTAGGTTTTTTGACAAACCTCCGTTGCATTTAAAAAAATATGCATACGAGTTTTTGTCGGGTCTCATTGTGGCACACAAATAATAATTCTTTTCATCTTTACTTCGCAAAACAAAATTGGATCTCAACTCCTCGATCTCTTTGTTGTTTAATTTCTGTAATCAACAGGATGAACAACAAATAATACATCGTACCTTTCAAATCTTCTCTTTTGTAATCAATTATTTCTCACGTTTTGTCAAAATAGGTGAAGATTTCAAGTCTCTCTTAGATCTTTCATTTTTTTTTTAAATCAGATTTGTAAATTGACCTCGTGACATCTATAGTTGCATAAAGAGGTTCAAAATGTGTGAGAATATCTACATGAACATCAAGTTGTTGTTGGTTTGCCTTTGCTAGTTTAGCAATGTCAGAAGAATAAAGATTCTCAACAAATATAGCTCTTTTGGACTTGACCGGATTTTGGATTTGAGAAGTGGACCTTCTTCGAATATGTGAAAAAATTTTACGTCGAATATGAATTGATTGACGGAGATCTATAGATTTACTTGAATCTGTAACTGAGTGAATTGAATCCTATGAATCCTCAATGACTAACTCTTCTGATTCGTCAAAACGATCTTGCAATGTTGTTTCTTGAACATCTGAATCTGAGGACAAAGAACTCAAATTTGTAATTGTTGGCTACTCTCCTAAATCCTATGTTAATCTTGCATCCATTCATGCTGCTGTATTTTTACTTGTGTTGTCTCACAATTTGCATATTTGAACTGTTTATTCAAGAATTTTCACAGGCGAAAAACCCGACACTGTTGCCTATCCACCTTCAGGCCACCATCCTGAGCAACTAAGTGTTTTGCAACACTTGTGCTGTATTTTTACTCAGGGATTTCCACAGGCGAAAAGCCTCGCCTTGTACACCAACAAAGGCATGACTAAGCAGAAGAAGAGGAATGGCCCGAAGCAATTAAAGCAAGATCAAAAACCAACACAACAAAGAACAGTCAAATTTGTAGACTAAGAAAAAATTGTTCTGCAGATACTACAAGAGAAACAACCATGAGATTCAAGATTGCCGAATACTACAAGCAAAGAACAACAACAAGGGATAGTTAAATCAAGTGGCCAATGCAGCTACAGAAGTTCCATAGTCCATTCAAGAAGCGGATCATGATGCTTTCATGACCAACCATCAAGGAGCATCCAACGACAGTTCTTGGTTCTTGGATTCCGGTGTCACTTAGCATATAACCAACCTTATTGGCTATTTCGAGTCCTATACACTCTATAGTACCAACAATTACATTCACCTTGGCAATAATAGACACACAAGCTATTAAAGGTGGTACTATAAGATTAAACTTTGCAAATGATCAGTCTAAGCTTTTCTAAAGTTCTGTATATACCCAATCTATTTACAAATCAATGCAAAGTAGTTGATAGTATAGGCAAGATCCTAGTACTCTGAAAGAGGCATGGATATTTGTATAGATTAAGTCATTGTTTTTCTGCCTCTAGTTAGACGCTCAGTACTTCTATTCAAGCAAATAAAAATTTACTTTGGCATTATAGACTTGGTCACTTGAATCATGCTTCTGTACAACAAATGTCTAAACATTCTATTGTTCATGATCTAGACTATCCTGATAATAAAGTCGAGTTACTTGTTTGTCAAGACTGCTTAGTTGGTAAACAGACTAGAAAATCATTCAGATCAAGCCATCAGCATACTACTAGAGAGCTGTTAGATGTTGTACATACAGACATTTGTGGCCCAATGCAAAACCCCTCTCTGAAGGATGCAAAGTATTTCATAATTTTTATTGATGAATTTTCCAGAAGAACTATGGTTATTTTATCATGAAAAAATCAGAAGCTTTTCATTGCTTTCAAAGAGCATGCAGAAAAAGAGATTGGAAGGATGCTCAAAGTCCTAAGGTCTGACAATGGTGCAGAATACATCTCTACCGAATTTAAGAGTACTACCAAAGCCAAGACATCGAACAACAATTTATCATTCCTTATTCTCCTCAGTCAAATGGCTTGGCCGAGAAGAAGAACCGTACTCTATTTGAATCAGCTAAATGTATGCTGACACATGTATCACTACCCAAGAGCTTCTGGGTCGAAGGTGTCTCCACTGTAGATTACATCTAAAATAGATGTTCACCCTTAGGCAGAATATCCCATGAGGTGTAGACAGGCTCTAAGCCTTCTGTGAAGAATCTACGAGGGTGTTTGGATGCATTGCCTACGAGCAGATCCAGAAAGAGACTAGGAAGAAATTTGACTTCCAAGGTCTCAAGACCATCTTGATTGGTTATACTTCATCTGACAATACATACAAGCTGTATGATCCCGATACCCAACAAATCTTGTTCAGCTGGAATACAGTCTTTATCAAGGATCAGTTCATCGACATCAAAGTCAAAGACATTATTTCAGGAAGACCTTGAACGCCTGCCATTGACATGCCAATTTGAGCTTCAGGCTCAAGCATGTCCATCGTCGATCCACTACTTGACAGCGAGTCAAATGAATATGTTGCTGCTACCCAACAACAAGTCCTAGGAATGGTTTATCAGTCAGTTCCTCCAAGAAAATCAAGCTGAGTGCGCACACAGCCTACAAGGTATACTCCTAAGTTTGCTCATCTTTTAATACAAGAACCAATGACAATCAAAGAGGCACTTAGCCAACTAGACTCTGATCTCTGGAGAGAAGTCATGGATAGAGAATATTTCTCTCTGATCAAAAACCAGACGTGGTCATTAGTCGAAGCTCTTGCTGGCTGAATCTTATCGATTGCAAATGGTTCTTTAAGATCAAGTACAATGCCAATGGAGCGATTGATAGAAGGAAGACAAGATTGGTAGCACGAGGATTCACTCAGATTTCCAACGTTGAATACAATGAGACTATAAGTCCAATAGTCAATCATTCATTGATGTGAGCTCCTATCGTATGTTGCAGTAGCCGATCTTGAAGTGCATCAACTTGATGTACAACCAGCTTATCTGAATGGATTTATAGAAGAAGACATCTACATGATCCAGCCCAAAGGATACGTTCTGAAAGGTATGAAGAAGTATGTCTGTAAACTCCATAAGGCACTTTACGGCTTGAAGTAGTCTGCTATTGCTTGGTTTCAAAGGATCAGCATATTTAGAAAATGTACTTTGAAAAAAATATATGTATAATATAATTTAAGCCCTTTTGTGTCAGATGCGTCTCGTTTTCTGGAATGACGGTAGACATGCTTTTCTGATTCATAATCTATGGGTTGGACGAAAGAACTAGCTAGGGAAGAGGCAGATCCATTATTGTTTTGCGGATTCTTAATTCGCGTGTCTGCAAAGGGTAAGTTTGTGTACTGCGTGGAAGGCAAACCTGTATATTTGGCCATGCTGTCCATTATGTGGGATTGGACAGGTACTGCAGTAGCAGGATATGTGAAACTAGCCATACTTTCATCCAGACTCTGTGCAGGTATTCTTACCAACACAGCTATATCCAATTCACCAAGATCTTCTGTATTTGGTTGAGCTAGAGCTTAACTTGCTGACAATCAGAATCTTTTCTTGTTGTTTTCTCGATATATGGTTAATATGATGGATGGGTTATTGACGGGAAAGAGTTATGTATCATATGTCGGAAATTGGAATAGATAGGTGAATGGGATAGGTTTCTGATAATGGGAGAGAGTCATGGTTTAAATAGATGAGCTTGGAGTCTGGGCTCTGGATTCTGGACCAAGTAATAGTCATGGGAAGCGTGTACTTTAGAATCTACTGTATCTTTCGAGACGGAGAAGTCACTGGTCATCAGCTAAGAAGATAGAGCGTGTATTGGAGAATTTATTCCAGCTTTCATCTGGAGTAAAGGAATGGAATCTGGATTTTTCTTCAAAACCCGGTATCATAGAATCTTTGAACGGGTTATATTTTTTTTCCAATTACATGATTAAGCAACTAGTGGTTATTATATACAACATATATACAAACCTTGCAGTGCCATTTATCAAGCTAAACCCAACGGGGTTGGCTGAGTTGGTTGGCTTGGCATCCAAAGTTTCTTTGGTCCTAGGTTCGAGCCTCCCCTTGGAAACCAAGAAGCATTTATCAAGCTAAGCTCCTTGATGTCATTATAAAGTGGTTGGATTCAAGCCTGCACCTTTGCAATGATAATAAACAACTCTACCCATACACCCCAATGCAATGGACTTGGGTTTCATTAAAGAATATAATTAGCAAACCTAAATTCTTTACAAAAAAAAGGGATATTTGAGGATAACTCAAAAAAGAATTTCTGAAGCACCATTGAATGTGAAATAGTTGAAAAGTCAAATGTGAAAAGTCCCACCTCTTTGAGTCATTAGTTCAGCTTTAAATTCATCACATGAATGAGAATGTTTAGGAGAAAAAACATGAGTGAAAAGTCAACAAAGGCACGTATTTCTTTATAATATTAAGTAGACCAAGAAAAACCTCTTAGCAAGCCATCATAAACAATGAACATTGAACAAGGATGCTGTGGAATATCACATGTGGCATACACTTTTTCTCATTGGTGGTTCTTCATGATGGATGCACAAGCAATCCAATACATTCTTGTAAATTTGATATTGTTGACTTTCATAAATGATTCGTAATTGTTAACTCAAAATTAAAAGCAAGCACATCCACGTCTTCAAGATTTGTATCCTCAACTCGTGGCTAATTCTTTGATGAACGGTTTCCTTTTGCCCTTTGGATTTAACTGCAACATTTCTAATTCATATTTTTCTAAAAAAGCATTTGTCAAAGTGGTCTGCATCATCCAATCCACACGTACAATTTTTATGATTGTATCAAGTTCAACATGGTATCCACATTGTTGTTTGTGTATATGATCTATGTTTTGCATGGTGTTTTGTGATATGCTTTGGTTGGTATTTGATATTGTGCATGATATGTAGTCTATCAACAAGTCTTGGAAGTTGTAGTCGAATATGTTGTTGTTTGTTTGGATGATATTCTAGTGAAAATTAGAAGCATGCATTGTCCAAAATGGTAGTGCATTTAATTTCTCTCTAGAGAGTGATTGAATTTTATGGATCCTCAAGCTTCATTTAACAAGCCTAGATGGTACATGATTTTGCGGTTTTACAGTCGGTAAGTCATATCAGATCAAGTCATTGTAGATGTGGAGCAGTGTATCAGGTTTGTCATTAGGGAGATACACTTCAACTGCCTATTCTGGGTAAGTCAAGTCAATTTGCCATATCATGATTGCATCAGGGATGTAGATTCCAATGATAGTAGGGTGTAGATCGTTTGGTTTGGGCCATGGAAGATCTCATAGATTCACTTGGAGGGATATTGGCATGCACAGTTATGTGAGGGACCTGATGGTGGCTTTGGAGTTCACATCTCAGTGTATTCTCAAGGAGTTGTTTGAAACCATTCACAGGAGCAACTTGGAGCTAGCTTGGGGGAATACATGTGGGCACTATAGGGTAGATGCTTAGATCTTTTTGATCAGGGATGGCATTGGGATACCTGGTAGGGATAGTATTGTAGGATGACATGGGATGATCATTAGGGGACATCTATTTCATATTGGACTTGAGTCATTGGCTTCGACAAGACTTACAGGTGGGATTCATGATGGAATCAGAAAGCTGCAAATGCAAACTGGCAAAGCGTGAAGCTTTGGGAGCCAGCTCTATGTTGGAGAGCTGATGGAGATTGAATGGGGTAAGCACCATGATGGGTGTTTTGCTAGAGATCTACTACAGGGAACACTGATGGTGAGGACTTCAAAGTGTGCTCATTTGGGAGTACAGGATGGCATTACAGTAGAGGGCCAGTTTTGAAAATTGGCATCGATGGGGAGACATCTACCATCACGGATGTGGATAAGCTATCTATAGCTTTATTGGTTGTATTTGCAGGAGTCTAGGCTTGGCACAAGTGTTGGAATTTTCATGGTGCAAATTCTCAAGTGATGAGATCATGGAGAAGCCTATAGGGAGTCACTTAGAGCCATATACCTCAGTACGATCAGGGAGACAACGGTCTTGAGGTCCCGTGAGCAGCGACTCAGGGACAAGCTTGCGTTGGCATGATGTCAGGTGGCATGTAGCCAGGGAGAGCGAGTGGATGCTAGGAGCCGGGTGGAGCTAGTGACGCTTTAGAGTTCGGCTTGTCTAGCAGGATGGTGAGAGACTCTTGAGGAGCTATCAGCGGGTAATGGATACTTAGTGATCAGATGGTATAGGGTACAGGGTTCTGGAGCTATCCTACCTGATATGCTATGGATAGTGGGTGAGTTTCTCATCACGATAGTGGATCTAGTTTGCATTTGCTTTGGCTTGGATGCTATGATGGATATAGTGTTGGTGAGATAGGCTCCTTGGTGGGAGGCCTATGTACTGGTCAAATCAGAGTTGGCAATGTCAAGCATGGGAAGTTGAGCCTACATGGGATGTCAGAGAGGCAAATCATGATCAGTATCTCTGCGAGATGGGCGAGCTACTTAGGTATAGCCTATGGTGAGGTTTGTGTACATTCATTCATTAAATCCTTGGTAGACTCTTGTGCTCAAAGCATGAGGACCTGATGGGGATCAGCTGTCAGAACTTATTGGACAGTTGGATATACTTGGACGTGAGGGCATCTTGTTATAGGTGCAGGCCATGGTTGGAGACCTAATTTAGTGACCAGTGGTGTAGCAGCAGATCTACAAGTGGATTTGTGTTGGTACGACAGGATACCACTTATGGGCAGGCCTTGGTCATGTATTTGATGCTTTATCATTCGTGTTGATTTGCATGAGTGTGTGTGGGCTTGCATGTTCCCTTGTCACGACGAGAGTCTAGATCTGAGTCAGAGTTGTATGTGGTTATGAATTCGCTACAGTGAAACAAAGTATTCATTTGGATGCCCATTGACTTGTCATTATGTCTACTAGTTGTCTATCTAGTGAGGGTGCAATCTTATGGTGGCAGTAAGATTTCCTCAGGTTGAGTCTCAATCGCTCATTTATGTCAGCTTTACAGGTTTGTGCTTGTTAGTGTTTGATAGGATGTCAGCCTAGCTAGATGGAGGATGCAAGTCTCATGGTGGTAGTGGGATTTCCTCAGTTTGAGCCATGTCGCTCATGTGGTCCACTTGTGGTCAAGTTGGATTGGAGACGAGTCAGTTGGTCGAGAGTGTGGTAGACTCTCTATATGAGCATTGTGTTTACATGATACTTTGTGAGTCAAACCTGTGAAAAATCCAGCAAATTCACATGTGTGAGAAACCACAAGGAATGTGTGAATGTTCTTTACCATGCTTTGTGGTGGCACACAGTTCACCTGTAGAGCAATCCTACAATCTACCAACAGATTTGAGGCTAGAGCACAATCTAGAATGCTATAGATCAAAGCAATAATAATTCCTCACAAATAGAGAGAATACATAAGCAAAATAATGTATGAAGAAGACACAAAATCCGAGTTAGAGAGAGAGAGAGAGCAATTACAAGCAAAATAGCCTGAGATCCAATTTTGACATTATGGCATTACCAAAGCTTGATTCATCATTAGATATGAATGAGAACCATATGTACATATATAGGAGAGCCAAAATTTGTGGTACTATTTGCATTCAATGCATATCCTACACCTATTCAAGTGTAAACTATTACCATATTGACACCTAACAGCTTGCATGCTAAAATTGCACCTAACTCCTACCTACTTTGTCCAAATGTCAAATTCTCAACTATGAACCTACAAAACTACATGTATGTGTCCTATAGTATATTTGCATGCCTTGCATGTGACTTCCCTAGATGACTTGGACATGTGTAGAACATGTATACTGACTTGCATGATGCAGGCATGCACACTAACTGACTTTGCATGTCATCTAGTTTTATGCATGTCATCAAATCTAGATCTACCTAACTCAAACTCGCCCCAATCTACAAGGTCATGTGCTCAATTCACATACCTTTGATATATACAATGGAACAAAGTGAAATATGACCATCTAGACATTGTGCATGTCATGTAGCTCGAGTTTGTACATGCTAGAGAATGATATGTACAACTTGTAAATGCAGAAGCAAGATGATTTTCCTCATCAACCCCTATAGGCAAGTTGGATGGCTTTTTATTCTTCATACTCCTCCTAAAAAGCTATCAACTTGGCTTGATCACTTGAACTTGAAATCCTCCAAGGTTGGTCGAATTGTTGATGAAGAAACTCTTTGTGTGTGGATTCTTTGCTTTGAATTTGAATTGAAGATAATTAAAGAATCCATCATAGCAGCACCCTTACCATAACCATGATAAGATCTCTTTGACAGAAATCTTTTCCAAATGCCTTTGAAAAATATTCCACCAATCTACTACTATGTCAATGTGCCACCTCCATGCCTGATGTCGATCCTGGGTTTGCAAAGTCCATATGCATGAAGTTGGCTGCACCAAAATTTGAAAAATCCGAGGCCTCCAAGCGTCACAATGACCACAAAGATCATATAGATCAAGATTGTTTCATGAGCAATATTCAAGATTAAGCACTCTAGCTTCATTAGTCCAAACACTATGAACTCTATCCACAAAGGATCTAATCTTGAAACCAGACTCTACCTTGATCAAATTGAGGCTAAATACTTTCTTAAGGATGTAAGTGTCCTCATTGGATGTTTCACTTACTCTCAAAAGAAGTTCACAAAATGTCTCAAAACATGAAAAAACTCCTTTTTTCAAACTATGAGTACTAAACTCATACTTGCTCTTACTCAATTTAAGAGCATACAAGTGATGATACAATATCTTGCTTTCTAGATGTTTTGGAAACATAATCAAGTCACCAATGACAAGAATTAATTCCAAACTAAAGACTTTACTCAAAACTAGAATAGTCTTACTTGATCTTTGAGATGAGCAAATCTCACCTAAGCAAGATACAACATCAACCAAAGAAAGAGAACCATAGGTGAGTATAATACAATGAATACCACCTTCACTTATCCTTTATTTTCCATGAAATAAGAACCACAAGGACTCGGCCTTGTACAAGGAAGATCTTCTTGGATATGCATGTTGAGGATACTCCTCCTCAAGATCGACCCCATCATAAGTTGTCTTTTCTCCATAGAACAAACTTTTGATGCAATAAGAGACATTGTGCTCTCGGCCCCTTCCAAGATAGAAACTAGATCTTCATGAAAAACAACTTCTTCATGCTCAAACACCTTCGAGATAGAGAGTGTAAAGGCTATGTAGCCTTCCTTGGTGGATAAGCATCCAACCATGATCCATAGACTAGGATCTCCATCCTTCTTTCCCTGCAAGAAAGCACATGCAAAGCAATAATCTTCAAGAACACTAAGGTACACAACCTTAGGCTTATAATTGAACAAGACTCTATATAGTGCACTCCTTCCATTAGCTCCATAACTCCATAAAGTTTTGCATGATGGAAAATTCACATGCACCATAAAACTTGAAGAGACAAGACATAGCCAAATGTTACTTGTGGAACCATCAATAGTACATGCAAAGCAAGAAACACCTCCCTTGCTTACTGATAAAGAAAGATAAACATCCGAATGTTCATGTTCCAACTCCATAGGATGTTTTGTCTTGGTAGAAGACATCAAATATGGATCCATATGTGATTTTGCCATAGATTAAGTCGCTCTTGGCTTGATCTCCCTGACTATAATAGGCATAGATCTGGAATTGGAAACATGCAACTTCCTATGCCATAATTCCTCCTTGGAAACATAAGTCATCAATGCAACATCACGTGCACTTGCATTTTCATGCACATCTAGCTTGAAAATGCCTCCATATCTAGATCCACATGCAAGGATCTTATCTTCTTTCTTTATGAAACAACTATTGACATTGAAATCCACTTCAAAACCAGCATCTAACAACTTTCCTACACTAATCACACTCTTTGTGAGATTAGGAACATAAAGTACATTGGAAAGTGTAAAATTCATAGAAGATGCAAGTTTCAAGGAACAACTTCCAACTCCTTCAATTGCACATGCATCACCAATAGCTGTGTATATTGATTTTTTAGGATCTAGAACAGATTCAATAGAAACAAAAGAATCCTTGGAACAACTCATATGAGTTGTGGCCCCACTATCAATATACCAAGATACATCATTAAAGGGTAAAGAGGAGAACCTAGACATCATGAGAGATGCCTCTTCACAACTTGCATGTGAGTCTTCTATGTTAAAATTGGCTTGATCTTCTTGAGTCTTCTTCTTGAAGTTAGAAGAATGAGTTGAATCATCTTCTACTCCTCCTTGGTCTTTGTCCTTTTCTTTGTCCTTTGATTTGTCCTTGGTGAAGGCTTGAGAAAATTTGTTCTTGATCCTCCCTCTTGACTTGATCTTGGTTAAGTGAGCTTTGCCATAACCACCATCCTTCCTTGAAAATGTGTTGATCTTCAGCAGCTTGTTCTTTTGCTTGTATTCTCTAGCAATAAGAACATCATGTAGAGTCTCCAAAGATAGCAGCTCCTCCTTGATAGCATAAGATTGCACAAAATTTGTATACTCTTTCCTAAGTCCATTGAGGAATACTTGAACAAGTTCACTGTTCTCTAGAGTATCTCCTATGCATGTTATCTCTCTGTGAAGATCTTTAACTCTCATTATAAAACTTGAAGCACTTTCATCAACTCTTTGAAAACTAGAAAATATATGATTTCTAAGAGTAAACAGTCTTCATGTGATCTTCGTTTCATGAATGGACTTAAGGATATTCCAAGCCTCCTTGGCTGAGGTGCATGGACTTATTTCTCTCAACATCTCATCAGAGATATTGATCTTGATGATATGAAGAGCAATTCTTGCTCTCTTCTTGAATCTATGAGCCTCATCATAAGCTTCAAGTTCAGCTTCAATTCTTGATACAATGTCCATTATACCATAAAGAATCAACAAAGATTCTATCCTATCCTTCCAAACTGAATAGTTGGAGGTATCTAGTCTCTCACTAGTTTCAAAGAGAAAATCTCCTACAAATGCCATGAATGTGAAGACTCTTTGTAATTTGGACAACAAAATGGAATTGAATTGTTTTTTCTCTTTCAATCTAGAATCTAACATGCAAAGTTGATCCAACCTATTGAGATCATGCAACAGCTATGTGAGACCTATCTCACAACAAAGAACCAATCAGCTTGAATTTGGATCTAGCCTCTATCTACTGATGAAGCACTTATAGTTTTGATGTCAAAATTTTCCACGAGTTTCAAATGAATGAAAAACACACTAGAAACACACATTCAACTCAAAACACAACCCTTTGTGTGAAATGATGTGACTATGACAACAAAAACTTGTCTCATCCAATTCTATCTTTGATTGAGTACCAAACCTGTGAATAATGAATCATGCATGCAATATAATCAATTCAAAAAGTGTCCACTCGGGTTTTGGATCTCTCTCTACCCTTCTTTAAGAGCTTATAACTCCTACTAGGTTCATCAGAATGAACTGAAACCAATTGCAATGGAAAGATGGCTCTTCTAGCTTTCCAACAAGCTATAATATCAGTACCTTTGGATCTAATATGAAGGAGATAAAATGAAATGATGTATTCTGGTTTTCACACATGTGAAAAGTCAGAATTCCGTACATCCTCTGTTCTGGACTGAAAATATTAGTTCTAACCTCATTCATCCAAAAACTGTTCAAGAATAATAGCAAAAAAGTGCTAAATAGCTTCCTAGCTTGAATTCTCAAAAAATTCTTCATACACTTGATGTTAGTAGCATTAAAAGCATGGTATGGCTCTGATACCATGTGAAAAATCCAGCAAATTCACAGGTGTGGGGAACCACAAGGAATGTGTGAATGTTCTTTACCATGCTTTGTGGTGGCACACAGATCACCTGTAGAGCAATCCTGCAGTCTACCAACAGATTTGAGGCTAGAGCACAATCTAGAATGCTACAGATCAAAGCAATACTAATTCCTCACAAATAGAGAGAATACATAAGCAAAATAATGTATGAAGAAGACACAAAATCCGAGTTAGAGAGAGAGAGAGAGAGCAATTACAAGCAAAATAGCATGAGATCCAATTTTGACATTATGATATTACCAAGGCTTGATTCATCATTAGATATGAATGAGAACCATATGTACATATATAGGAGAGCCAAAATTTGTGGTACTATTTGCATTCAATGCATATCCTACACCTATTCAAGTGTAAACTATTACCATATTGACACCTAATAGCTTGCATGCTAAAATTGCACCTAACTCCTACCTACTTTGTCCAAATGTCAAATTCTCAACTATGAACCTACAAAACTACATTTATGTGTCCAATAGTATATTTGCATGCCTTGCATGTGACTTCCCTAGATGACTTGGACATGTGTAGAACATGTATACTGACTTGCATGATGCAGGCATGCACACTAACTGACTTTGCATGTCATCTAGTTTTATGCATGTCAAACTCACCCTAATTTACAAGGTCATGTGCTCAATTCACATACCTTTGATATATACAATGGAACAAGTGAAATACAAACATCTAGTCATTGTGTATGTCATGTAGCTCGAGTTTGTACATGATAGAGAATGATATGTACAACTTGTAAATGCACAAGCAAGATGATTTTCCTCATCAACCCCTATAGGCAAGTTGGATGGCTTTTTATTCTTCACAAAACCTAGTGGTTTGTTGGTGTGCTTGAGTGTGAGTCAAGTACAGGGTAGCAGGGATATGCATAACATCTTTTGGATACTCCAAACATTGCTACCGATTGTATTTCTTTGCTTCTATCATATTTGAGCTTAAGGGAGAGAGTTGAAAATTAAGTTCAGTCTGATTCAGTTGTATAAGCTCTAAATGTGATATTGTAATTAGTGTACAGTCAATTTGGTTTACTATATATGGTTGTATTTGGGACATGACCCACTATCATTATATCAGTCGACACTGATCTTGTATCCGGCTACTTGGGTTAGCCGAATAGCGATACTGCGAAGAAAAATTAGCCTGTACAGAGTTACATACAGTGTATGTTGTACTTGGGGGCATGTCCCAAGTTTGTCGGTCGAATTTGGCCATATCGAGCCCCGACCTTAGTTTGACAGGTGGTAGGCCAATTTTAGGACACCTGCCTTTTCATGCAGTTTGTGAATAGTCTATATGTACAGTGTTTTTTTGTAATCTAACAACTTTTGTTGTGCCATCTATGAGAGCTTTTGAGGAGTGGCTATGGTGACTGTGTGATGTGATCTGCATATTGCTCTAGATTATATCAGAATTTCAACTATTGGAACTCCAGATTTTGACATATTGTATGAGGGATCATCACCCAAATTTTTTGGATTTTCAGATTTGAACTATGCTGGAGATATAATGAATAGGAAATCCATTAGTTCTCATTGTATTTTCATAGGTGATGGAGCTATATCACGGATGTCAAAGAAACAAGCCACTATCTCATTGTCAGCTAGTGAGGCCGAGTACAAAGCTCTTACACATTGCACAAAGGAAATGGTATGGATCAAGAGGATGATCAAGGATCTTCACTTGATGTTCAGAGAGCCCAATCATCTTTTGTGACAATCTATCAGCCCAAAGGTTGGCAACCAATCCTATCTTTCATGCTAGGAGCAAGCATATTGAGGTGGCATAAGCAAGTCATGGCAAAGGAAGTGGAGCTTCAACATCTATCCTCAAGGGAATGTGTAGCTGATATCTTCACCAAAGCATTGGGAAAGGACTTGTTCATGAAGCATATGACTTCACTTGGAGTGTTTTCAAAGTCTATGCTTAAACTAGTTGAAGAGAGAGTGTGAAAGATTTCAACTAGTTTTGTTATTTTGGTCATATTTGTGTCTTTGGCAATTGAGGCCAATTTTCATATTAGACTTAGAGTTTGACTTTTCAAAGTTATATTATTCTAAAAGCATTTGAATAAACACTTTTGGAAAATGTGGGAAACTATGGAACACGAGTTTTAGAGATTCAAGCTTTAATTAGAATCTACTCCTCATTAATGCTAGGTTTTTCATTCTCGAGGGAAACCAAAGTTCAAAGTTAGGTGTGGCCCTATTATAAAAGGATGTAACTCATGGGACGAGAAAAAATTCTCTATCTCTTATCTCATTCATGCTTGTACATGGTTCTCTTTGGGTTTTACTATCTATTGGTGCACTATACTTGTGATATATTGCAATTTTGTGTGTAGAATGCTCATTAAATGCTATTCCTAGACCCACACTTATGAAATACAGTAGCTTACTGTTTTTGTATGGACAACAGCATTAGCTTATGTTTTGATTGATGTTTGATCAAGATCTATTAGACTTTGCATCTCATTCATAGTGTAGATGTTGATTTTTCTACATTGGCAAGATTGGTGAGTTGCTTGTTTTTCTTACCAAAGATGAAAGGGATATTTTGGATCTTAATGATCCAAAATTCTTCACACAATCAGCCTAGTTACGAAACTTGAAACTAATAATCTATGCACAACAATCGCAAATAGGAACTCTCGGTCTGGTACATTCAAAGCAAGTGAGACTTCAATGTTCTATGAGATTAAAAAAATTGTTGGACTAGTGTGGCACATTTTGCTAAGTAAAGAAGTAGAATGATTAAGCAGCAATCTAATTAAGCCGCAAATCACCTAGAAAAAACTCAAAAATGCTACTATTCGTCCTCAGAACAACAAACCTCGGAATAGGTCATGGTATATTGTTTGAAACAAATCGACTTACTCAAATTCTCATGATTTGAAATAGTTTGATTTTAAATCAAATAAGATCTATTCCAGCTCTTACAAAAAGATCTTGGACCCGAGTGAGTCTATTAGGGGTGATTGCACATGGAAATCAAGACTTCAAATCTGAATGCAAATTACGCCAATGGATTTCACTATATTAGGAGTGATTAGAATTGAACTCAATATTTGTGTGTCCATTTTTTTGTGATTTGGACAAGGTAAAAAGTTTCAAGACTCTTGACATTGGATAAGAGTGAATCATTTTTCGTAATGAAGAACTTTGTGGCACTCATCCTATCGCTCACTATTTATTGGCCAAACTATACTTGATGTGCCATAAGGGTCAAAGATTAAAGCATTAGACTATGCAATTGTTGAGATTAGGAATCAATTGTTTTCTTAGGCCAACTATGGAGTTCGCCAGTGGCTTCAGAAAAATATTTTCTAAGAAGTCCCTCGAATCAAGGACAAACGTAATCAAGAAGGGAGCATTAGGGCTTCAAGGTGGTAAAAGATTAAAAAAAATGTTGCATTGTTGAGTCACATTTTATTCATTTTGATGTATCAACTGGGGTGGGAGTTTTGCTAATCTAGATATATCAGTTGAGGTGGTAATAATCTAGCATTGTTAAGGCACAATTTTCTAATGTTTATCAGAGATATGTTTCTGAAATGTAAAAATTTATGAGCAGAGGTCGAAATGCACCTTAGACTAGGTGATGGTATACTACCTTAAACAGATCCACATATTCTGAGGTCTATTCCGACCTCTATTGATTTCCACCCTAGTTGATAGATCTACCCATTATCAATAGATATATCATATAAAAGTAGAGATATGTTTCTAAAATGTGTAGACCTATGTTCATAAATCCTAATGTAAATAAAATTGATTGTAGTCCTTCACTAAAAAATGTGGATCTACAGCAAAAAAAATAGGAGAGAAACTGCTACAAAACTATACAAGTACCTAGATCTACTACTAATTGTGCTACTCAGTTGCTTGGATTGTGTTTGAGCCAAAAAATCAACATACAAACCTGCAAAACAGAACCATTACAATTTTTACTTAAGTTACTACAGCAAAAACTCATATAACTATTCCCTCATGGGAAAAAAATAGATCTACTCATCACAATTGAAGAATTTGTTGAAAAAACACCTAAGCTTTACAAATCTATCAAAAAATTCACACATCCGTCATTTGAAAGCTCAAAAAAAATCTAATGGGAGGTCAGAATAGACACTGATATACTATTCAAAACAACATCGCGTATTCTGACCCTGTCAATACTTGGGATCTGCTACCGAATGTGCACCTCAACTATTTTGATGGTGATCTGTCCAAAAATCAACAAAGAAATTTAAAAACAGAAACCAATATTGAAGTTTGTTAAGTATATTACCACAAAATATATTTCTACAACAATTTAAATTTTACAAAACAAATCTAAAAAAACCAAATCTAGTCAAAGCAAAAACTAAATTTACACAAAGAACAACAAAGATCCATATGCAAATCTGTATATGCACCAAAAAAACTAAATATAGAACAGATGAATAGAAGATTTGACATCGGAATACCCATTGGAATAGGTGCTGCTTTAACAAATTCCACAGGTGCGACCTATTCAGATGGGCATTCCGATAAACAAGAGCAAGATGAGCAATAACAAAAGGAACAATCAAATGTGAGGAGAATAAAGAGAGAGGAGGATAAAGAGGGTGAGGAAGGATCAACAAACAAGAGAGAGGACAAAGACAATATGTATGTCCCTTGATACCATCACCCACACCTCTTCCTTTTTCGAAAATGTCGCGGCAACGGTCAGAGATTTCAAAATTATAAAAAAATCTGTCTGAGCCTCGGTATACCTCTCAAATTAGCTTCAATATTTCGAGGTCTGTTTCGAGGCCCCAACTAAATTAGATTTAATGTTTCGTGGTCTTTGTTCCGAGGTGTATCTGAGACCAGCACTAAATGCTAAAATCAACTCAAAAATGTTGCATCCTAAAGTCACACAATTATCCAAGATTGTTAGTTTTTTATATTCTCACATTTTGTTAAAGAGTAGTACATTGAACAAAACTATTTTTTATCTGCTATATTATACTCATCTGGTTAAAAGATTTTATAAGTATCCAAACATTGACGTGATTGGCATCCAACTACTTTTCTTGGGCGTCCAATTTTTGAAATTTGTCTTTTTTCATAAGTAGTGATTTTGTAAAATAGTAATTTTTCCAGGGTTATTATAGTACCTGGACAAATGATGTCCTTAGACGAAGGATGGACCTTCGTCAGATCTTGAAAACCTTCGTCGGATCAGTTCAGTACCTCAAAAACCTTCGTCGATATTTTTATAACCTATTTTCATAGTACTAAACATGCCAAACTAGTACATTGTCTAATGGACCCTCCAAATCAACCTCTAAAAGGGCAGAATTCAATTTCATTTTTTACTTGTGCTAGTGGAGCTCTTGCAAAATTTTCCAGCAACCAAAACTTTCCAAATTTTCTGTACTACCTTATGATATACTCTCGTATCATTTGCCTTCAATTTATATTTTTTCTCATCATGTCTTCCACTTATACCAGTCAGTCTCCGCACTATGTTATTCATTGTGGCATTCTGACCAAGATGGACGTCATGGTACTCCCTAGCACAAGCATGGTGCCTCAATGGATGAACCTTGCTGAGCCTTTGCTCACAGCAATGGGGATCTATGAGCGCATCTTTTCCAGAAAGATCAACATGAATTTTATAACCATGGCCTTTAGAACTTGGACAGAGACCAAATCAAAATTTTATATCACCTATCAGATGGCAACCCACAAGCTGCGTGTAACAGAGGCTACCCTTGCAACCATAGGCATATCTTCTGACACACAACCATCATCAACCATAAGCATGCCAAAACTGCCATCAAACCATTCGTTGATACCTCTGATGAACTCTACTAGACCAATGACGGCTACCTCATCGAGTCCATTCGAGTTCTTGCTATCTGTGCTGCCGCTCACCTTCTGTGAACAACTTCTTGATGGTTGGCAACCTCAGAAAGGAGCGCATCTCTTCGCAAACATTGCACCGCATTGTAGATTTCAACTACAAATTAGGATCCGGACCCTTAGAGCCCTATAATTGGTATAAAATAGTATTCGGAGAATTGAAGAGAGCCATCAAGGAGAATTCCAAACAACAGTTTGTTGCGGGCTCTCTTCTCTTATCCCTTTTTGTTTTGTACCTAGTTAACAAGGTCCATGGATTCTGTGCTGACAATATTTTATCTGTGTATGAAGACACACCTACTGAGTCTTCACACCCGATATCCAGTTCTCAACGAAGTCATTATTCTTGACTCGCCTCCCGCGTCATGTTTAGATACAAGAGAGAAAAAGTAGGAGCTATTTTTGGTAATTTTTATATTGTTGAGGGATCTCCAAGATTCCAACCCTAACTTGGTAGGGATGAAAGATCCACCAAAATTAGCATTACAAGGTTTGTGAAGCTTGTGCTTTATCCAAGGCACATAAGAAGGTGTTTCCTAACTCCATCACAAAGTCATCTCATCCTTTTGAACTCATACACTTGGATGTGCATATTGCTAGCACCAAATCTAGTGGAGGTTCATCCATGTTTTTAACCTTCATTGATGACTACTCAAGATATTGTTGGGTGTTCTTACTTTCCTGCAATTCTCAAGTATTTCATACTTTTGTAATGTTCAAGTTGTTTGTGGAAAATTATCATAATCATAGCATCAAGATTCTTAGAAGTGCCAATGGTGGAGAATTCATCTCCAATGAGTTCAAGGCCTTTTGTGAGGAGGAAGGGATCAATAAAGAGACCTCTACACTCCTCAACAAAATGGAGTTATTGAAAGAAGGAATAGAACATTATGTGAATGTTCTAAGGCTTTAAGATTGGATGCTTGTCTGCCCAAATCCTTTTGGGGTGAATCTCTTGTATGTGCAAACTACTTGATGAATAGGGTGTCTTGCAAAGCAATTGAAGGAAAAACTCCTTATGAGATGTTGTATGTAAAGAAACCCAATCTTAATCACTTGAAAGTTTTTGGGTGTATATGTTATGTGCATGTGCCATTGGAAACAAGAACCAAGGAGGATCCATCTTCCACAAGAAGGATCATGCTTGGATATGTAAGCTCAAGCAAGGGCTACAAAATCTACCTCCCATCCTTGAACAAATTTTTTGTTTCAAGGAATGTTATATTTGATGAACATAATATGCATATGCTTGAAGAAGGCTCAAGTGCTCCAACAATCAAGAAGAAGATGGCCGAGGAGCAAGATCTTGATTTCGAGGAGGGGCTCATGGAGGAGCAAGCACCAAACCCACCTATCACACCAAGGAGATCTTCAAGGAAAAAACTGGAGCTAGAAGGCTCACATATCAAGGAAAAGGGAAGCAAGCTAAGGGTATCTCATCCACTTCTTATGCTTTATCTAGTTTTGAAGAACCATCTAATGTTAAAGAAGCATTGAACTCCAAAGAATGGTATAAAGCTATGTTGGATGCCTTGATTGAGAATGAAACTTGGTTGCTTGTTGATAGACCTCAAAGGAATGTAATAGGATGCAAGTGGGTCTTCAAGCTTAAGTTGAATGCAAATGGGAGGCAAGATTAGTTGGAAAAGGTTATGCTCAAGAGAGAGGGATAGACTATGAGGAAACTTTTGCACCCGTGGCCAAGATGGTCACAATAAGGCTAATCATTGCACTTGCATCACATTTTGGATGGATCCTATGTCAAATGGATGTCTCTGATGCCTTCTTGAATGGTTTTTTGGAAGAGGATATCTATATGGAGCAGCCACAAGGGTTCATCAAGCATGGAATGAAGAACAAAGTATGCCATCTCCAAAGAAGCATCTATGGCTTGAAGCAAGCCTCGAGATCTTGGAATTCAAGATTACATTGCTATCTTATTTCACTTTCTTTTGTTCAAAAAGAATATGATCCCACTCTTTACATTAACTTTGATGATGTTGGTATTGTACCTTTACTCATTTATGTAGATGACATCATCATTAGTGGAAATAGTGTTGATGGTATTGAAAAAATCAAGATAGATCTATCCTTAGAGTTCAAGATGGTAGATCTAGGGTGTCTTCACTTCATCTTAGGCATAGAAGTACTTAGAGGATATGATTTTATCTTTATAAGTCAAGTGAACTATGCTCAAAGTCTTTTGAAGAAGTTTAAGATGGAAGAATGCAAAAGTGTTGACACACCAATGGAGCAAGATGTAAAAGTGCCAGATGAAGATGATGAAAGATCCTTCATGGACATCACTTTGTTTAGGCAACTTATAGGCTCCTTAATGTGGATCACTATAACTAGACCAGATCTTAGCTTTAGTGTATGTAGGTTGAGCCAATCCATGCAAAAACCATTGAATATCCATTGAAAAAAGGCTAAGAGGATTCTACGATACATCTCGGGTACATTGGATTTTGGGATTCTATATAGAGGAGGTGTGATTAACCTTCATGTTCATTTCACATGTGTGGATTGTCCACAACATGTACTTGTGATCTCCTAAGATGTGTAGATGCACCAAGATCAAGATTAGATTGAGATTCAAGATCTATCTTTGATTTTATGGCAAAAACACACTACTACATGCATTCAATCACTTCCAACTCTCACTCACACGTGTGGGAAGTATTAAAAAATTATTCTAAGTAAAAACAAGCTGCTCTCCTTGAGTAGAGAGAGAAAATCATCATGAGTTCTAGGGTAGAGAGATAAAGCTAGAAATCCAATTACACTCAAAATGCACTCAATCTCAAAATCAATTAGATCCAAATGAGGAGTACAATGATACTAGTAGATCCACAAGCTACCACTATGCTTAAATATGATTGGACCACACTTTTGCCACCTCTTAATCCTATTGGACCATTGATCCATTCACCTCTAAATTCTATTGGACCATTTTCAAGCAAACCTCAAATTCTATTGGACCTCTCATGGTTCCACCTCTAAATCCTATTGGACCTCTTAGAATTCATCAAACAAAAGCATTACACTTGTCTACACTCTAATTGGCACGAGTTTAGCCTCTTACTCTACTTTGTCTCAATAGTGGCATTACAAGTGGAAATGGATAATTTGCCGTCTATGCCAAATTTGTTCCTATCAACATCCTACACCTAGATGCATGATATAAAAAACATAAGACCCCTATATCTAACATAGATAATCTTTTTCAAATCTTCACACTCCTCCTAAAAAATTATCTATGAAGATTTAAACATTCATCTTGGTATAACTCCAAGATTAGATCTATGATTGATGAAAGCACATTTGCTCAAAGGCTTGGTGAGTAGATCAGCAATACAAGAGGACGAGTTGACATGCTCCAAATAGATTTCTCCTCCAATAAGCTTTTCTCTCACAAAATGGTGTGCCACTCCTATGTGCTTGCTTCTTGCATGAAATATGGGATTATTGGCAAGAGCTTGGGCCGAGATGTTATCACACTTGATCATTGGTATATCATCTTCCTTGATGCACTTTAGCTCTATTAATAACCTCTTGATCCAAAGCACCTCTTTGGTAGTTGTAGTGAGTGCTTTGTACTCATCCTCACATGAAGAGAGAGATATAGTATCTTGCTTTTTGGAAAGCCAAGATATTAGATTGCCTCCAAGAAAGATAGTGTATGCACTAATAGAATTTCGATCCATCTTGTCACTGCAAAGTCCGAATCCGAGTAGCCAACAATGGATAGATCTTCACTTTTATAAAGTAGACCATAATCACAAGATGAAGATACATATCTTAGAATCCTCTTGGCCATCTTCCAATGATGGATCTTAGGATCTTGCATAAATTGACTCAATTTGTGCACACAAAAGCTTAAATCAGGCCTAGTAATGGTAAGCCAAATCAAGAAGCCTACAAGACTCCTAAAAAGTGTGATGTCCTCGAAGGATCTTTCATCACCTTTATTAGGATCTTTTACAATTTGCTCCATTGGAGTATCTATGCTCTTAGAGTTTTTCATATGAAATTTTTTCAACATAGAGTGATCTAGATTGGCATATAAAGACATGATCTTCATGAAAATCAATTTCTAGGCCTAGGATGTAATGTATCTCTCCTAGATCTTCCATTTTAAACTCACATCCAAGTGCTAGCTTAGTTTCATCAACTAGCTTGATACAACTTCCACAAAGAATAATGTCATCAGCATAAATTAGAAGAATGACAATATTGCTATCAACAAACTTTAGATACATGGAAGGATCATAGTCACTAAGAGTAAATCCTAGTGAGATGGGAAAATAATTAAGTCTTGAATACCATGATCTTGGTGCTTGCTTGAGTCCATAAAGACTTTTGAAGAGCAAGCACACTTTGGACTCATCCTTGAGGTTGTTCCATATAGATCTCTTCCTCAAGATAACCAATCAGAAAAGCATTGGATGCATCTAATTGGAACACCTTCCACTTGAAAAAACAACAAAGAGAAATAAGAATTCTTATTGTCACCATCTTTGCAATGGGTGCAAAGGTCTCCTCATAATCAAGGCCATGGATTTGAGCAAATCCTTTGGCACATAATCTTGCTTTATACTTGTTGATGGTGCCATCATGATTGTACTTGATCCGAAATACCCACTTGCAACCAATCACATGCTTGTTGGATGGAAGATTCACAAGCTCCCAAGTATTGTTTGTGATTAATGCATCATACTCTTGCTTCATTGCATCATACCACTCCTTGTTATTGAGTGCCTCTTGTACATTCTTTGGCTCTTCATGAGAGACATAAAAAACATAATTAGTGGAATCAAGATCCACTTGTTTGCCTTTGTCAACATATGAGAGCCTCTTAGGCTCGGATCTATCTCTTATGGATCTTCTTGGTGAGAAAATTTGAGGAGAACCTTCTTCAATTCTCAACCCCATCACATCATAATTGTCTTCAAAGTCAATAATAGGTGATGCATCCATAGACTTCTGGATCTCGGCCTCTTCAAAAGATGAATGTTGATCTTCATGAAAGACAACATCTCTACTTTCAATAATTTGAGAAGTAGAGAGTACAAAGACTCAGAAAAAAAAAAAATATAGCCTAATCATAATATACTTCACTTTAGAAATATATTTATTTAACTAGTTTCATGTCATTATCAACATGCCAAAAAAAAAAATGCGTGGATAATCCATGCAGAAGATATCCACGCGGGGATATCTTTAATTTTCAGTTTGGTCCGGTGAAAAAATGGAAATTTGCGTGGATAATCCATGCGTGGATTATCTACGCCAAAACTGCTTTCCGGTGCCGCCAACCTTCCCTCCCAAACAGTTGCCAGAATTTTCAAAATTCAATTTTGCGTGGATTATCCACGCGCATAATATGTGTGGATGTTCTACGCAAACAAAATTTCGAAAAATCAACTCAGGTCTCACGTGGATACTCTGCATGGATAAACACAGAGTTTTCTAGTTGTGTCCATTTTGTTGTGGGGTCCTTGGTGTTGTCTACTCCCTCTTGGTCCCATGCTCATCACAAAAAGCCTTGAACTTGGTAGATATGTACCACAATAACATATCGCACAGATTCCGACATGGACGTCTGACGTATTTTCGAAAATTTTATAATTCGTCGCAATTCGACACATCAGAATACGATGTCTAAGTAAAAAATTCAATAATCAAAGTCTGGTGATCCGAAAATATGGGCGGCAACCAATTTTTGAAAGGCCCGTCAGAGTCCGACATGTCGGATTCGGATATTCAAATGTGGACATGGCGTGACATATTTTTTCAAAAAAAATAATGCGTGTAATCCAACGTAGACGTTGAAATCCAATGGACGTCGGATTTCGACGTCCACGTCACCAATCCAAAAGCATGTCCACGACATCTAGGACCTGTCGTCTGGGCTTGAATGGGCACAAACATCAAAATTCGATGTATTTTAGAGTCATCGAATTTCGACGTCTATTTGGTTTCTCGAATTCGCATGATCCAGCACCTTCTCTCTCACTCTGTTTTTTGCAGGTTGGAGTATCTTCGGAGCGATTGAGGCCGACTGAGGGCGTGTGTGAGAGAGAGAAAAAAAAAAAGAGAGAGAAAGAGGAGATGTGTGTGTGTGTGTGTGTTTGACATTTTGCATTGATTTAGAATTTAAGATTATAGATAAATACATAGTCTATGGTAGTAATAGATTGTTAGATTTATATTTATTTAGGACTAAGAATGATAGATGAAAGAGAGGGAGTGTGTGTACATATGTGTGTGTGTGTGTTTGTGTGTTTGTTTTTGTGAACATGTTTAGCATTTTACATTGATTCAAGATTTAAGAGAGAGAGAGAGAGAGAGAGAGAGAGAGAGAGAGAGAGAGAGAGAGAGAGAGAGAGAGAGAGAGAGAGAGAGAGAGAGAGAGAGAGAGAGAGAGATTTGATTGAGATTTAGGGTAGTAGATGAATAGATTGTGTGTGTGTGTGTGTGTGTGGTTGGATTTCAAAACAAGAATCAATATCATATATAGAAATCTAAATGAAATTTATGATGTGCATAAAGCAATGCAATAAAGTATTGTCATTCATAATGCACATGAAGTAATGCAATAAAATATAGAATGAAAAGTACCTCATGCTTAGCTTGTTATTTGATCCAAATGTTGAATGCAACTCAAAAATATTGTTTCAAAAACAATTCATGAACATCGCTTCTCCAAGAACACCACTCCAAGAACAGCCTGATAAAAATGCACGCGCTATTTTTTATGCATTTTTTTATTTTTTTTTAACCTAATTTGGGATGTCGGAATTAGACATCCAAACACGTTGGATAGATGTCGGGGACACACGCCAGACCTTTTTTTTTATCATTCTGTTAACAAACGTGGGATTCCGACGTGTATTTGAACGTCGAAATCCGATGTCCAAGTAGATGTCGGATGGACTTCGGATGGGTGTCGGACAATTTTGGGGATCATTCTGGATTTATAGATGTCGGAATCCAACATCTATTTTTGGCGTCGCATTACAACATCCACGTCAGATCGCAAGCGACGTCTTTGGATGTCGGATTGCGACGTATATGTCGGACGTCAGAATCCGACGTCCACGTTAGATTCGTCCTCGTCCATCCAAAACTACTGTTTCAGATTTCGGCAACTTATGTATGTCGGATTGCGACGTGTTTTAAGGATGTTGGACTCCGATGACCTTATTACAACATGTTTTTCCGACGTCCGTGATGAATTTAAAAAAAATGAAGCTTGCGATTCACGTCGCAAATCACGGCAGGTGTTGTTGTGTACTCTCCACCATTGTCACTCCTTAAGCACTTGATCCTTGTGGAAAATTGGTTCTCTCTTGCATATTTGAACTTAACAAAGACATCATACACTTAATCCTTGTTATTTAGTAGATAGATCCAACAAAATCTACTAAAATCATCAATGAAGGTTGCATTTATCTTAGCTCCACCATTGCTAAATTGTAGTAATTCCATGAATATCTAGATGTACAACTTGAAAAGGCTATGTAGATCTAGATGTAGATCTAGTATAAGGTAGTCTATGTGACTTTGACAAAGCACAAGACTTACAAACATGATTGATGCTACTTAAGAAACTTGGAAGACCAATCACAATTTACTTCCTAGCCATTACCTCCAATGACTTGAAGTTGAGGTGCCCCATCCTTTTATGCCAAACCTCTTGATTAGGTATTTGCTCTTTTGCAACACATCCAACTTGGTTAGCAATAATACAAGCATCTAGTTTGAACAACTTTGCTTGCCTTTTACCTTTTGTAATCAAGATATCCTTCTTTTTTATCATAGTGCAAGCATCCCCATCAAACTCAAGTTTGAGGCCTTTATTTAGCAATTGAATCACACTAATTAGATTCTTGGTAATATATGTAATGAACAAAACATCCTCCAAATGAACATTCCTATTTGTAGAGAGAAAAATAGGAATTGTGCCAATCCCTTTGATTGCACACTCACCATCATTGGCCGCATAGATCACCCTCTTGTCATCTCCATATGCCAACAAACAAGTGAAGTACTCTTTGTGAAAAGTCATGTTTGAACTTCCTCCACTATCAATCCACAATGGATCTAGATCCCCATCATTAGCAAGCATACATGAAGACATCACAAAAGCATCATCATTTTCATTTTGACATCCAAACCATCCTCATCAAGAGTAAGATTACCTTGCTTGTCTCCTTGATCTCTCTTCTTCTTGTAGCACTCACTTGAAAAGTGTCCTTTGATGCCACAATAGAAGCACTTGAGCTTTGATCTATCTTTCTTTTTCCATTTGATAAAGCCTCCCCTTGACCATGGCCTTTAGACCACTTGCTTTTGCTTTTGCCCTTGTCAAATGAATTTGCCCTTGATGAACGTAGCCTCCTCTCCAACTTGAGATGTTGATGAAGATCCACCTCTTGCTTGAAGCCTATATTCTTCATTGAGCAAGATCTCTTGAAAGATCAATCAAACTTGGCAAAGTCTTTTGAACAGCAAGACTTTGAACAATGTTAGCATGAGCAGATCATGTATAACAGAATATACAAGTCAATAATGCTGGTGAGCACAAGACAATATTGGACGAAACGGCGTGCTTCAAAAGGCTAATCCAATCTATCAAAGAAATTAAAGCTATTACTGATAATGCAAAGAATCGACGCGCGAAAGCAACTACCTCGTCTATCTCTGATAAGCATCTAATGTTATTATTTTTCACACACTGAATACGTAGATGGTATCCAATATATACATAATATTATAGGTGTGCAGATAATGAAGGTACAAAGTGGATGTGCTGTCTATAGGAGATCGTGGGTGGCTGTTGTCATTGTCAAATCTGATTGCACAGTTCATGGGATGAGCATGAGATGGCTATGACATCAGCCTTCGCTGAAATGAACATTCGTGAAGATGCAAAAAATGCGACACTATGACAAATGCCTTAAGATTTGATTTACAGGGTGCCTTCACTATTCTGTAAGGGCACCTTTGGCATTTTGTAGGGCCTGTCACAAATCACGTGTAAAAAAACAGTGTCATTTTTTTCGCCTGTACAAATTTACTTGTATTTATGCATACAGTTGTTTTTTTCGTCTGTCTTATTTTACATGTAAATATGCAGATTGTGCGACAACATGAGTAAAAATGTAGCATGAATGGAGGTAGATTAGAATAGGATTTATGAGAGTAAAGGAGATAAATCCAACGATCCTCTTAATCTAGATCCATGAATGCCACAAAACTTGTTGTGTGTATTAACACTTAATGCTTTCGTGAATATATCTGCAACCATGTCCTGCGTTCTACAGTACGTTAAGCTCACATCCTTGTTGAGAACCTTGCTCCTGATGTAGTGATATCTGATTTCAATGTGCTTACTCATAGAATGAAATATAGGGTTGGCCGATAAGGCACTAGCACTCTGATTATCACAAAATAATATTGTGGGGTTGTATTGATACAAATTAATTTCTGACAATAAATTTCTCAACCAAAACACTTCTTTAATAGATTGAGAAGCAGGAACGTATTCTGCTTCTATAAAAGAAAGAACGATATAGGTTTGCTTATGACTGTTCCATGAGATAGGACCACCGTTGAAGAAGAATGTAAATCTAGATGTGGATTTACGATTGTCTACATCTCCTCTTCAGCTTGCATCAGAATGTCCACTGAGCTGATGAAGATTGTCATTGCTGACTTCTCCATAGCAGATGCACTGGTCCATGGTAGCTCGAATATACCTCATGACTCTTATGAGAGCCTTCCAATGGATAATGCTAGGATTAGCCATATATTGGCTGAGTGAGCTTACTGCAAAAGAAATGTCTAGCCTTGTACAGACCATTGCGTATATGAGAGATCCGAGTATCGATCGATAAGGATACGCTCTCATCTGCTCCTCTTCCTGCTTGGTCTGGGGACATTGGTCCTTTGATAAATGCAGGTCTGGATCCATCGGTGAGAAAGCTTACTTACAATTCATTAGATTGTATCTATTAAGAACATTGTGAAGATACCTTTGTTGAGTGATATAGATCAGTTGTCTCGCTCTGTCTCTGTGGATATGAATGCCCAGACAGAAGTGAGCTTTGCCCAGATCAGTCATGTCAAACTCTAAAAATAACATCTGCTTAGAATCCTTAACAAAATTGGTATTGTTGCTGAAAAGCAACGTATCATCCACGTATAAGATGATGATAATGAAGGATTGCTACACTGACTTGGAATAGGTGTTGCAATCAACAGTGCTTGGTTTGAAACCTTGTTCGATGAGGAATGTGTTGATCCTCTAAAATCAAGCTCTGGCAAATTGTTTCAAGCCATGAAGTGTTTTATGGAGTTTACAGACATGATTCTTCATACCTTCTTGAATGTATCCTTCGGGTTGGATCATGTAGATGTCTTCTTGTATAACTCCATTCAGATAAGTTGTTTGTACATCAAGTTGATGTACTTTGAGGTCGGTAGCTGCAGCATAAGATAAGAGGGCTCGGATCGACGAATGCTTGACTATTGGATTGAAAGTCTCATTGTAGTCAACGTTGGGGATCTAAGTGAATCCTCGTGCTACCAGTCTTGCCTTCCTTTGATCAATTGCTCCATTGGCATTGTATTTGATCTTGAAGATCCATTTGCAATCAATGATATTGCAGCCAATAGGAGCTTCGACTAGTGACCATGTCTGGTTCTTGATCAAAGAGGAATCCTCTCTATCCATAGGAGATCAGAGTTTGGTTGGTTGAGTGCCTCTTCTACAATCGTTGGTTCCTATATCAAAAGACACGCAAACTCAAGAGTATACCTTGTGGGCTATGTGTGCACTCGGCTTGATCTTTTGGGAGGATTTGACTGATGAACCAATCCTGGGACTTGTTGCTAGGTAGCAGCAACATCTTCGTCTGATTTGTTGTCAAATAGTGGGTTGTAGACACACCTGAGTCAAAAGCTCGGATTGTCATGTCAATGGCAGGTGATGAAGGTTCTCCTGGAGCAATATTGTTGTCTTTGATGTCAACAAACTAATCCTCGATAAAGATTGCATCCCGGCTATACAAGACTTGCTGGGTATCAGGATCATACAGCTTGTATGTATTATCAGATGAAGTGTATCCAATCAGGATGGTCTTGAGACCTTGGAAGTCCAATTTCTTCCTCGTGTCTTTTGAAATCTGCACGTAGGCAACGCATCTGAACACTCTTAGATTCATCACAGAAGGCTTAGAGTTTGTCCACACCTTGTGGGGTGTCTTGCCTAAGAGGGCCTTGGTCAAACATCTATTCTGGACGTAAGCTGTAGTGGAGATAGCTTCGGCCCAGAATCTCATGGGCAATGATGCATGCGCTAACATACATTTGGCTAATTCAACCAGGGTACAGTTCTTCCTCTCTGCTAAACCACTAGACTAAGGATTGTAAGGAGTGATGAATTGCTGCTCAATGCCTTGGCTCTGATAGTAATCCTTAAACTAGGTAGAGATATATTCTCCACCATTGTTTGATGTTAGGGCCTGGACCATCCTTCCAGTCTCTTTTCTGCATGCTTCTTGAATATTTTGAAGCAGTTGAAGGCTTCTGATTTTTTCTTTATAAAGTACACCATAGTTCTTCTATAAAATTCATCAATAAAAGTTATAAAATACTTTGCATCCTTTAGCGAAGGATTTTTCATTGGGATACAAATGTCTGAATGTACAATGTCTAACAATCCTCTAGCAATATGCTGATGGCTTGATTTAAATGGTTTCCTAGTCTGTTTACCAACTAGACAGTCTTGACAAACAAGTAACTCGACTTTATCACAAGGATAGTCGAGATCAAGAACAATAGATTGTGTAGACATTTGTTGTACAGTAGCATGATTCAAGTGACCAAGTCTATAATGCCAAAGTAAACTTTTATTTGCATGAATAGAAGTACTGAGCGCTTGACTAGAGGCAGAAAAGCAATGACTTAATTTATACAAGTATCCATGCCTCTTTCCGAGTGCTAGGGTCCTATCAGCTACTTTGCATTGATCACATTCGAATTCTACTCTATGTCCTAGATCTGTGATTATGCTTATAGAGAGCAAAGTTGTAGATAAGTTTGGTACATACAGGACTTTAGAGAGTAGCTTAGATTGATCATTTGCAAAGCTCAATCTCATAGTAAATTCACCTTTTAATAGCTTGTGTGCGATTATCGCCAAGGTGAACATATCTGTTGGTACTGTAAGGTGTATAGGACTCAAAATAGCCAATGAGATTGGTCGTATGCTGAGTGGCACCAGAATCCAAGAACCAAGAACTGTTGCTGGATGCTCCTTGATGGCTGGTCATGGGCATCATGATCTGCTTTTTGAATGGGCTGTGGAGCTTCTGTAGCTACATTTGCCACTTGATTCGATTGTCCCTTCTTGTTGTTCTTCTCTTGCAGTATCCGAAAATCTTGAATTTTGTGGTTGTTTCGCTTGTAGTTTATGCAGAACAGTTTCTTCTTCATCTGCGGATTCGACTGTTCTTTGTGCTATGCTGGTTTTTGGTCTTGATTTCATTGCAAAAGTCCATAGTAGCTCAAGGATATCTCATGACTTTGATAAGAGCCTTTCAATGTGTTACACCAGGATTAGTCATAAACTGACAGAGAGAGCTGACTGCAAAAGCCATGTTTGGCCTGGTACAGATCATGGCGTCTGTACATCCATTTGATGTATTTCCAAATCTGTTGCAGTGGCAAATGATAGCAAAAGTCGAATAGAAGAATGCTTGACTACTGGACTAAAGGTCTCAGTGCAATCGACATTGTATACCTGAGAAAATCCTCTGGCGTTGAAGTCGTGCCTTTCTGCTATTGATGCTTCCATCTGCATTGTACTTGACTTTGAAAATCCATTTGCAATCAACTACATTTTTTGCTAGCAGGCAGTTCGACAATTGTCCATGTCTAGTTCTTGATAAGAGATGAATACTCTTTATCCATAGATTTTGTCTAGAGATCTAAATCAGGTTGACTAAGTGCCTCTTGGACAGACGTCGGTTCCTGAACAAGGTAGGCTCTGCAGACTCGTCGATGTACATGTGGGGTGGTCTGCTAGTTCTTGATGATCTTCTGGGTAATAGAAGAAGTTGATCATTTCCATCATACTGTAGTTGCTGAACTGCAACATCATCATCTTCTGATTCACCGTTGTGATTTGTTGTTCATCGGAAGTAGAAGGGCTTGGACCTTCAATGGGAATAGTCAACTGAGGAACTGAAAAGTTCAATGCGTCAGGAGAATCTGATAGGTCGGCTACATGGGGACTGCTCTTTTCTTTGAGGTCTTGAAACTGATCTTCAATGAAGATGACATCCCGACGAGTGAATATCTTCGACTTGATGGGATCGAACAACTTGTAGGCTTGATTTGAAGTAGTGTAGCTGATGAAAACACATTTGATACTCTAGAAGTCAAGCTGTAAAAGCAATACATCCCAAAACTGCGCAAAAGCAATACATCCAAATACTCATAAGTTTAATAAAGAAGGTTTGGTACCTGTCCAAACTTCGAATGGTGTTTTGTCTGAGAGACCTTTAGTAGGACATATGTTCTAAATATAGGTTGTTGTTGAAATAGCTTCAGCCCAGAAGGACTTCAAAAGTGTCGCATGTGATAACACACACTTTGTTGATTCAACTAAGGTTTTGTTCTTTCTCTCATCAAGACCATTTGACTGAGGCGAATAAGAGGTAATATATTGTTGCTCAATGTTGTTGTTAAGGCAATACTCCTTGAATTTGGTGGAGATGTATTCTCCCCTGTTATCTAACCTCGGTGCTTTGATTCTTTTGCCAGTTTAATTCTCAGCATGCTCTTTGAATTATCTGAATTTGATGAAAGCCTTTGATTTCTGTTTAATGAAATAAACAACTTTTCTTCTGGAGAATTTGTCAATAAAAGTAATGAAATACTTTGCATCTAGCAATGAAGGGGTTTGCATAGGTCCACATATATCTGTATGAACAACATCTAATAGATCTTTTGCTGCATGCCTATGGTTTGATCTAAAAGGAATCCTAGCCTACTTTCCAAAGATGCAGCTATGACAGACAGAGAGAGCAACCTTACCAGAAGGATAGTCGAGATCAAGAACCATGAATTGTCTGGACATGTTCACATAATTCAAGTGTCCTAAGCGATGATGCCATACTAATGCTGAAATAGAGGTTTTCAAAACTTGACTAAACTCATCATAAGAATGCGCCAATCTATATAAGTAACCTCGTCTCTTTCCTTGTGCAAGGATCCTATTACTACTATCAATAATTTTGCATTAATCAGATTCAAATTCTATCTTATGATCTAAATTTGTAATTCTACTTACTGATAACAGATTTTTAGAGAGTTTAGGAACATATAAGACCTTTGATAGTAATTTGAATTGATCATGTTGAAATCGAAATGTTATAGTACCTTGACCTTCAATAGTGTGAGTACTATTGTCATCAAGATGGGCGAATTTTTTCGTGCTGTAAGGTGTGTAGGAGTTGAAAATCTCACGTTGATTGGTCATATGTTGAGTTGCTCCAGAATCCAAAAATCATGAATCATCCAAAAATGTGCTTTGATTTTTGACCATAAATGCGCCTTCATCCACTTCGACTTGGGGAGATGATGAAACTATGTTTACTTGTTGATCAGGTTGATTGCCTGCATTCTTCGCTTGGAGAATTCGGCAATACTTGATCTCATGGTTATTGATTGCAGATTTGCTCACGAAGCTGCTCGACAAACCACTCTTCGCAAGGCAAAGAAAGACAATTGGATTGAATATACAAAGTCGCAAGGTTCAAGAGGGAGTGTCAGAAATTGTGAACTCTTGCAACTTTGTCGCAAAGGTGACGAAGCAAACTAAAGCGAAGCAAAGGTTGAAGAAAAAGTATTCGAGATTCACCCCTGACGACCTTGAAACGAAATGAAAAAAACGAAGATGAAGGAAAACAACTCGCGCTGCCAACTAGTAGCTTGACGAGCGTGGTGTATTGTACTTCATGCTCAGCTGAAAGAAATAGCGATAACCGAGAATAACTAACTAGTTGATTAGCATTGACTTGTCTTGTAATTCTCTGATTAGCTATCTTAAAAACTCCACATAGTGGAGATAAATACACTTTTTGATCAACACGAAACAAGAAGATAGAGAGATGAAAATAGAGAGAATAGATTTGCATGAAAGTCTGCCAACGAGCAGAACACAGTAATTGAGCTGAGTGTCAGGCCGCCAATGAGCGAGACACCGACCACCTCACTCGAAACTCCAAAAACAGATAATACAATTTCTCTCTTCTCCATCTCATTGTTCTCGTCGTCTTGATTGCTCGAATCTTTTATGTTCTATGATTTCTAGTCGCTTGCTTAGGATCCTGAAAATTTTCACAAAAGAAAAATGAAACGAACGCGAACAGAATAGGATTTGCGACAGATTCGTGAGAGATTTTAGTGGAGATTACAAAATTACTCCAACTGCACCGTGAACAATAAACAATGGAAAGACAAATCTTGCAAAACGTAGAAAAAAATATTTGGAATATTCTCAAAAGTATTTACGTCCAGTTATTGATGGAATGGATCAGAAAAAACAATATTGTCACATTTTGTGATGGTGCCAAAGAATGTAAATTAAGCGGATCTCATTTTGGTGCATTTGGTTGGAGCTCTTATATTCAAGGGCACTTTTTCCATTTAAAGTGTATTTTAGTTATCCCAACATTCAAAATGATCCAAAATTTACAATTACCATAGTTCATAAAATAATAGTTGAATTTGGTAACAATCTTCTCATGATTTTGTACTTATAGCTTGACAATACTACTCATAAAGAAAACATCAAACGATGTTAGCATATTTGTTGATGTTGGTTGCTTTGAAGATTTTTAAAAAGGTCAAAATAGGATTCTTACTGGTGGGTCACACTCATGATCAGATTGACCAAATGTTTAGTTGCCTCACTAAAAAGCTTTTTCATTGCCAGTATTACAAAGTATTATCAAGGAGTCTTACATGCCTAAAACAGAGGTGTTATTATTACGACACACATTTGATTTTAGAGACTACGTGAAAATGTCAAAAAAAACTAGTCTAGATCAACAAGTTTTGTACTTAAAGTTTGCTAACTTTGATGCTATGTATATGGATGTATAAAAAGTAGATTCTACTTTTAGGGAGAGAGTTAGAATAAAAGTAGAACTACTGTGTTACTATACTATGAGTCCTATCAGTGGATTAGGACTAGTTGGCCTCGCCACGAGGCAAGTCAACGGGACACGCATCCCGTCAACGACACCTTGAGCCATGCATGGGTTGGCAAAGTAAAAGCTATATATACCAATTATTTTGGTTTTTAGAGATACAATTGCTATGTGAGCTTGGTGTGGGAGAGCGCTTTCTAGGTGAATATTACTGTGTTTCATGATTTGTGATCATGTTTCAAACAAATTTTTATTGTTGGATGTATGAGAAAGGAGAAATTGTCAATGCTAGAGGTATGGCACAAGAGATTGGGGCATCTCTATGAAAATTTTGAAAAATCTAGCTTGAATAGTTTATACTTTTTGTACATATGTAAATCTCACATGCGGACCAATCAAATTATGAGGTGGAAATCATGAGATCCAATCATGATGAGAGGTGCAAATCTAGGGGTTCAATCATGATGTAGAGAGGCAATCATTGGGGTCCAATCATCTTAGAGCATTTCCACTTGCAAAAACTCAAGCTAGGACTATATGGTAGTGAGATCTCATTGTACATACTTGGTTTTCTTAGAGTTAATCACAATTTTGGAGTGTTTCTCTTCTATTTTCTCTCTACCTAAGAGCTAGCCTCTCTTTCTCTCTCTACCTGAGAGCAAGGGCTCTCTCTTTCTCTCTTTGTATGTGTTTGGGACTTAGTTTTTTCCATGCTAAGTGTTTGTTTTGAGTGAGAAAGTGTGGATGATAATTAATGAATGCTTGTGTGCTCTTGTCTTGAAAATTGTCTAGGAAGATTGCTTGTACAATCAAGTGATAGTTTCATATACAATCACACCTACCTTAGATCAAACACATTATTTTGTGAGTCCTCACAAATGAGAAAATTTACACAATATCAACTTCAAGTCATTGGAGGTAATGGCAAAGAGGCAAGTTGTTTTTGGTTTGCTTCATCATAAGCCGAAGGTTTCTTGCTTTGAATGATTCTAGATAGGAGAGCAAAAATTGTTTTACATCTATCAAGTTTTGTCCTCTCTCTCATTGATCTCCTTAGCTGTCACTGAATGAATGATTCAGAAAAGTCATCCATATCACGATTCTCCATCAATCTCTCAAACCATTTGGGGGAGCTTCTTGTTAGGTGATCGACTTCTTGGTGAGAATGTATCCCATGGTACATCCTTCTCCTTGTGTTTGTCACCTGCAAATTCAATACTCTTAGCACCAAATGTTTTATCCCTACCTCTCCAACTTATCTCCTGAGGTTGAGTGACGACATCATGAGGTGCATTCATCTCTCCATTATCAAGAATGTCAACAAATGGTCCATCATAAAGAGGAATTCTCATTGTACCATCTTTGCAACTTGATGTGTCCAACTTCTCAACATGCTCATTTTGTGTACATCTTAGGTTCATCAATGATAACATCATGGCTTATATGTATTTTGCTCTCCAAAGGATCAAAACATCTATAGCTCTTCACACGATCATCATATCCTAAAAATATACACTTCACAGCTTTTACATCAAGCTTATGCCTCTCTTCGTTAGGAATGTGTACAAAGGCCTTACATCCAAAGATTTGTAAATGGTTCACCTTTGGTTTCTTCTTCATGACTACCTCTTCAGGTGTTATCTTCGGCACAACCATGGTAGGACTTCTATTTTGAAGATAGACTATAGTATTGCATGCTTCTGACCAAAAATCCTTTGGTAATTTCATCTCAACAAACATAGATCTAGCGCTCTCCACAATCGTATGATTCTTGTGCTCCGCTATATCATTGTGTTCAGGAGTATGAGCTTGTGTGAATTGTGTTTTGATCCCACATTGGTCACAAAAGTCATCATATTCATTAGACTTACACTCACCTCCATTGTCAGGTCTTAGGACCTTGATCTTCCTACCTGTTTGGTTTTTGACCATTGCCTTGAAGCTCTTAAAGGTGGCAAAAGCATACGATTTCTTCTTTACAAAGTAGATCCACATTTTGTGAGACATATCATTATGAAGGTGATGAAATGATACAGCAGATGAACTTTTGCCAATAAAAGAATCCCAGAGAAAATTAGTATTTACATCAATAAAATCACTTTCCTTATCGAGAGTGTCGATAAGGAAGTGACTGATATCCTTAATGGCTGACTGAACAGAGGATGATGCAAAAGGGGTCAGCAACAGAAACTTCCTCATCATCTGGGATCTGAACTAAAAGGAAAAGTACGAAACCACTATGATATTCTACCAATCGACATTTCTTGTTGCAATAAGGACACATTGAACTGCTTTTGAATAGACCAAACAATTTGGTGAACATTCTATCTAGTCTATGTCTAAAAACTGGGAAGAAATGAACAAGATCAGTATAGTGCATGTACTGGAGTGCACCGATGGAGAAAACAAACTTACTAAGTATATCTCTGAATCTAACATAATGGTCATAAAATACATCAAAATTTGGTTGTGCAGTCTTGAAAACATGTAGATATGGCCTGAATAGGCTATGGAAGTAGTCTAAATTTTCAGTAATCCCAAATTCACTAAGAAAAGAACTCAAGCCTGAATCTCATGAGGATCCCGAGGAAGAGGCCATGGAAGTGACGTAGATATCACACTTGTGCGCAATGGAGAACTGAAATAAAACTAACTATCAAGATCGTGCCAAAAGGGATATGTATAGCAGGTAGATACTGATATCACACTTGTGCGCAAGTAGGTATAGTTGCATACAAACGGACAATAATGGACGCACACAAGAGAGATATGCCATCAATTTCGAGAAGGAAAAAAGTAAAAAATTAATCGGGTTTCATGCCATTTATACTACATTTTCACACGTGTGTGATCAACGGTCAAAGGACACGTGTCTACTTTCAATTGGAGTGCAGGCACTGGCGCATGTGAGGTGACACCTAGACACGTGTGAAATGACACCTGTACACATGTCTCGTGTTCATTCGTTTGTTCGACAACACGTGTCACTCCTGCATTTGTCCGTACATATCCCACACGTGTGAAGTGACAGGGCGACATGTGTTGCTCTCACATTTGATCGTACAAGTCCCACACGTGTGACAAGACGTTGTTTCGCATGTGCGAACCACAATATAAAATCACAAACTTCGATGAATTTTTTTCAATTTTTTTCACTTTTTTTCCGCTCTGCATATCGCACTTGTGCGCGACCTTCACTATCGATATTCCTACTACCGCCCTCCATGCGCACAGGTCCGATACGTCTGCCTACGTGTCTCCCCATATCGCATTTGTGCGTCTTTTATCTAAACCAACCTCTCTCTCTTATATTCTCCTCGCACAGGTCCGATATACCGTACGTTCTGTCCGTACATATCTGTCCTCTATGACTTCTTTATCATCCTTCCCTGCTCATCCTTGTCGTCACGCACAAGTCCACTATTCCCTAGAACACGTCCATGGATAGGAGAAAGCAGACAAGGTCTAGATTGCTTGGATCTCAAAGACAGACGGGCTTCTATCGTGATCCTGTGATAGAGTCCGGGCTTACACTCTTGCAATATGACATCGCAAGAGATTCATCCAATGAGTTGCTGGTGCTGAGTAACTTTCTGCTTCAGGCCTTCAAGGAGAATAATAACACATTGTCACAGTGTCTGACAAGTGGATTCACACCAGCAACAAAGTATCTGCTCATCCCTTATCATACCAAGTAAGATATATTAAATGCTTCTTGTTGTTTTATGCATTAACGTTGGCATTGTCAATGGAAATAGTTCTCAGAATTGTAGCTAAAGAAATTTCAATCTTATTTTGCAGTGACCATTGGAGTTTGAACCCGATCTCTATTAAGAGATCTGTAGATAATAATTTTGTGTCAAGATGAATTCGGCGAGAAATACACATAAGGATGTAGATATATACCTTCCATATTTAAGTAAATATATTCCCACAGATGATCCCCATTCCATGGACTGGCAGATCGACAGTTTGGAAGTAAACTCTGTCTTTCTTAATAGCATTTGAAAATCAGTATTCTAATGTAATTGTTTCATTCTAATTCATTCTATTTCATAATTGATTTCTTGTGTGCTGAATTATTTTGCAGTCACCCCAGCAAAATGATTCATTCAGCTGTGGTTGGTACACATTATACAATGCAAAGCTATTTTTTGAGTGGTTCAACCTTCAACAAGATGTTGATATTTCTAAAGCAATAAATTTTGTTTATTCTTATTTTGAAATCATGATTAGTTTTCTATTTTGTTGATGTTTTTAGCCATTACTAATACATGAATGTTCTATTTTGCAGTTTACACTTCCTGAGTACACATCAAGCCAGGTGTACAGATTTAGACAAGAAATCATCCTGAGTATACTTGCTAGGGCAAGGCTTCAGCCTCCTGTTATTGATGATGGTGCAAAAGATGATGTAGTTATACTAAATTAAGATCAGAACAAATATAGATAGCATAGAACAAAAATACATATATAGAATTCATAGAAAAATATACATTGATATACCAAATGCTGTCCCATTTTATGAATTTGGGAGCACAAAATACATGTACTGATGCCCAACTTGGGCTTTCATTTATTGAATGAAAGAGTGTATACACAGATTTTTACTAAAGTTTATTTGAAACTATTGTTCTCCCACAATGATGATTGTTGTAGGTAGATCTTTGTAGCACGTTATCAGCCCCTGTACTTACGAGTCTTCCATTGATGATAAATCTGAAATATGTTGGTAGATTGGTTTGTAATAGCATGAGCTCTATTCTAATAAAATCAAGCTTCCAATGCTCTTCCACCTCAACCATAGTCAAATATTCCTCATTGTAGATAATGCTTATCTCCATTCGGTTTGTGTGACCATTTAGTTCAAAGTCTTGATCCAGTGGTAGCCATGTACATTCAATTTTCTTGTATCTCTGGTAGCTAAATGTGAGACTGAGCATTTGCTTTTCGATATGATAAGGAAAGATCATTGAGGACTTTTTAATCCTGCATTCTATGTCATTATTTGTTTTACTATCCCAGTCTTGATCCATGAGATCTGACAAAGTTTAATCTGATAAATCCTTGCAAACAAATAAAGTTAGTGTCCTACGAATACTAGTACTCAAGAAAAACTCAACAAATATATGTAATGAGATAAACCAATTTAGGTGAACAATTTTCGAGCATGTGCTTATCTTCATAGCATTTCTAATATCAATGAGTAGCTTGCATCTCAAGGATTCAGAAACAATGCTGTCAGGAGTAGGCCACTCATCACTTTGAAAACTAGGCAATGGAATTGCTTCGAGCTTGCCAAAACCTCCATCTGTTTGTGGCATATATAAAGATTCATAAAAATAGATACCACAATCTGCAAGTTCCTATGGACTTCTTCCTCTGTATTGCAGCTTTCCAACATCAGAGTGAATCACATCTAATATTCCTGCAAGTGATTGTGCGTGGCTCCCATTCACTTATGCATGATGGATATAAATCTGAAAGAAAAAACAATGTTGAAGCATTTAAATCATAATCTAAAGAGCATCAATAAAGGAAATCACCTATGATTGCTGTAGAGTGCATATGTTTTGATATACTTACAATTACATTTTTGATGATCATGAGGATTGATATCATGTACTTTGATTTCTGAATGCATATATACATGTTGTACCAAGACTTCTGATATCGATTGACCTCCCGGGGTAGTCTTTAACTCCAAAATTTTGCTTTCCAATAAGATTTGTAAGCCATTTTTGCTCTTTTCTTTTGTCAAAAATTGCCCTTTGATGATGGATGCAGCAATATCCATGAGTTCTTCGTATATTTTGTTGGCTTCCAGTTATCAGCTTCATCTTTCTCATTGTAAAGAATCACAAAATCGATTGTAGATCTGGGTCTCCTTGCCATTGCTATTTTCAAAGCTTGGTCGCCAAAAATCTCTCTGATATGATACTTAATTTCAATTTTTCATATCACATTTAATCTAATGTGAATGCCAACATAGTCACAGTTACTGCGTATACCATATTTCATGTAACTGTACATACTATATTTCTATAACTGTAACTAGTATAAATAGAAAATTTCATTATACTAACTAGCAGAGTCAAGTAGATTTAACTTGAGGTATTGATGTCGGGCAGATTAGCACGTGTCAGGTAGGAAGAAGAAACCAATGGGATACGTCCATGCTGCCCAGACACAAATTTCAAAGTTTTCTATATTGCATTTTTATTTTTTAGTTAATTTGAACTATGTTACGTAGATTTCAAATCTGTGCATTTTGATTGGGCTTGGTGATGGTCGAAAATAAAGAAAAAAATAAAAGTATCTTTACAAAGGGTCTTTTTGATATTGAGAACTCCTCTAATGGGATCTACTTCTACATCTCAAGTTGGAGAGGAGGAAGCTATGTTCTCAAAATGAAAGTTCAAGAGCAAAGGCAAAAGCAAATGGTCAAAAAGAGAAAGATCAAGGTGAGCCTTCTACTTTTGTTGGCAAGAAGAAAGATCCAAGCTAAAATGTTTCTAGTGTGGAGTCAAAGGACATTTTGCTAGTGATTGCTTCAAGAAGAAGAAAGATCAAGGTGAGAAGCAAACCAATCTAATTCTTGATGAAGATGGTGTCAATGAACAAAATTCAAATGATGCTTTTGTTTTGTAATCTTGCTTGTTGGCTAATCATGGAGATATTGATCTTTGGTGGATTGATAGTAGAGCTACATCACATATGACACATCATGAGGAGTATTTTTCATCATTGATGGCATTTGAAAGTGACAAGAAGGTGATCTACATGGCCAATGATGGTGAGTGTGCAATCAAAGGTATTGGCACAATTTTTATTTCCCTCTCTACTAATAGGAATGTGAATTTGAAGGATGTTTTTTTCATTCCATCTATCACTAAGAACCTTTTTAGTGTGAGTCAAATGCTTGACAAGGAATTCAAAGTGGAGTTTGATGGTGATGCTTGTTTGGTCAAGAAAGAAGATGAATTGATTGCAAAAGAGAAGAGAGAAGGTATGTTGAAACTTGATGCTTGTGTTGTTGCTAACCAAGTTGGATGTATGGCAAAGGAGCAATTGTCAATGCAAGAGGTATGTCACAGGAGGTATGGCACAAAAGATTGGGTCATCTCAACAATAAGTCATTGGAGGTAATGGCAAAGAGGCAAGTTATTTTTGGCCTTCCCAACACTTTAACAAGTTTGAATCATGTTTGTGAGCAATGTGCTTTATCAAAGTCACATAGGTTACCTTACAAGTCTTAGAGATCTACATCAAGGTCAATTAAGCCTTTTCAACCTGTACATTCCGATATTCATAGTGTTACTACAATTAGCAATGGATGTGCTAAGATGTATGTGACTTTTATTGATGATTTTAGTAGATTTTGTTGGGTGTATCTACTAAAGAGCAAAGATGAGGTGTTTGATGTCTTTGTGAAGTTCGAGATTGCAAGGGATACCCAATTTTCTACAAAGATCAAGTGCTTGAGGAGTGACAATCGTGGTGAGTACATTTCTATCAAGTTCAAAGCATTTTGTGATGCAAATGAGATTAAGAGGGAGTACACAAGCCCAAGGACACCACAACAAAATGGAGTGGCCGAGAGGAAGAATAGAACATTATGTGCAGGTGCCAAATCCATGAGGTTAGGTGCAAATCTTCCTAAATCCTTTTGGGATCAAGCCTTGTTGTGTGCTAATTTTCGATGCAATAGATGGTCAAGTGTGGTATTGGATGGAAAAACCTCTTTTGAGGTCTTGTTTTGTAGAAGGCTGAGTGTCAAGTTTTTCGAAACTTTTGGATGCATTTGCTATATCAACATTACTCTTGATGATTGGTTTCTAACACTCTCCCTCAATGATAAAGTTACATTATTCTATTCTTAATAAAGTATGAAACTTTTCAAATTTACATCTACCTAATGACTTAGTAAAAATATGTGCCATTTGATCTTCAGATTTACAAAAAACAAGATCAATGGCTCCATCAAGTATTTTCTCTCGAACAAGTGATAATGTATTTTGATGTGCTTAGTTCGAACATGTAGAACTGGATTTTTGACAAGGTGAATGTAGCCTTGGTTGTCGCAAGAAATAGTAGTTGCATCAACCTGTGGTTGACCTAAATCAACAAGCAATCTTTCTAGCCATACCGCTTCCTGTGTAACATTGCTAAGTGCACGATATTTAGCTTCCGCCGAAGATAAGACTAATAATGGGCAGGGGAATAAGAGGGAAAAATATTGTAGGCAACCAATGAGAGTCTCAAAAATAGTTTTTAAAAAAAAATCATCGTCTCTCTCTCTCTCTCTCTCTCTCTCTCTCTCTCTCTCTCTCTCTCTCTCTCTCTCTCTCTCTCTCTCTCTCTCTCTCTCTCTCTCTCTCTCTCTCTCTCTCTCTCTCTCTCTCTCTCTCATGGGCTAGAATATAGAGTATTATGAAACATGTGTCAAGACTTTTGTAATGATGAGAATGATGAAATTGACAAAAATGATTTATGATTACTTATCATTATATTCACATGCATCCATTTTTTATGTTTACATTCATTGCAATACTTTTGAGTATACTGACTCGTAGCTACAAGGTCAATATCAATACATATATTATCCATTATTTTTTTGACTAAAGAAATTTTCCACCTAAAGTTTCAAAAAACACTACAAGACTTTTTAAATTTTAAAATCCTATTTGGAGGGAAATTTGTTTTCCCTCTCCCACTCATACCTTCCTAGAAACTACACTGTATGACATTATAAAGCATGCAATTTTTTACGAGTATTCTACACTACACTTTGAAGATTTTGCCTCTCTCTCTCGGCATGCCAGGAATCTCAAGTGTGATAGATGCAAGAGTCGCAGTATCGTGTGACTTGCGTGCTGCCTCCTAGATCAGTGTATCTCGAAGTAGGGACTCACCACAATGAGATGCGCTACGCAGACGTGCAGGACTCATGACCACGTCAGGGTCATCGCCACATCCTCCACAATAGGAGAAACCAAGGCGGCTCCTCCTCCTCCTCCTCTCTCGAGAGTGTCGGGAGGAAGCACTGGCAGTAGTGACATGGGTGGGGGTGCGACCCTTGTCGAAGGGACCCTCACGGGAAGGGGAAACATGTGACTGGTCTACACGAGGAGTGGACTGAATCTCCTCGATCAATGATGTGTACTCAACCAATTGAGAGGAGCTACGAGCCTCGCGTCGAGCCCTCAAGTGTTGTAAGACCCTATCCTGCTGCGAGGAAGGCAACTGATCAAGGTAGCTAATGAGCTCACTCTCACTCATAGAGGAAAGACGGGATGACCCACGTCATATGGACTGACCTTCGACTAGGGGATCCTGTATTTGACATAATGGGTGCTACAGACAACCAATGGGAGTCTTAAAAATTAGTAAGAAAAAAACATCACCATCTCTCTCTCTCTCTCTCTCTCTCTCTCTCTCTCTCTCTCTCTCTCTCTCTCTCTCTCTCTCTCTCTCTCTCTCTCTCTCTCTCTCTCTCTCTCTCTCTCTCTCTCTCTCTCTCTCTCTCTCTCTCTCTCTCTCTCTCTCTCTCTCTCTCTCTCTCTCTCTCTCTCTCGTCCCGTGGGCTTAAAAAAATAGAGTATTGTGAAACAAATGCCAAAACTTTTATGTATACTGCCTCATAGCTACAACGTCAATACCAACACATATGTATTGTCATATTCATGACCATTTCTAGTTGAAACAACAATGATGACCCAAATTGGACCACATTGAGGAGTAGACATCAATAGGAGGCTCACTAGCCCTGCAAGTGAATCATACGTAATGAGGGGGTGTCTATCCTATATATGAACAGATCAAAGAGGAAAATGGTGTGTAGGACCATGGCAGTTCTTGAGTCTGACGGTTCGTAGCATCAAAGAGAGAAAAGGATGTTGCTACTTTGAACTCAACACTTCAAAGTGATTACAAGTGGACACTTGTTTGAATCCAGATGATCCTCAAGCAACCTTTTCGAGTTATTGAGTTTGAAGTAGCAGACACACTTTCCTCATTTCGATGTGGTGAACCATGAGGTTCAAGAATGTCCAAGGCCTGCACACCATATGCCTCTTTGGTCTTTCCATTTTTAAGCAAGACACCCAGTCGGCACAAACAACTTGATCGAGGAGCCAGTTAGCCCCCCTTGCATCCTCAATGAATTCGTGTGTTCACCAATATTGTTAGGGTTATGGTTTGTGGTTAATTGGAGATGTAAAAATGATTTATATGTTCGTATTGCCCTCATAGCTTTGACTCAATACCTATAAAAGCTCGGGCTATGATAAGTTTATGAGAAGAGGTATATAGCCTAGCATTTATGAGCTGGTAACAATCTACCATCTGTTTATGATCTGAAAAAATTTATGAGCAAAGGTCGGAATCGACCTCAGAATAACAGATGGTACTGAATTAAATAGACACACATATTCCGAGGTCTGTTCCGATCTCCTCTAAATCCCACCCCACTTATCAACAGATTCATCAACAAATTTGACTAGTTTCCAAAAAACTGCTAATTTTGGCTTTGATTTGGATTAACCCTATCAATTTCAACAAAACCTCTTGTACTAGGCTCTGATACCATGTGCAAAAAGTACAAAAAGGACCAAGAGTGGATTCTAATCTGATCCTCAAGAGGGATTGGTTGTAAAATTACTTGTTCTATCAATCTACTTGAGATTAAGATCAATCTAAATCAACTCTAGATACAAAATCCTAGCAAGAACAATCATTAATTGAAGGTAGGTGTACTTTCCGGTTTCACATGTGTGAAACACTGTCTGAGTACGGACTCCAACCTGAAAATCAAGTACACATTGATAGCACCTCAAAACAATCAAAACAAATGTAGACAAATGAAGAGAATCACTCAAAATTGCTTCCAAAACCAAGATCGGTGTCTCATATTGGTTATGGCCAAATAAGCCTCTATATATACACTTTTGGAGCTCGAGGTACTGATCATGCATCAGATCTCACACGTGTGAGGATGCCTTGTCACCATCATGCAATTTGACACTTGGATCAAAACTTTCCATTTTGGGCATTTTTGGTCTATTTTCCTACTATATGGAAATCTTCTAGAAGCAAAAACTTGCCTACTTTAGTTATTTCCACACGTGTGAGCTGTCCTCTACACATGGGATGTGACACCTATTCAAAATATTTGGCTCATGCAATCATTAGATTGGTGCCATGTGTCATATCTCTAGAAAACTAGTTTTTGGCCATTTTAGCCACTAGAACTTGAATTAAATCATATGTACAACATATATGATTATGGTACATGAAAAGTACACTAGTTTCACACGTGGGAACAGTCTCCACACATGTGTGTTGATCCTATATACGATTTTTGGCCTCTACCAAGCTTATTTTTGCATTTTTCACTCTCTGGTGGTCCCCTTAGAGCTCTAACTGATGCAGGTATTGTTGTTCGTTTTTCCTAGGTAGCTCTTGGATTTGAACCGATGGAGTGTTTCGTTGTTGATATTGATTTTGTGGAGTTATGGAAACAAATTGAGGCCTAGGAGGCTGACAATGTTCTCCTGTTTGTTCTCGATGGTTGTATTGTGGATTGTAGTAGCAATAGAAGGATGTATGGCCCATGAAATCATAGATTTCACATTTGATGAGGGAATTGTCAGAAACTGGTTGATAGGATGGGCATTTGTTACTTGTGTGTGCACCTTGGAAACGAGGGCACCAGGTGTTTTTTTGTCTATAGTGTACCTCACCAAGGGTAGCTAACCAGGCATGGAGCTTTGGATAGACTTCAATGTATTTTGAAACTCTTTGGTGAGTTTCTCCATCTGCATTTGGTGTTGCTAATTCAACAATTCCATTTGCGACTTCCAAACCTGATCCCAAGTGTCCTTGGTCGGCTTTGATTCTTGGACAACATGATGTGCTCTCCATTCTCTAGGATCCTCAACATCCAATCCTTCATCTTCTTTTTGGATGACATCAAACATTGCTATTTTTAAGGACATGTATTCATTGTTAGATCTTAGCTCACGTCTGATCCATCTGAAAAGTCCGGCTAAAAACCAGATGATGATCATGTTCTCGGTAGGTTGCTCTTGTTCTTGACTCTTGAGAAGTTTGAATCGCTCAATGTAGTCGCGTACTTCTTCATCCTTCTCCATCTTTATATTACTCAGTTTGACGAAGGGAATTTCAATAAAACAAAATGGTTAGAAACGTTTGATAAAGGACTCTTTCAGGATAGACCAATCAAGTTTATCTTCATGATCGAGGTTGAAAAACCATTCACGTGCGCGATCGATCATGGTCATCGAAAAAAGTTGGGCAATGGCTTTGTGAGATGTCTCACCATATACGTCACAAGCATTCTCAAAGAACTGTAGAAATCTCTAAGGGTCCGAGTTTCCATCGCCGATACTTAGGGAGATCTAGCTTTGGTGTACATTTTTTAATACGCAGAACATCGTGTGCAAAAGCTCCATTGAGGTGAGCTTGTGCATGTGATGACTCAGCAGCATGAAAATGTGGTAGGGCATATGAAATTTCAGCTCCGGTAGGTTCCCATCTCTCAAATGGATTCGTGAATGACTTGTGGACATGTGATTTCATGTGAGAGTATCGATTGTGTCTGGCGAAGGATGAAAATGTTGGCGACTACATTGAAGGTGACACCATCTCGGGTGGATAGTCTTCTGTGGAATTGGGATTGTAATGACGATCCATGTGGAAGGTTTGGACTATTTTGGTGGTGTTGTGTTAGGTGTTTTTTTTTTTTCAAGAAGACTCTGGACGTAAACTTAGGATAAGGTACAGTCCTTAGAGTTTGGTGACTAGTGTGTAACCAAATTGCACAGTATGCAAGTGAGGGGTAGTGTAAAAAATTTGGCTGAGATATGTGTCAATTGGCTTAGGTTTAGGTCTAGTAAAAGATTGAGTTGACTTTTTTGTTGTTTTTGTTGGTAGGTACTTGGCTTGGTCAAGATGTCAAGTAGAACTCAATTGAGACTTGACGTCAGGAGTCGGTTGAGATTTGAGTCCTAGACTCGATCAAGATGGCAATGTAGTGACTTGTTTGAGATTTGAAATGTGGACTTGGTCGAGATGTCAATGCAAGCACTCGGGTGAGATTCCAGTGCAAGGACTCGGTGGAGAATTGAAAATCTGGACTCGATTGAGATTTGAAGTTCTGGACTCAGTCCAGATTTGAAACTCTGGTCGAGACAGTAAGTCAAGACTCGGTCGAGACGTAAAGTTCGATCGAGACTTCAGAGCAAGAGTTGGTTGAGATTTCAAAATCAGGGCTTGGTTGAGATGACACTGATAGGACTTGTTGGACTAAGAGGGCTCGGTCGAGATCGGGACTGAGAGGGCTTGGTCGAGATCCTTGGTTGAGATTGGACTGAGAGGGCTCACGAGGAATGAGAGGGCTTGGTCGGACTGAGAGGGCTCTCGGTCGAGACTGAGAGGGCTCGGTTGGACTGAGAGGGCTCGGTTGAGATCGGACTGAGAGGGCTCGATCGATATCGGACTGAGAGGGCTAAGTAAAGATCGGACTGAGATAACTCATTGAGAGGAGTCAATCAAGATCAAACTGAGAGAGCTCGATCGGATTGAGAGGACTCAGTTGACATTGGACTGAGAGGATTCCGTCGAAAACTCAAGTATAGGAGTCGATCGTGATTGAATGTGTGTATTAGGACCTGGTCGAGGTGGTAGGGACTTGGCTTGGTCTAGTGAGTAAGTGTGTGGACTCGGCTAGGGGTGTAACTTGAGGAATAGTTGGAGTCAGAGACTCAGTCGAAACAAGAATGACAGGCTCGATTGAGATGTGGAACGTGAAGTCTCAAGAACGGTGTGGGGTGCACAAAGAGCGCATTTTTGATTGGTTTGTGTGTGCACCAGTGGTAATGGTGCCAAATGTTCACAGATTTTATCATTGAACATCTATGAAATGTGGCTAGATGGTTTCTTTCTTTGGTTTCAAGTTGTTTCTGCCTGTTACCAACCTGTTGGGCATTTTGATCTCAGATTAATCTAAAGCATCAACAGAAATGAAAAACAAGAAAACAAGAAACTATCTAACAAGCATTACAAGGATAAAAAGATACCCATTTCTGGATTTCTGAACTTCTCAAGAACATCAAAAACTGAAGAACCGTGAGTGAGAGAGAGAGAGACCATGCAAGTGATAGAGTGAGCATCCGAGCAAGACCATGAGTGAGAGCATTTAGGCTGCATAGGGATCGTGAGAGAGAGAGAGAGAGAGAGAGAGAGAGACCATGCGGTTTACGACTAACCCAGAGCATTTAGGCCGCATAGGGACCGTGAGAACCGTTAGAGAGAGAGAGAGAGAGAGAGAGAGAGAGAGAGAGAGAGAGAGAGAGAGAGAGAGAGAGAGAGAGAGAGAGAGAGAGAGAGAGAGAGAGAGAGAGAGAGAGAGAGAGAGAGAGAGAGAGAGAGACCATCCGAGCAAGACCGTGAGAGAGATAGAGCATTTAGACCGCATAGAGACCGTGAGAGAGAGAGAGACCATGTGGTTTGCGGGTTGTTCAGAGCATTTAGGCCGCACAGGGACCGTGAGAACCATGAGTGAGTGAGAGAGAGAGAACATCGTTTCCACCGTATGTCAAACATGTACCATTACTTGTGAGAAATATGACAGAGAGAGAGAACCATCCGAGTGAGAGAGAGAGAGAGAGAGAGAGAGAGAGAGAGAGAGAGAGAGAGAGAGAGAGAGAGAGAGAGAGAGAGAGAGAGAGAGAGAGAGAGAGAGAGAGAGAGAGAGAGAGAGAGAGAGAGAGAGAGAGAGAGAGAGAGAGCATCGTTTCCACCGTATGTTAGACATGTATGATCTGTTATTTGTGAGAAATCTATGACAAGGAAGATTTGTTTTCAGAGGGAAAACAGTGACACCACCAAAACATATACCATTCAAAATGTAACAAAGAATTCTTAAGCGGATCTCTACATCTTAAAAGGCTAGAGAATACAAACTACATGAGGACTTGTCACATGTTTAGGCCTCATAGGGACTGTGTGTGTGTGTGTGTGTGTGTGTGTGTGTGTGTGTGTGTGTGTGTGAGAGAGAGAGAGAGAGAGAGAGAGAGAGAGAGAGAGAGAGAGAGAGAGAGAGAGAGAGAGAGAGAGAGAGAGAGAGAGAGAAGAGAGAGAGAGAGAGAGAGAGAGAGAGACCATGTGGTTTGCGGTTCGTTCAGAGCATTTTGACCACACAGGGATCGTGTGAGAACCATGAGTGAGAGAGAGAGAGAGAGACTATGCGGTAAAATGGGATCTTTTGCTGTGTGAGAGAGAGAGCATCCGAGTGAGAGAGTTCATTTCGAGAGTGAGTGAGTGAGTGTGAGTGTGTGTGTGAGTTTTTGAGCAACTACATTTCGTTGCTTTTAGGACATTTAGACCCTAAAATATTGAGGGAAAAGATATGATCAAAAACTCAACTAAAATTGTCCACATTCTAGAGCACTCATTTAGTCTGTCTCTTAATGACTTATTGACAAAATTTTCAGAATTCACACATGTGGGGATTGTCCACAAGTATGATGGATCTAATTAAGCTTTGTGATTAACACAGTAACCTGATTCTAGATTGATTAACAAGATCTAGTTCAGAAGATATGGCTTAACCACAATCTAGCATGCTAAGCATCATAATATGATAGCAATAAATCAATACTCAGCAAAAGTACAAGATATCAGTGTAATAACATTAGCCTCAACACGAGTTAGAGAGAGAAAGATAGAGAGATAACAAGCAAAAAATGTGTGGATCCAAAATGCTTCTTGGTTTCCAAGGGGAGGCTCGAACCTGAGACCAAAGAAACTTTGGATGTCAAGCTAACCAACTGAGCCAACCCCGTTGGACGTGTGGATCCAAAATGGCATGAGATAGCTACAAAGCTTTGGTTCTTCATCACAAAATATGAGGAGAGCTACACATATTTATGGAGTTTGATGTAGCTCGAGGTAGAACCACATCCATTCATCATTTAATGACATCTAAAGTGAAAACTAGAGTCTATGTGACATTTGTCACTTCTCATGCATGAAACTCTACCAACTTTTTCCAAGTGTAGTAGTTCTAACTAGAAATGTACAAATCATCATGCATGTGTCCATTACACTTTGTGCATGCCTTGCATGTCACTATGGATCACTTGCAATTAATGCATGTGAATTGCCACGAGTTTCTACAAGCATAATTTTGCTAATTCTATGTCTACAAACTATATGCAAGTTTTACATATCCATGTAGCTCGAGTTCTCTCTAGGCCAAACTTGGCATTTTGCATTTATGAACAACATACTTGCATGGTACAATATTTGTAGCAAGCCTAAAGTCAAGATGGATTATTTGTCCATTTCAACACTTATGATGCGTAGGCTGAATATATTAACACAAGAGATAGACAGTACCAACTTTTGATGTTTCTTTTGAGAGAGACATAAATGATATTGTTGATTCATAGAATACAAAAAATGGTCACTATGTTATTTTATGCGATATCTAAATTTGTCTAGCTTAAAAATATGTGTATACTCATTAATTTTAAATTTTCCAATAGTATTTTACACTTTTTTTGGAAAGTAATAAACTTAGTTGGAAAATATCAATTTTTTTTTTAAATTATTTATCTTTGCAAAACAACTATAAAAATAACACACAATAATCAAGTGAAGAATGGGCATATTTCGGAACCACGATCATTTCACAATGAAATATATTGAGATGCTCAAAGACCGTAGTTTGGAAATTCATTCGCTGCTCGGAGATTTTGGCTTGGAGAACGATAAATCCTCACAATATCTAAGTGACTAGTTTTGTAAATGATATGCTTAAAATTTTTATTCAAAACAGAGTGGAAGTCACAAAATTTTACGAATTTATGGTAAGAGATTTAAAAGGTTTTAAGTAAATTCTAAAAATAATAGTCATCTAATAAAATTAAATTTCATATATTTTATAAAAAAATTGTATATTTACTTTTTTACTTTTGTTTAAAGCTAATAAAAATAAGATCAAATTTCAATATTGTGAATATCCACATTTTTATTTTTGTAGCTAATAACTAAATTTTAATAGTAAAAAATACAATAAAAGATTAAAAATTATAACATTTTTTAAAAAATAAAAATTAAACATCTCAATATTTCTAGAATTGTAATTTAATATTATTTTTACTTTTAAATTTATTTTCTCGTATGTCCAAATTTGAACACATACAAAACTAATAATTTTTCTTTGTAGCGTCAATGTGATGATTTTGTTTTCAAGGTAATATTAGTGACAAAGTACTACATGCAAAATGAAGAGTTTTTGTATGATAATACATTTTCTCCAATAGGCAAGATGCACATGATACGATCTATCCTAGCACTTTCCACATATTATGGATTTCATCTACAACAAATGGACATCAAATTAGTGTCTTTGAATGGTCATTTGAAAAGAATGGTATATGGTTTTCAATTCAGATAATTTTAATTTTTTTTTAAATCTTATTTATGAATATTCGGAACTGTTTTGTATGAACTAAGTTCGATCAGTTTACTCAGCCAGTTTTTAGCCCATTGGAAAGCGCTCACAAAGGTCATGAAGTACATCTAGACAACCAAACATCTTAGCATCAGTTATGGAGGCAGCCAATCTACCAACATACTTGAAGAATACACACATGCGGATTAGGTAGGAGATATCGATACCAGAAGGTCTACTTCTGGATTTGTATTTTTATATAATCAAGGCCCGATCTCCTAGAACAGCCGAAAGCAGACCTCAGTAGCATTATCATCAACTGAATCAGAGTACATTGCTGCCACGAATGCTACAAAGGAGACAATTTGGTTGAGGCACCTGGTAGCAGAAATCAACCTTGCATAGTCACATCCAACAACCATCTTTTGTGACAACGTGCAAAGCACCATAGCTCTCTCTCTCAATCCGAGATTTCATTCTCGAAGCAAACATATAGAAATTAGATATCACTATTTGAGAGAGAAAGTGCAAAGCAAGGAGGTATCCTTAGTCTACTACAAGATAGAATCAATGGCAGTAGATTACTTAACTACGAAAGCATGGTTGACGTATTTTATAGACGTGCATGCTGAAAAACTCCCGTATTTTTTATATTTTCACCTTCCAGACAATTTTTCGAAATTGAAAATATTCATGATGTACAAAGATTTTGCAATGTCGAAGAATGTTCAGCATTTAGGTTATTCTTATTTTATGAAACTGTGACACAGAACAAGCCAAAAGTCCACAAGAAAAAGGTATTTGGTAGATACTACATCTTGTTATTTTTTTCAAACATCTAGTTTGATTTTTCGTTCACGCTTTCAATTTACTAAATCATTGTTTTTTGTGTGATTTTTCTAGTGGACATTACGAAGTCACTTCAAATTCACAGAGAGCAACAAACTACAGAAAGACAAAAGGTTGCCAAGCACAAGAAAAATGGTTTGGAGTTTTCTCAAAAGTATTTGGGTCTCGTAATCGACGATATGGATCAAAAGAAGACGCCATTGCCACATTTTGTGAGGGCTCCAAAAAATCTAAATGAAGTGGATTTCATCCAAGTTCATTTAGTTGGAACTCTTATAGTCAACGACACCTTGCAGTCTAAAGTCTATTTGAATTATCCCAATGTTCGAAATGATCCAAACCTAACCATTACCATAATTCACAAAATAATAATTGAATTTGGCAACAGTCTTCTTGAGATTCTTTACTTGCAACTTTATAATACTACCAGAGAAAATAAAAATCAAACAGTGCTAGCATATTTGTCTATGTTGGTTGTTATAAAATTTTCAAAAAAATGAAAATTGAATTTTTACTGGTGGGTCATACTCACGATCAAATCGACCAAATGTTTAGTTGCTTTTTCAAATAGCTGAGATGCAAAAAAGCTTTTTCTTTGTTAGTACTGTACAGTATTATCGAGGAACTGTACACCCCTAGACCAAATGTGTTTTTACTACGACGCACATTTGATTTTAGAGACTATATAAAAACAATGGAGGAATATTGCACTGCACCAATAAATGATATTAGTTTTCAACATCAATTTAGAATTGAAAATGATATTGGTGGCATCACATTATTGTGGGCAAAGCAATTTTCAAACTCTACGGAATGGTTACCATCTGATGGAATTTGTTTCTTACAAAGCGTCCCCTCTTCTCAAGCTAAGCTTGCACCTTTGTGTCACCTAAATTCTACAATGGAAGAGCAAAAGGCTCAAAGAGACAATTGTCCAGTTGATCCATTTGCGGCTTTAAACTTTTTGGAAACGACCATTCAAGCAGCATACCAATTTTTTGACGAGTTTGACCAACATTGGTGGGAGGAGTTTTTTGAAGAGCAAAAGTTAAGTTTGCTTAATTTGGGAGATGCAAACTCGTCTAAAGAGTTTCACTGGTCGTTTAGATTTTCAACTTCAACAACGACAATTGATTCCTTTGTTGTTGCCCAATAGGCTGAGTATATGACCTTTGTACAGAACGAAGAACGTCAAATTTATTTGGGTCCTAGAAAAAGTCAAAAACTATCAACGCTGCCTGTGAAGAATTGCCAAAAATTGGCAAATCTTGCTTGATAAAAAACCATGAAGAATAGTGTAAATTTTGTACATAATTGGGTTCCACACATGTATGGCCAAAATGCCACGTGGTAACCCACTCCTAATGTAGGTTAGGTCAAGTCAAGAGAGTAGGTCATGTCTATTTGGTGGTCATCCCTACTTTATAGGACCTACACCTAAGTTTAAGGTGAAATTTGACCAACTAGCTATCTACCAAGCATGACTCTAGGAAATAGACTAGGGTTTCATTTTAGGTCAAGGAGAATGAGTCAACTTTCTTATTACATGCTGGAAATCCACCTAACTTCAAGAAGGAAGTCGAATTTGCTATGTATTCCAAGCTCCCATAGTGAGAAGATAGAAAATTTTTGGAGCTCATTGGCAATCTCAAGCTAGTTCACTATGTACATTGAGTTTTTGTGATCCAAATGAAACCAAATCAATTTTTACTTGTTTCTCAAGTTGAAGGCCATACTACAGCCTGTAGTACACACGTGTGGGCTTGGATTTTAATGTTGATCAATGATTTTGATTGTTAATGCTTGTTGTTTGTCAAATTGCCAATCTAGATCAACTTTTGTGTGTCTAGTTTTTTGATAGACTGTTGACCAAGCATCCAATCACTCTTGTGAATCTTTTGTAGGTCCATTTATGGTCCTATAGTACAGTACTTTCACATGGTATCAGAGCAAAGTACAAGAGCATAAGCCATTGATCTAATGCAAATCCATTTTTAGCAAGTTTTGGTGCTAAAAACTAGTATTGAGAGGGCAAGCTAGAATCTTGATTTTGGTGAGGAGATTTGATCCCAAACTTGGTAGGGGTCCAAATCCATACTATCCACATGTGTGGTCACCTCTGAACCTGCAGTTAATGCATGGTATTCATTTGATCCAAAGAAATTCAATTTGTGAGCTTTTGATGTGATTTTTGCTAAAAATCTTAGGATAAGCTACCAAGATTGAGTGCCACTGATTAGATTTGACTTAGGGTCATGAGATCTAATTAATCTAGGCCAAAATCAGGTCCCCTAAACTTGTTTTACAGGTCTTGAAAGTACATCAAAAAGTGTGAAAGAGATTAAGTCATTTTTTTGTCCAAAAATAGCCAAAATTGGCAAGATTTGATTGTAAGTAGATTTCACATCATCTTATCTTTATTCCAACTTTGTGAGGGAGTGCTAGAATTGAGATTATAACTCCATTTTTTGGATTAGCAATCTAATTTGAGTGAAACACTACAAGAAAGAGACCTTAGTGAGTTTCTAGAGACAATCAAATCCATTTCTTGGCAAGATTTGTTTGAAAGTAGTTTTCACTTCATCTTATCTTCATTCCAACTTTGTGAGAGAGTGATAGAACTGTGATTATAAGTCCATTTGTTGGATTAGAAATCAAATTTGAGTGAAACACTACAAGTGTGAGACCTTTGTGAGTTTCAAGTCAATCAAATCTATTTCTTGTTTGTAGAAGTCACTAGTAAGATGGGATCTGTTGGAGCATACCTTCTAGAGGCTAGTGAGAGATTGAATTCTACAAATTATGCTATTTGGAAGGTTAGGATGGAGTCACTCTTGGTGCTCCAAGACCTTTATGAGTTCTTGATTGAAGATGAAGATGAACCTCTAGGTGCACAAGAGTTAGCTAGATACAAGAAGAGATCTAGGCTTGCACTTCATTGTGTGAAGATGAATGTGAGCAATGATTTGTTGAGAGAAGTATCAGCTTGTACTAGTGCTAAAGAGGCTTGTGAGTCTTTAAAATCAATCTATGATTCTAGTAACACTTCAAGAGTACTCATGCTTAGAAATCAGATTTTGCAAAGCGTGAGGAGAAGTGAGTAGAGTGCACATGATTATGTACTCAGAATCAAGTCTCTAATTAGGGAGTTGGCTTCCATTGGAGAGAAGATTCATGATGGTGAGCTTGTACAAATTGTCCTTAATGGTGTACGAGATGACTTTGCAAATTTGGCCCAACGTTTTGCCATCCAAGACTCTTTGCCAACTATAGAAAAACTTCACAGTGTATTAGTGGCTGAAGAGTGTAGGATGCTCCATGCAAAATCTAGGATGAGTTCCTTGTCTTTGCAAGATGGTGATGAGAAAGCCAATTTCTCATTTAAGGGCAAAAAGAAGACCAATGGAAAGAAGAAACATCCAAAGGAGGCCAAAGAAGAGAATGATGCATCAAGCTCAAAGGACAAGTCAAAGCAGAAATGCTTCTTTTGTGGAAAGAAGGGACATTATGCATCTGAATGCTACAAGAGGCTAAGAGCACAAGTGGAGGAGGACAAACAAGGAAACCTTGCAAAGGAGGAGGAGGAGGATGAAGTAGATGTATTCTTGATGGCATCTACATCTTCACCAACAAGCAATAGCAATTCAAGGGACAATTGGTGGATCGGCAGTGGGGCTAGCTCCCACATGTCTTGTGAAAAGGACTTTTTCTCAACCTTACACTCTTTCAATGATGCTAAAAAGTTTGTCTTTACTGCAAATGATGAAGAGTATAGGATAGATGGTGTTGGCACCATATCTTTGTGTCTAGAATCCCCAAATCCATACACACATGGAGGAGGAAAGGAGAACACCCCCACAATAGCATGACACATACACACACTACATCTACAAATTCTCCCATGTTTGCTACAATCAATTTTCTCTTAAAGCGACACTATCAAAAATTTTGAGTAAAAATGCAGTGTCGCATTTTTCACATTTATTAGACTATCTCAAATGTTAAGGAAATGACTTTGGCAAAGTGTGGAGCTACTACAATATTCAGGAAATGAGATTTTGTGACACTGTCGCATTTCTCACAAAAGTCACATTTTTCACTTTCTCCATGATGATAGTTACGTTCAATTCTGCAAAGTGACAATCACGTTCATTTATGCAGATAGACTGTTTACGACCAAATGTCACCACTTATCAACAAGCAACTTCTGAGCAGAACTGGATGAATGATAGCAGACTCTAGCCAACTGGCAACCGCATTTGACAACCTAATTGCTTAGTATAAATAGTTGTTCAACATCTTAATTCAAAGATCAAGTATTGAATAGTTAGCTCTCTCTCAAGCCTGCGAGCTTGAACACTCTTGAGCATTCTAGCTCAATTCTTTAGAGTTGATTAGAGGTTGCTATTGCGCCTACTACTTATCAGTAATTGCGCTTAATTCAGACTTTTATTTAGTCGTTCAGAAATAGCTTAGAGTACGCGGCTTCGATCCGCAAACTTGTTGTACTCATTTACTTATGTTTCGTTTCATACTAAATCAATACTATCTTTTATTGCATTCATTTTTGTCTCAGAATGTATGTGTTTCTATAATTCTTCGCGACAAATTATTTGTCTGATAATTCAATGCTTAAATGTTTGGCTACATAATCAATGTAGTACTGATGATTTCAAAGTTAGTTACTATAAGATCAAACATGATTTTTTATCACTATTATTTTGTTTGAAATTGATAGGCGTAGTCATGCATGAAAAAAGAGGAAGATAGTTTCTTTCGCTGCGCACAATAAGTTTTCTTTCTTGTTGTTCGAATTATTTTTATTCGATTCTTTTAGACCTATCTTTTACACACGTCTTTCCAACATGGTATTAAAGCGTTGATTCTTTTACTCACCTCTTTTTGATGGGCTACAATTTATTTCAAGTGTCATTAGTTAAGGTGCTTGTATAAGTTTTAACAAGTATATGACACATTATTTTAACTTGAAATTTGACTCTGTGCAAGTTAGAAAATTTATAGCTTAATATATTGGATTTAAGATTCACAACTTCAAACTTCAAAAACGTCGATGTTTAACTTGGCCAAACTTTGAAATTTGAACAATGGGCTAAGTTGCAACTTGGAGTTATCCAACTTTTCAAGTTTCAAATTTCATAATTCATTTTTCATATGCTGGTTTGGGCTCATGGAAGTTGAAATAACTTAAAAGGCTAGCGCGCAAAATCCATCTAGATTCAGCGTAGAAGCCTCTAGCCTTGTTCATTGACTGGTTTGCTTGAAATATACATGAGAAATGTAAATAGGACAAATAAATGCTCGTAAAAAAGTTATAAAACCCACAAAACTATTATCACAACTACAAATATGGGCCCATTGCCACGCACATAAGACGGGGACCAGATTTGACCCATTGGCCCTCGCATGGCAATGTCTGGCAATCGCGTGGCAAATTGTGTGGCACTGCCATGCCGTCCAAATTTTCCGTCATTTCTTCAAACAGATTTTTTTGAGGGGGGGCCTCAAGCAAATTCAAATTTTAAATATGCGTGGCACTGCCACGGGTGGCACTATCATGCGTGGCACTACCACGCTTATAATTTTGTACATTTGCCACGCGTGGCAAATTTTTCCAAAAAGCTCAGGTGTGTCATGCATGGCAAAATTTGCCACACGTGGCAAAATGCTTATATTGTTTTTTTGAAGTTTGCCACGCATGGCAACTTTTTTTAGCAAGGTCAATCCTGCCACACCATGGCAAATGTTCTGAAATTTGCGTGGCACTGCCACATAAAAATATTGGAACAAAAGAAAAACCAGTGAAATGAAAAAAGGTGAGGCCCTCACTGTATTTGCAAATCGATTTCGTGAAGTTTTAAAGCTTTTGAAAGAAAAACTTTTGAGAGAGAGAGAGAGAGAGAGAGAGAGAGAGAGAGAGAGAGAGAGAGAGAGAGAGAGAGAGAGAGAGAGAGAGAGAGAGAGAGAGAGAGAGAGAGAGAGAGAGAGAGAGAGAGAGAGAGAGAGAGAGAGAGAGAGAGAGAGAGATAGTTTTGTTTGTTAGTTTTTCATTGTTTATTGGTTGATTAATGAATGATTGTTTATTGTTGGCTTTTGTAGAAGAAAGTGACGCAATTTTGAAGGAAAGGAGAAAATAGAAGCAAATGCATGAGGTATGTTATGCATTCTAAATTTTGGTAGATTATATTTGAGTCATAAAGTACATTTTCATAGTATCTGCAATATGATGAGATTGATGTAACAATGATTAATGATTTGTAATCTAACAATGATTCTTTGCTTTGTATTCTAACAATTATCATTTGTGATTGATTTGTAATCTAACAATGATTCTTTGATTTGTAATCTAACAATGATTTGGTTTTCATTGTTTGCTTTTATAGAGAAAAAAACATATGCATCTTAGAAGGAATTAAAGATCATCCAAACAATAGATGAGGTTTTTGTTTGTTTTTTATTGTTTGTATATATTTAGAACAAATTTATAATAGAAAAATATAAACAATAAACAATCGTGCCATAGATAATGAGATAGAGATGATCAAATACAAAAGTTTACATTCATAATCTTAAAAAGTGTACATATTTGCATCTAATTCATAAAAAGAGCTTTGATGCTAGTACCCTTTTTTTCTACTTTTGCAAATAATAAAAATACGTCAAATCTAAGAAGTAATTATAGGCTTTTTAGTCTTCGCTCTCTTCTCCCTCATCGTCGTCCGAAGCCAAATCTTGTTCTTCATCTTCGCCTTTGTCTCCTTCATCTTCATTCCCTTCTTCTCCTTGCTTTCCTCCTGTACTTTCTTCCACAAAGGAAGCGGATGCCCTTTACATACACATTCACAAAATAAATTAATGATTATTAGCCAAACACATGTCATAAAAATGAAATGAAATGAAAATTTTGTATAAAAAATATGAGAAATACAAATTATGTAGCAAAAAATTACCCTTGGATGTACGCCTTGTGTCGCGAGATGATCAACCAAGGCACTATAGCCTTGGAAATATCCAATATTATACTCGGCATTTGTGTACTTGCGCCAATAATCTTCAACCTACATCAACACAAATCGAATGATTAGAAAAAAACAAAAAATTATTGATAAATTAAAAAAATTTGAAATGCAAAATTTTAGCTAAAAGAAAATTGCTTACAAATTGAATGTAATTTTGTGATTTAGAGAAAATTTAAAATGTAAATATGTGGTTTGATATTGCATATAAGTTGTGGACATTATTTAGTTTATAAAGTCTTAATTAATTTGCTATATACGTGTCCCTTAGAAACCCGTTATGACCCTTTTGGGTCAAAACGTACTAGGTCAGAACGTTTTCTTAAAAATAAAAAAACATGTGCTAAGCTGGCCACAATCTTCCTTCTTCTTCTTTGTAGTACACTGAGGGACGCTAGATATACTACTACTTCCACAAAGTATGGTACCAAGGAGCTGATAGATTTTGAGAAAAATGGTTGTGTGCTGTGCGGTTAAAGGCAGTTGAAGGAAGATTAAGGATAGATAGAAGAGATCTGAAACCTCAGTGGGTGGGATCCGAGGAGGTGTTTTCGGACTTTGGTTTGAGTGGATGGAAATGAAATAGCTAGCAACAGCTCGGCGGACGTTGTTAGATGATTGCTAGCGTTGAGGTCAAGCATCTTTGTTTGTGAAATCCTTGGCTATGGTATTGTGCAGAGGTGTTACTGACAATGTTGAGAGGATCATCGGGACTAATTGATTGCATCACAGTTAGATTTTGATTTCAGAGGATCATTGAGAGAGTGAAATGGGTTTTTCTTGAGATGGTGATGGGGGACAAAGAAAAATTGAGCATTTGCAATGTCCATCTGTTGAAGTGTTCATGCTCCTATATTACTTCTCTGCTGCCGTAATCTCTTCTTAAAATAAAACTATTGCTCTCTTGTCCCTCCAAGCTTATTACATGCTAGAGTTTCACCTAACTTAGCAAAGGAAGTGTGTTTTACTATGTAGTCTCATTCTCCTTAGTGAGAAGATAGAAACGTTTTGGAGCCTCAAGGAGAAACTCAAGTTTCCTCTCATTGTATAGTGATTGCTTTTGATTCCAATGAAACCCAGCCTTGGCACATTCTAAACACTGTCTATAGGCTATACTACAGCCTTATTTCCACATGTGTGGAGTTGGATTATAGTTTTTGATCAATGCTCTGATTGTCTCTACTTGTTTTCTATCAAGCTGCTAAACTAGATCTTGTTTTTTGATGACTAGTTTCTGATAGATTGTTTAACAAGCACACAATCAACCTTGTGGATCATTCAAAGATCCATTTATGGTCCTTAGTACTGTACTTTTAACACCTCCTAGATCTAGCCCCCAAGCCATGCCAAAGTGACAACAAGAGAAGAAGAGCTCATCAGGTAACCTAGACCGAGTCGTCGACAGAATAATCACTACCGCAATATATAGAGAGTAGAATCATGTGCATGAGCACATGCAATCCCCATGCAGGTCAACTATAAATAGGTTACAACTCTACATGCATACCTCTTGCCTATATCAGTCACATGTACATGCACTACTCCATATGTCTCAATTAGAGTGTCTGGGTCCTCTCAAGGTCATTAGTCACCAACAGGCCTTGACTTGGAATAAAATCTAGGCATGACCAATAATCTCGAACATTGGAAGGCCGGTCTACCATATTAGGACTATTCCAGGTCCTTAACCGAATATGGCCATAACATTCTTCCTCCCTTAAACAGGTTCTGTCCTTAGAACGGGAAAAAGATAATATGAAACTATTCCTTAAGCTTTCAAATCTTTCCCATGAATCATTATATTTAGTCTAATCTTTCCATTTGAATAAGTACTTAGAGATGTAGCAATATTTCAATTGCTTGTCCCTACTCTTGAATACTAAGTCAAATTCCAAAAGATACACTAAACTATAAATCCTCCAAATGGGTTGATCTACTCCAAAACAAAAGTTCGTCACCTTCATGTAATCCTAATTACATGAACCACTGGGTGAATTAACTTCTTTATTTCAGAGATCAAATCCAAAAGCTAAAGAAACTCCATTTCAATTTCTTGTAGAAAATAATGCTTCTTGGTACAAATATTCTTAGAATATACAAATATTCTAAAATATCACAATTCAGTCATCTAAAATCTCTAGGAGATCCATCAAGTCTCAGACAATCATAACTCAAACCAAAGTACTGCAGTTACTCTAATGAGTTAACAGCCCCATTTCTAGCATCATATGCAAGAAATCAACATCTATCTGTATCTTAATAGATTTATCTGTCTCCTACAAAACTGGAGATTTAGCTGAACTTTGTACACAAGCACTTATAGACTACAATCTGTAAGATAAGCAAATTCCTCATAAGTAAGCAATTATTTAATGAAAATGCCTGTCAGATCAATACAATCTCAAATATGTACTGGAGTAAAGGAATTTAGAGTTCAAATAACAGATCTAAATCCTTGACTCACCCAATTGATCAAGAATTACTCATTATCTTAAGAATTCTCATATTTCCCTATAATCTTCAAATGACTTTTAAGTATCAATTTATGATCCGTCAATCATAAACATTTAGAATCTTATGATTCATCAATCATAATCTACAGGATTCCGAAACCGTACTTAATCATTGGAAGATACTAGAGTATATGTACAACATACAATCTTAGGAATTATAAGAATCATTCTGAAATCTTTTCCTCAAGGAAAATCATTGGATTCCAAGATTATTCTTCCAAATCGATTCTTAATCAGATTATGAGTTCCAAATTCTACAATCAACCAAGTAATTAAACTATTATAGCATTCATCTTTAACAATATAAACTTTATACAATCTCCTAGAACAACATCTAGAGATTTCAAAGTTTTGCTGAATTCCCAAAATTCAGTTTACCATTCTTGGCACCATTAGGATCTGGTATCCAATTGAGCTCACTGGAATACAATCACTAATGTGTTAAGTCTATTCCTCAACTGAGAAATACTCATCCAAGAATTCAGTATCCTATGTACACAATTTCCCGATGAATCCAAATGACTCATAATTTATGTGTCTTACAAGCAATACACACAAAACAAACAGTTTCCGGTGAATTCTCTTCACACTGTCCATTTTACCAATTAACTTTCATAGGAGTAAATCAATTACTCAAGTTAATTGCTCATGATTAAGAAATCTTAAATGTCCAGGTGCAGCTCTTAATTGTACATGTACAACACCACATTTTGATCATTATCCAAATCATTTTAAGTTAACCAATAGATCTATCAGAACATATCTATTAACTCTACAACTAATCGTCAAACACAATACTTGATCACATGTCTATGTTCAACAACTAGGTTAAGTGCACCAAATAACCTTAGTAACCAGGAATACATAGTAGATCCACACAAGATTAATCGTGCACATATGAGAATAATCTCACTATGACCCAGTACATAAACACATATATCATTAGCTGGCAGATTCCTCCAAAATCCACATATGTTACTCACATATATCAGTGAGAATCTTGTAACTCAGCTACAGAAGTTTCTATTTCTCTTGAGTAAATAACATATCTGAAAAATCTCTGAAGTGAATAATTCCACATCACAAGTTTTCCAACCATCATACTCTTATCAACAAAATTCCCTCAACCGATCAACCTACTTCAGATCTTAGTGCACAAACCAAGATTAGGCTGACTTATACAAACATCTTTGGATATAAGATTAAGATTAAAGCTTTATTCCACTGATCCAGTCCATAATTAAGTGGTACTTGGTAGCCAATCAGTGAATCTTAATTCAATCTTTACCACTACTTCCCTTATTCATGAATATCTCATAGCTCAAAAACCCCCAAACCTCCTCTAGTTCCAGATTATTCAAAATAATCACTGGAGATTTTCTCTATTCCATTGGATAGTTCCACCATTGCACACAAATTGGATTCCACAAAAGAAATCTATGCAACTGGTTAATCCCATGAAAGTCTTATTCCTATCATTTTCTTCTCCCCCTTTTAAAAGAAATTCCATAATTTCATCCAAAAAGTTTCCAGGAGACAACGTATAAGATATCAAAGATTCGAAAAAGTCAGTAATGAGTAACAAATACTACTACAATCTGGTTTTTTTTCCTTAAAATCATAAAATTTCTTATCTTGAGTGATAGAAACATTACTCTCAATAATCAACTATCAAATAGAGATAATCATTTGGGCTTAGGAAGTTTCAATTCCACTTAATCAATTGAAAACATCAATTGATTCTGAGCTATATTCACAAACCTGAAATGGAAGCATGAATTCATATAACTTAAACAGTCCTTCAGAACCTAGTTCTACATTGGAAGGAATTATATGAATCTCAATTCAATTGTCTCGTATATAAGAAATTTCTAAAAAGTAGAAGTTTAAAATCAAAAGAGAAATAGCTTTTAAGGGTTTTCGATTTGGAATTTATGAGATACCATTGAGGGATCTGGATCTATATCTCATAACCTCTCCAAATACCCTAAATAGTCTTTACCAATGGTTTCAATTATTAGATTTACAAATAATGTAAATACTAACCACCACCCGCCTATTCTCACACAAGAATTTCCTCTTTGAAATCATTGATGTCCCATACTATCGGTTTTCTCTCCAAGAAAGTCCTTTGCTTTTAGATCTGATTATTAGAAAATCAAAACTTAACTATTTATCCTACCAATATAGGGTCCAAACTTCAACCATTTCCAAAAAAATACCTCCTACTATTGAATTCTCCATTTTCTTAAGTTTTCACAGTAGATGACTTTATCATCTAAGAATACCACTAGGCATTGACCCTAGTATGGACGAGAAACCTCGTTCATATTCAGTCCAAATTACTTAAGTTTATTCTTCAAACTCAAAAGGAAAAATTCAATATAGCTGAAGTATACCAATAGATATCCAATATGTATATCCGAAATGGTACAAGGAATTTTGTTCCTTCAAGGAGATCAATAACCACATTATCCGATATTCCAGAGATCTCAAACTTTCATTTGGATTTCCAATACCAGATATGCACATATCTATTCCACCAAGTACTGGAGTACCCCCCAAATTTGTTCCAAATGAATTGCAATAATCCATTAACAAAATTGTGATTTAACAAGAATCTGCACATGGCTTTACCATCACATAAACAACCCATCTGGTTGGTACTATCATCCTGAATTCCTAGCATCAGAGAGTTACAACACTTAGGAATAAGGCTCATTACAGTACAAATGTGAACCAAGTGTCATTTACATTCCATGTCACAATTTTCATTAACAAATAGGGTCAACTCATGGTCCTATAGATATTCAAAATAAATTCAACTTAATGAATTCAAAAAATCCGGTGCTATGCAATTTCCATACAGGGATTATTACCCAATCCAAATTACACAGCACTATCACATTTACCTACTCAGGTGTCACATTTTCTTCCTCCCTTAGGTTTTTTCGGTCACCCGAAAAATTTCATTAGCGAAGGTCCCCAAAAATTCCTCTGACACAAGTAAATGTTAGGCTACTTCCTTTTTTACCACACCGGTTTATTTTCATTACTTTGTTAAAGTTGCCAGAATCAATGGAAAATCAATAAAATTTGGTTCTGGGTACTCTTTGATATTCGACACACTTGTTTTTTAATTGAATATAGAGCTACCTCCCAAAAATTACGACCTTATTCTATTCATTCACTTTAATAAGTATCTGAAAAGCTTTAATTTGTCCAATCTTAAAGATCAAAATCATTTAAGATAAGCCTATCAGTGCACACCGAGTCCAAAAGGAAGAACCGAAAATATCATTTAACTCAATTAACTGAGAATATTGCTACTCCAGAGTTAAACCGATAAAAAGCACAATACCAGGGACCCAGAATTCCCATTAACTGGGTACTTGCCTGAGAACAGTACCACTACCATCGTTTTGTCAAGATCGATTTAGAAAAATTCAAACTGATTGATACAACTTGACACAAAAACAACTGTAATAAGTTCTCAAAAAACTAGGCTTACATGTAACTGTCAAGTTGATAAGGCTTCAAGCATGCATATTGTTCACAGAGAAGAAAAAAAACCAAATTCTTTCTACCTCTTATCGGAAAACTATATCCGAAACCGAGTTTACCGCATTGATACACATGCCCAAAGGAATCAAAATTTCTCTCATTGGAAGCTAGTAACTCAAATTTCGCGAGTCTCCAAAATCGCTTTTAGAAACCTTATTTGAAGTCACTACATGTCAAGCTCTTAAAATCTCGATCGACCAGCATGCACACACCTGCAATTCCACAATTGCGGTCCCTCAACTTTAAAATACCCAAAAAGCTTATTGTAGATAAAAATCCCAAAAGGCCTCTCATAACCTAAAGAAATTTAGGTATTGCACTACAGCCGCCAACCATCCAAAAAGGGAGGCAGCCCTGCCGTGACCTCCATCGAGAGAGAGAGGGAGAGAGATCTATCTCGCAAGACAGGAGAGGATTTTTGAACGTCGGTTTACTGGATCCGAACCCAGATCACAGCTTCATTCCAACATCCACTATCAGCACCAACCTCTACGCTCTACTGCCCACAAGAATAGGGATCCCAGCTCTCAGCAACATGTGATTATCCTCAGCGATGAATAGCGCTAGACAGGATTAGAGGGCGACGCTCAACATGCCTCCAATTCATCAGTTTGTTTGTAGGCCAGCATTCCTCATGTACAAACGAATGTTCCAGCAACTTGCAATTCACTAAAGCAAGTTTACATCATTTCTACTATGCTTGCGTGTCAGCAGCCTTTTCTAACCTCTCTATAGTCTGAAAAGAGGTTTCAAATACGAGTTCTCTGTCATGCATAACTCTTCTGCAGGGTTATTCTCTGTACTCCATGCTAACAAGCATTATTGCGACTCTCTCAACCTTTTCTTTAATCTGAACATAGGTTTCAAGCCTCACCAAATCAGATTTTACTAAGACTACTCGGAGAGAGGTTTGTCATTCAAACCTCTTCGAGTCAGCAAGCTACAGGATTACAAGAACTCATTTGCATCCACAATTAATCTAGCATGCATCCACAATCCAAAATCTTTATCTAGTGCTTTTTTAAAAGCTTACAATATCCCTTGAATGTTTGTTTCAAATTGCATGAAATACAAGAGAAATAGTCTGAAAAAACCATAAATTCTCACATGCAATCCATAAACTCAAGATTTCCAGCAACAGTCAGTTTATTCCTTCAGGATAAATTGATTCCTCACCAATCTATCACAAACATTCTCCTACTAATCTAAATCTAAACTGTCCAAACCATTTTGGATTCATGTAAATTTTCCAAGCCATAAAAAACAGATTTAGACAAAGAAGTGAATCTACTCATGCAGATAATTCTACTTCCAACGGAAACTTTCTCAAGGCTTCAGAAACCATAAGAATGAATTCACACAATTCCATAGCATCTCTGAAAAATCAAACAAGGAGAAGCGATCGGTTTGTCTACGAGCCTTGGCCTCTTCGTATAGCAAAATCCGCTTTTGCATTTCCTCACTGTTAAGAATGCAAAACTTATTTACCTTCTCCCTGAAGAACTCACTCATTCTCATGATCACTCCTTTTCCTTGACGAATTGCCCCAACAACACGCTCATCATTCTTTTTATCCTAAAGACGAGGAATAGAAGGATTGCTATCATGCAAGGAACTCCGTGATGTAAACCATGGACTCTTGCACTAGCCATCCTTCCACCATGCTACCCTCAGGCCTTGCTCTTTTTCTTACAAAGCCTTTCAATGTTTTCATGAATCGTTCCATAAAAGAAATCCAACAACTATGGACAGTGCCTAAATTAAAAAATGAATCAATGTTAGTGAGAGAACATGGGAATTACCATAATAGTAATAGTCTAGGATGGACTAAGAATAGCCAATCGATGCAAGTAGATGATGTACTTGCAATGGTCACCTCAGCTACCAAATGTACAATGAGAAGCATTTGAACGATGAGAATGGATGTTGGAAAGTGCTTCTTGATCAAACACGCTACCTCGATGGAGCTTTGTTTTGTCGCCTCAATGGATGCCAATGGTATCTCCTTGGATGACCCTTGGATGAAATGTATCTTCATACAAGAAGTAAACAACAATGACATACGCATTAGTAAGATAATCATTTTGAATCATCCCAAGAAAAAATGATGTGAGTCGCATTCACCGTACCTCACCAAACCATTGATTTTGTAGATTGCACTCCTTAACTCCTCTGTCAAGAACCCTCTCAACACCAAGGGAAGCACAAACTACATGCACAAAAACAATTTGGTCATTTAGACACATATATGCGCAATGAGATCATCATGATATTACAAGACACGCTATAAAATGTAATCCACAACGTTGAGGTGGAAGCAACGTCAAAAAACATGCCATGCCAACCTATAAATATTTATGCCAGTCATGAGACTTTGGTCCACTTAGCTTTTTGTCCCTTGTGAAGGCACCCTTCAGGCATCGCATGTGTCATGTCGGAGTTCGAAATGAGCTATACTTTTTTCTCTTCTCTTCTCGAGAAGATCCATGGGGCCTTTGGGAGGACAATTGAAGTCCCCACCGTTTGTGGCCATAAATCGGCCATGAATGCAAGACATGTTTATTAGTAATTTTGAGTCTAGTGCAACTAGTCTCTAGAATTTTCGTTTACAAGATAAATTAAGTGAATTTTTTTGACAAATTGTATTGTTCAACCTAGCTTATTTGTATGGCACCTGCTTGGATCTTGATGAATATCGTTCGTCAAGGTGATCGGTTTAGGTGACCTTTGTTATTGGTATCTAGAGCAATATCTCTTGTAGCAATAAATCCAAGGATTATACCGAAGGCAATTATATTCACAACTAGTGCTCCCCAACTTAGCTTTCATAAGACATGGCAAAATCACCTTGCGCCATTGGCAAAGTATGTCATGATATGTCACGAAATTTTCTAATAAAGAATATTGTTCAACCTAGCTTAGCTACAGGCACTTACTTGGATTGTTAGAACTCTATCATAAATATGATGGTGATCTATGGCACCAGCGGTTCCAGGCATCTCGATGTATAAATTCAAGATAGGTGTAATTAAATCCATACTCATTCTTTGTAACAAGTCTTCATCTCAATGTGATTGCAGTTTGGTTTTATTGACTTCATGTTTTTTATGTAGGTTTTTTTGGAGGCAAAGGAGGTGGCGGATCCACAAACGTTTCTATAGGTAACAGGCAGGTCGAAAAGACCGTCAGAATAGGTGGATCTGCAGGATTTGTTGTTCCGGTGGGTATTCCGATGTCTGATTTCCTATTCATCAGATGCTTTAGGGTGCTATAGATCTAAGTGAAGGTGTTGTAGATCCATATGTTGCTACTGTAGATCCAGGTCCTTTTGTTGTAGGTCCAGATTTCTAGATGGTCGGAATGCCCATCAGAATAGGCGGATCTATGGGGTTTGTTAAAGCAGCGCCTATACCGATGGGTATTCCAATGTCAGATCTTCATCTGCTGTATATCCAGATTTTTGGTGCGGATACAAATTTGCAGATGGATCTTTGTTGTTCTTTGTAATGCCAACATCATAGTTGATGAAGCCCTCGTTCTTCCACTCTTGCTCCACATAAAGCTGACGAGAAGAAGTTGATTTAAGTTTTGTGTTCGTTAGTTAGTTCTTTTTATTCTTCTTCTTCTTCATGATCATGGTTTGTGCAAAAAGAGAAAAAGAAGTTGTAGCTCCTGCTTTTGTGCAGTTTAGTCGTCCCTGTAGATGATAGGGATGTCCTCCTCCTCTCTATCACGCTGCACCCATCTCCCCGCTTCGTCCTTTTGTAGTCCTTTATTTTCTTGCTGCCACCAGTAGGAAGGAACGATGTATTCGGGCTTCAAAAGCTCCGAGAATTTGTTGAGAAGAGCGAGATCGCGATGCCCGGAGAAAGAAAACCTTCTCTTGGTACTGACATACGCATCCAGAAGGTGCAGATAGGCTTCGAGGTTGTGATGACTAGCGAAGTCCAAAAACCCCCACTTCAAGTTGGGCGAATTCTGGGTGTTGAGTGCGAGTTCCACGCCCACATGAGAGTATGTGCATGGTAGCTTGTCGATCCATCTACGAAGGACATGCAGGTCCTCGTTCAGAACCACGCCAGGTACGTGGGGCACTACATCTTTCTCGTTAACCACCCTCAAAGTTTTGATGCCCAGCTCCTCACACCTCGTACGGAACAGATCGTTTCCCACCCGTGGCCCAGCAAACGTGAAGACAGTGATAGGGACGACGCTCTCAGAGGCATCTCCTCGGTCTAGTCCATTTCTAACATATGGCAGAGTCGATCTGTCACTGAGGTAGTTTGTTGAGCTTGAAACAGTGGACGCTCATATTGATCTCCGATTCTGCAATGTCATAGGCGCTGAGAAAAGCCAAGGCGCCACCTAGGCTATGGCCAGTCACGGTGATGCTCAGATCCTCTCCTTCGTATTTCTTCATCAGCCTCCTGATCTCCGACAAAAGCTGCTCTTGGGCGCTTTCCTTGTTGTACCGGCTCCTTCTCTTCTTGGAGGTATAGATGCTTCTGAACCCTCTCTCTACTTTCACGTTCCCAAGCGACTCTAGTGCCTCACTCGGATCAAAATCCGCGGGGCTCAGCCAGTCCTGCAAATTGCGTATCCATTCAGGAATTGTGGCAGTTCCCCTCCAAGCCACCACAATGTCCCGCCTTCCCAGCCTTTCAATCTCACCAGCGGAGGTGGACACTGCAACAAAGCCCGACCAATTGGAGTCTCGACTCCACGTTTCTGCTGTGTCGCTTCGGTGAAAGAAACTGGGGAGATCAATTTCGGAAGTTGAATAAAGATACTTGGTGACTTCGTAATCTGCTGAGCGTCGCAAGCCCGTCTCTACCAAGACCTTCCTTCTGTTGTATTTGCAGCTTCCGCAGTATTTAGAGTGCTTCTCAGAGTCGAAGGCATCATAGCAGACTTGCGCAAATTCGCCGTACTTGATAAGCTCTGCTCTGAGGTCTGTATCAATAGGGTCAAGAAGCCCTTCCCAGTTATTTGCTCCTTGAAGATCCCTCCATCTTGCAGACACTGATGAGGATGTAAAACTCTCCAGAGGTTGTGTCAATTCGAAATCCAGATCTTTCACTGGTCTGGTCATCTTGGTAGATGCAACAACAACAGATGCGTCTCGTTTTCTGGAATGACGGTAGACATGCTTTTCTGATTCATAATCTATGGGTTGGACGAAAGAACTAGCCAGGGAAGAGGCAGATCCATTATTGTTTTGCGGATTCTTAATTCGCGTGGCTGCAAAGGGTAAGTTTGTGTACTGCGTGGAAGGCAAACCTGTATATTTGGCCATGCTGTCCATTATGTGGGATTGGACAGGTACTGCAGTAGCAGGATATGTGAAACTAGCCATACTTTCATCCAGACTCTGTGCAGGTATTCTTACCAACACAGCTATATCCAATTCACCAAGATCTTCTGTATTTGGTTGAGCTAGAGCTTAACTTGCTGACAATCAGAATCTTTTCTTGTTGTTTTCTCGATATATGGTTAATATGATGGATGGGTTATTGACGGGAAAGAGTTATGTATCATATGTCGGAAATTGGAATAGATAGGTGAATGGGATAGGTTTCTGATAATGGGAGAGAGTCATGGTTTAAATAGATGAGCTTGGAGTCTGGGCTCTGGATTCTGGACCAAGTAATAATCTATAGTCAAGGGAAGCGTGTACTTTCGAATCTACTGTACCTTTCAAGATGGAGAAGTCACTGGTCATCAGCTAAGAAGATCCAGCGTGTATTGGAGAATTTATTCCAGCTTTCATCTGGAGTAAAGGAATGGAATCTGGATTTTTCTTCAAAAACCTGTATCATAGAATCTTTGAACGGGATATTTTTTTTTTTCCAATTACATGATTAACCAACTAGTGGTTATTATATACAACATATATACAAACCTTGCACTACCATTTATCAACCTAAGCTCCTTGATGTTTAAACACATGCCTGCTTACAACATTCATGAACTTGTTAGCACTACATCAACAACCTTGTATAGAAGCCAACTAGACCATACCTAGATGAATTCATACAACTCAAAATGTCTACATGGAGTTAGGTATTGTTGCTAGAGTGAACACTCACAAATTTACTTATAATTACACACCAACTAAAAGATCACACATACAAATGTTGTAGCTTGTTTGTCACAAACCTACCACACCATACCATGAGGTTTACACGAACATGCTTTTTATAACACATGATAATAACATGCATATGCCCAATTTCAACAAACAAGAACTGACACAAATCACAATAAGAGGTTTATTTGAATATGCTTTATAGCACATGGTAATAGCACACATATACCCAATTTCAACAAACAAAAACAAACACATTTAATCTCAATAAGGCCTCATGGCAAGCTTGTCACACGAAATTGTTCAATTGCAAGAGGTCATGATGACTACAATTCTAAATCAAGAACATTTAGGATGTGAAATTGTGAAAATTCTGCATACATAAATCATGAATGGAATCTACGCAATTTGGACGTGTGAAAAATGTGATTTTAAACTTTAAATTTTAGGAGCTTGAAACTATGAAATTGTGCTCATCTAGTAATCTAGATGTAGAAGGCAAAAATTATAAGAACTATGTATTGTGAAGATATTCTTTTAATAAACTCAAAAGGTTGGCCAACATAATAATATATTATGCACCTGTATCAAGATATGACCCACCAATGAGAAAAAGCATATGTCACATGTGATATTCCACAACATCCTTGTTCAATGTTCATTGTTTATGAAGGCTTGCTAAGAGGGTTTATCTTGGTTTAGTTGATAATATAAAGCAATGGGTATTGTTGTTGACTTTTCACTCATGGTTTTTGTCTTAACATTCTCATGAATAATGTGAAGAATTTAAAGTTGAACTAATGACTCAAATTAAGAGGTGGGACTTTTCACATTTGACTTTTCAACTATGTCACATTCAGTGGTGTTTCAGAAAACCTTTATCCAAAGAATATCCTTTATTTTGTAAAGATTTCAGGTTTTGTAAGGACTATTATTCATAAAACGTTTGAATAAAACCCCCTCAAAGATTTTATGTATGATACGGGTTTTTGAAGTAGAATCCAGATTCCATTCCTTTACATTCCCGGCTTTCCCAGACGGTCAGAATCATGAAAGCTGGAATAAATTCTCCAATACACGCTCGATCTTCTCTGACCAGTGACATCTCCATCCATTGAAACAAACCTTGACTATAGACTGTTCGTTGGTCCAGAATCCAGAGCCTAGACTCCAAGCTCACCTATATGACTCTCTCGGGTCTCCCATCATCAGAAACACATGCATCCATCATTCACATCTCTATTCCAATCTCCAACGCACGATAGATAACTCTCAACCAAATACAGAAGATCTTGGTGAATTGCAGTTATGGCTGTGTTGGTAAGAATACCTGCACAGGGCTTGGATGAAAGTAGGGCTAGTTTCACATATCCTGCTACTGCAGCAGCCACACGAATTAAGAATCCGCAAAATAACAGTGCATCTGCCCCTTCCTTGGCTAGTTCTTTCGTCAACTGGGAAGGGCTTCTTGACCCCATTATTACAGACCTCAGAGCATAGCTTATCAAGTACGGCGAATTTGCGCAAGTCTGCTATGATGCCTTCGACTCTGAGAATCACTCTAAATACTGCGGAAGCTGCAAATACAACTGAAGGAAGGTCTTGGTAGAGACGGGCTTGCGACGGTCACCGGATTAGGTAGTAGGTAGTGGCCATTGGGAGGTCCATTACCACAAATAATATCGGACCCACACGGAGTGGTCATTGGCTAATTTTTTTGGCCTCTCTCTCCTGCGCTCTCTCTCTCTCCTGCACCCTCTCCTCTCGTCTCCCACGCTCTCTCTCTATTTCTCTCTTGTTGCGCCTCCCTCCCCCCGCTGGGCTCTCTCCTCTGTCTCCCTCTCTCTCTCCTGCGCTCTCTCTCTCTCTCTCTCTCTCTCTCTCTCTCTCTCTCTCTCTTTTCCCCTCTCTCTGCTGCTGCTTTTCTCTCTCTCTCTCTCTCTCTCTCTCTCTCTCTCTCAGGCTCTCTCTCTCTCTGCACCCCACTCTCTCTCTACCTGGCTCTTTTCCTGTACCGCTTTCACTCTTAAAAAAAAACATGGGCCCTATATTGTCCAAAATAATATAGGGACCAAAACAGCCCAAAAACTAGCCGAACGTCAATTACGAAGTCACCCAGTATCTTTATTCAACTTCCGAAATTGATCTCCCCAGTTTCTTTCAACGTGACACTGTGTTTTTACACGTGATTTGTGACAGGCGAAAAAGGCAACACTGCCTTACAAAATGCCGAAGGCACCCTGTAAATCAATCCTAAGGCATTTCATCAGAGTGTCGCATTTTTCGCATCTTCACCAACGTTCGCTTCAGCGAAAGCTGACGTCGCGGCCTTCTCACGCTCGTCCCATGCAACTGTGCAATCAAATTTGACAACGACAGCAGCCACCCATGATCTCCTAAGATGCAGCACATCCACTTTGTACTTTCTTCATCTGCACACCTATGAAATTATGTATATAGTTTGTATATCATTTGCGTATCAACTAGAAGAGGGGAGTGTATGTAAAGTTAGCATTAGAAGCTTATCAAAGACAGACGAAGTAGATGCCTTGTGCATTGATTCTTTATTGTCAGTATTGAAATTTCATTCCTTTACAGATTGAATTAGTTTTGAAAAGCATGAGGTTTCGCCCGCTATTGTCTTGTGCTCTACCGCATTATTGACATGTATGTTTGATATACTTAATCTGATAACAGCTCTTTGTTCTGCGTTCAGATCTGTGTCAGTATTGCTATGTTTGTTTTCATTTTGTCTGATTTTCCTAATTGCTCAATCTGGTAATCTGTTTGGATGACTAATATTTAGTCTTGCCTTTCGCGAATCATTCGCGACTGATTATCAGTCGAGCACAATCTCTCTCTTCGCGAATCATTCGCGACACATTATTTGTCTAGCTGTTCACGACAAATTATTCTTCTGGTGCTTTATCTATTTATTAATGTTTGGCTACGTAATCAAGAACGACCGTGATTTCCATCACTGACGCTCTGTTCATTCTGATAGGCGTAGTCATGCTTAGGGAGAGAGTCGTGTAGCTCATTCCGCTACGCACGAACACTTTCCGTTTGAGTTCGTTTCTCGTTCGTGTTCGTTTTCGTTTATAGAGCTATTTTTCGTTTCTCACACACGACACACCCTCTTTCTCCCTCTCTCCCAACATGGTATCAGAGCCACTTTCGTAGCCTGATAAGCTTCCACAGTACAAGATTCTACTAGCCGATAGAGTAATTGTTTTTTTGTTCTGTATTTCTGTATCTGATTTTCATACTTAAGTCACTGATAGTTTTTCCTATCACTTAGACTAATTCTTCCACATGGATTCCCAAGGGAAAGCCAGTCCTATTATGGACAAGCTTGATGGAGCCAATTACCATATGTGGAAATTAAGATGAAAACTGTACTAATGGCTACAGAATCGTATGACGTTGTTATAGGTGCAGAAGAGAAACTCGAAGTAGACGACGCAGCAATCGCCAGATGGAGGCTGAAGGATGGAAATGCTTTCGCGCTGATCATCCTCAACATCATGGACGGCCATGTATCCGAGGCTTAGACATCGAAAGAAGTATGGGACATCTTGAGCACACTATACGAAGTGCGAGATATAGCTTCCAAGCTACATCTCAGGAAGAAATTTTACTCCCTCAAGATGACGAATGGTGATTCTTTGTAGAATCACATTAATCAATTCAAGAACCTTCTAAGGCAAATGGCCACTGTCGGATCTGTCATAGACGATCAAGACGCAGTGATGCAACTACTTACAAGCTTGCCAAGCTCATACGAGAGCTGGGTGATGATCATCACGACTCATCCGGAACTGACTCTTTCGAGAGTCATTACTATATTGTTGCAAGAAGACATGCGGAGGAACGAAGCCTCAAGTTCCTCAGCTGATTCTCAAGCATGTACACCAACAAGAGCACGACTAAGCGGAAGAAGAAGAAAGGCCTGAAGCAATCAAAGCCAAACCAGAAATCAGGCCAGCACAAAGAACAATCGAATTTGCAGACAAAGAAGAAGCTGTTCTATAGATACTGCAAGTGAAACAACCACAAAATTCAAGACTACTGGATACTTCAAGCAAAGAACAACAGCAAGGGGTAGTCGAATCAAGTGGCAAATGCAGCTTAGAAGCTCCACAGCCTATTCAAGAAGCGGATCATGATGCCTTCATGACCAACCATCAAGGAGCATCAGGCAACAGTTCTTGGTTCCTGGAGCCACTCAGCACATGACTAGCCTCATTGGTTGTTTCGAGTCCTATACACCTTACAGTACCCAGAAATTTGTTCACCTTGGCGACAATAGCACACAAGCTATTAAAGGTGAAGGCATTGTAAAATTAAGCTTTGCAAATGGTCAGTCTAAGCTACTCTCTAAAGTCTTGTATGTACCAAATTCATCTACGAATCTGCTCTTTGTAAGCATAATCACAGATCTAGGACATAGAGTAGAATTCGAATGTGATCAGTGCAAAGTAGTTGATAGGACCCTAGCACTCGGAAAGAGGCATGGATACTTATATAAATTAAGTCATTGCTTTTCTGCCTCTAGTCAGGCGCTCAATACTTCTATTTATTCAAATAAAAGTTTACTTTGGCAATATAGACTTGGTCATTTGAATCATGTTGTTGTACAACAAATGTCTAGACAATCTATTGTTCTTGATCTCGCAAAAAAGTCGAGTTACTTGTCTATCAAGACTGTCTAGTTGGTAAACAGACTAGGAAACCATTTAAATCAAGCCATCAGCATATTGCTAGAGGATTGTTAGACGTTGTACATTCAGACATTTGTGGCCCGATGAAAAATCCTACGCTGAAGGATGCCAAGTATTTTATAACTTTTATTGATGAATTTTTCAGAAGGACTATGGTGTATTTTATAAAGAAGAAATCAAAAGCCTTCAACTACTTCAGAATCTTCAAGGAGATTGGAAGGACGATCAAGGCCCTTAGGTCAGATAACGGTGGAGAATATATCTCTATCGAGTTTAAGGAGTACTGCCAAAGCCAAGGCATTGAGCAGCAATTCATCACTCCTTACAGTCCTCGGTCTAACGGCTTAGCCGAGAGGAAAAACCGTACCCTGGTTGAATCTGCCAAATGTATGCTAGCACATGCATCGTTGCCCAAGAGATTCTGGGCTGAAGTTGTCTCCACTGCAGCTTACATCCAGAACAGATGTTCGACCAAGGCCCTCTCAAACAAGACACCCCACGAGGTGTGGACAGGCTCTAAGCCTTCTTTGAAGAACCTAAGAGTGTTTGGGTATGTTTCGTACGTGTAGATCCCAAAAGACACGAGGAAGAAATTGGACTTCGAAGGTCTCAAGACCATCTTGATCGAATATACTTCAGCGGATAATACTTACAAGCTGTATGATCCTGATACCCAGCAAATCTTGTATAGCCGGGATATAGTCTTTATCGAGGATCAGTTCGTCGACCTCAAGGGCAAGGATATTGCTCCAGGAGAACCTTCATCACCTGCCATTGACACGACAGTCCGAGCTTCTGGCTCAGGCGTGTCTATTGTCGACCCGCTTCGTGACAGCAAATCAGAAAAAGATGTTGCTACTAACCAGCAACAAGTCCTAGGAGCGATTCATTAGTCGAATCCTCCCAGAAGATCAAGTCGAGTTCGCACACAACCCACAAGGTATACTCTTGAGTTTGTCTTTCTCTTGATACAGGAACTGACAACAGTCGAAGGGGCACTCAGCCAACCAGACTCTGATCTCTGGAGAGAAGCTATGGATAGAGAGTATTCCTCTCTGATCAAGAACCAGACATGGTCATTAGTCGAAGCTCCTATTGGCTGCAATATTATTGATTGCAAATGGATCTTTAAGATCAAATACAATGCCAATGGAGCAATTGATCGAAGGAAGGCAATACTGGTAGCACGAGGATTCACTCAGATCCCGAACGTCGACTACAGCAAAACTTTTAGTCCAGTAGTCAAACATTCGTCGATCCGAATGCTCTTGTCTTATGCTGCAGTTGTCGACCTCGAAGTACATCAACTTGATGTACAATCAGCTTATCTGAATGGAGTTATACAAGAAGACATCTACATGATCCAGCTTGAAGGATACGTTCTGGAAGGTATGAAGAATCATGTTTGTAAACTCCACAAAGCACTTTACGGCTTGAAACAGTTTGCCAGAGCTTAGTTTCAGAGGACTAACACATTCCTCATTGAACAAGGATTTAAACCAAGCACTGCTGATTGCAACGTCTATTCCAAGTCAGTGCAGCAATCCTTCATTATCATTATCTTATACGTGGATGATACGTTGCTCTTCAGCAACTATACCAATATGGTCAAGGATTCGAAGTAGATGTTATTTTTAGAGTTCGACATGACTGATCTGGGAAAAGCTCACTCTAGGCATTCAAATCCACAGAGACAGAGCGAGACGACTGATTTACATCACTCAACAAAGGTATCTTCATAACGTTCTTAACAGATACAATCTGATGAATTGTAAATTAGCTCACTCACCGATGGATCTAGGCCTGCATCTGTCAAAGGACCAATGTCCCTAGACCAAGCAGGAAGAGGAGCAGATGAGAGAGTATTCGTATCGATCAATACTTGGATCTCTCATGTATGCAATGGTCTATACAAGACCAGATATCTCTTTTGCAATAAGCTCACTTAGCCAATATATGGCTAATCTTGACATTACCCATTGGATGGCTCTCATAAGAGTCATGAGATATGTTCGAGCTACCATGGACCAGTGCATCTGCTATGGAGATGTTAGCAACGACAACTTTCAAATGAACTGCAAAAAAAACTACAGGTTTTTATGTATATAAAATTCACATTTTTACTATTTTGCAAAAAATTTGAATATGTACGTAAAGTTAGATTGTGATGTAAGTATTCATACACAATTTATGAACACCTAAGAAAACTTGCATTGTCAAATAGGTAATCCCAAATTATGAAAGATATGCATTTGCAATTCACATTTTTCTTAGGTATCACAATATATAAATACTTTTTTTAATCTAAAAATACATTAAAACATCAATCTAAAAATGCAACAAAAAATGTAGAAAGGAAAACTAAATACATTAAACCCTTAAATTGAACCCGTAAATATAGAATTTAAGCAAATTAAAAGCCACAAAATGTCGAAATTGAAAACATTAAAAGTCCTAAGAAAATGCAAGTTCATCAAATTAAAAGCCCAAATGAGATTAATTTAAGACATTGAAAGCCTTAAAAAATTCTAGGGATTTAAATATAAAGGCCCAAAAAATGAGATTAATTGAAGATATTGAAAGTCCTAAAAAATGCCAGGGATTATAATATTAAAAGCCTAAAAAATTAAAAATTCATGCATCAAAAAGATGAAAAGCATTAAAAATTTAAAAATTCAAGACATTTAAAAGCCCTAAAATATCCAAGGGTCCTAAAAACTAAAACCACTGAAAATGTAAAAATTCAAGACATAGACAGCCCTAAAAAAGTAAGGGTCCAATAGACTAAAATCTCAAAAATGTATAAAAGCAAGACACCGAAAAGTCTAAAGAATTTAAGTTCAACAAATAAATGTGCGCCCCTCTTCTTTAGGCACTTTTGGTTTTGGGAGGACCTCTTGCTCAAAGTAGCATTGTTTTGGAGTCATCCCACATTCAAAGGTGCCCACATTGAAGGAAAGTCACTCATTTACAAACAACCTTTTAGGCAAGAGCAATGCAAATAGTCAATGAAGTATATTTACTCGCTCTCCCCCACATGTTTTTGAGGCACTTTTGGTCTTGAGGTAGGTCGATCCTCCTAATATCCAGACACCCCTTATAGGGTAGCCACTGTTCAAATTCATATCACACAGACCTTAAAACTTGTAAGGGAACCACAATTTTAAGTTCTAAGATTTGGAAAGCATTCAAATAAATCTAGAATAAGCTACATCTATTCTAGTTTGATTTTTGTGGGTCTAATGGGGATTGTTGTTTAAGGAAGTAGACCCAACTTTCTTGCCCTAAAGTGAAAACCCTAGCCTAGATCCAAGAGTCATGCTCTAACTGCACCGATAATCTCTTGATCCAAAGTACCTCCTTTGTAGTGGTTGTCAAAGCTTTGTACTCGGTCTCGGTTGAAGATAGAGATATAGTTTCTTACTTTTTGGAAAGCCATGAAACCACACCTTCTCCTATGAAAGTTGAATAGCCACTTCTTAATTTCCTATTCCTCTTGTCCCCTGCAAAATCTGAATCACTAAATGCATGAATGTTAATCACATCTCCTCTATATAGAATCCCAAAATCCAATGTACCCGAGATGTATCTTAGAATCCTCTTAGCCTTTTTTCAATGGATATTCAATGGTTTTTGCATGGATTGGCTCAACCTACATACACTAAAGCTAAGATCTGGTCTAGTTATAGTGATCCACATTAAGGAGCCTATAAGTTGCCTAAACAAAGTGATGTCCATGAAGGATCTTTCATCATCTTCATCTGGCACTTTTACATCTTGCTCCATTGGTGTGTCAACACTTTTGCATTCTTCCATCTTAAACTTCTTCAAAAGACTTTGAGCATAGTTCACTTGACTTATAAAGATAAAATCAGATCCTCTAAGTACTTCTATGCCTAAGATGAAGTGAAGACACCCTAGATCTACCATCTTGAACTCTAAGGATAGATCTATCTTGATTTTTTCAATACCATCAACACTATTTCCACTAATGATGATGTCATCTACATAAATGAGTAAAGGTACAATACCAACATCATCAAAGTTAATGTAAAGAGTGGGATCATATTCTTTTTGAACAAAAGAAAGTGAAATAAGATAGCAATGTAATCTTGAATTCCAAGATCTCGAGGCTTGCTTCAAGCCATAGATGCTTCTTTGGAGATGGCATACTTTGTTCTTCATTCCATGCTTGATGAACCCTTGTGGCTGCTCCATATAGATGTCCTCTTCCAAAAAACCATTCAAGAAGGCATTAGAGACATCCATTTGACATAGGATCCATCCAAAATGTGATGCAAGTGCAATGATTAGCCTTATTGTGACCATCTCGGCCACGGGTGCAAAAGTTTCCTCATAGTCTATCCCTCTCTCTTGAGCATAACCTTTTGCAACTAATCTTGCCTCCCATTTGCATTCAACTTAAGCTTGAAGACCCACTTGCATCCTGTTACATTCCTTTGAGGTCTATCAACAAGCAACCAAGTTTCATTCTCAATCAGGGCATTATACTCACCCAACATAGCTTTATACCATTCTTTGGAGTTCAATGCTTCTTTAACATTAGATGGTTCTTCAAAACTAGATAAAGCATAAGAAGTGGATGAGATACCCTCAGCTTGCTCCTTTGCCTTGATATGGGAGCCTTGATGGCTCCACTTTTTTCATTGAAGATCTCCTTGGTGTGATAGGTGGGTTTGGTGCTTGCTCCTCCATGAGCTCCTCCTCGAAATCAAGGTCTTGCTCCTCGGCCATCTTCTTCTTGATTATTGGAGCACTTGAGCCTTCTTCAAGCATATGAATATGATGTTCATCAAATATAACATCCCTTGAGACAACAGATTTGTTCAAGGATGGGAGATAGATTTTGTAGCCCTTGCTTGAACTTGCATATCCAAGCATGATCCTTCTTGTGGAAGATGGATCCTCCTTGGTCCTTGTTTCCAATGGCACATGCACATAACATATACACCCAAAAACTTTCAAGTGATTAAGATTGGATTTCTTTCCATACAACATCTCATAAGGAGTTTTGCCTTCAATTGCTTTGCAAGATACCCTATTCATCAAGTGGTTTGCACATACAAGAGATTCACCCCAAAAGGATTTGGGAAAACAAGCATCCAATCTTAGAGCCTTAGAACATTCACATAATGTTCTATTCCTTCTTTCAACAACTCCATTTTGTTGAGGAGTGTAAGGACAAGAAGTATTTTTCTTGATCCCTTCCTCCTCACAAAAGGCCTTGAACTCATTGGAGATGAATTCTCCACTATTGTCACTTCTAAGAATCTTGATGCTATGATTATGATGCTTTTTCCACAAACAACTTGAACAATACAAAAGTATGAAATACTTGAGACTTGAAGTAAAGTAAAAACACCCAACAATATCTTGAGTAGTCATCAATGAAGGTTAAAAACATGGATGAACCTCCATTAGATTTGGTGCTAGCAATATGCACATCCAAGTGTATGAGTTCAAGAGGATGAGATGACTTTGTGATGGAGTTAAGAAACACCTTCTTATGTGCCTTGGATAAAGCACAAGCTTCACAAACCTTGTAATGCTAATTTTGGTGGATCTTTCATCCCTACCAAGTTAGGGTTGGAATCTTGGAGATCCCTCAACAATGTAAAAACTACCGAAAATAGCTCCTACTTTTTCTCTCTTGTATCTAAGCATGATTTGGACTCATTCCAGAGGTTCTATCACTTAGGTCAACTTGGGAACATCCTTATGAATGGAATCCTATGCTATTTGGCACATGTGACAAGCCACATCATGACTATCTAACTATTTACAAGTCATATGACCAAAACTAGTCAAGCTAGAATTGTGAATTTTTAACAGGACTGACCCTATGAGGAAGAGGAGGCGAGGGATGCATCGGTGGATTGGGGGATGGGTAGTTTAGTGCAAATGGGAGCAGAGATGGTGGAAGCGTAGCTGAAGTTGTTTGCCTAGTATGACGTCGTGACACAGGAGGCGAGTCAAGAATAATGACTTCGCTGAGAATTGGATATCGGATGTGAAGACTCAGCAGGTGTGTCTTCATACACAGATAAAACGTTGCCAACACAAAATCCATGGACCTTGTTAACTAGGCACAAAACAACAAGGGATAAGAGAAGAGAGCCCGCAACAAACTGTTGTTTGGAATTCTCCTTGATGGCTCTCTTCAATTCCCCAAATACTGTTTTATACCAATTAGGCTCTAAGGGTCCGGATCCTAATTTGTAGTTGGAATCTACAATGCGGTGCAGTGTCTGCGAAGAGATGTGCTCCTTTCTAAGGTTGCCAATCATCAAGAAGTTGTTCACAGAAGGTGAGCGGCGGCACATATAGCAAGATCTTGGATGGACTCGATGAGGTAGCCGTCATTGGTCCAGTAGAGTTCATCATAGGTATCAACGAATGGTTTGATGGCAGTTTTGGCATGCTTATGGTTGATGATGGTTGTGTGCCAGAAGATATGCCTATGGTTGCAAGGGTGGCCTCCGTTACATGCACCTTGTGGGTTGCCATCTGATAGGTGATATAAAATTTTGATTTGGCCTATGTCCAAGTGCAAAAGGCCATGGTTATAAAATTCATGTTGATCTTTCCGGAAAAGACGCGTTCATAGATCCCCATTGCTGTGAGCAAAGGCTCATCAAGGTTCATCCATTGAGCCACCATGCTTGTGCTAGGGAGTACCCTGACGTCCATCTTGGTCAGAATGTCACAATGAATAACATAGTGCGGAGACTGACTGGTATAAGTGGAAGACATGATGAGAAAAAGTATAAACTGAAGGCAAATGATACGAGAGTATATCATAAGACAATACAAAAAATTTGGAAAGTTTTGGTCGCTGAAATTTTTTGCAAGAGCTCCACTAGCACAAGTAAAAAGTGAAACTGAATTTTGCCCTTTTATAGGCTGATTTGGAGGGTCCATTAGACAATGTACTAGTTTGGCATGTTTAGTACTATGAAAATAGGTTATAAAAATTTCGACGAAGGCTTTTGAGGTACTGAACTAATCTGGCGAAGGTTTTCAACATCTGACGAAGGTTCATCCTTCGTCTAAGGACATCATTTGTCCAGGTACTATAATAACCCTGGAAAAATTACTATTTTGCAAAATCACTACTTATGAAAAAAGACAAATTTCAAAATTTTAAGTAGTTGGACACCCAAGAAAAGTAGTTGGATGCCAATTACGTCGATGTTTGGATACTTATAAAATCTTTTAACTAGATGAGTATAATTTAGCAGATAAAAAATAGTTTTGTTCAATGTACTACTCTTTAACAAAACGAGAATATAAAAATTGACAATCTTGGATAATTATGTGACTTTAGGATGCAACATTTTAGAGCTGATTTTAGCATTTAGTGTAGGTCTCAAAATGCACCTCGGAACAAAGACCACGGGACATTAAATCTAATTTAGTCGGGGCCTCGGAACAGACCTCGAAATATTGAAACTAATTTGAGGGGTATACCATGGAAAGGCAACAATGTCGGATTTTTTGACGAAAGTGTCGAGTTTTCACTTGTGGAAATTCCTAAGTAGAAATGCAGACCGTGGCGACAAACAGTTCAAATGTGCAAACTGTGAGACAACACAAGTAAAAATGCAGCATTATGAATGGAGGTAGATTAACATAGGATTTAGGAGAGCAGCCAACAATTACAAATTTGAGTTCTTCGTCTTCAAATTTAGATGTTCGAGAAACAACATTGCAAGATCGTTTTGACGAATCAGAAGAGTTAGTCATTGAGGATTCACAAGATTCAATTCACTCAGTCACAGATTCAAGTAAATCTACAGATCCTCGTCAATCAATTCATATTCGACGTGCAAAATTTTCACATATTCGAAGAAGGTCCACTTCTCAAATCCAAAATCCGGTCAAATCCAAAAGAGCTATTTTTGTTGAGAATCTTTATTCTTTTGACACTACTGAACTAGCAAAGGCAAACCTCTACTTTAATTTTTTTTTTTTGGTTAATTTTTTAGTTTTCAAATTATTAATGTTGTGATATTATCATAATTGTATTGAATATTTTAATTGTTACATTTTGTAGTGGATGCTACAAAAGTGCTTCAAGTGCATAGAGATCAACAAACCATCAAAAGACAAAAATTAGCGAAACATCGCAAGAAATGCCTGTAATTTCCACAAAAGTATCTGGGCCTTGTCATCGATGTCATGGATCAGAAGAAAATGATGTCCTCTGTTACTTCAGGTTCATCTCGTTGGAACACTTGTGTTTCATGACTCATTGGAGTCAAAAGTATTTTTCAATTATCCCAATGTTTGAAACAATCCAAATTTCACCAACACCATTGTGCAAAAAATAATTTGCGAATTTGGTGATAATTTTCTAGAGATATTGTATTTGTAACTGGACAACCTCGCTAGGGAAAATAAAAACCAAATTGTACTAACTTACTTGTCCATGTTGGTAGAAAAAAAAATTTCAAAAAAATTAAAATAGGATTTTTGTTAGTGGGTCATACCCATGATCAAATTCAGATATTTAGTTGTTTTTCCAAAAGACTAAGACGCAAGAAGGCATTTTTTTTACTAGTGTTTCATAGCAGTGCTGAACAATCATACGTGCCACATCCAAATGTGTCGTAAATTAGACATACATATGATTTTCGTGAATATAGTAAGACATCCAATGAAACAAGTCGTGTTGCTACCATTAATGATATTAGCTTTCAATATCAGTTCAAAATCAAATGTAATGAAACTGACATCACGTTGCTATGGGTAAACAATTTTCAAGTTCAGTTTCATGGTTACCTGTTGAAAGAATACGATTTTTGCTCAATATATCATCTGGTCAAATCAAGCTTGTTGCATTGTCTCCCTTGAAGTCCATGCTAGAAGAACAAAAAGCACAAAGAGAGCATCGTGAGGTTGACCCATTTGCCTCGTTAAGTTTTTTGGATTCAAGTATTCAAACAGCTTATTAATTTTTTGATGAGTTTTATCAACATTGGTGGATGGACTTTTTCAAGGAACAAAATATTAGTTTGCTCAACCTTGAACATGCATCAACAACTGAAGAATTTCAATGGCCTCATAAATTAGGAACTTCAACTACAATTGTTGAACTTTCAAATCTACCTCGAGATAATGACTTCTTGGAGCTTGTGCAAAGCGAGGAAAGTGAAGTTTATTTGGGCTCAAGGAAGAATAGACAAAGTGTAAAAGTTGCAAAAATGAAGTGGCATGGTGATCTTAATGAAATCCAAATTGGAAGCCTTGTTGCACTTCTAGCTTCAGAAAACAATTAAGGACATCTATTTTGGATTGCCAAAGTACTTGGTTTCATTCAAAACAACAATCAACCAAAAGTACTATGTGTCCATCAGTTGCGCACCACTTCAACAAATGTTTTTTTGGGAAGGTACGATCATGACATGTTGCAAGTAGATCCAAAAGACAAGAGAAAACGATTGCCAAAGAACCAATCGAGAATTGATGATCTGAATTTACAAGATGTAGTTGTTTTGGCTTTTAATTTTTAGAACAATGACCAATCATCTACAAAAGTCAATTATAGCCATATTGTGAAGAATTGCCAAAAATTGACAAATCTAGCTTGATAAAAAATCATGTAGAACTTTGTAAATATTGTGTATAATTGGGTTCCACACATGGAGGGCCAAGATGCCACGTGGAAACCCACTCCTAATGTATATTAGGTCAATTCAAGAGAGTTGGTCATGTCTATTTGGTGGTCATCCCTACTTTATAGGACCTACACCTAAGTTTAAGGTGAAAATTTGACCAACTAGCTACCTACCAAGCATAACTCTAGGATCTAGGCTAGGGTTTCATTTTAGGACAAGAAGAGTGAGTTAACTTCCTTATTACATGCTGGAAATCCACCTAACTTCAAGAAGGAAGTCGAATTTGCTATGTATTCCAAGCTCTCATAGTGAGAAGATATAATGTTTTTGGAGCTCATTGGCAATCTCAAGCTAGTTCACTATGTACATTGAGTTTTTGTGATCCAAATGAAACCAAATCAATTTTTACTTGTTTCTCAGTTTTAAGGCCGTACTACAGCCTATAGTACACATGTGTGGGCTCAAAAGTCAATGTTTATCAATGTTTTTTTATTGTTAATGCTTGTTGTTTGTCAAATTGCCAATCTAGATCAACTTTTTTGTGTCTAGTTTTTTGATAGATTGTTAAGCAAGCATCCAATCACTCTTGTGGATATTTTGTAGATCCATTTATGGTCCTAAAGTACAATACTTTCACACCTGAATGAACGACTTGGATTAATGAGACAACCATCGTCATCAATAAAGAAAAGCTGACTTACAAGGTTTTTTTTATCAACATTGGACGCGGATTCTGAAGACGATATGCCAGTCGACTCTGATGAAGAAGACGAGTCTTTCACCTCATCGGCTGAAAATGAGTGTTCAAAATATGTCAAGTTCTGAATTGAGAGGCATAAAAAATAATAATTTATTTTTCTTTTTGTAGGTACAAGCCCAATGTTCGCAATGCTAGTGGTGCATGACTGTGCAATGAGATTGAATACATAATAACTATTGTTTATTATTCCTTGGATGACAAATGATCTATGTTGCATTACAACACCACCGACTTGACTAGCTTTGGAAATTTGTTCCAATTTCCAACAGTCACAAAAAAACTGAAAAATTCGATGTCAGATTTCGCGGCTTGTCCTTATCAAAAGCCACAACAATTAATTAATTATATTATTGAATCATTTTTTTCACCTAACAGATTGGGTGTTAGATTTGTTTAGCGAAAGCGGCACTACAAGCGCATGTGCTATGCAAAAAGGCAAACATGTTGTTGTTGTAGAATTAGATTCTAGTTTAGTAGAATTACAAAAAATACTTTATATCAGTTTTGTCAGACGAATTAGTTGAGACAAGAAAGTCTACAGATGACGAAGATTCTGTACTTCCTTTGTTGAAAGAACGACAACCTCCCGTTGGTGGAAAAGTGGGTGACATAGGGGACTTTGCAGATGTCCTAGTTCAAAATTGTAATGTTATCACTATAGATCAAATTGTTGAAGATGTTGTTTTTCTAGTCTACTGAGGCTATTCTAGAAATGCCCAAAGACGTCAACGACCTTGATGATTTTTGGAAAGCATGTACAAGACTATTTTATCATTTTGAAAATTATATATGAATTTCAAACTTTTGTGACATGAAGTTTTTAAATTCATTTGTATTTATTTATATTATTGGCTATTTGAAATATTTTAAAATGTATTTTTATAATATTTTTAAATATAAATTTAATAAATGTTTATTTTAATGAATGTTATTTGGTTCTATTTTGAATTTATTCTAAAATTGTATTATAAAAAAAATTAATGAATATTATCAAAGTTGGTAATATTTTTTAGTCTTTCAAAATATTAAAATTTATTAGTAGAATTTCAAGTTTTTAAATATGATGAAACTAAGAATAAGATTCTATTTTAAAAAATTTAAAATTTTCAGAAGTCATGTAGTTCCAGATGTGTATTTAAGTAAATGATGTGTTATAGACCTAAATTACATAAATTTTTTTTGAATTTGTACAAATTATTATTGTGGATTTTTAAAAAAAAAATATTAATTTGAATTTATATTGCATTCATAAAAAATTATTTCAAACAAAGAAAATTAAATATTTTGAAATATTTATTTGAATAATTGTAATAATTTTTGTTGTCGATTTTAGTATTTTTATATTTAATGATTTTGTTTTTTATTAATTGATTTAAAATATGTGCTTTTGAATATGTTGTCAAAATATTATATCTAACTATTTTAGTATGATTTTAGTTTTTCACAAAAAATGATATATTTTTTACTTTAAAATATAATATTTGCAAAGCATTTTGAATATAGGCATTTTTCAAAAAAAAATTATAATATTACAAAAAAATGGGTCTTCATGTCAATTCTCTTTTTTTTGGTCACCATGTTAGATACGGTTTGCATTGAGCCACATATGTCTAAATGAACAACATCTAGAACATCTTTTGTTGTATGCTTACGACTTGACCTAAATGGAATCCTAGTGCCGTCTAACAATGCAACTTAGACTAGGAGCTCCATTATCTTATATGGATAATCAAGATCTAGTACAAGATATTGTCTAAACATGTTTGATATAGATGAATGATTCAAGTGTCCTAGTCTATAGTGCCAAAGTAATGTTTCATTAACTAGTACAAAAGCATTCAAGGTTTGACAAGTCTTAGAAAAACAATGACTCAATATATATAAGTATCCATGTCTCTTTTTGACTGGATCTTACTCGTCCTATCAACAATTTTGCATTAATTAGATTTAAACTCTACTCTATTATCTAAATCAATAATTCTATTGATTGATAATAGGTTTGTCGAAAATTTAGGTACATATAGTACATTGGATAGTAGTTTAAACTGATCATTTTGAAGGCTTAGTCTTACAGTACCTTCACCTTCGATAGTCTGTGTACTATCGTTGCCAAGATGAAGAAACTTCTTTGTACTATAAGAAGTATAAGACTTGAAAAATTTCCAATGACTGGTCATGTGTTGAGTAGTCTAGAATTGAGAAACCAAAGATTGTTGATTTGCACGTTTTGCGTTGATCATGAATGCTTCTTCATCCATATCTTGAATAGGAGATTGTGATATCTCTACAACTACATTTGCTTGTCGATCTAATTGCTTATTGTTGGCATTCTTCACTTTCAATATTTACTAATATTAAATCTCATTATTAGTGCATTTGCAATACTTATAGAACATCTTCTCTTTTGGTTGTGGACTCGATAATTGCTCTTGACTCTGTGTCAGCTTTTGATTCGATGCTGATTGTTTCAAGCCTTTTTTCTTCTAACATTTTGAGCCTTTACTTGCAAATATAACATGTGATAATAAATTTCGATTGGCTTTTTTTAGCAGCACAGTGGTTACTCTTGGAAGAGCTAAATTTGAGTGTGTCGATATGAGGATTCATATGTAGGTGGCATGCTCAATAGTAATGTCATGATTGCATCATGATCGTCGATAGCCGACATCTACCATTTGTTGCAAGAGATTTTTGAACTAGTTTATGTGATTTTGAAGCAAATCACTATTAGACACCTTGAGTGTGAAGAAATTTTTTCTAATATGCAACTTGGAAATCTTTTCTCTCACATCATATAGTGCACTCAGGATGTCCTTGACTTACTTTCAAAGTTTGAGTTTCAAATCCATGTATGATCTGTGTATCTAATATATTGAGAATGATTAGCGCAAAAGCTTTACCATCCTTTAATTTTCTTTTGGATTTAGTTGTGTCATCTTCAAGCCTCCCTTCGATACTAGTATCAACATCCCACAACTCCTTGGAAATTAGCACGGTCTTCATCTTAAATTTTCACAAATGATAATTTGATCAATCTAGCTTGTCAACTGTAGAGCTAGCTTTGTTTTGTGAATCCATATGAAATTCAATCTACTAATAGACTGATCTGACCTAAGATTCAAAAATAATGTTTGATAATATCAAAACATTATTACCATGCAATGCTTTAATTGGAATCGATATAAATGCTCTAAATAGATTGAATGATCTAATACTAAAAATTGAAGCTCTGCTATCATATTAGGTATATGATAAAACTCTGATAACATGTAGGGTATCTAATAAAAGCTTTGATACCATGTTGGATATCTGAGAAAAGCTTCGATACCTTGTTGGAAAAGGAAAGAAGATCGATACAACAAAAATTTCATTAACTATCTGGCTCTGCGATAATGCTTCTTCAATGCATGGCTACGTCTATCAAATTCAAACCATACTATTGCGACAAGAGTCACGTTTGATTCTACTTGATTCTAATACTATTAAGCAACAGATACAAATATAATAAAGGATGTCAAGAAGATATTGTCTCCAGAGTTCAAGATGACAGACCTTGGAGAAGCTTACTATTGTCTTAGAATTCAGATTCATAGCGAGAAAAAGCTCCTCTATATTACACAACAAAGGTATACTTTCAATATGATTTCTAAATTTCATTTTATGAATAACAAGCTCATATATTCTTCCATGGATTCAAGTCTTAAATTATCCAAAGAGCAATGTCTCCAAACGAAAATGCTATTATATGTGATAACCAAAGTGCTATTGCATTGTCAATCAATCCTAGGAGTAAGCACATTGAAATCAAGTATCACTATGTCAAGAGCATGATTTTCAACAAAGAGGTATATTTTAAATTTTGCAGAATATAGTTCTTGGTAGCTAATGTGTTTACAAAAGGATTAAGTCAAGAGATACACAAGAACTTTTGTGAATCTTGAATTTGTCAATTAAAACTTTCATGGATCCATTTTAAGAGGGGTGAATGATTTCATGAGTGCTTCAATCTCTACTCTAATCCAAATCCATTCAGTTTGAATATTAAAACTTGTATTTACTAGAATACATAAACAATTGATTCAGAAAATGCAAAGAATCAAAATTGTGACAAAGGATCAAAATGATTAACAAAGGATCGAATTTATCAATATCGATACTAAGTTATTTCAATAAAAGGTCAATATACCATTTCTCCAACAAGATTTGATCCATCGAACCAAGTCAAGATCGAAATATATTTCGATCTAAAACAATTTTTGACCCTGACACAATACCCAAATTAATACTATTTAAAAGATGTACTTTAATGGAGGACGTAATGAAGTGACGTGACCTTAATAAGTGGATAAGCTTGAATGAACAATATTCGATTATGAGTTGGAACATTCGTGACTCTTCGAATAGTCGCGAACATACATGTGTAAACACCTAATTGGTCTATGATGACATGTCAAATAACCAACCAAGCAATATGTACACATTTCAACATTAGATTGGTTTAGAATGGATAAGTCCCTAAGATACAGAACAACATGCCTCCTTGTATAAAGGATATGTCAAACTATGACGTGTTCCTATATGTACTTCATTCGCATTCCAATGTACTATTGAGGGTTTCACATCCTTCTCTCTAGTCTATCGTTGAGAGTGTACGCAATCCTGAGGTTATCAATTTTCTATCACGCAAGTAGAATATTGAAATTGTATTTGTGCTATGATTCTTTGTTTAGTTCTTACTACCGTATGAGATATGAATGATAAAGAACTAAACATTGCTCACTATTTGAGAATGCAATTATTTGAAGTGTTGAATCTGTCTTTTCTTACATTTGAATGTTTTATCGTAGTGAGATACCAAATGGATCAAACTAGAATAACAAGAGTTTGAAGTTGATCTTTATCATGTTCATCAATTATTGATCGAGTTCCAATTCCTTGATTCGAAGTCAAGTTCTAGTACTATTTGAAAGTGAGATCTGATTCATCATTGAATACCATCTTAGGATTGTCAACAGTATTGTTCACTGATGAATGTGTTCAACAATTCGAGCAGTACTTAGATAATTTGAAAATTTGATTCTCAGAAACATTTACTTTGACTCAGTAGAACAGAACTTTATTGAAATTTGGGTTGATTAATTTTGATAGGAAACCTATCAAGTGCATTTCACTAAGAGTTCTTCGAAACTCAATATTATTTCAATGTGTGAATTCAGAATTTAACATTAAGGTAGTATTGGCTATCTGCTCACTTGAATAACTCCATTATTTATACACTATCCATCTTTGTGAGAATGATAATCTTATATACTACACTAATTGTACTTATATAAAGAGAACTAAGCTACGACATCCATCTTGTAAATGCATTGATTAATAGCTTTTTTAATCTAGATAAGCAACTAATTTTATAGCTATTGAATGTATATCGGAATGTAGATCAATGCAACACAGAGAGAAAAACATATAGATAATAGAGAGACATATACTAAGAGATTGTGAAAATTCACACGTGTGGGAATGCCTTTAATGTATGATAATGATCTCCTAAGCTTTGTGTTTGCACTTTAGATCAACAATAGATTGATAATCAAGATCAATTTAAAAAAGTTAAGGAAAAGACACAAATATAAATGTATATACTCATCAACTAAATTTTCTCACATGTGTGGAAAGTACATATGAAAAAAACTAAGTACAAAAAGTTGTTTCTCTCGAGTAGAGAGAGAAAGTGTTACGGCCCTAATGGGGGTTTGTACCATTAGGGGTTGTCTTGGTTCCATGGTCCTACTCGACTACTATCCAGATTAGGCCTCTGGTCCCTACAACCAAGATAGACCCTAATGGTACAAACCCCCATTAGGGCCGTAACAGAAAGTGCCAATCAAGCCTCAGGTAGAGAGAGAAAGTGAAATTGTCACAGATTGCAAAATCTCCATTAACTCTCAAAAACTCAATACAATAGTGAGGGGAATCAATGTAAATGTAGTATTTCGAGGTAGTCCATGCTCAATTCCTATTGGACCCCTTTTCTAACACCTCTTACATCCTATTGGATGAGTGATTCAACATCCCTACAATTCGATTGGACCCTTCTAATGAAAATGTCACTTATGATTGGACCCTTGAAGTTTTGCCAACACATTGGAAGTGTCACTCATCAAAACTATCTTTGACACTTGTAGAGAACCTAACTAGCTCGAGCTACATCATAATTGACTTTTGGCCTAATGATGGAAAAACAAGTGTACTTGACTATTTGACCTCTAATGCCAAAATTGGCCCTATCAACTAGTTACACCAAGATGCTTGACTAACAAACTTTATGAAACCCCTAAAATCAGCATAGATAACTCCTCCTAAAAAGATATCTATTCTATAAAAGCATGGATATTGGAATCAATCCAAGATTAGATCTATGTTTGATGAAGGAACTCTTGAGTATTGGCTTGGCATGAAGATGAATAAATATGCTCCAAATGGATCTCTCCTCCAATAAGCATTCCTCTCACAAAGTTATGTGCAACTTCGATGTGCTTGCTCCTTGCATGAAAAATTGGATTGTTGGCAAGGGCTTGGGCCGAGACGTTGTCACAATAAATCAATGGTAGATCATCCTCCTCGATGCACTTTAGCTCCAATAAAACTTTCTTGATCCAAAGCACTTCTTTTGTTGATGTAGTGAGTGCTTTATACTCAACCTCACATGAAGAAAGAGAGATAGTATCTTGCTTTTTGGAAAGTTAGGATATGAGATTAACTCCAAGAAATATAGTATATGCACTTGTGGATTTTTTATCCACCCTATCACTAGCAAAATCCGAATCCGAGTAGCCAATAATGGACAAATCTTCACTTTTATAAAGCAAACCATAATCATGAGTTGAAGATATGTACCTTAGCACCCTCTTGGCCATCTTCCAATCTTTAGAGAAATGTTGGTGATGCTTCTTGCTCCTCCCTTTGTGCTTCTTATTGACAAATAGTGCTTTGCCATCACCATTATAATTGAGGAATAATTTCTCCATCCTCAAAAGCTTGTTTTTATGCTTTGGTTCTTTAGCTATAAGAACTCCTTGCAAGGCCTCCAAGCCTCCTTGATTGAAATATCTGATTTCTAAGAGTGAGGATCCTAGAGGTATTCTTGGCCTCATAGATAGCTTTGAGTACATCCTGGGGGCCGAGGTACAAGCACCAAGCTCTCTCAAAATGTCATTAGAGATATTCATCTTGATATAATGTAGAGCCATCCTAGCTCTCTTCTTATATCTTTGTACTTCTTGAAGGACTTGTGGCTCCTCCTCAAGCCCAAGTACAATGTCCATCACATCTTGGAGTATCAAGGTGACTCCATTCTTACCTTCCAAATAGAATAGTTGGAGGTAGATAGTCTTTCACGTGTTTCCATTAGGAAGGAACCCATGGAAGCCATAAATAGTAGTGAAGACTTCGTGTAATGAACAATAAAATGTTGCTTCTCTCTCACTATAGGATCCAATGAAGGTGTACTACCAACTCCTATGTAAGATTTTGCAACAAAATGTGAGATCAAGCTCCAATCTCTCTCAAACTAGATCAACCTCTCACTCTAATGTGGAGTATAGGCATATTTTGGGTTAAACTCTCTTTGGCACATGTGAAACACTCAAAGAATCCACAAATCACTCTAATACAATGGAATTGTAAGAAACAATGTGGCTATGACCTCAAAAAGATGACTAGATCTCAAATAGATGGGATTGACAAGCTTTTTCTTGAATTTTTGGATCAATCAAGCAAGATAGAGATCAAACTAAATTCGTCCAACCAGGTTGGGTGCTCTACCCACTTTGATTCAATTGTCTATAACTTTTGATTGCAAGATCCAATTGACTTGAAATGAAGTGCTACACAATCTAGACTCTAATAGCTTTCAAACAAGCTATCTAGCATGAAATTTGGATCTAAATTGGAAGAGAACTATCCAAATGAAGTTGGTTGTCCTTCACACATGTTTGAGCACTAATATCTATATAGTACTAGTTCTAATTCAATCCTTATGATAATGAACCCTCTTGATCCAAAAATCTCAAAGATAGCATGGGAGATGCAATCTACACTCTCTAGGTCTTGATTTTCATGAAAATTTTCATACGTATGATGAGAGATGCATCAAACACTTAGGTAGGTTCTGATACCATGTGAAATTCACATGTGTGGGAATGCCCTAATGTGTGATAATGATCTCCTAAGCTTTGTTTTTACACTTAAGATCAACAATAAATTGATAATCAAGATCAATGTAAAAAAGCTAAGGCCAAGACACAAATCTACATGCATACACTCATCAACTTCTTTCACACATGTGGAAAGTACATGTGAAAAAATCTAAGTACAAAAAGTTGTTGCCCTTGGGTAGGGAGAGGAAGTGCCAATCAAGCCTCGGGTAGAGAGAGAAAGTGAAATAGTCACAAATTGCAAATCTCCATTAACTCTCAAAAACTCAATACAGTAGCGAGGGGAATCAATGTACATGTAGTATCTCGAGGTAGTCCATGCTCAATTCCTATTGGACCCCTTTTCTAGAACTTCTTACATCCTATTGGATGAGTGATTTAACAACCCTACAATTTGAGTGGACCCTTCTAATAAAAATCTCACTTATGACTGGACCCTTGACTTTTTGCCAACACATTGGAAGTGTCACTCATCAAATCTATTTTTGACACTTGTAGAGAACCTAACTAGCTCGAGCTACATCATAATTGACTTTTGGCCTAATGATGGAAAAACATGTGTATTTGACTATTTGACCTCTAAAGCCAAAATTGGCCCTATTATCTAGTTACACCAAGATGCTTGACTAACAAACTTTACGACACCCCTAAAGTCAACATAGATAACTTTTTTATATTTTTCACAGAGATCTCATTGAGCATTGTTGCTCTCATCACCAACTATCATGTACACTCTCTTGTGTTATAATATAATCTATTTCCAAGAGATACTGACTTGTGTCATGTAGTATTGGTTGTGTCTTTCGCGCATGTTTGATCACATATTGTATATTGATAGATTATAGATTGTGTGAATGATTGAATGTGAATGATGATACTCATTGCCTCTAAAAAATCTTGCTTCCACACAACAATTACTTTGTGTATGTCTACGAAATCAATAAAGTAAAGTCCATCAATAACTCTGGACTTGAATTTAATATGTGTACTTCATGCACTGAGGAACTAGATAGATAGCATTCATCTATCTACATTATCAATTTTACCAACAGTAAAAAAGAAGTATTTGATTTGAGCAAAAAATTTGACGGATTAAAAGTTCAACTTCTTCAACCAAAGAATAAAAGGAAAATGACTACTTTTTTAGGAAAGTCAAACATTTGGTGTACAAAACGTAAACAAGAAGGCCACCATCATTTTGAATGCAAGAATAAACCACAAGTCTGCTATATAGAGGAATGTGAAGAAGATATTTCGGATAGTGATACATTATATTTTATGGAAGTTGAAACTAGTGAATTTGAATATAATGTTCAATTTGCAAATTCATACAACAAAGAAATTTATACTTGTGCAAAAATTTGTACCAAAACAATCAAAATTTGAAAATCAAAGAGCAATAATTATAGACACATGTTATAATTGTAGAGCTTCGGACATTATGCCCTAGACTCAAGAAACATATTGGCTATGTAACATTATGAGGTAACTGTGAAGGTGAATGACACATTACATTAGGATGTCCTGAAATTCTAGCAAAGAAAATGCTAGTCAAATATGTTCGACCGGATGTTGAAAATGCAACATAAAATAATGATGAAATTATGCAAAAGATTGAGATCTGCATAGAAGAACCGACTTGGCCAAGTGATCTTAACCTTCAAGTTAACAAGGTTTCTAAAAGAAGTGAAGTGAGAAAACATGTTCAAATCAGATTCAACTTGCTTCACAAGAAAGAATGAGAATAAAGAAATATAAAGATCGGAAGAAGGAAGCTTCACATAAAGAAAAGATCAATAAGTCCTTGACTAAAGAAGATATCAACGAGGATCATGTTTATGACATGAACGTTAAGAAATATTTTGCTCCTAATATCACAGATGAAATAGAATTACTATAATCTAAAGAATTAAACAAACCAAAGAGGAAAGCTATTTTTCAAGAACTTGAAATCAATGACAAGCTTATAAAAGCAAAAATGAAGCTCAAATGTATATAAACTTATTGAAAGAATATGAAGATGTCTTTGCATGTAGTTTGAAAGATTTGAAGAGCATACCAAAGGAATATGATGAACATAGAATTGATTTAAAACTAGATGCTCAACATGTTCGACAAAGACAAGATAAATTAAACCCTCGATATTCTTTGATGGCTAAAATAGAGCTAGATAAATATCTTGAAGCAGACATCATATATCTAGTTCTAATTAGTGAATGGGTGTCTCTCATAGTCAGTGTTCCAAAGGAAAAAATAGACAAAATTCGTGTATCTCAAGATTTTAGGAGATTGAACAATGCAACTAAAAAAGATTATCATCCTTTACTCTTTACAAATTCAAATAAATTATCGCTTTTGCGACAAAGCCAACGTGTTTAAGGGCATTGTTCAATTAGCATAATATACTTCAAATCTCTCATCGCTTTTGCGACAGGGCCAACATGTTTAAGGGGATCATCCAATTAGTATATTCATGACGTACTTTCAGATACACAAGTTCAAGGGCATAATCCCCTAAAGATAAGGAAATCTATCACATAAGGAAATCTATCAAGGTAACTCTTACATGATGGGCTTGAAGATGATTATGCCACAAAATCCCCTCAAAATCAAACCATAACAATTTCAGGGAGTTTCCAACATAAGCAAAAAGTTGATCCCAAGGTATCTTTGCACTACAATGATACCCCTTAATTGTCACATACAAGAGAAAAAATTAATATTCATAGTCATGAATAATGTTTTTAAAAGGTGGTGGGGGCAAATGACTTTAGAATTCAATATTGAAAAAGGTGCATAGACTTGTCTACTAAAATATACGTTTACTACCGTCAATCTCACCTACCCCAGTCGAAAAGAAAATTCAAGCAACGACGGAGTCCAAATTGAATCCGTCTTTGAGTAATAGAATCGATCAACACGAAGGATTGTTTTGGATGATTTGGGATGGAATGAGTTTTCTGTTCTGGATTTTGAGTAGTTTTGTGAGATGGAATTTGCGTTTATTGCCTTGAATGCAATCGAAGCTTAGCCGCTCGTGATTCTGGCTACTGCAGAAAACTGGTTTCCATTTCATGCATAGTACGTATTATGCTACCTTTCTTTTTTCTTCTCATTGTGTAGCTGAATAATCTGCTCATTGCTGACTGCTTACTGGCTTCTTGGCTGAATATCTGAATCTACAGGATGATGTGTATTTCTCATGTAGAATAGTAAATAAATGCAAGCTGCATCAAACAGGAATATGCAGATTGCAAGAGAGCTGCCTGAATGGCTGTACATAGCACCTGGGCATGTTAAACTGTTTCTTTCGATTCTATATTCACCTTATGGAAGCTCTAGACAACGACCAATGTATAAAAATGTCCAACGGCAACGGTTGTTACTTATGACCAGAAAGCCTTGAACATCCAATTACAAGCGCCATCAAGTGGCTTGAAAATCAAAGAACGAACTGAGTAAAGTTATTGACATTATGAGATGAATAATGTTTACAAAATGAATAGCTTTCTTCAATAGGGAAATCTGTTGCAGGCTTTAAAGGATGGACAATCTCTTAGTAGATGCCCATTTGCAGCGAAAATGGAGATCATGAGACAGAGGATTATTTCTTTTATGACGCTCATTTCCCTTAACCGGGGTTAAATCCTTCACCAGTGATGGGTGATCAGGACGTCCCACGTATTGTTTCGGTGCTTCCTTTCGTAGTATCTTCGTGAGAGAAGAGGCCATCTTTCGAAAGTTCTTCGCAAGTTGTACTTCGTTTGTAATGACTCATAGGATAATTCGTTATGGGCTCCTCACAAGCCAAAGGTCTCAACGCCTTCGTAATCGGATTGCTTACGGTTCCCTGATGAGCACCTCGTAATGCCCTCGCAAGGGGATTCCTTACGGGTAGCTTACGAGTAGGGATCGCAGTGCCTTCGTAAGGGGATTCATTATCGGCTACTTATGACTTTCTTACGAGTTTGGTTACTCATCGAGTTACAACAAAAACACACACGAGTAGGGATCGTAGTACCTTCGTAAGGGGATTCATTATCGGCTACTTATGACTTCCTTACGAGTTTGGTTACTCATCGAGAGGCGATCGTAGTGCCATCGAGAGGTGATCGTAGTGTCTTCGTAAGGGGATTCCTTACGAGTTACTTAAGATTCCCTTAAGAGTTTGATGCATGCAAAAAAAAAAGCTTATGCAGAAGAAATTTTCACAACACGAAAGGTCACCTCCTCGGCCATTCGTTTTTGAGTGGGTGGGGCTGAGGTGCCATAATGTATCTTTTATTTATGGTCAATCAGTTCTTTTGGGAGTTATGAATTCTTTTCAATAAAGAAGATTCCTGTTACTCATGTATGTTCATGGTTATACAATTTAACAGAAGCATTTCTAAAGATGCCAGAAACTGAAGCTTTTTTGTGAAGCCAATTTGTCACTTGTGTTGTAGGAATTTGACTACCTTTGACTTTCCATTTTAGTCCTTGTGACGCGGGAGAGGCAGACTAAAATCTGAAGTTACTTCCACTGAGTAGGATAAGCCAAGCTTGTCTGTACCATGAATCAGGTGCAGAATTCCACAACCTTGGTCCAGCCCATTATCAACCAGCTGCCACGCATTGTATAAAGTTAGAAGTTTGGAAATAATTTATTTAAGGTTTTTCCCTGCTAGTAAAAAAATTTGGTATAAGGCACCTCAAGCACTGTGTCCTCCTTTGTTTTCTAGACCAGGAAAGAAATTCAATTGGCTTCTACGATTCTTGTGGAGCACGTTAAGCATCATGAATGCTTCACTTTTGGTTGATGGTCAAGTAAAACCTAACAGCCATGAAATCATACTAGCTCCTCGACTTGAACACAAGTCAGTGCTTTAGGTCATCAGCCAGTGTTGAATTATCCAACACCTCATTTGAATCTTTATGTAGTACTACCAAGAAGGCATTTTTCAATCTTATGATGCCACTTTTCCAATTAAGTGTAACACTACTCTATTATTCTAACACATGGCCTTACATTATTCATTATCTCATAAAAGATATCATGATCATACTTCAATTGACAAATTCAATGGTATTCACCACAACCACCACCTGATTCAACCAATTAACATTTCAAATTTTTCAATATTCTACATAATCAATAACTCAATAATATCAACCATCAACAAATAAAATCAACACCTCCTGGGTATGAAAATCCTTGATTTTATGTAGAAAGAAATCAAGTGGAGTATATGATCTATGCCTCAGACAGCCTCATGTTTATCTAGTTTACAACCATTCTCACTCCCCCCTCGGAATAGGAATTGAGACAACATTTTCGGAAAAAGTCTCGCTCATCTTTGGTAGTCTCTCCTGTTGTGGATAATTCACCATTCTGGAGTTTCTTATATTTAGGTAGCTTGTAACGGTTCTCTCTCAAGGACTTCAAACATCAAGGGACGCAGGAGTTAAATTTGAAGAGCCCAATACGGTTGATAACTGTCAACTTCTTGGACCAATTTTCAAGTTGTAACTTCGTCGGATAATTTGGTCAAACTTCAGATTGAACTAAATTTCAAACTGTGAGTACTTACAAGGTGTGCAGTCACATACAATCAATGGGGCAAAGTTTTTCTCCATCAGAACCTTAAGTTTTGATTGTTGGGGGAAATTGTAATCTCTGATTTCATTTTGAAAGCTATGAACCCATCCATCTGTGGTTTCAAAATTTAAGTTTGACAATTTTCTCACCCTATACTAGAAAAGTATACTTCCACATTTCAAAAAGTAAATGGTATTCTTCATAAATTAAATATGCAGCCTTCTAAGATATCCCTGAAAATTTTGTCCAAAACTGATTTGATTTACTCCCTATAAATCAAAGAAATTGGAAAATTTGTGCAAGGTATGTTACACCAAGCTACTTGCTTTGCATCCAGCCATGCTCTACTGTTACATTAGAATGAAAGTGGAAGCATTAACAAAGCTCTCTTATTTCTAAGAACTAAAATTAGACAACTCTAGCTTCCTCCAGCAAGTGTTAATGATTGAAAGCTCATAAGGACAGAAAAAATGCATCGAATCACAATTTTTTTGACATTAGACAGGGTATGGTCCAGAATGGCTAGAGTTGTTCTTGTGTATTTTGATGGTTTTTCCATTTTCATAATCATATTTATCTCAGGCAGTACTAAGTAGGTTCTGCTGGGATATCACAGAGCTTGAGAAGCCAACAATGACAGAATCTGATGCCTTTCCTGCACCAACAAGGTTCGTCACCAGTTAATATCTTTCATTTTCATTTTAGTGAAAGATAGATCTGAGGCTAAACCAAATTTAATGAATGAAAGGAACCTCCACTTATGCCCGACAGAGTCACACAGGTAAAACCATAACACTGACACCCTTGTATGTCTACACACACAAATGTCTTTGCTCACTTCTGTATCACCTTTACTAGTTGTGACTGCATTTCATAATGAGGCTGCATTTGAAGGTAATCTGCCTAATTCATTTTATTGAATAATGAATACTCTCCTTGTCTAAAACTGCTGAAATTGAACTTAGTTGTTGATGGAGCTAACATAGACCCAGGACTTACTTTTTTCAAAGTGGAAAATGGTTCTGTTTACTTGGTAGTGCACTTGACTTATTTGGTTTCATTCATTATTGTGATACTTCGCTACTCTTTTGCATAATGACTGATTAGCTATTTAGATATTTTGCAATGTGCAAAGCATCAGACTTTTGAGAACAGGTATGCTTTCTACATGTTAGTTTGAAAGTTTTTGTGTGTAAGGCATCTCAGATGACTTTGACAAGTTGGCACCGATTTGATTCATAAATTGTGGGCATGTCGGTCTCGAGCATCAGCAGTCCGGAAAAGGAAGTTCAAGACTATGGGCACACATGTTCAGAGACAATCCTTTGTCGGGATCCATTGGAAGATTTGGAGGCATATCCACCAGCAGAGCCCATTATCGCCGAAGAAACAAAGCTGCTACTGTATCCTATTGTCATTTGATTTATCTGCATATATCCTCTATCTAGAATTCTTTCCCTGGTTTGTGTGGACGAAAAGGTTTTCTGGAACACATTTTCTACTTTGTGTCTCTGATGCTTAGAAACCTGTTCCGACCCTTTACAGTCGGAATGTACTGTATCTTCCAAAACGTACTTGGTCGGAATGCGGCCTTTTAATCCAAAATTAGTTTGCCCACTGCTCAATATTTACTAGCTATTAAAACTGCAAACAAATCAAAAACTTTTCACAGAATTAGGAACTAAATAGATCAGATTTAGAATAGATTTGTGCATTGATCCATTGAAGGTTTTCTCAGAAATGAATTAGATATTTGGGAAAAAAATTGATTACAAAGTCAATTTTTGTTTGTTCAATTTGAATTGGCCGATACCAATGTGGATAAGAATTGTAAATTGAAATTGTTTGCATTGACTGATTTCAACATCTGAATTAGAATTGTGAATCAAAATCAGTGAATTGGAAAGCATTGGCTACTCAAATGACGTTGGACCTTACAGCTTTGCAACCTCCAATTCAAAGATGGCAATGTTGGCATGGCCGATACTCAATACGGATGTTTCCACCTTCAAAACCTAACGCTAAGTACTTAACCTTGAACACTAAATCAACATTTGTCATTCTTCAAATGTCATTGAAGCTTGAAATAGGAGTCAATAACATGAAGCATCAGAGTCAATTGGAGCACTAAATGTATTCTCATTCATTTTGGCCATCTTAAATGGATGAAATAATGCTAGGAATCATTATTATAATGCTAGAAAATTTTCTTTGTTATGAATTTTATTTTTATTTTTTTTGGCCACGTTTCGGAACGGAATGTGTTCTGTTCTGAAACGGGAAACTATGCTCTGATGTGCTGTGCCTTGCAAACAAGAAGACTATCTATCCAAACTCAATTTGTCCGAATAGCTTATAAGGGAGTAAATACTACGTTGTCAATATAGGTTTTTGTGACTTTGACAAGGCCAGCTCCAATCTCCTGGATATATCACCAGTTCTGACTGAAGTGGCAAGTGCTATCATTGATGTAAGTTCCCCACTCTCTTACATGGATAATCTTCCTTTTGCAATATGTCCTTAGGATTGTTATTCATGACAGTGAGGGATTCAGTTTCTTGCTTTGTGAGTTATGATATCGTAAATCCTCTGATAAGAACTGTCAAAATTTGTCTATAACGTGATGTGTTGATGCATTAAAACAGCAGGCCGTGACGTAAAAAGAATTTTGTTGAAATGCACTTAAAAAAGACTAACTTTTTTTTATTAGTGAAAAATAGGGTATGCATCTTTGTTTCTGGAGGGGGCTTGAACCCTAAACCAAAGAAAAAATAGGCAATGACATTGGGCTGCCTTAGATAGACTATTTAGACATAAAAAATCCATTTATACAAATACTTCCATGATTCGTACATATGCTACTTTTGGTTACTTTCAAGTAGCTCTAATTCTATTTGGATAATGGTTGAACTAAGATGGTATGGTATATTCATAGAAAAGAACCTCAGGAACTTTTGACTTGGATGAACTTTATGTTGAGGTTGCTTATATGGTATGGCTTGTCAAAAGCTATTGTTAGTTATCGGCATTGAATGTTCACTTTCAATCTCATTTACTTCAAATTCTATATGGATGGTCGCGAGAGTGGTTGAACTAAGACAATATGGTATGTTCCTAGAAAAGAGATGTTAGAACTCTCGACTTGGATCAACTTTATGCTGAGGATGCTTATGTGGTATGGCTTGTGGAAAGCTAGTATTATTTATCAGCATTCAATTCTCACTTTCAATCTCATTTACTTCAGATGCTATTTGGACAGTGGTTGAACTAAGATGGTATGGTATCGAAAAAAAATGTTTGAACTTTTGACTTGGCTCAACTTTATGTTAAGGTTGCTTTTATGGATTGTGTTATTGTTTTTGCATTCTTTCAATCTCATTCACTTTAGATCCAATGCTCATAAATGGTATAAATTTTAAACATAAGTTTTCAGGGTCCGTCCCAAGTTCCCTAGAGAAGTTGGCATTGCAAAAATATGATGTCAAAATGTTTTCGGGGTAAGGAATTTTTTACAAAGAAAAAAAACATTCAACTGTTTTTCTTCACACTCACTCGGGTTCCATATGTACAAGACATAATGTTCCAAACCGAGAGGTTCAAAATGGGTATCTATTGTTGTGACTAGGAGCATTTGATTACTAGATACAAATACCTTTCAGCAGATTTTTTTTTCTGTACATCCTTTGTTCACCATCAATATCTTTTACTCTTTACTGATTTATGGGCTTCTTTGGTTCCGACGCCCAAGACTACTCCAAGACCGGAGTTCCGATGAAGGAATCGTTGTCTAGATTTTATGTGCATTTGCAAGCTTGATATGACAATTTCTTGAGAACTATCATCGGTTTCAAGAAATTGTTTGTTATTGAAGCATCAAATACTTTATTTGACGTATAGAATTTTAATAAGCCATTATGAAAACATTTTGGACTGGTCTTGCATGGTGCCTAGTTAATCTTGAGTGAAGTGAGTTCATGGTTCCTAGGTCCATATGAAACTGACATAACACTTTTCTAGAATGAGAATGTAAAGGTTTTCCCAATATCATTCCATGGTGGATAAGTCTCATCCACAAAGATTTGGTAAATCATAGAAGTCCATGATTAGAAAATTCACCTGATTATGATGCCCATATGTGGTTTTACTTGTGGTATCAATTTTGTTCGATTTTTTAGACCAATTGTTGTAGAAATGCCAATTGAGATTTTAGTATGATTGTTTTGATATTTATGCTCAACCTCTACATAGGGGAAAGGTCTTTCTTAAGACTTTTACTGGATGTTTGGGTAAATTTTGAAGTTAGTTTCTCTTGAGGGGCTTGCAATAACTTCTTATGTGACCCTTACTATCCATAAAGATCACTAGAAAGTCCATTCCCGATGATCACATAGTATTTGATTGATTAGTTAAAAGTTAATAAAGGACTTATGTTACAAACCGTAGAAGACCTACCTTGAGGTTGCTTACTTGTAGTTCAATTGTTATGCATTTCAAAATTTCCTGATGGTATGCTACTTTGCTTAGCTTACTTTGATGTCATTGTATTATTGTACTTGTGTAGTAATCCTACATAGTAATATTCGCCTATAGAATATCACTTTTGTGGACTAAGCATGTGCTCTTGAAATGTTACAGGATTCTTTTACTAGGTGCTTCAAGTCAAATCCCCCCGAACGATGGAATTGGAATTTATATTTATTTCCTCTTTGGTGCCTTGGCGTTGTGGTACGATATGGTATCCTATTTCCTGTAAGGTAATTCTCTCACTCATGGGATTTGAGACCATAGTGTCTTGGCGTTGGCGTATGACATGGTATCCTATTTCCTGTACGGTAATTCTCTCACTCATGGGATTTGAGCCCATAGTTGATGTGCAAATGTTGTATTGGTTGAGATGCAAGATCAATTTTATCCCTTGGTAAAATGATTTATTAACTTTTAAGCCATATTCACAAGTTTTAGTCATGTCTATTTAGAAGGTTGCTAGGAATAAAGACATTACTGTATAATAAATGACACCCATTTCTTGTATTGTTAAGTACCTTTCAAGTAACGATTACTTATAGTATTGGCATAGGAAATATACATGTATATCTCTCTGCAAATATGCACATGCATTGCATGCTTTCACTGCTGGAGACTTTTGGACAATAGAACCCAAAATGCCATTCTCTTATGGCTCAAGCCATTATGGCCAAGCCTCACTTAATCAGCAAAGTAGTTGACATGCACATACAAGATAACAAATGGTCAAAAATATAATGTTGAATGCCCATTAAGCACTGCATCTGTGAGCATTTGCAAAGCTAATTGCTGTTGAGGCACCTAGTTCATACCCAAAAGTTAAACACCTCAACCAATAACTAATTCTATTGATGTGCAGGGTATTGCTTCTTACGGCAGGATGGGTTGTGTTTCTGACTTGTTTCTTCCCTGTTCACTATTGTATGCAAGATCATAAATTGCGCCGAAAGCTGGAGGTGAATTCTCAACCCTTGCCCCTGATCAACAGATGCCTCCGAGAAATTTATGATTTTAGATGTTTAAAACTCATCCAGAAAGTAATCTACACTGCATAACTCTCATGGCTGCCAACTTGTAGGTAATAGTTATCATAAGTGAACTTGTTGGAAAGGTGATTGGTGCAATCTAGTGGCACCAGAGGCCTGTAGCTTTGTCATTTTTTGACTTGGAACTTGGAAAAGCAATATAATATCAGACGGATTAACAATCCCTTGGGAATCAACCAGTCGTGCACTGCTTGATGCTAACGTGCACCTTTTGACCTTTTGATCAGAGAGATTTGGTGGTGTTTTTGTTTGGATCTTTTGTGGCTTCATGGACTGCAGTTATAAAGTACCATGGACCACGACCCAGCCCTCGCCAAAAACAGGTCCTTGTGCTGTCATCATTTGCAGTCTTGGGGTAAAAAAACTTGAAAAGTTTTTGGGTGCAATATTTTCTATAGTTTTCATTCTTAATCAAGTTAATATTTAAAATCCATGTTGCAGGTTTTTGTTGCCAACCACACATCCATGATTGATTTTTACATACTGGAGCAGTCAACAGCATTTGCCTGCATTATGCAGAAGTACCCTGGGTGGGTTGGTGAGTACTCAAACATCACCTGCTGCAAACAATCTTTTGAATTCACAAACTATAAATCCATCAGTCTCCAAGCTGCCAAATTGCACTGGATAGAAAGAAAATTATATGCTTGAAAAGAATGATGTCAAATTGTTGTGAATAGTTATAGCTAATTGGGTTTTCAGCAATACCTGATGTAGGCTTTCCACCTTTTCATTGCTTGTTGTGGGTAAGTGAAAATTTGAAAAGCATGTCCAATGATAAATCATCCATATATTCTGGGTGATGTATTCCAGATTTCTTGTCATTGTCTTCTGTACTCTAAAAGAATTAATTGGGCTAAAACAATGCATATTCCTTACCACAAAATATGTGTACAGATTTTGTGCCCTAATTGTTTTGCTTTATAGATAAAAACAATTTCTCTGAACTCCTTCAAGGAAAAGCAGATGAACTGTCGAGCTATGGAGTCTGAAGGTCCAATTAACTTTATCTCACCATTTTAAGATTGTGAACCATACTCACATGAAGCTTCGTTTCTTTGGGTCCTTTTCGGATCAAGGGCTTTTTGGTCAGTTTTGTGAAACACTTTTGATGTGACCTCGAGGGCTGTAAGAAGTCGTGGGCACTTACTCAAGATGGTGGATTTATATGGTTCTATCAATAACTCATAGGAGAAGTGGATGAGGTGGCCCAGTTAGGCTGCTCATGTGTCTAGTGAGGTGTTACAATGCACTACTAGTGGTGCATGGGACTTGGAGGGTATAAATATATCCATTGGGCTCTCATTAGTGTATGATTTTGATAATAGTAGCTACATGCTACAGGTGTAATTCCTCTCTCCTATTGAGTGATTGATCCATAGCTTGGGGGCTAGATCCAATCAATCTAGGTTTGGTTGGGTTGGTTTGTCCACCATCCGATTCCCTATTGTTTCATTGTTGCCGTTTGCCTAGTCTTTGAGTCCTTTGGTGAGGACATGAAATCTTTGATTACCAAATTTTGTTGTTTCTTCCAATCTATCATATATCAACTTAAAAAAGAAAAGAATATCTTTATTAATGTCTGTTGAGATGTCAATCCATGAGACTAGTCAACAAGCAACAATAATTTTCAACTTCAATGTATCAACTAACAAAAAGTATTTTTTCAACTAAACAAGATGAATAGTAGCACTTTATGCATCTATATAGCTACAAAATTCATGGAAACTTTTTTGTTTCAAGTGAGTTTTAGCATGAAATTCCAATCACTCTTGGATCCCCTTGACTAGAAAACTGTGGATAGGATACAATGGTGTTCAAATATGGCTTTTCTAAGATCAAGGGAGACAAGAGAGTAGAGGTGAGAGAAAGAATGACAAGAAAAGAAGGATAGTGCTTCTCATACTAAGGGTATGACCTAAATTGAAATGATCCCTAAAAAGGTACCCAAATATAGGGCACCCCAAAAAATTTATATTTGAGTAACCAACATGTAGCACTTTTTTGAAACCAAACCAATCAAAGTCTTATGATTCATTGACTTGTTAAAAAAGTTTAACTTTAGACCATAGATGCCCAGAAACGTGTTTCTGGGAGGATGCGTTTCTAAAACCGCGTTTCTGAGAAACGTTTTTCTATACCCGAAATCGTTAAAAAAAAGAAATTTTTTTTTTTTTTTTGGGAAAAATAGCTTAAGACTGAAATTTTTTTAGGGGATCCATGGTCAAACCAGCGTTTTGCCTCTCAGAAGTACAGTAGATGGGGCACAAACAGATCTTATTTTCAATAGCTATTTGGTTGTTATTTGCTCTGGTTGCAACGCGCCCCAACGGCAGGGTCTGGGGTCTGCCGGTAGACCCCGGCCCCGACGGTAAGGCCTCTTCATGACTTGGCCTTCCAACTCCTTGAGCAAAAACACACTTATTGGGACCATCTGTGATTGTAACAGACGGGCTAGAGGTTAGCTTTGAATTTTTATCCTTGACAGAACCCAACATGGATTAATGCACCTAAACTGGACCATTCTAAACCCGAAATAGTCGGCAAATTACACAGTAATTATGCTCTTAATTAGAGCTGTCTTCTGATACCCATACTGCCCAAAAAAAAACCAAAAATAAAAAATGAAAAAAAACCGTTTCTGGAATTTTTTTTAAAATTTCAGAAACGCGTTTCTGAACCGCGTTTCTGAACGCGATTCTGAAACGCGTTTCAGAAACGCTGGGCATCTATGCTTTAGACATTCTTTGTTTTCCTTGATGAAAGAACTTTTTCCCATCATTAGACTATACTAGTGATTGGAAGCTCAAATGATTAATTGAATTGAAAGTTTGGGCCGTGAAACATATGAGAATTCTATGATTTATAGGCTTCTACTTCTCGTACTAGTATTTCCATGAATAGAGATTCATTACTGAATAATCACTATTCGTCAATTCGAATTCAAATTTCAAAAGAATTGGACCCAATAAAAATATAGTCTTTTGATTCTAAACGATTCTTTGATTGTGCTAACCAGTGGCGAATGAATCACTATTCGTCAATCAATCATTGGTTCCGATTTGAATCGGACCCAAAAAAGGTTGTCCTTTGATTTTGAACGATTCTTCGATGCTGATTATTACGTATCTTCAATGTTTTGATTAGTATTCAAGAGTTTACCTAGTAGTTGTGTGATGGATATTTGATGATGGAACAAGGATTAATCATAAATTACAATGTTAAATGAAAATTGTAACACGAAATGTACTATCTAGCTTGTGAAGTTTGAATTGCGTTCATTCAAAATTGTCATGTGATCTTGTGATTCTATGAGTACTAATTTAGTTTTAGGCTTTAGCTTTCTACAAGCAACACTGAACTTTGAAATGTACATATTCATTAGCAACCTGATAATATATATAAAATATTAGAAACATTGTAGATATTATACATATCATAGTTGCCCATTCTGGAACATTCCGGAACATGATCAAAATAAAAATTACAAAAAATTTATTTATTTAACAAAGTATTACAGCACAAAGCGAACCAGAGTTGCAGCGCGATTCGCGAATCGCGATTCAGAATTGCGATCCCGATTCGCGATTCAGGATTTTCCCAGAATCGTGTAGAATCGAATTTTTTTTTTTTTTGAAATTTTTTTGTGCAATATGGGTATCAGATGAAAGCTCTAATCGAGGGGAGTATGATTGTGTAGTTTGCCGACTGTTTCAGGTGTAGGATGGTCCCTTTACTGGCCGACGACTGCCTGTGATGCTCCACTCCTGTCTACAAAAAGAGTACTCAGCCCCTCCCTCCTAGAACCTCTAGGTCTCCCCCTAGGCCTACGTGCAGGAATGGCTGGCTCCTCCTCTGTCTCTACATTAGGGTCCACCAGCAGGTCAGCCAGGTCATCTCCCTGTGCCTCCGCCCACATCTCCTCGTCCTCCTCTGTATCTCCCTCAACCCACTCCTCCTCCACATAGTCTGCCCCGAGCATCTCTCCACCCTCCGAGACCTCCTCATCTCCCTCCTCAGCCCTCTCCCTCTGCCTCTCTGTCCTCCTCTGCCGCCGTAAAGCCCGTGCGTCAGCCTGTGCCTGTCTGTAGAGCTCTCTATGGATCTCATCATCCATCTCCTCCTGTGTGAGTGGTGCCCGAGGAGCAGCAGCTATCGAATCCACCAAGCAAGTGTCGGGGTCCACCTGCAACCAAAAACAATACATTGTTGTTAGGCAGGTATTGTGCAACTCACTGCATATTTTGAAAGCAAATCAATTCATCAAAGCATACCAAGAAAAAAGGGGTGATGATGTGACTCACCTCGAGCATCTGACCCTCTCCTCGTGTGCGCCTCAGCATACGGCCGTTGGTGTTCACAAACACCAACCGCCTACACTGCTCGATGGACAACCTGTTCCTCTTCTGCGTGTGATACAAGGCCCAGGTGCTCCAATTCCGCTCACAAGCTCCTGCAGAACAGTCCTGTGCAAGGACTCTCTCAGCCAATCGCCTCAGGTCACCTGTGCTGCCCGTGGATGCACCACCATGTAACAGGACTCAGTTGATCCTCCCTCCGCCGACTCTGCTCTCCATCGAAAGGAAACTGGAAGCGCTCAAATGCGAGCAGCTGGCTTGCAATGTTGGCCAGAATCGGACCTGTTGGCAAAAGGAAAAACATGGCACATGTAAGACCCCTCGAATTCAGACACTACCAATGAGTACAATACTGCAGTAACATTGCTACCAAACGATTTCTCACACGAACCTGGTCCAGGCCATACGCGCTCCGTGTACTCCACCCATCCCCGGTATAGCTCCGGATCGTCCCTCTCTCGTGTAGAGCGCCACAAGGGGTGCAACATGTGGGCTACGGCGTGGAAGTAGTCCCATCTGGCCTCCCAAATGCGTGAGATCTCGCACCTCCTGCAGTAGACAAATTACAACAATCACTAAACCATAGCATAAAGGAAACGCATCAGACTCGAGTGAGAAACAACAAACTAGACACTGAAGAGTCCTACCTATGCTCGTCCAAGGCTGACAACAGAATCCCCTCGCCGATGCGCTCCATGAACTCGTAAATGAGACCGAGGGTGCACCCCTCACGGTCTACCAGACGCAGCACTCTGTAAATGGGTAGTAGGATCCCACTAATCTCCTCAGCAGCTCTCCAGAACTCGTCGCCGTACACAGTGGACTGGAAAAATGCCGAATGGGGGAGGTCTGTAAAGTCCCGGAAGGCCATGCTGGAAACCATCCGCCGCAATGCGTCCTTCACCACCACCAATCGCTCTAGCACCAAGAAGTAAAACGCAAAGCGTGTGGGTGCGGGCTTCTTCAGGTTCAGGGTGGAGAAGGTGCGGAACAGGGCCAACACACGCCTCTTCTTGGTGACAAAAGTGACCAGGCGCATGGCCGTAGAAGTGATCTGCAACACAAACACCCAGTAAAAAAGTTTAGACAGTAGTTGAGATGTGGTTAGCAGCATCGAAGGAAGAAAGCATAGCAAATAGAACAAACTATACCTCTCGGATCCATGGAAGTGCACATAGGTCATGGATGAGCAAGTCTATGCAATGTGTAGCACAGGGTGTCCACACAATGCTGGGGTGCTCCCTCATCATAATCTCGCCCATCTGCTTGCAGTTCGAGGCATTGTCGGTGACAACCTGAACCACGTGCTCAACTTCGATGTCAGCAATAACATCTCTAATGACCTCCCATATGAAATCGGCTGTGATGGCGTCACCACCTCGAGTGGCATCCACGCCACGTAGGAATACTGTGCCAAGCGGGCAAGAAACCAAGACATTGATGACGGATCGCCGACGAATGTCGGTCCATCCATCACTCAATATCGTGCATCCATACCTGCCGCAAAACACCCATTAGCTACATGCAAAAATTACGGCACCAGTAAATCCTAAACACATGCAAAGAGATTACAAAGACAAGTTACTTACTGCTGCCAAGCTGAGCGAATGGAACTCAACTCCCGCGTGATGGTCTCCTCCTCCTGACGAAGCAACCTCCCTCGTAGTGCCTCTCGCCTGGGAGGTGTCCATGTAGCATCTACGGCCGCCATCTGTGCACAGAACTCCCTGAACACCTAAGTGTCAGCAACAGCAAAGGCAATGCCGCACTCGTAAAAGAACTGGCCACACAGTCGAGTGCAACGGGCCTGCTGCTCTCTCTGCCAGCCGCATCGATCAAGGGTCTGTTGCCTGGGCCTAAACCCTCGCGTCGGAGTCCGTGCAGGCATAAAGGAGTGCAGTGTGGGCCTAAACCGCGCCCCTAGCAGATGTTTGCACGATGGTCCATGCCTAAACCCTAAAAAGTATGGAATTAGGGCATGAAAATTGAAATTTATGATACGGACGTAGACGGGCGGAACGGAGGTCATAGGAGTCTGTGCAAGCATGTGGAAATGCATTCTAGGCTCAGACATCACCTCCCTCGGTTTCCAACAAGCCATTCTGTGAAAATGGCCAAAATACACAAGCATTTGGAATGTGGTGTTCAAATCTCGCTAGGCGTGTCGTGACGGCTGAAACTGATGCTGTAGGAATCACTGTGGGCGTGAAGAAAGGTGGTCTAGAGCCAAACTACGCTCGATTTGGTTGCCTACAACTCAATGTCAACAATTGCAAAAAATCAAGCCTACACTTACCAAATATCGAAAATTGGTCGTTTCGCTCTCCACGAAGCTCAGACCCACCCGGCACCGTGCACACCAACTCCGTATCGTCGAGTAGATGCCTGCCAAGTATTCACTTGCGAAGATTGGACGCCCACAGCTCTCAAAAAAGAAATTTGCCTCCTCCACTGCTGGCGGGGTTCTGTGCACGAGGAGGAGGCCGAAATTCGGGTTTCTGGTTTTTTTTTTTTAACGATTCTGTCCACGATTCGCTGCAGCGAATCGCGATTCGCGATTCCCGAATCACGAAGCTGGCGAATCGCGATTCGCTGCAACTATGAAGCGAACCAAGCACAAATATTGTCGCTTCAAATTCTGTAGCCAACGACCCAAGCACGAATTTTGAAAGCAAAAAGTCATTTGGTAGCAAGTCTTTTACTTCGGGGTTTCATCTAGTGATGGTGGTCATGGCAACTAGAGAACTAATTTTTAGATGGGAAACGAGAAAGATGCTAGAAAAGAAAATTTTGATGTCAAAGGTACATTCGCTTTCCGTCTGGCTACCCTAAACAAACCCGAAATTTATCTTGCCTTTGAATGATCTTTAATATCCAGGCATAATTGTAGTATAGAACCACGAATCGCTGTTTGCAACCGCAATTCGTGGTTTTAGTTAGGGTTTTTGAGAATCATTTTTTTTTCTTTGGTGGGCAATATGGGTATCAGATTGAAGCTCTTGGCAAGAGCAGTGCATTTATGAAGGTTGCCAGTAGTTCTAGGTACAGTATGGTTCATTTCAAGGTAGATAAGCTAAAACGATGTTTTGTGCTAGATTCGAACTATACCATTGTGGTTTGTGTACAAAAACAACTATACTATATGTTTTGGAAGCAGATAAGCACCAAATTGGATAATAAGCATGTAGTGAGCCCTCTCTCTCTCTCTCTCTCTCTCTCTCTCCAATCTTTAAAGCATGTGTGAAAAAAAAAATATTTATGATGTTGCGCCGAATGGCACCATAATGGAGTACACTAATGTCTGCTGAATAGTATGAAAAGTAATATACAATTAAGACTCTGGCTCATTCTGATATAGTCTGTGCTTCCTAAGTCAGATGTGGCTACGGGTGACTCCAAGGGTGACGGGGTGACGTGTCATGGTGAGCCCCTGCCTTTGCCTCTGCTGCCCCTACTGTAATAGATCCTAACACCACAGTAGGGCAAACACTAACTAATCCACCCAACCTTGCCTATTCCTTGATATGGAGCAAGCCCCTCCTAGCCCAATGTGTGTCGGCCACGTAGCACTGACGTGGCCGACTGCACGTCGGGACCCAACGTGGGGCCCTATCCTGCTGACAGTCCCTAGGCTGTGTTAGGCCCGCCATGGCTATGGACCGTGTCGGGGCACACTACTCACACTGTCTTGCCCTGTTGGTCGTGTACGCTAGACACGACCTTGACTGTGGTATCTGACCTCCCGTGTTCTCTAGGGTTCAGCATTGGTTACGTGCTCGTAACACTCCCTCCCCCTTAAGAACCATCTTGGTCCTCTAAGACAAAGTCTGGAAAAATCTTGCGAAGGACACTGCCTCTTTCCCAAGTGGCATTCTCAACAGGTTGATCATTCCACTCGACCATTCTCGATATAGAGTACGACGAGTCTGCGTCTCTCTACTATCAAGAATCTCCTCTGGTTCATGTGGAGGTTGCTGAGAATCCAATGGGAGAACGAGAACATTGTCCCCTACCAGATTTTCTGATCTGGCCAAGGCTTTTCGTAACTGATTGACATGAAAAACTGGAAAAACCTTACTGTTGTGTGGGAGTTCTAGTTCATAGGTAACCTCGCCTAGTCTCCTACTGATGATAAAAGGACCACAATACCTAGGAGACAACTTAGCACACACTCTTGATTTGAGGGTTTTAGAGTCAACTGGGACTCTCAAGTAGACTTTCTCACCAGTGGAGAACTGCACATCCCGTCTGTGTGGATCTGCATAATGCCTGGCTCGATCCTAGGACTGCCTAACGCTATGCTTAGCATGTTCTATCATCTGGTTTAGGTCTTCTAAAAAGTTTCTGGCTGCTTCAACTTTTTCTTGTTTAAACCCTACAGCTGTGGGTGAGCGTGGCTGGAAACCATACATCAGCATAAATGGGCTGTATTCCGTAACTAAATGTTCGGTACTGTTATAAGCAAACTCTAATATCGAGAGATACTCCTCCCAATTAGTTTGCTTTTTTGCTGACGTATGCACGAAGCATATCCTCCAGCACCTGATTTACTCTTTCTGTTTGACCGTCGTCGGTGGTACTCATATTAAGTTTCGTATGGAGATGATGGAATACTGTCCTCCAAAAATTTTCATTAAACTTACTGTCCCGGTTGCTGACTGTGCTGGAAGGTAGACCGTACAATTTAAATAGCCCATCTACAAACAACCTCGCTAACTCTGGAGCTCTAACGATTGTTTTGGTTGGAATAAAGTGAGCCATTTTGGTCAGACGGTCAACTGTGACCCATATAGCGTCATTACCCTTTTGGGTTTTAGGTAGGCTTACTAAAAGTCCATGGAGATACTCTCCCATTTACCAGCTGGTATATCTAAGGGCTGTAACCTGCCTTTAAACGCTCTGCTTTATTTACTTGACATTTCTGGCAACTGGTTACATATTGCTGGACATCCTTTTTCATACTAGGCCAGAAAAATTGCCTACGAAGAAGCTCATAGGTCTTTTGAATGCCTAGGTGCCCCGCACTAGGACTGTCATGACACTCATATAGGACTTGCTGCCTATAATCCTCTGAATTGGGGACAGATACCCTATCTCTATAGAGCAAGTACTCATCTTGAATGGAATACTTTTCCATTTGATTCCTTGAATCAACTAACCCTCAACCACTGGGGTTTGCTTGGGTAATACAGGCTTAGAATCCTCAACGTCATTTGACGTATACTCGGACTCATCATCATCCTCAACAGAAGCTGTCGTATTCTTGGATGAACTGGCACCAGCCCCGAGAACTGGTTCTGGAGTCTGTAATTGTTTGCTCTGGACTGAGTTCCAGATAGTAGAGAAGAATGCATCATGATGGCACTTCCCTCTCAAGGACTCGAGTAACTCACTACGAATCTGAGTGAAACTCAGCTCGTTTATCATAGGCATTCTACTAAGTGCATCTGCTATTGTGTTGAATTTCCCCTGTCTATATCTGATAGACATATCAAACTCTTGCATTAACTCAGCCCAACAAGCTTTCCGACCTCTGAGCTCAGGCTGATTGCAAAGGTATCTGAGACTTTCATGGTCTGTCAGGACCTCAAAGTTGGCACCATACAAATAATGCCTCCAATTCTTAAGGCCATGAACTATGGAAAAGAGTTCCTTTTCATAGGCACTATACCTAGTCTGTGTTGACTCGAGTTTTTTACTCTCGAACGCAACTGGTCGTCCACTCTGAGTTAGTACAGCACCAACTGCAAAGTTGCTAGCATCTGTTTCGACCACAAATGGCTGATTGGGGTCGACGACCTTTAAAACTGGTGCTGTGGCTAAGGCTGTTTTGGGTACTTATTCTTAACTATGTACCTATGCTGACTAGGTACTTCTGGAAGTTTGAGTTTTTTAACTAGGGTGTAGTTGATGAAATTATGGGTTGCCCCATCATCAACCATGACTCCGACTGACTGGTCACTAACTTTCCCATGCATACGTACTAGGTCATGCGGCCCAAAGCTGAAGGCTCTCGCTAGCAACAGTGTTCATGGTCTTCATGAAACACTTTGATCTCGGAAGCTGCCGAGTCACTAGGGAAACTTCCTGTCTGAACAAGATGAACTTGTTTTTTTGTCTTTCTTATCTTTTTTAGTGAAAGGGCCCTTGGGACACTGTTTGACTGTATGTCCCTTGCCCATGCACACAAAGCACAAACGTTCTTGTTTGGCTTTCTCAAAATCTTCTGGTTTTAAGGGCTATATGAGCGATGGGCGTTTTTGAGGAGCTTCACTTTTGACTTTATCTTCTTTCTTTCTTTTTTAAAATTTCTTTTTAAATTAAAAGTCTTTCTGAGGAGGCTGCTCAGAAAGGGGTTGTTGTCTTGCCTTCTTCCTACCCACTGAATCATCATAGATTTGAGCATATCTGAGAGCTTGGAGTTTCTCTAGACCTCTACTTTATATTCATCTTTAAGGTAATGGACAAATCTTTAATCCAATACATCTCGCAATTTCGAGAGGCAATTTTAAAGATAAAACATATGGATGACTATCTAACTTCCAATGTAATAGATCCTAACACCACAGTAGGGCAAACACTAACTGATCTACCCAACCTTGCCTACTCCTTGATATGGAGCAAGCCCCTCCTAGCCCAGTGTGAGGCCTGGTAGCATGCATACTGCCAAGTGTCGCCACGTAGCACTGACGTGGCCGACTGCACGTCGGGACCCAACGTGGGGCCCTATCCTACTGACATGGTCCCTAGGCTGTGTTAGGCCCGCTATGGCTATGGACCGTGCCGAGGCACACTACCCACACTCTCTTGCCCTGTTGGTCGTGTACGCTCTGACTGTGGTATCTGACCTCTTGTGTTCTCTAGGGTTCGGCACTGGTTACGTGCTCGTAACACCTACCTATTGCCTAGCCTTTGCCCCTGCTGCCCCTCTTGCTACCTAACCTCTTCCCCTACCCTACTCCTGCCTCTCCCCCCATCTCCCTCTCTCGCCCCCCCTTTGGCTACCTCCAGCTGCTCAACTCTGCCGCTCCCTCTAGCTCGGCCTCTTATCTACGATCTCGTACCCTGAGAAGGCCCTATAAACTCTGAGTCGGCTTGGCCTACAACTGCCAATGATGCTCTGCTTCTCTGTACAAATAGTGAACCCAACCCCTCCCCTTGTGGAACCTCTCAGTCACCCTCTAGGTCTAAGTGACTAGGTGGTTGGCTCCTCTTGTGTCTCAATGTCGGGGTCCACTAGCAGGTCATCTTAAAAATCTCCCTGACCCTCATCCCCCCTCTTGTTCTCCCCCTCAGTATCTCCCTCCTCCACCCACTCCTCCTGTTAATCATCCCCCAACTCTTCTCCAACCCTCTCATCGTCCCCCGTCCTTAGCCCTACTCCGCTTCTCCTGCCCCCTGTCCGCCCTTCACTGATGAGGCGAGGCCCGTGCGTCTTCCTATGTCTGCCTATACAACTCTCTATAGATCTCCTTGTCTAGCTCATCCTGTGTAGGTGCTGCACGTGGAGTAGCGGCTGATGAGTCCACCATGCAAGAGTCAAGGTTCACCTGCAATTCAAGTACACCACAAGAGTGATAACCATACATCAAGGAGTTGCATATTGAACCATAACAAACTAGTGCATTTCATGCACGTCAAAACATTGGCTCACCTCAATTAGCTCAGCACCCTTTGCACATGCACGTCTCAACATCTGTCCGTTAGTACTCACAAACACCAACCACCTACACTGCTCAATAGAGAGCCCGTTCCTCGTCTTCGTGTGATGCGTGGCCCATACACCCGGGCCACACACGATCGGTGTACTCCACCTATCCTGCATGGAGCTCTGAGTCATCCTCACCTCTAGAAGAGCGTCACAAAGGGTGAAACATGTGGGTTACGACATGGATGGGCTGGTGGAAGTAGTCCCATCTGGTCTCCCAGATCTGTAAGATCTCATCCTTCCTGTGAGAGAGACATTGCAATGATTAGATGTTGGTGTTACAAAGCACAAAAGTAAAGTGAAAATGCAACAAACTAAAATCCAAGGGAAATATTTTTTTTGGAATTACAATTCTCCCTGAAAGTCGAGATTCATTGGGATCGCCATTCGCGAATCGTGATTACTGCAACCGTGCATCCAGGTAAGCTTATAAAAGTAGTTCACATCAAACTTGCTCCCTTGCAAGGATTCCGTCTGTCAAGATTTTCATGCTCGCTAGTTACTATCATCAAGTTTAAGATCCTTGGTTTAAAGAAAAACCAAGCACTAAGTAGGTCATAAGATTAGGCAGCAAGATCAACTGTCTTCCATTATTCAAACAAATCAATATTGTTTTCTCTTCTGTTTTTGACTCTTCCTTTTAGGCTCTCATTAGATTCATCATTGTTGGACGATCATAAATATACACTCTGTTTTAATACCTATTTCAGGCTTTAGTGCCTAATTTTTTAAATTCAAAACAAAAATTGTTTTGACCCTGTACATTCCAGCCCAAGTCGGGACGGGTTTCTAAGATACATATTATAGTAGATAATTTTTATGACTATATCATTAAAAATTTGCAAAGTATTTCTTGCCGATCTTTGATTTTTTTGAGATGGACTGATTCTAAACCACCATTGATGCCAACAAACTCATTTAATTATGAAAAGGTTGATTCTGAGCTTGTGGAAACACTATCTCGTACTACATGTTCTCATGCCATTGTTTATAATCAAAGGATGCTAAATATGAATGTGATGCATAGACTTTTTCTTTTAATCTTGTTTCAACAACTACTCAACACATTCATAAGTGTTTTCTAAAATTACTGGATGGATCCAAGTAGGAAGATTCTATTAAAAGGTGTTGATAACTTGATATTTTAACGTAGTAATGTTTTCACTTATATCGAGCTCTTTTGTATTGATTTTGAAATTTTTTTTCAGGTTGGCTTCAAACTCGTGCTCTTATTGAGCTGTTTTGTATTCATTTTGAAATTTTGTTCAGGCTGGCTTCAAACTTATGCTCTTCCAAGTGTCGGATGCATTTCATTTAACCGCACCGAAGCCAAAGATCGACACTATGTTGCTAAAAGGTGAATATATATGGTGAACCTATGTGAAAATAATTCGGCATCGTTGGTTTAAGTGATTTGTCCTTTCCTCAACTTGATGTTAGGAGTTGGACTCCAATTAGCAACATAGATGAGGTCAAAAGAAAAAAAAATGGCTGCCTTATACTTCATGTTCCTATCAACAGGTTACGAGAACATGTGGAAGATCCAGAAAGCAATCCATTGCTTATATTTCCGGAGGGTACATGTGTGAATAATGAGTATGTTGTTATGTTCAAAAAGGTGAGTTTTCAAAACTTATGGTATGCACTATACCAACACCCATCCTTAGCAGGCGAAGGGAGGCTCATAGTGGGATAGATATTGATGTTGTAAGAAACTTTGAGTTTAGAAAATCCATTGCTACATTTTAAGTTTAAAGTTAATTTGCTTCTCCATGTTAAAGAGTGTTGTCAAGACTTGTGGTTGACTCGATACTAGTTGTTTTACAGCTGACAAGACAATCTTGGTCATATATGTCGTGACTCCCTCTAAAACTAGAGCAACTTGTTTGAGGTGTCTATTGATCAGATTTCAAGAGATAGCCACTTTTCGATATCCAACCACCAACCATTGCAATCATTGGGAACCATGCAACTTTGGATGGCCAACTTTTCTGATCTTTGTTTTTCTGTACGTAGATGATAGCAGCCTAGTCTCCAAATCTAAAGAGCGGTTAAGGGGTTGCAACATCGTATAGATACTTTACATGCCTTTTGAAGGGTAAGGGTGTTGGAATTCAATGTATAAAAAAACCAAGCTACATCTTGATCTTTACATAGGATGAATAGCCATTGTAGATAGTTTCTTCATATTCATACTTGGGAGTACTCTTCATAGCTCTCATTTTTCACATGATATAAGAATCCACTAGTTGATTAGGGATGGGGCATTTCTTCTTAGTTTCCATGGAACAACTTTTTTATAGGAGAAACATCTAAGATGTGAGGAGCAAGTGTCATATGTTTAACATGTTGGTTATGCCCATGGCCATACATGCAATAGAGGCTTGGTGTACTAGACTTTCAATATCTGGCTATGCCAGCTCTTCATATTTAGGGCTTCCATATTGTCATGTGGAAGTCCCTCCATTAATGGTGCTCACTAGATTAATGTGGCTGAGTTTGTTGTCCTCTCACACTGTAAAAGGCTGTGCAGGTTGATCACATATGTATAGAAATTTTTGGCATTTGAAGATATGGAAATGTGTAGTAGTAGGTATTCTTGAGCTCTAACATCATTAGGAAACTTCCGTGAGTAGACATCACTTGTGAAAGCATCATGTCTTCTGGACTTTGTTAGTGTTACGTCCATGTCCTGTATCGAGGAATCGGAATAATCCTTGATGTGGATATTCGGTACTCTAGTACACGAGTTTATTAGTTATGCCTCGTTATTCTGAACTTGGCCAGAAGTGTAATTTATAACCTTGTGAGGACCTAGTCACACATCTAATGACATATGGAACTATTGCATGGGTTAGGATGGTTATTAGCATGATGTAGATTATCAATAGTAATGACTTGCATATATAGGAATGCAGTAGGCTTGCATGGGCACATGCATAGGCACTACAGGGGCTATATATCGTTTTAGAAACTTGCCCTACCATCATTCCCTATAATGTTGACAACACAATTCTAAGATGGGTCACATGTAACACCTCTCCTGCATTGTAATAAAAAATATCTTCTGTAAAGGTCACCACCATCTTACCCATATATGGTTTGAGTACATCATTAATGAACATTATAAATGTTTTTGGGGCATTATTCAAACCAAATGGCACAAGAAGAAACTTGTAGTGAAGAACTAAGTTAGAAAGGCAATCATTCTTATGCACTCTCCACAAACTCTAACCTAATGGTATCCACTCTTAAATTCTACTTGACACACTAGCGCCAGGCTCAACATCTAGTAAGTTGCCAAGACATGGCATAGGAAGATAGGGATATAGAGGAATAATAATAATGGGCACTCCTATGTGTAGAATTTAGCAAAAGTCAATATGCTAGATTGATCCTCAACACAACAGACCTTCTAGAAATGGGGCTCCGCCTTTTATTTCACACAAATAGGGGGCAGCTTGGGTTGCATTTAATGTGTAGGAGGGCTGGCTGTCTTTCGCGTCTTCTAGCTCCTTCATGCTACTTCACACATACATCAAAGAAAGACATTCATGCTAAAATTTTAATGGGCTGAATGCTTAAACATTACCACTTCACATGCTATCCATTTCCGTCTGACTGCAATCACAAATGGAGTTGTGAATCTTCCTCCACGGGATGGGCTTAGGGCATAGAGAATGAGATGCTAATGAACAAAGATTCAAATTTAAAAATTCTCAGCCTTCATTCCATACAAAATACAGCAAAGGATGATTTCAAATCATATTTACCTTCAAACGTGTTTGAAGGTTTATTCAAACGCAATTGAAATGTCCACGTTTCAAATATGTTTGAAAAGTGGTTTTTTGGAAAAGAAAAAAGGGCTCCATTCTACTCCCAATAGACCATTTTAGTCTACGATCTCCCTGTTCTATGCTACCTCCTTTTAAGTTCCACTCCTCTCTGCCTTATGCTCCTCTCCCATCGTGAATGCTCCCAGTAGCCAGAATACTCCAAGTTTGCTATCATTGAAAGGTTTTTTGCACAAAATAAAAGGACTGTTGTTTATCATAGTTGATCCAATGCTTTTGCTCATTGTACATGGTCATTGAACCTCTTTAGGAACATATTTAACTTCCCAACCCCACCGGGATGGACACCAGGGGACCAGTTAGGTCCGGTGCGTCACAGGGAGTGATCCGGTGTGACCGCCTGACAGGATGTTAGTAGGCGGAGTTATGATCGTATGAACCCTAGTTGTCAGCTGCGGAGATGCCTTGTAGGGCAAGCACCTAGTCAGCAGTTAGCTAGGGTGACCGTTAGTGTCACAGGTCCATGACCTGGCTTGCGGGGTGGTGCCTCAGAGTCACACACTGATTGTGGGTAGTGGATTTCATGGAACCACGGGGACTGATCACCCTACATGGCAGCAATGTGTCCCAGGCCCAGAATGGCAATCAGATAGACTCAAGAGGTCACCTACGGTTGGGTGGATCATTCTACACACCGTCCATCAGAGTTTGGAGAGCTCCTACAGATTGGAGTGCAACATTTGGTATCAGAGCATATGGTAGTGGTACGCAAATAGAGTGGGTAAAGCATTTACTGCTATTGGAGTGTGCGTACATTGACAAGAGACATGCGTCCACTGGATTGAGTCCATTTGAGCTCAATTGTAGTTTCAAGCCACCGAGTCCTGTGATCATCGAAATTCCACGTAAGGTACCTAGCTCTGCAGAGTTTCTGACTCAAATGCAGCAGAAGCTAGAGATGGCACGAGATAACTTGTCCAGGGCTATGGCTAGGCAGAGAGTTATACTCGTGAGAACCGTACCAGTTATGAATGTAGCCACGGCTGATCTAGATTTAGTCTATGAAAGCATCACACAAGCAAGACTTAACCCTAGAAAGCAGGAGAGAGAAAGCTTAAAGAGACTAAAGAAGGAGATCATATCATAAGCCAAGTAACAAATGACACAGAATCCCTACTTATAGCCAAGAGGAAGCCCTAAAAGGAAGCTTCCAGTGGCTAGGGCCAAACTGAGAGGGAAAATAGTGCGCCCTCCAAGAAGGCCCCCACTCTCAGTAATATGACCAAATAACCAATATAGTGAATCATAGGGCCCAAGGCCAATAATATGGTCTAAATGTCAATAATAGGGCCCAAGGCCAACCATATAGTCTAAATGTCAAATAATGAATAAAAAAGGGCCCAAAGCCTGCCTATGCATAAAGTAAAGTAAATGTAAATGGACATGGCGAATGTAATGAGCCGAGTCCATAACTCTCCCCGACACAAAAATAAGACCCAACTGCCATAAAGGACTGGATCAAGTAACAGCAATCCCTGGAGGATCAACTGGAACAACATCTGGTGTAGTAACAACTGGAGCAACAGCTGATGTAGAGGAATCAACAAGTGCGGCAAGAGCACGAGCCTGATCCGCAAGTGACGGTGTATGATAAAAGACATCAATAGGCTCCCATGTGGCCTCCTCAACAGGACGACCATCCCACTGGACTAGGAACTGAATCTGCCGGCGGCGTCGACTATGATGCAAACGCACCTGAAGGATAGCAGCAGGTAATAAAGGAAAGAGATCCGGTGCAGTAGGAAACTCAGCATCACGAGGAGCATCATCCTCAATAGCAGCACGTAATAAATTGACATGGAATATATCACAGACACGTGTGGAAGCAGGAAGCTGAAGACGATATGTAATTGGACTAAGAACCTCCAATATACAATAAGGCCCATAATAATGTGGTGCAAGCTTCTCAGTAGAAGCATGGCCCTGAATAAAATGATGACGTGCAAACCGTAGGCGTAGATATACCATATCACCAACATGAAACTCAACATGACGTCGATGACGATTAACTGAAGCCTGATAACGCTGCTGGACCTGCTGCAAATGGGAACTGGCCTGGAGAATAAGCTCGCGAGCACCTGATAGAAATGAAGACAGTGTCACAGGTGTATCCTCGGAAGGAAGAGGAATACCAGGTAAAAGAGGTGCATAACCATGAGATAATAAAAACGGTGCAACGCCGGTGCTAGTACTAACAGAGCTGTTATAGCTATACTCTGCCAAACATAAGTGCTGATCCCAATCCTTCCCTGAAGGAGTAACAAAATGGCGCAAATAAGCCTCAAGGATCCTGTTAAGGACCTCAGACTGCCCATCAGAAGTAGAATGATAAGCAGACCCCATAAAAAGCTGTACATCCAATATACGCATAAGCTCTGTCCAGAACAATGATGTAAACTTACTATCCCGATCAGAAAGGATAGTACGAGGAAACCCATGTAGGCGAAATATCTCTGAAAGGAACAAGCGTGCACACTGCTCTGCTGTGATAGTACTGCGGACGGGTATGAAATGTGCCTGTTTCGAGAACCTGTCAACTACCACCATACATGAATCGTGACCACGACGGGTGCGGGGAAGGCCAATGATGAAGTCCATAGAAATATCAGTCCACTGGCGGTGAGGAATAGGCCAACTCTGAAGCAAACCAGCGGACTTAGCACGGGAGTACATATTACGTAAGCAGAAAGGACAGGTACAATAAGTACAACAAGCTCTTTCCTAAGGGATGGCCAATAGAAATGATCCTTAAGACGAGCATAAGACTTCTGAAAACCAAAATGACCCCCAACTGGGGACGAATGAGCATCCGACAACAACTGAGAACGGATACCCAAAGAACTAGGAATACAAAGAGAACCATAATGATAAAGACGGTGGCCAACAATGGAATAAGCCTGATGAGGTGAAGACGACATAGGTGGAGCAGAACTATAAACATCACGAAAATCAGAACATGTAAGATAAGCAGATGGAAGATCATCAAACCAGGAAGGGATCGTGGCAACAAGGGTATTCAATAAAGCAGGAAGTCTAGACAATGCGTCAGCAGCAGTGTTAGCACAAAATAGAAAAATCAAAAGATTGTAAAAACTGCAACCAACGAAACTGACGATCACTAAGATCACGCTGGGAGAAGAGATAACGTAAGGACTGGTGATCAGTAACGATATCAAAAGGAACACGGTACAGGTAATGGCGCCACTTCTTAAGAGCATAGATAATGGCAATAAGCTCTTTCTCATGGATAGAATAACGTTGCTCATAAGAGCGTAAACGACGTGACTCATAAGCAATAATACACTGAGACTGACGAAGCAAGGCACCCAAACCAACATTACTAGCATCGGTCTCAACAATAAATTTCTGATCAAACTGTGGTAAACACAGGACAGAGGCCTCCACAACAGCACGACGAAGAGTGTCAAAGGCAAATTGACAATCAGAAGTCCAAACAAAAGCACTAGACTTCTTCAAAAGGGCATGAAGAGGGGCAGCCACAGTGGCAAAGTGAGGAACAGGACGACGAAGGTGAGTAGCGAGACCAAGAAACATACGAACATGGTGGACATCTGTGGGAACGGGCCAATCAGCGATTGCCCGAACCTTATGAGGGTCCAAACGAATACGACCATCACAAATGAGAAATCCTAAAAACTCAATCTCAACAACAGCAAAGGAACACTTAGAAAGTTTAGCAAACAACTAGTGATGAACAAGCAATTGAAAAACAGATGAAAGATGTAACACATGCTCATCAAGAGTCTTACTAAAAACAAGAATATCATCAAAATAAACTAAAACACAACGACCAAGGAGAGGACGCATGATGTTATTCATCACATTCTGGAACGTAGGTGGACCATTAGTAACATCAAAAGGAAGAACACGAAACTCATACAAACCAAGATGGGTACGAAACGCAGTCTTGTGTTCGTCCGAAAGATGCATCCTAATCTGGTGATAGCCGGAACGTAAGTCTATCTTAGAGAAAAGATGAGAGGTGCCTAACTGGTCAAAGAGATCATCCATGTGAGGAATAGGATACTGGTTACGGATGGTCAACTTATTGAGGGCATGATAATCAATGCAGAGGCGTTTGGAACCCATCTTTCTTATTGACAAGGAGAATAGGGGCACCAAAAGGACTGTGACTAGGAACAATAAGGCCCTGATCTAGTAAAGTAGTAATCTGAAGCTCAACCTCATCACGCTCAGACTTAGACATACGGTAAGGAGGCCGGGAGGGAGGAGCAGAACCAGGACGCAAATCAATATGGTGGTTCACATCACGTAATGGTGGTAGCGTCGTAGGTTCTGAAAAGACAAATGCATACTGATGTAATAAGTCAGAGATCACCTGAGGAACAGCTGCTGTAGGAGAGGTAGTCACTGGAGAATCTGTTGCAGCACGCTGAACACATAATAAAGCTGCAACAATGAGCCTTAGGTAGGCTGCGGATAAACTGCTTCCCGCTAATCAGCTGGAAATCTGCTTGAGAATCAATACCAGCAAGTGAGTGGGTCACTGCATCATGAACAAATGCCAATGTCTGCTGAGGCAGGTCCAAAGTAACCGCTCCCAATGAAGCAAACCAATCAGCACCAAGGATAAGGTCATAGCGCTCCAGAGGAATGATATAAAGATCTGCCTGTCCAGAAAAATCACCAATGCGGTAGGATAATCCCTGAAACATCTGAGAACTAGGAAATGAGTGAGAACTGGCAACCTCGACTGTGAGAGGTTGTGGAGCAGGAATAGGTGAAGCACGTATCCGGCTGAGAACATAACTGCTGATATAGGAATGAGTGCTGCCGGTATCAACTAAAGCAATATACTCACGACCAGTAATGCGCACATGTAGCCGAATGGAGCGAGGACCGGGGCACCTTGTCCAGGTAGCATAAGCAAGCTGAGCATGGCAAGTAGCAGGAAGTAAATCAGTAGAAGGCTCAGGAGATAGATCAGGCTCATCAGATATATGAATGTAGATATCGGACTCATCTGGGGTAGTGCCCTCATGGTAGAAAACAACAGTAGAAGTAGGCAGGGGCTGGCGGCAATCACGGGCAATGTGGTCAGGACTCTTACAACGAAAGCAAAGACGCTTCTGCTGAATGTCAGCGAACTCTGCAGACGTGTAACGTCGGACAAAAGCAGGACGAGGAGGCGGAGGGCGAGGAGCGGGAGAAGTAAGAGAAGAGGTCGGGACGACAGTGGATGGGGCAGATGGGGCTGGAGATGGTAGAGGTGAAAGAGATGGACGGGGTCGGGAAAAGCGAAAGGGAGCAGGATCAGGGTACTTATGCTGTAAAGTACTAGCAAGGGACATGGCCTCAACAAGTGTGGGTGGACGGAAAGAAGAGACATCGTATCGTAGAGCACCACGAAGTCCAGCAATGTAGCGAGAAATAAGCTCGGTGGGCTGAAGATCTGTAAAGAGGTAGGAAAGGTCCATAAACTGATCTGTATAGAAAGAAAGAGCACCAGTCTGAGTAAGACTACGGAATATATCACGCTGGCGGCTTAGCCACTGAGGGTCAATCATAGCATGACGAAGATCACGACGAAAGGTAGGCCATAACTGGAGACCGTCCCGATCAGGGTCAAGTTGGTAGACCCGCCACCAAGTGGCAGCACGTCCATCTAAATGTAAGGCGGCTAACTGGATCTTCTGAGAATCAGTCTTAGGGTAAATCTGAAAATAAGTATCAAGCTTTGCAAACCAATTCTCTAACAAGTTCCCGTCAGAGGAACCAGAATAGGTGGCAAGCTGTACCGATCACGAAAATCTCGAGCAAAATGTGGCTCAGGAGCTAGATGTCGTGGAAAACCGGGTGGTGGGTTAGGTGGAAAATGAGGCCCACCGCCAAAGGAAGTAGACGAGGATGGAAGTCCAAATGGAGACCCAAATGATGAATGAACAGGGGCTTTGCCAGGTCCATGTGGCTGTAAGGAATCAATCTGTGACTGCATAGTGGCAAAGCCGGTCTGTAGAGTGGTAAAACCGGTCATCATTTGGTCGAAACGACTACTGAGGAGAGTAAGAGAGTCACGCATATCAGCAAACTGTTCATCTAAAGGTCCGGAATGACTCGCAGGTGTAGTGGGTGAGCTAGCCATGAGGAAGGAAAAGTAAGCGAGAAAAGAAATGTGCTAAACAATTGGACGAACTGAAGGAGAGGACATAAGTCGTCACAACAGGCACGCCAATGAAAAGACACAATAGAACTCGCGATGTAAGATGAACGGAAAGGACAACTAAGTAAGAAATACCTCGTAACCGCGACCGGAAGTGAGCTGAAAAATAGCGGCAATATCTTGAGGTACCGGGCAGCCTCCAAAAAAAGATGCTAAGGGCCCGACAACGTGGAGTAAACGGTGGGTAAAAGTATGGGAAACAATAATGGACTATGGGGCTGGAAAGGGAGCAGACAAGGAAACAAGGCTGAAAAATCAGAGATCGCCCTTCAAGGGTAAAAAAAAAGTTTGCGATAAAGATGGGGAGCAATCCCGATGCACGATGAAGTTGGGTGGGAGTGGCTTTCTAAGCATCTAGGCGTGTTTGTATTGTCCGGGGTTTAGGGTTTAGGGTACAGACAGCAGTGTAGGAGGGTGAGCTGAAATTGAGGCGGATGTAGGGCACCAGCTATGGTGGAGTGTGGGCGTCCAAGAGATTGTCTGGGGTAGGGTTGCGAACACAGACAGCAGTGTAGGAGGGTGAGCTGAAATTGAGGCGGATGTAGGGCGCCAGCTATGGTGGAGTGTGGGCGTCCAAGAGAGGTAGTAAACGGCAAAAAAAAATTGGATCAAAAAGATGGGTTGGTAGGGCGCTAGGAGTGGCTGATGGAAGGTGGTGAATAGGGGCAGCAAAAAGTGGAAATTTTCAGCAAAGGAAGGAGCAGTAGGGCGCTGGTCAGCAAGCATGAGGGCGCCCAATAGGGCAGCAAATAAGAGGCAGTAGGGCGCCCAAAATAGGGGAGGAAAAAGGCTGAAAATGCAGCAGTAGGCAGCCAGCAAGAGGGTGCTAGAAATGGGCAGCAAGTGGGCGCCTGTCCTCCTCTGATCCGTCGTGAAAATCTGCAAGACAAGTGTGGAGAAATGCTGAAGATCCAGCTGAAAAATGGTGAAGATCCAAGCTGAAGATGGGCGCCCTCCTGTGAGAGAAAAATCTGCTCAATGGACATGCTCAGGAAAGTGCTCTGATACCAAGTTATGAATGTAGCCACGGCTGATCTAGATTTAGTCTATGAAAGCATCACATAAGCAAGACTTAACCCTAGAAAGCAGGAGAGAGAAAGCTTAAAGAGACTAAAGAAGGAGATCATATCATAAGCCAAGTAACAAATGACACAGAATCCCTACTTATAACCAAGAGGAAGCCCTAAAAGGAAGCTTCCAGTGGCTAGGGCCAAACTGAGAGGGAAAATAGTGCGCCCTCCAAGAAGGCCCCCACTCTCAGTAATATGACCAAATAACCAATATAGTGAATCATAGGGCCCAAGGCCAATAATATGGTCTAAATGTCAATAATAGGGCCCAAGGCCAACCATATAGTCTAAATGTCAAATAATGAATAAAAAAGGGCCCAAAGCCTGCCTATGCATAAAGTAAAGTAAATGTAAATGGACATGGCGAATGTAATGAGCCGAGTCCATAACTGTACCTATCGGAAATTTGAGGAAGGAGATTGGGTGTATTTACTAGTCCCTTCGAGGTCGAAGGTACTGCGCACAAGAAAGTGTGCCAAGTTATCTCCTAGGTATTATAGATCATGGTTGATGATTAAGAAGGTTAGCCAAGTAGCTTATAAGCAACAACTACATGTGGGATGAAAGGTGCATCTACAGCAAACTTAAGAAGTGTTTGCATGATTGTGATAGCCTAGTGGAAGGTCTGGTATCTCTAGAGGAGAAAGACTCCACAGGTTATGGGCTAGAGATAGTCGCCAATGCACTATCTCGGATACTGCATTAGGTGAGCTTTACTGTAGTGGATAGTGATCTCATAGAGGAGATCAAGAGAGCTTAGCAGAGCGACGCACATTATCAGCGTGTGTGGCCTGATGCATGCTAGGTAGTTTACCAAGCAGAATAACAACACAGTGGTTTGTTGGGATGTTGAAGCTCAGCATAGTTTTGATAACTTGAAGGAGGCTGTTGCCACAGCTCTAGTACTCAAGATTGTTGATACCCAAAAACCTTTCGACCTAGAAACAGATGTTGGTGGCAATGTCGTGGGTGCAGTATTGAGTCAAGAAGGTAGACTAGTAGCCTTTGAAAGTAAGAAATTGACACCAGCGCAACAGAAATGTCTCACACATGAGAAGGAGCTGTATGTGATAATACATGCGCTCAAGGTGTGGCGACATTATCTGTATGGTGCTGAATTTTATGTGTATATTGACCATCATACTTTGAAGTACTTCTACACTCAGCCAGATTTGAAGGGCCGCCAGGCTCGACAGGCCGAGCTGATGCAGGAATTTCATTTGGAAATTTGTTTCCGAAGAGGGAAAATGCGGTCGTTCATGCACTATCTCGGATACCGCATCAAATGAGCTTTATTGTAGTGGACAATGATCTCATGGAGGAGATCAAGAGAGCTCAACAGAGCGACGCACGTTGTCAACGTGTGTGGCCTAATGCGCACTAAGTAGTTGACCAAGCAGAAGAGTCAGTCGAGGTTGTCACTTTCGTAGAAGCACACACCAGTACTTATCTAACATACATCGTGAAAGATGGTATGTTATGGAAAGGTTTTCGTGCCAGACGTGAAGGATCTTCATTGTAGGATACTTCATGAATGCCATGATAGTCCTTGCGCAAGGCACCCGGGTACCCGGGTATCGATAAGACTAGTGAGCTAGTTAGAAGGCATTATTTCTGGCCACGATTGGGTAGTGAGATGTCAAAGAGTACATCCAGCGTTGCACGGCTTGTTAGGTTAACAAGGCCAAGTGGATAGGTCCTTCGGGCTTGCTACATCCACTAGAGATTCCTATAGGAAAAGGTGGGAAAGTATCTCCATGGATTTCATTGTTGGGCTACTGTTAGAATCTCCATCGTTGTTCGGGTCATTCCTAAGACACAAACCGGTGACAAATGCTACGTTACCGCCCATCCATAGAGGTACTGCCACCTCTCCCCCGTGCACTGGAGCTATAGCAAGTGTCCTCATCATTTGACTTGCCTTTCCAACGTACAAGAAATTTAAAAAATCGAACGGTTTCTCAGTTGGTGACGACGAACGTCAACCACCTTTTCAGGAACGTTAGGCACAAAGGTAGACAGATCTTCCAACTCAACCAGTTCACCTTCCGAAATTAGGGAATCCTTCTGACTAAGTCGCTCGTTCAAACGACTAACATGGAAAACAGGATGAAACCCAACCCTAATTGGAAGATCTAGCTGATAAGCGATCGGATTGATTTTCTTTACAACTTTGTAAGGTTCGCTATATTGTGGAGATAGCTTATGACATTTTCCTGTTCGAAGTACCTTTGAATCCTTAGGGATTTTAAGATACAACCAAGTTCCGACCAAGGTTGCATCGAACTGCTGTTCGAACAACCGAACCGTCAGGTATCGGTTCGATCCGGTTCTGCTGCATTTTTGGCCCTCATGGTTTTTTGGCAGCATTGAATCTAATCAAGAATGTATCATAGTGTTTTTTTGTTATCTCTATCTTATTTGATGTACCCTTTCACCATATTACATATGTGATGAAAGAGTTTAATTTCTTGAGTAATTTCAATTAGCTGAATTTCAGCTTTTCCAAGGTGTTTGAATCAACCCTTGAATCGTTAAACAAAAGACTAGAACCTTGTATTAAGCTCCTACCAAATGATTTGAAAAAAGCCCTACTCTCTTTCAAATCTCACAAGAGGGGGAGATTTCAGATTTTCAGAGAATCGACATGTTGGAATCGAGGTTCAAATTTAGAATCAATTTGAGTTGATAATGTTGCAAATTGTTAGACTAACATTGTTACTGAATGCAGCTACTTCTAATATTTAGTTGGTTCTTTTCTCCCTAGCATTTCATTGAGGACCAGTTTTTAATTGCAACTATCTATCAAACAGTGCCGCTCATCTCAATGACTTTCAATAACCTATTTAATGTTAGAACTTACTAAGTTACTAGTCCTGACGAGCCACAAAATTCAAATAGAATCCCCCCATTAGAAAAAAATAAAAAAATGTCGAACTTTTCCTGATTCGAACCGAGCTAGCCAGCTCGAATCACCCAATTTGAATTGGCGTATAACCTTGGTTCCGACCTCAATTTCCCGAGGTGGTGAGTGACCGCGGTTAGCATAAACCTGAGCTCTCTCCTGAGCGATTTTCATGCTTTCTTTGGCCACTTGCAGCATTTCTTGCATATCTTGCAAGAAATCTATTGCAGTTTGCCCCTTGAGACCTTTCCGACCGAAACTGGAGAACGCGGCTGAAAGCCATACATCGGCATAAAAAGACTGAATCCGGTGGCAGAATGCTTTGCACTATTGTGCGCAAACTCAACCATTGGGAGATACATTTCCCAATCAGACTGTCGGTGAGAAACATATGCCCTAAGCATATCTTCCAACGTCCGGTGGTGCACCCCAAGGGGACTTACTAGGCCGAATACGGCCCATCCTAAGAAGTTCTTTTAACTGCCTAGAAATGTCATCCTCTTTCTTGATGCTAACCCTGTATGGAAAAAGAGATACAGGTTGGCTTCCAGGAAGCAATACTATCTGATGGTCAACACTCCTTTGGGGAGGTAGGCCATCAGGTAGTTTATCAGGAAAGACATCGCTATACTTGCCTAAGTTTGTTCAATATTCTTCCTTTAGGTGAATTAACACTCAAGGGATTATTTATAGACACATTCGAAGGCAAAAGCGATAAATCAATATTTAGACTCTGAACTGCATGGTCATCCACAGAGAGTTCATCTTTTAAAAAGCAAAGATAAACTTTATTACTAGAGTCTATCAGATATTCAACAACTTCTAAAGCGAAAACCATAGGACCAAAAGGCCTATTTACATCGCCTTTTAGTTCAACTAATGAGCCATTATGCAAAAAGATAATACTATGAGTTACATAGTCCTTTCTTAAGGACTCATTTTTGGAGGAAAACCGCTCCTTTTCTAAGATTATGTCTACGCTATCCAAATTCATAATATGAAAATCTAGCGGTTCAAAATAATCTTGAATTCTGAGCGGCAACTGAGGAACAAGTTGCCGATCTTCCCCCGACGCCATTTTCACCACATACGGGTGATTACTTGGTGCCGTGGCCACCTTGAGTTTCTGCACCAGTTTAGCATTTACAAAGTTACATGTGGAACCATCATCAAAAAGAATAGTCACAACTTGGCATCCTACGATCCCATGCATACGAATGAGGTCATGGGGGCCAAAAATAGCTGTATTAAAGAAACAATTCTCACAACTAGAGCCATTCTTAAAGGATAAATCAACAAAAGAAGTACAAAGAATTACCTAGCACTTTAAAGGATTTAGGTTTCCCGCCATATTTCTTTTGCTTTTCTTTAGGCCATCTTTTGAGAGTTGCCCCTTCTCCATGCAAGAGAAGCACAAGCCACCAGTTCTCGCCTTGTCATAATTTGCGCAATCCAACTTGACGTGCTTTTTCCCGCCCTGGAAACCGGTGTCTGTCTTATCTTTGCCTGGCTTCTTGAAAAACTTCTTTACTTTTTGTTCTGCCTTGGGCAAACTTTGCTCCTTACGAGAGCCAACGTGGGCATCATCGAAGATTTTTGCAAAGCAAATGGCATCCTCGATAGTCTGCGGTTGGTTACGCCGAACTTCTAGTTGAAATTCCTTCGGAAGCCCCAAAATAAAATGTAACTTTAATAAAATAGGGTAGATTCGTGAGGCAAATCAGGCCCAAAATCTCCTAGAACTCCTGGATGTAGGCATCTAACGGCCTACTACCCATCTGCACGGTGGCAAAGCGCCACCAATGCTCAAAATCATCCAGGACCGGCAGGAAAGCCATTTTAAAGGCTTCTTGAAAGGCAGCCCACATGGGAGGGGCACCGACCCTTTCCTTCAGATCCTACCACCATGTATATGCCTTGCCACGTAAAAACATGAGGGCAAACATGATCTTTGTACTATCCGGTGGATCGTGCATGGAAAAATGGCTATTCCATCGATCGAGCCATGACGGAACAACATCAAAATGCCGCTCCTTCTTTTCACCCGAAAAAAAATGCTGGATTAAACATAGGGTTAAGGACAGTGGACCGTGAGTGCGTTAAAGAACGCCACTCTTGCTCGGCCGCAGCATGCCTAGATTGCATTGCCAAGATTTGGTTTTGCAGTGAATTCGAGGCCTGTACAAGCTGATTGGTGTCTAAGTCAGGAGGAGGGGGTGGTGAAGACAGTCCTTCACCCGGGGGCAAAACAGGGTCCATAGCGCACAAAAAACGAAGGAAAAACGGCAAGAGCTTCGCTACAAAGTGGCTTAGGAAGCTTGAGACAACAACTCAAGAAGACTAGGCCACAATTAAGCTCCTCAATGGTGAGGATGGAGCCTTTACCCTCCACCCACACCTTTTTCCTTCCCTCTTGGCCTTGTTGGGTGGCGGGCCTTATGGACGCCACCTAGCACGCACATGGGCCCAAAAACAAGTGGCATCCCCTTATGGGGTCCACCTACCCTCAAAACACATGGTCACCACCCTCCCTATGCCACCTCACCCAAGGGTCACTTGGGTCACGTCCCCACCCACATTTTGGGTCACCTCCTTAGACCCCTTGGCCTTATGGCCCAAAGAAGCCCCTAGAACTCCTCTAAGGCTTGAACTTAGACTTAGGAGGAGGTGCTGGTACAATTGTATGTTCAAGAGGAGGTGGAGAAAAAAAGTTCATTTTTCCTCCCAAAAAGTGGTGAGGTAGCTTTATTTGCAAATTTTATGAATGCAAGTGGAAATTTGCAAGGAGGATGGAAAGAGCCAAGGAGGAAGGCAAGGGAGATGGAGAACAAAATCTACACAGGCCTGTACTTGCTACAGGTACAGCCTACAAGTACAGGCTGTGTACTTTCTCCCAACATCCCCCCCCCCCCCCCCCCAACTCTTTAAATTAAGGCTTAGCCTTTTTCTTCTAAAACTAGCTTCAAGTTTAAGCTTAAGTTTACATGTTTACAAAACTTGAAACTTAAAGTTTAAAACCAAAAGTTTATAAGGCTGTAATTCAAGTTCTTTTAACCCGTGTTTAAATGAAAATTAACACTTGAGTTACAATGTAAAACAAAGGTTTCTTATAACAAAGGCAATGATTGTAGTTTCACCAACCTGAAAAGTACAATCTTTCAAGCCTTGTATTTCCTTTTACTTTCAAGCCTCCTCCATCCTGCGTGAACAGTCCGCAAGCAGAAGAGAAAAGCTCTCGCCTGGGGATCCGCACCCAGCCTCATGCAGCGCGCTGCACGCGTGGGTGCCCGCAATGTTTTTAATTTTTTTTTTGGTTTTAACAAAAAAAAGGAGCAGAACCCAAAATTGCAATTTTTTTTTTTTCTGTTTTACGGCTTCAAAAGACCAAAAAATAATCCTTATGGACTGTTTTCTGCAATTGTCAAAAAACAAGGATTTTGACGGTTTTAGCTCCCAATTTCGACATTCAAGTTTTGAATACACGGTTCAGAAATTTTTGCAACCCAAACAACAAGCGAAAAACCATAAAAACCGTAAAAAAATAAGCCCTTTAGCATGCACACAAGGCCCAAAACATATTCAAATGACCTCGGAATTGAACAAACCGAAAAGCAAAGTTGTTCGCATCGATTCAACGATGAAAAATAAGCCTTCCAAACACATCAACCAGAAATTTAAACCAACCAAAAATTAAGTAAGGACGATTGCACTTTATACACAATGATCGATGGCTTTGATACCAAATGTTAGAATCCCCATCGTCGTTCCGATCATTGCTAAGCCACAAACAGGTGACAAACGTTACATTACCGCCCATCCATAGAGGTACTACCACCTCTCCCTTGTGCACTGGAGCTATAGAGACCACCAAGCAAGCTCGGATGTCCAATAAGCCATGGTATCTCACACCACCATAGCTTACCCTCAACCCTCGCCTACCTGCATCCTGAGGCCTAGATAATCGTTTTGACCTGACCACCAGTGGAAGAGCTCTTCATTCTCTAGAAGAGAATGAATGACAAGCTCATGGAGATCCACCTCTATATACATAGTCCAGGTGGGGTCATCTCCAACCATAGGAGTCAAGCATGACCATTGACATGCGGCAGTTATGCCGCAGTTGTGCACACTGACGCGGGTCCATAACAAAGGGTCACCACACGCCAATTGAACATTGACATGTGGCACCCAGAAGGCCTATAGCTCTAGATCAACGTTTCGTCCCATAAATGAGACCGTCACTCTCAACTTACCTGTTGCGTACCCTTATGGGTACGTAACGGCTAACTCAGGACCTAGACGAGATTGAATTCCGTTATGGTAGTGGTAGACAGATTTTCCATGATGGCTCACTTCATCGCAACGACCAAGAAGGTTACAGCTCCGCAAGTTGTCGAGTTGTTTATCCAGAATGTCATCAGGTTGCATGGAATTTTGAAGTCCATTTTGTCTAATAGGGATCCCAAGTTTACGGGAAATTTCTGGATTGAGGTGTTCACCAGGTTGGGAACAAAGTTGCGGATTAGTAGCTCCAAGCATTCTTAGACGGATGGTCAGATAGACCGAGGTGAACTAGGTCTTGGAAGATATGCTTAGGGCATATGTTAGTGGTACACAAATAGACTTGCAGTTTATGTACAATGACAAGAGACATGCGTCCACTAGATTGAGTCCATTTGAGCTCAATTAGGATTTCAGGCAACTGAGTTCTATGATCATGGGAATTCTACGTAAGGTACCTAGTGCTGGAGAGTTTCTGATTCAGATTTAGCAGAAGCTAGAGATGGCACGAGATAACTTGTCCAGGGCGATGGCTAGGGCAGAGAGTTATACTCGTGAAAATCGTACCTATCGGGAATTTGAGGAAGGAGATTGGGTGTATTTACTAGTCTCTTCGAAGTTGAAGGTGCTATGCATAAGAAAGTGTGCCAAGTTATCTCCTAGGTATTGTGGATCTAGGTTAGCTAAGTGGCTTATAAGCTACTCCCTGTGGGATGCAAGGTGCATCTAGTGTTTCATATCAGCAAACTTAAGAAATGTTTGCACGATGGCGATAGCCTGGTAGAAGGTAGAGTATCTCTGGAGGAGAAAGACAACACAGGTTATGGGCCAGAGAGAGTCCTAGATCGGAGGGAGCAACAATTGAGGAATCCTCTGAGTATCTAGTGGTTTGGAAAGGGACTGATGCTTTCTAGGAGACTCGCCAGGCGTTGCGGAAGTCTTACCCAAAGTTCGTCATCAAGGGTCGATGACTTGCCAGAAGAGGGAAGAATTGTTAGACGCCAGTTGTGCTCTAGCACAGTCCCGACACGACCGGTTACTAGGGGCAAGGGCCATGGCATTGGCGATGGCCAGTGTCCGGCCACGATGGACACTAGGGGATCAGTTGGGTCTGGTGCGTCACAGGCAGTGACGCGTTGTGACCACCTGACAGTATGTCAATAGGCGGAGTTATGACCGTATGGACCCTAGTCGTCAGTAGCAGAGATGCCTCTACAGGACAAGCGGCTAGCCGGCAAAGTTGGGGTGACCGTTAGTGTCACAGGTCCATGACGGGGCTTGGGGGGTGGTGCCTCAGAGTCACAGATTGATTATGGATAGTGGATTTCAGGGAACCATGGGGACTGATCACCCTACATGATAGCCATGTGTCCCAAGCCCAATATAGCAATCAAATAGACTCATGAGGAGGGCACCTATGGTTGGGTGGATCATTCTATACACTGGCCATCAGAGTTTGGAGAGCTCTTGGAGATTGGAGTGCAACATGTCTATACATGATAGGTCGGTTTTAGCTAAAGTTCTCAAAATAAGGATTGGCTAATAAGTTATCTCTGATTGAGTTGTAAAGCTTTGGAACAATGTATCAGCTTGCAGCATTAGAAAGGTTCGCTACTCGTATGCTCTCTAGATAAAATCTTCAACTTTCACTTTTTGCAAGTTTCTTTACATTTACATCGGTAGTGTGCTTTTTTTAACTTTAAAAGTGAACTTCAGCAAGGCTCTTTTTCTGTGTGCTGATGTAATGGCCAAGCCATACGACCCCAATTATCAATTATGTTACATGTATTGATTGTTGTTATCACATATTATTGAATGCAGGGTGCTTTTGAGCTAGGCTGTACGGTTTGCCCAATCGCCATAAAGTACAATAAGATATTTGTAGACGCCTTCTGGAATAGCAGAAAGTGAGTGATCATCTTAAACGTTGAATTGTTAAGTTGATCAATTCTGATTGTTACTAGAATGAAAATTGTCTGCTGCTAATATGTAATCTTCATCAGTTACAGAACCCTTTAATATGCTTATAATACTTTGACAATAAGCTTTTCACTTGCTTTATTTGAAATGTATGGCATCTCTTGCTGATGAATAGCAGTCCCTTGTAAAATGAATTTTCTTTCCTGAAAATTATATGGTCCTGCCAAACGACTTTTCAGTACTGAATTCCCTTAAAAAGCCAATCAGAAATCGTCAATGTCGTATATGGGCCCGTATGCTCCTGGTTATACTATAGTATCCTTGTTTTCCTTATGCTGCATTCAGGATGTCAACCTCTTCGCTATCAGTCTTTTACTTGAGAGAGTTTTGCAATCCACATAATTTAGAATCTTTTCTTGCGAATATTTTGAGAGAGAAGCATAAAAGTCCTAAGAATGTTTGTGTACAAAACAGGGTTATAACGTAGGCATCTATCAAAAGCGCTATTGGTAAGAACCTTTATTTTTCAGCTGGTAAATGCAAAACTTCTAGAAGAATCCATTTGAATGTGCTAATTTGTAGGGCTGAGCCTTGCAGGGCCAATTCTTGGCTGGGTATACCTATTGCAAAGTGGCATGTTCATTTACATTGCTAAACGTCTCCATATCTAAATATTAATATTCCAACAAGTAACACTATTCCTTTTCATAATAACATTCTAGGTATAAACTTGAGATCTTAGTTGTCCGGAACGCGTTTTGGAACCGTTCCGTTCTGGATTGTGGCCTTGAAAAAAAAAAAACGTATTTTTTATTCCAAAGGTAGTGGGACCCGGACGCGTCCACCCCGGACGCACTTTTTTTTTTTTTTTAGTGTAAAATAGCTTAAAAAAAAAAAAAACTTGTCCGCGTCTGGGGGTCGGACGCGGACGCGGACGCGAAATGGCCACGTCTGGGGTGGATGCACATGTCTGTTTTATACAAAGGATTTAATTTTTAAAACATGCAGCATTGCACCTAAAAATCAGAAAATTAGCGACAAGTATTTGTAAGAAATAACTTGAGAATACTACACTTCAATTGTGAAGATAGCTACTTTTGATTTGAATAATATACCTTCCGGGAATCCAATTCATGTCAATAAGAACAATTACAAACGAACAAAGGATTTGTTTGCACCTATAAGTTAAATGCAAATGTATTCCCTTCAAAAAGAAATTACTGTGCTCGGCTAAATTTTGCATTTAAACTACGATCCGACCCACTACCATAAAATTATCAACAAAACCATGCAATTATTTAAAAACCATGAAACATTCTTGATGAAACGTAACAGAACTAGAGAATAACCATCATATAATGAGGGCAAGGTTTAGGGAAGAGCCATAAATATAAGCAAAGTGCCTTACACTGCAGTCTACTGCAGCCTTTGCAGGGTTTCTTGTTTGTACCAACTTCCAATGGCTGTAACTCGGTTCCTCCAGCTAATACATAAACTCCTTCCTGTACATTTATCATCAAAACTCGTACTATCTATTCTTAACAGGCATAGTCTTGTGTCTACTAAAAATGCAAAGATATTGCTCATTTATGTAATAGACTTAAGATTGCATGGACTAATCTGAGAGAGAGTAACCATGATGCAAGAAACAAATTATGGGCCCGAAGCTTTTAGCTGAAGTTTTATGTAATTGATTTTGATATACCCTTGCTCCATGCCATTTCAGAGGGAAGAGTCCAGGGCCATTTCAAAATTTGAACTAATCCCTTAATTTGAAAGCCCAGGTCCTTTCATGTGAGAGCCCCTTTTTAAGTGTTATGGAAGGAGCCGGGCAGAAGCCATTTTGCCCAGTAAGGATTTCCAAAAAATTTTGGGCGAGGCCCGGAGGGGTCGAGCCTAAATTTTTTTGGAAAGTCGAACCGGGCAGAATGGTCTTTGCCCGGCTCTTTCCATTGCGTAATGAATACCTGAAAGTTTTTCAGAAGCACATTACAAAGCATAATAGGCAAGTTTGACTTTGATTGACCAACAAAAATGTGCCATGTGACAGTTGTACGGAATCCGTACGGACGGACGGGCACAGACAGGCAGAAAAAAAAAAGCAGAATCTGCCTTTGAAAAAAATGCATGCATTTTTTACTTTTTAATTTATTTGAAAATGGGCATAATATGCCACAGGTATCCATTACGTATATGTAAGTATGCCGTACTAAGATTGAAGAAGAGAATTGTCAAAAGTAGGACCAAATTCATTTTGGAACTTGGGGATACGTTAGCGATGGCAATGCAGGAGTTCCCTCCGGATGAAGAGATGGCGGTGGAGATGGCCATGTCCACTGATGCTCCGCTTTCGAGGGAGCGGGATTCTCCTCACACGAGCGCCCTCCCCCCCCTTCGCACGCATCAGAGAACTCACGAGCTTCTGAGAGCCCTCGCGATGCCCTCTCTCCTACCTTGTCTGCCCCTTCTCACTCCTTTCCTGGGCAGTGTTCGGAGAGTGCTTTGCCTACGTTTGCCTTGCAGTTCCCAGCTTCCATCGCGGCGCCCTGCTCAACTGAGCCTCTGTCCTCTGCTACAACCGTCAGCCTGGTGGGACGCTCCTCTTGTTGGTCTTTGCCTGCTCAATCTGTTTCCTCACAGCTGTATCTTGTTGTAGAGGAGGGGGGTCCCATCTGCAAGCAACCGGTCAGTGCTCTGCCTTCAGCAGTTCTGTCCTCAGCCAGCATGGCGGATGCGAATTCCCTACCCCCCCCGTGTCTCCACGTTCGCAGTTTCCAGCATCAACAGAGCCGGTGGGGCCCACCAAGCGGAAATATGGCAGGAAGCGCTATCAGGGGGCGCCCAAAGAGCTTCCTCACAGAGCAGCCCGGTCCTTGCAAATAGTGCCTTTCGTTCCCCAGCATGTACACCGTCCTTCCGACGGCAGCAGGCACGGCAGCAGGCATGCAATCCTACCTCCAGGCCTGCCGAGCAGGAACAGCAGCTGCCTCATCACCCCTGCTGTATTCAAGATACCTATCTGCTGTATTCAAGATACCTATCGGGCGCTTCTGGAGCAGGCTCAGTTCCACCCTCCTGTTGCACCGGCTCTGCTCTCAATCATTCAGATGGCTGCGCAGATAGCGGATTTGCTTGCCGATATAACGATCCCAATTTGCAGGTTGATTTGAAGGTGTGTTCCTTCCATCTTCATCCTAATCTTTTTCAGAATTACATTGCTCAGTTGGCTGATATCACTGTGGTTACCTATTTCATGGGCAAACCACCGTATGCGGATGGTGCTAAGAGGTTTGGGGAGGTATAATGGGGCCCGCTCAATGTCAAGGTGTTAGGCTCTCAGGCCTTGGGCAAGGGGTTCTTCCTCTTTACTCTGGGTAGCGCAGTCGAGATTAGCTCTGTGCTTGCCAATGGGCCTTATCTCTTCGGAGGGAACCCGATTTATGTAAAACTCCTTCTCTATTGATGACACCTCGCAGTTGGAAGTCCCAGTCTGGGTGGAACTCCCTTTTTTCCCTCCTAAGTTTCTCCCTGCCTTGGATGCCGTGCTTGATAGTATAGGGCAGGTGCTCCTATTGCAGCCCTGGAAAGCCCATAACCCTTCTCTGCATGTCCGCGCTTGTGTCCTTTGGAAGCTGTCTCAACCTCTGGTGGACCAGGTGCATTTCCTTTGTGCCGACCGATCCTATGTGCAGCCAGCAGTTTGGCTTTGTTAAAGGCCGGAACATTATGGATTCCATCCTCAATGTATGGACTGCTGCTGATTCTCTTGCTGCCTCAGCCGCCCCCTCTCTTATCATCCGTCTAGACCTCGACAAGGCCTTTGATCAGATCAGCTGGGATTATATTTGGGCCACTTGTCAGGCCTTTGGTCTTCCTTTGTCCTTTCTAAATTTCATTCGGGCTCTTTACCAAACCTCGATGGCCAAGATCCTCTTCAATGGTTGCCTCTCTGATCAGTTTGCCCCTACTTCTGGCATTCGCCAAGGCTTCCCTTTGTCTCCCATGCTCTTCGCGATAGCCACGGAGCCTCTCTCCTGCGCTTTTCACGAAGCAGCCTCCCTCTCTTGTATCTCTCCGGTCCTAGCTCCTTTCGGGCCGCTTTCCCATCAATTCTTTGCTGATGATGTAACCCTGCTCTCCCTCCTTTTAGAACCCCATGCCTCCATTCTGTTACTGCTCTTCCTCTCTGCTTAACCTCAGGAAATTTGAACTCCATGTTATCCACCCTACTGTGCCCACTTGGGTCTCCTCTCTCGGTCTCCGCATTGTTCGTCACGGTACGGTCACCCGGCTTCTAGGCATTCCTTTTGGTATTCATCTGTCCTTCGCCCAGCATTCTCAATGGTTCCTTCGGTCTTTTTTGGACAAGCTTGCCGCTTTGGACCCTCGCTTCATGTCCTTTCCTTCTCGGGTTTTAGTTGTCCGGTCATATCCTTTCTGCCCTACCGATCTTTTTTTCCTCTATCTTCATCTCCACCCGTGTCTTGCACGACTCTCTAGCTAAGGCCCTTCGCCATTTCCTTTGGGCAGGGAAGCGCCCTTTTCTCCCTTGGTCGGTGTGTACGGTGCCTACCCGGGATGGAGGCCTTGGTATTCCTGACCTGGTTGTGAAAAACCGTTCTCTTGTCCTCCGCCGACTTTCGTCCCTCACTCTCCCTTCTCAGCATTGGCATGCGCTTCTCCTTTCCTTTATGGCTTCTTTGGCTGCGGTACCCCCTCTGCTTCGCCCTCCTCCTAGTCTTGCAGGCATTCTTGCTTTTGGTTGCTCCTTTAAGTTTAAAGGCCCTTTTGTCTTGACCAACTTGGCACGTCTTTTGCTTCACCTCCGTTCCTTCTTTTCTTGGAGGGATGACTCCACCCTTCCTTCCTCCGAGTCCATCTGGACTTCGTCTCTCTTTCCGCCTAATGCACGGCCTCTCTTCCGTTCTCATCCTCGTCTTTGTCTTTCTCTAGCCACTAAAGGCCTGTTGTCCCATGCCCAGCTGGTGCACGTTCCTCCTTGTCAAGTCCTCCTTGCCCTATTCTCTCCTCCTCGGAAACCAGTCTGATCTTCTTGGCCGCTTCCTGTGCTATTCCGATTCACATTTCCCTGGTTTCGCCCTTCGATCTATCCGGATGGAACCCTTCACTTTCTTCCTCCCTTTTCCTGGATTACCTCAACTGCCTCTAGACGGCCTCTGATTCTCCACCTCATTGGCGCCCGCCTCAATACCGCCTGTTCGCTGCCTGTAGGAAAGCTGAGATACCTGGCATTTCGCATCCTCACTAAATTCCTCCCTCTGCTTTCTAAATGGCCCTTCCTTGCTTATCGGCTTTGCCCGCTCTGTCAGCTGGCTGAAGAAACTGTCGAGCACTTGTTTTTTCACTGTCATTGTCATCTTTGGCTGGAGCTGAGTCACATCTTCTCGCGGTGGGGTCTCACCTTCTCTCTGGACACTGGCACCATTCTCCTGGGGGATTCATTGCTGACAGGTTCTTCTACTCTTACATTCTGGCATGTGTGCAGGCTAGCGACTTTATGGAAGATATGGACGGTTAGGAATCAGCAGGCTTTAGAGGGGGACCTCCCCTCTTTGTCTGCGGCGGCGTGTGTTCGGCTGGCTATGTTCTATTTTAGTACTACTTGCAGTTGATTTCTGTTTGCTACCCTGCGTGGTATGCTAGGTGGACTACCCTGAGGCTTTAGACATTACTTATGTACTCTGTCTGTTTTCGGCCATGGATGCCGTTTTTTGTACTTGTATATTTGTGAATATACGATAGTGCAATTAAGCCTTCAAAAAAAAAAAAAGTAGGACCAATCTATGTATTCTATGAAAATGTTTGGTTGAAATGAGGTCATATTGGAAGCTTAGTTCAGACTTTCTTTCACTTGTAAACAACAAAGTAATAAATGTGGTACGTAAGGTGGTACGTACTCTAAGCAATTGGCATTTATGTGCAATACGTCACAGCAACCTGAGGTTGGAGCTTGAAATTTCTGAAAATATCTTTTGAAGCAAGCAGAAACAACTTTCTGGTTAAATGTTGGTCACAAAGCATAACACTATTTTGCACTTTTCAGGCAAAGTATCACGCAACATTTGATAAGGTTAATGACGTCATGGGCTGTTGTATGTGATGTCTGGTACATGGAACCCCAAAATATTCTTCCTGGTGAAACTTCAATTGAGTTTGCCGAGAGGTATAATTTCAGTCATGATGTCCAGGTTTTTCTGGTTAATCTTATTGTAAAAAGAATCTATATGTCGTTCAAACTGCTTCTCAGAGTTGGGATCAGGCTGCCAATACTTTTCGTTTAAGCGTGTGCAGGGTCCGCAAGCTGATAGCAGACAGAGTTGGTATCAAAATGGTTCCGTGGGATGGTTATTTGAAGTATCAGCGTCCTAGCCCAAAGCTGAAGGAAAAGAAGTAAGGAAGCTGATGGCAATCTTGTTTATGCATATTTCAAAACTCCCTAAATCAAATGGCATTTGTATTGCTTTTTTCCCTGCTCTTGGCAGACTGATAGCTGATCGACCCTTGGCCTTTTATAATCAATATTTTAATCACGTTGGGCCTGAGCCATGAAAATGTGCTCTTTTGGTAATCTTAGCCCAGTGCAGTAATCGGTTATAGTGAAAAGGTGTTTATTGTTTGGTAACGCAAAAACCTTTTTCTGTCTAGTTATATTTTTGGACATTTAAGTCAGATTTAACGAAGTTTGAGTCATGTAAGATGATTGGTCAAAAAGATAGAAATTTTACATAGATATCAAAAAAGCAAACAAGCCTGATACCAGGTCATGTTGCATAGTATGCAGTTGTGTACCAAAAGGTACGGAATGTCAAAAGAAAAACTAATTTAAAGTTTTAGGCGTATTTCCAGCTTCGGGGTCACGTTTTTAGCCGAGTATATTCCTTAAACAGCTTGTTATGGATTGAAATACAATCAAATTGAAGAAAATCCAGATTAGCTTTTATAATGTGGCAACATCCTAACTAGAAGAACAATTTCATATGCTAAAAGATTGTTTTAGAGACCAAGGCCAGCTTATTCAAATAAAGGGCCTGCCCCACCACCACTTAGCAACATTCAGTCAATGGTAACTTGTTCTAACTGAGACTGGTGGTGCCCCACCTGCAGTGAGCAAGCAAAACTTAGCAAATTGATTTTGTTTGTGCGAATGTATTTTTGGCTCGTTAATTGAGCCAAAAACATGCAGTTAAGCTAACTAGAGTCAGCTTCCAACTGTCAACGATGGACTACAACAAATGGTTGGTGATGGCAGTCCACTCCCTTCCCTGTTCACAAATCAAAGTTTTTCTGCCCCTGCAAATTGCTGCTGTGGAAGGTGTTGTTGTTGAGCATTGTTGCTTGCAAGGTTGCCCTTTCTGCTGCCATTTTTCTGCTGCTTTGTTTGCAGGGAGTCTCCAACATTGTAGCGATTTGCATGCAGCCAACACAAGGCTACACTTGCGGAAGGTGCCTCTTCCACTGCTACATACGTTTTTTGCAGCCTCCCTGCCAAGCAGCGTTTTTGCAGAACGTTTTTCCAGAGTCAAGTTTTGGCAGAACTTTTTTCTAGAGCAACAGTTCTGCACAGCAACGTTTTTGTAGAACATTTTTCAGCGGGCAGCTTCTCCACTGGTGTGGTTTAGTAGGCATCATTCTTTGTTGGTGTGTTTTTGCAAGCAGCCTCCACTACTCTTTGCTTGCCTTCACAAATATTCACCAAATTTTGCTTGAAAGGACTCTCTGTTCTTGAATCCTTGGCATTTTCTCTCTCTCAATATAGTCATGGCTTGGCACCCTGCTATCAAATGATCTTAGGGATGACTCATTTCTTGATGAATCCCGAGACAGCGAGTTTGTGAGTTTCATACAATTCTCCACTGATCTGCAATTTACCAATCCATTTGGATCAGTGATAGCCCACAACCAAATACAGTGCGTGGCCAAGGGAGGCCTCAGTCGCACAATGAGAGGCACATCCTCCTATGAAAGGCGACAACGTGCCAAAATTTGGGATATTTAATTTTGGCATGTGCCTTATTTATATTTGTACAATTTAATGACAAGGCATAATTAAAAGAATGGATTAGTTCCTAATGCCAATCGTGAGCCTTATTGTGGTTGCACGTCAATGTCTGCCAAACTGCCTGTAGGATCTTCATCGTCTTTTGTCGTTACTCGTAAGTCTTTGTATTCGCCTCCTAATAGGTTTTCTTAAGGTCTCTTTACGAGCAGTGAGCCTAGTAAAGCCTCGTAAGAGGAAGCCTTATGGGTCACTTACGGGTTACTATATCACGTAGCTAGTTAACAATTTTCATGTGTATCACATATGGCATGTACTAGAGTACTATGCCCTAACTTGAAATTGTAGTAGTCTAGGGCCATAGCCCCCATTGGTTTGAGAATGGCAACCATATATGGCCCCTTGACAATTTGGCATATAACAAGTGTCAACAAAACCCTACATGACAAGTAGCTTCAAGATAATTGTATTTCAATTTTTTGAACCCAAGTTTTCTCTTATGCATAGATAGATCTCAAAACGATGATGGTAATTGTCACCTGAGTTGAAAATATTTAAATCAACCAATGTTAAATTGATTGCTCAAACATTCAGCAATTTCGTGATTTTCTCCATAGTAATTCCATTGGTCATTGCCAATCGAAGGTTCTGGTTCTCTTATCTCTTTCTTGGCAGGATACAATCTTAGTGGCAGCCATGGACAATACCACTTTGTGAGTGTCCAATTTGCAAGCTTGAGAGTAGAGACCTCTTCTTCTCTTGTATTCTTCCTTCCTTTCTCTTGCCTATCCTTCCTCATAGTTGAGTAATGGATCCTAGCCCTTCGACACAACCTACTTCTCCTCTTACTACATCTATGACACCCACTTCTACATTGGATTCCGATGCTTTGCTGTCAGCAATCAACAATTTACAGCATCAAATTGTTGATATGCAAGCAAGACATGCAAATGATCAGCATGAATTGAAGGAGCTGATGCAATTAAGGCAATTACTGTACTAGCCCTTGTTTACACCTGAGGTTAAGGGGTCCTCAAAGTGCAATATCAAAAAAGAGGACCAATGACAAAGAAAAGGGAAAAAGAGAGCATGACCAAATGGGGAAACTGAAGTGGTTACTTCGTGGATTGATCGATGGAATTCTCATGTTTTCATTCACGATTCTTTCGACGAAAATAACATCAACCTAGCTATCATGTACTTGCGAGGTAAAGCTTTTACTTGGTGGCAGGACTTGAGGAGCCTGAAGCTCCAAGGTTGTGGGAAGATTTCTGAAAGGCCTTTAAGGCAGCCTATGTTTCTATACTGGATGACTTCGACTTCTATCGACAATTTGCAACGATTCAGATGGGGAACCGGCCCCTTAATCAATACATGAAAGAATTCCAAGAGGTATATTCTCGTTTTGCTACTAGAATAGATCCTCTGTTGGTAAAGTTGCATTTTGCCCTCCAGGTACCTTGACAAAGCTTCATGTTTCTCTGCATGTTGGGGCTTTTTGGAAGAACATGGTCACTTCAACATATAGAATTTTGTGCATGTTTTTCCTACATGATGCTATTATATACATGTCCACTTTTATAGCAATGCTATTTCATTTTGGGAGCAATGCATACATCCTATCTATATCAGCACCTAGTCCATATTGGTACCCTTTGTTATGGACATCATGCCCGTATGGGTGCTATTTTTGTGCATATGTTGGTGACATGCCCTTTTTTATTCACATACAGGACTAAGGACCGTCTTTACTGCCCAAATGTTACCAGTTAATTAACTGAAGTGGGGACCTATAGAGGGTATGATCTTTGGTCTCTAGAAGCTTCCAATTTCATATAAGTAGGGAATGGAGACACTCATTATTTGTCTTTGGATATCAACATCGCTTGAGCTCTTTGTTGGAAAAGCGATTGCTATTTCTTGTAGGAATTTAACCGTTTATTACATGTGATGTTATTTGCCATTTTTTAAGGGAGATCATTATCTGATTGTCATTCATGGTCTTTCATACTTCATACATTAAAATCTGCAATTGTGTTCATAGTTATATGTCAAAAAGATGTCACAAGAATTTTATACAATTTTGCTATAGACTTTGGGTTTATTTAAAGACTATCATGAAAATTTTATAGAATAATACGTCATCACTACAAAAATAAGTTATTGACCTACAATTATTATCCACAATCAAATGTTACTGGGGTTGACTTCAACTTGTCTAGCACTAATAGGATATTCTAGGGAAGTGTAAGGTGCTTAGCTCCTCAAGCTCCTCTCAAATCCCACTGGACAGTGTGTAAAGTGTCTTCATCCAACCTTAGCCAATCCTTTGTGTCTCGTACAGGCTCTTCCAGTCTTGGGGTACTTGGCCTTCACTCCCTATGGGTCTTGTCAATGCTCTGATACCAATGTAAAGACCACTCGGAAGGCTACCAAGATGAGGACACGATACATTGGGAACAAATCAGGCTTGGGAACAAATACATTGGAGTATGCTATGTTTGTTGCCACTATTGTAGGGAACAAGTATCTTGAATCTTGATCCTTAAGAATGTTCCATCTCCTTTATCAAATAAGGCTCCCTTAAATGGTACTTTACTATACTACCTACTTCAATTACTCCAATATATTTTGAACAATCTTCTCTAGTCACAACCACAAGGTACAAGTTTGTAAGCATACATCAACCAACATGATTGAGTTTCAAGAAAAGATCCTAAATTTCCAAGTGTCAAAGCCCATGTTACTTTGCTCATGATTGTTTCTAACTTACTACAATCACAAATTCATTTGATATATGTAAATGACATAATGCTAGAATCAGGTTGAGAAGGCATAGAAAGTTTGTCCCTATGTTTGATGACCTTGAACGACATGCTTCCTATTAGGCCCCAATAATGGCTTTAGTGTGCCCATGATCAGGTGGATTAGGTAATTGCCAGTGTCGAGGCACAATGCACAATAGGTGAGAAGGTGATCGTTCACAACAAGTACAGTCTAGGCACTTGAGGATATCAGAAGTCCTTGGGTGTGTCACTGTACATGACCCTGTGCATGCTACTAGTTGTGATGAGAGGCATGTAGATTTGTCGTGTATGGACCAAGTCCCTTTGTAGAGGACAACGAGCAATGACTAGGGTTAGCCAGTAAGTGACCCGGGTGGGCCACCCAGGTGGCAGGTACAACAAAGCATGGGAGTTGTGAACATTGAGCAACAGTTTGCTGCTTCCTATTCTCCACAATCAAATGGACTGGTAGAAAGGAAGAACAAGACCTTAGTCGAGTCTACCAAGTTGCCCAAATCGTTATGAAAACATGCCGTATCAACAACATCTTACGTGCAGAACCGATGTATAACTAAAGGCCTCCCTGACAGCAAAACCTCTCATGAAGTCTGGACAAGATCCGAACCTTCATTGAAACATTTGAGAGTATTCGGATCCACCACCTATGCTCATGTCCCAAAGGACAACAGAAAGAAATTAGACCAGCCATTTGAAGGTATAGTTCCAACAAGCATGGAGACTTACTATCCAATTTTTAGAATTATCTCTTTGTAGCCTTAGACAGAGAACCAAGCTTGAAGCAGGCAGTAAATTGTTTTCCAGTGGCTCTTAAAACAAGGTTACTTCCTTCCGGATCACTTCTTGCTTTCCACTTAGTTTCACAGGTCCAACTAATAGCAAAAAGAATAATAAATTCTTTTTTGCATGGGATAGCAATTCCAGTGAGGTGAATTATCCATACACAGTCTTTGCTTTACTTTCTGCTCAAAATTAACTTTTCGTCCTTAACATGCAATCACTGGAACATGTCCAATATTGTATACAAGCCGGATAAATCGATTTATTGTCAATTTAACTATGAACTTAAACAAGATGGCATGATTCAGAACATTATGGACTAAAGCATGATGTCAAAACGTCAACCAAGCAGAATCCGACAATGAAACAAGCAACCAGATCTACCATAGCTGATCATTCTACAACAATTGAAAGCTTTCTCAAGAAATAGGAAATTACGAATAAAGAAAACCAGACCAAGGATAATAATTCTTGGGTAGAAGTTGATAGTTAAGAAACAGTATTCCAGATTTTTTCTTTTTTTGTTCTAAGGATAGAATCTGTTTAAGGGAGGAAGAATGTTACGACCATATTTAGCTAAGGATTTGGAATAGTCCTAATATGGTAGACCGGCCCTCCGGTATTCGAGATTGTTGGTTATACCTTGATTTAATTTCATGTCAAGGCCAGTTTGTAACTAATAACTTTGAGAGGACCCAAGCACTCCTATTGAGACATGCGGAGTAGTGCATGGCTTGTGACGGTCATATGCATGAGGATAGCATGGGATGTGTGAGCTATGATTAGATGGACTGCATGAGAGGTTGCATGGGTGCATTCACAGACTTCTTACCCTTATGTATACGGGTAGGGACACGCCCACGTCCTCCTCCATTCTAGGTTGTGGCTCTTGGTTGGCAGATTTCTCTTCTCTCCTCCGGTATTCATTTGCCATGGCTTAGGGGTGAGTTGTTGGGATACATCTCAATTGGATGGGTGATTTCACTCCCACTAGTCTCTTTGTTTGTTGATCATGTCCTCATCTTGGTAGCTTTCCTGGTGATCTTTACACAATGCCTTTCATATTTTTTTTCAATTTTGATCCAAGCAACTGTTTCAGTAGAAGTTTGATACATATATTTTTGTGACCAAATATTTATCATCAAGTACTTGTTTTGGCTGTTCATGCGAGTGCATTTTATTGTTGTTTGCTTATGAAATTACTCAATTTCACAAGAATTTTGCTGAGCATATAGACTAATCCGTACTCCTTTCACATTTACTGATGAGGAAGTTCCTCCATGAGACCTCTAGATCTTGTTATGTAGCACATTTGTCTGTTGGTAGGGTGCATATAGTACATGCCAGACTGCAGAATGGGTCTTGAATCCTTTTCTTTAATTCGTACTGGCTTTTTTAGCTAAAAAATTTGGAATTGAATTTTTTTTTTTTGGGTGGGGGGGAAGAGGGGGTGTGTGTTACCCTTAAATTTGCTCAGATTTCAGATGCAAAGATTCTCTTCTCATTAAACTATCCATCGAAGGAAATACACATCATTTTAAAAATGCTTAGCGGTTGAGCTAAATATCAACATACTTAATCTACATATTGCAAGTAGTTGCATAATTAAGAAAAGCTATGTGTCACTTAGTCATGCATTGCTATTTAGTGTCTTATGATTTGAGACCAGCTCCGTGTTCAAAGTGAAGAACAATAGATTTTTTTAAGATTTGGACTAGACCATTAATTTTAAATTTGATATGAAAATTGTGACTTGAATATTTGTGGCCAAATATGCATTGTACCACTTCAACCAATTGGCCATTGAGCTCCATTGTAACTACTCTATAGGCATTTGATCATACTCAACTTGTGACCTTGTTTTGGCATGAACTTGAAGATCAAGAAGTTCTAATCATGAAAATTTATGGGAAAAAATGACAAGGAACCAAAAGTATGGATTCCAAGTAGGAATTTGTGTGCTGGAAGGACCTGTCAGAAATCCATGAAAGTGGTGAACTCCAACTTTATGGGCTGGAATGAATTTTTTAGGACAATGTTTAGGTATTATGAATAATTTTTAAATTTGTGTTTAAGAAAAACATTCCAAGTTGTACTTTATGGAACGTATGGTACATTCTGACCAGATTTGGTAAGAACGGGTTTCTGAGGTTCAGAGAATCTTACCGTGGTTATTTACTTGGTCCATTGCAATGATCAATTATTACATCGTATGTGGAAAACCAAGAATTTTCTGATTTGTGCCATTTATATTGGAGCACTTATTCAAGCCACATTCTCTATCATATCATTTGTACTCAAGGAGAACGTTGCACCAAACAACTAGTGGCTAAGGCACAGATCAACTAGCCTTGTCAATGAATTTGTGTGGATTTAGGATGGTTGTACATCAGATGACTGTACTTCGTCGGCCTTTGGGCATTAATATGACCTTTTGGCATATACTTTTAGCAAAACGATCAATTTTACCCAAGTTTTTGATAGCAATATGATTTTACTAACGTCTTAATACCACACTGGTATGTTGGATATGATTATTTTGATGTATGATGTATTGGAACAACCATTTTGGATTTCTGATCTTTTATCTAGGTATGAAGACATATTCTGTTAAAGATATTTGATAGACTTCAAAGCCAAACAAGTGAATATCTAGTTGGACCATATTTAGCATATTAATTGGTCAAAGAATCCAGAACTCCAGTTACAAGGTTCATCATCAATCCATATGTGTCTAGAGTTTTGACAAGTTTTGCATGTTTCTCAAACTGTGTGTATAAGGAAGGCATGAGTCAACTAGTAGATTTAGAAGCACCCCTTATTTTAGTTTGTTTGATATTTAGAGCATAGTTAGCTTAATCTACTCTAGTTCTGTGTAGGGCAATGATTTGAAGGTTTGTTAATCTTCCTGTGGAGAAGTGTTCATTCAATTCATATTATGAAATTTTATGCTTTGGCTGAGCAACAAAGCATATTAGATGAAATTAGATCATTCCATTCTTTAAGTTCCACATTTTTGGTCCATGTGTAGCTTATGAGCATTCAAAGATAATGTCATAAATGGTGAAAGCTTACAATGTGTGCATTGTTTTACTTGTATTGCAATCCACAAATGTCCAAAAGTTTCTAAGCTCTCTCATTCGATTTTATGCAGGCAACAAGAGCTTGCTAATGCAGTTTTTAATAAGTTGGAGGGGAAGTTGTAGTCTTCCTCAAATGAGCATAACCAATTCTCCTACAAGGTACCTCATTTTTCTTGTTCTTTTCATGCTTAAGCTTGAATGCCCAATGAATGAAGGTATCAAACTGAGATAAGAGAGAATCACATAGATCACCTTATTTAGGACTCTAAACTTCTTCAGGAGTTACTATACTTACAAACCTATCAAATAACCTTAAGCATGGGTAATATTAATCTTGATCTCCTAATTATGTTAGGTGCCTCTTTCTTTTATCATGGAACAATTTCTTCTAGCTGCCTTCCATTTATTTTCAAATTTCATAGATTGTTCATGCTCATCCTCAATGCTATATAATAAAATATATGAAAAAATTGTGTTTCGAATCTTTTATTTTGTAGTTAAATACTTTATATAAACCATAAGTAGAGAAATGGTACATTGTACTCTCGGTGTATCATTTCCAAGCATTGTAGTTATTTTCTTTTGAAATGTAGTTGTGAATCTGGAATCAAGGCTTTGTAGGACGGAGTCTGTGAAGTATGGAGATGAAATATGTTATAAAGGAAAAAATGTAGAATTAATTTACTTATCCAGTGATTGATTGAGCATGGTCTAAAAGATCATGCCTAACAAGATTTTTAGTGATGGTCAGATCTACACCTTTAATGGCCATTTAATCTCAATTGTAGTGATGGTTAATTAGGCACACGTTTAAATCCTCCATTGACATTTATTATTTAGAGCATTATAATTTTGTTCTCAAATACTAGTCTTCAAATGGGTATTTGGATATTTTGTGACCAGTAGGGCACCTATGCTGATGTCTTCCTTCTACAATGTAGTTTTCTATCAACTTGATTTCTTTGTGAGAAACTCTTGTGGTTCCTTTGATTGGACTCACCTGCCATCTACTCCATGTTCAAAATATCATTCATTGATTGTGTAGGTCACCTTTGTTGGAGATTCTTTATAAGATTTATAATTCAAAGCTTGGATATGGAACATACATGCAGCCGAAACTTTGTTCAAAATGCATTTTAAAGAAATAAAAAATAAAAAAAATCCATCAAAAAATTGTCTTTGCATTTTCCAAGCTTGAAGAGGTCAACTACTTTGTTACCTTGTCAAGGGATTGAATAGTTGGATTGACCAAAAGGTGGGATCGATGATGCATGCATCTTGGTTTCCAAGGGCGGCTTGAACCTTGGGAACAAAGAAACTTTGGATTCTAATGCAACCAATAGAGCCAACCTGGGACTCGATGATGTATGTAAAACATATAGATCGAGGTGCTTCCACTTGGTGGACCAATAAGGAGATGTATAGGGCACACATAGGCTTTCTAATTGGAAAAGTTTAAAGGAAATCCAAAGTGCTGTGATTAATCTTTAATGGTTATGGTTTATGAAACAATGACAAACCTTTCGGTTTTACAACATACTAGAGTTCGAGAGTACATCACGAATATACATATAAATTGAGGTGCTTCCACTTTTTGGACTGATAAGGAGATGTATAGGGCACGCATAGGCGTTCTAATTGGGAAGGTTTGAAGGACATCCATAGTGCTATGATGGATCTTCAATGGCTTATGAAGCAACGATGACATACATTTCGGTTATATGAGAATGTACTAGAGTTTAAGAGTACATCATATGCATAAGATCTCTTATCATTTTCCGGATCTGTCATTACAGGAGGAAGTTATTTCTAGAATCTACATGTACAACTGACTTGAGACCTCATTACGCTATGATGTTGTTTGTTTTCAATGCAATGTCAAATTTTGTCACTAGAGTAGAAGTATGTGGAATTTTTGTGCCTATAGCTTCATAATTGAGGGCCTCTTTTCGTCCTTCAGTATTAGGTTGCATGTTACTCACGTTTCTACTCCTACTACCTCCTAGAATACCTTCTCCAACATTCTTTTAAGTTATGATGATATACTTTTGCGAAGATGGTTGACCATTTAGAGAACTTATGTCTTAAGTGGAATAGTCCCAATCGTCAGGCTAAGGATTGTAAATGGCCTCTATATATGACACTGATGATGGGGATGATTCTAAGTTATATTTATATATTGATGATGTAGATGATGTGGAGTGTCAAGCTCAACTATCGCATGACATATGTCTATCACACTCAATCATTCATTGGTAGCTGAATTTTATCTTACTGTGCATGCTACTCTTGAAGTTATGCCCTAGTCCCTTCAATAGGAGATTGTTGATTTCCACAAATTCTGTACCACCTATATGTCAAGAGGTATTTGATATCTGATTTGTAAGTTTATAGCATTGGAATATCAGAATTATTATTTTTATTGAGAGAGATGAATTCATTTTTTTTCAAAAATGAATATCATCTAATCGTTGCTAAGCAGTTTTAAAAGGCTTATGTTGAATCTGTTATCAGTTTGCAAGACTTCATTATATTCATGTCTACGTTATGTTTGGGCCCAAAACGTGCACTCTGTTAATAGAGATGAGACAATCTATAACTTCTATACATTTCGGAAAAAATCAATGCAATCAAAAAATGAAGCCACGGATATTATCAAAATGTTGGTCTCATCTACCCTATTGTGATATAGAAAAATAAGTATTTATAGAGTATTTTTTGCAGCCCACTTTACTTTTCTTGATGTATTGGCTGTAACTTCGTCAATGTCAACATCCTTCATTGTTTCTTCTACATTTAGTGAAGTATTACGAATTTATGAGTTATTGCCCTTACCAATTTTACAAAGATATCAAAATATTATCGACCTTGGTTTTTAAGTTGCTCCTACTTTTTGACTTCACTATCATATGTTATGATTTGAGCAAGATGAGGTCCAAGGTTAGATACTTATTTTCTATTATGTGGTTTGATTGTTCATAGTTAGTGTTGTTAATAAGAAATGATTATAGTACATGCATAAGTGCTTTTGTGCTTGGTAAATACATTTTTTTATTGTTATCTATGTAACTTGTTGGGAAAAAAATAAGATTGGGGGCACCAAATCCCTAACCTTATGGTAGATACCTCGAAGCTTTTCCCTAAGGATATATAAATTAGTATAAATGTGTCAACTCAAAAGATTTAGATCTCTCTCTCTCTCTCTCTCTCTCTCTCTCTCTCACACACACACACACACACACACACACACACACACACACACACACACACACATATGGTATTGTTTGTAGAAAATTTTTACTTGGTCTTTCTTTGAAATATTTAACTTGTGCACAACATGGTATTGGAGCACTTTCTTGGAATGGTCAAGCTTTTTTTTTTTTTTTTTCTATTCTTGCTACTACAACAATATTTCTCTTGCAATTTGATACCTCTCTCTTTGCTTATGTTGTTTCTTTGCAACCTTGTCCTCTTTCTATCCATTGGACCACCCAACCAATGGTCTAATGAACCGTTCAAGATGCCTTTGTGAAAGTACTGTACTTTAGGACCATAAATGGATCTACAAAAGATCCACAAGAGTGATTGGATGCTTGCTTAACAATCTATCAAAAAACTAGACACAAAAAAGTTGATCTAGATTGGCAATTTGACAAACAACAAGCATTCACAATCAAAAGCATTGATCAACATTGAAATCTGAGCCCACACGTGTGTACTATAGGCTTTAGTACAGCTTTCAACCTGAGAAACAAGTAGAAATTGATTTGGTTTCATTTGGATCACAAAAACTCAATGTACATAGTGAACTAGCTTGAGATTGCCAATGAGCTCCAAAAATTTTCTATCTTCTCACTATGGAGAGAGAGAGAGAGAATACATAGCAAATTTGACTTCTTTTTTGAAGTTAGGTGAATTTTCAGCATGTAATAAGGAAGTTAACTCACTCTCCTTGACCTAAAGTGAAACCCTAGTCTATTTATTTCCTAGAGTTATGCTTGGTAGGTAGCTAGTTGGTCAAATTTTCACCTTAAACTTAGGTGTAGGTCCTATAAAGTAGGGATGACCACCAAATAGACATGACCAATTCTCTTGACTTGACCTAACCTACATTAGGATGAGTTTCCCACGTGGCATCATGGCCTCACATGTGTGGGACCCACTTGTGTACACAATTTACACTATTCTACATGGTTTTTGATCAAGCTAGATTTGCCAATTTTTGGCAATTCTTCACACTCTTCAAATTTAGCTTGATCTATTTACAACTCTCTTGATAGATGAATGAAAGCTTTTAGAAGTGTCTAAAAAATCCAACTACAAACAAGAAATTTTTGAGACTCCAATAGAGAATGATGTCCATGAAAGATCTTTCACCACCTCTTAGAGGATCCCTTACAAGATGTTCCATAAATGTGTCTATATACATGTAGCACACTTCAAAACTAAACATTATGGATTCCAAGGCATTTTGTGCACTTGAAGATACATCAATTAAAATATTAAGTGCATAAATAATGTTGCCAAAGACAACTTGCCTTGCTTGATCCATATGATTGAGCCTAGATGGCTCCATCTTGATACTCAAGGTTTTTCTTGGAGTCCTCGAGTCTTGAGCTTGCTCCTCCACTTGACTTGACTCCAAACTATCAATGAATTGAATAAGGTGTTGATCCAAAGGTGCTTCTTCAAGTTTACAAATCTTCCACTCTTGAAAGATCATATTTCCACCATTGACAAATTCTTTGGCTGAAAACAAGTAGATTCTACAATCTCTACTTGAAGAGCAAAACACTACCATTATTCCTATCATTGAAATAGGATAATCTTTGGTCCTTACATTGGAATGATCATGCTCAAAGCATGTGGACCCAAAGATTTCCAATACAAATGATGTTTCATCTTTTATAACACTATTCAAACTATTACAAAAATAGTTATCCAATGAAATTGCTTTATCAACAACAAATGGAGATTTGAAAACATCTAATTTCATTGTTTTGTCATAAAGAGTACTAAACACCATAGATCTTAAAGATAAGCAACAAGTCACTCCATGTCTACTAATACTATCTAAAAAGTATTCAAAGATAGTAGACTCTCCAATGCACGCCACCCTTGCAAGATGCACACTTGAATGGACAATTTGCATGCAATTTGATGACTTGGCCATTGTCATTGAGGACTCCCTTGGAACTCTCATGCTTTGAGACTGATCTTCAAGATCTTCCTCCTTTTGATGCTCCTCCTCAATGCAAGCAAGATCGGACTTTGCCAAGATCTCCTCTTGAGTGATCTCCTGCTTTGCCAAGCTCATTCTTTCAAAAGCAACACTAGCTTCCAACTTAAACAATCTTCCATGTTTAAATCCCTTTGCAATGCAAATATCATTCTTCAAGATGAAGCAAACACCATGCTTAAAGTGGACATCCAAACCACTTTCTAAGAGTAGACCAACACTAAGCATATTCTTGGTGATTGATGGTACATAAAGGACATTTTCTAGATCCATGCATTTTGAGGATTCTAGACACAAAGAGATGGTGCCAACACCATCTATCCTACACTCTTCATCATTTGCAATAAAGACAAACTTTTTAGCAGTCGAAAGAGTGTAAGGTTGAGAAAAAGTTCTTTTCACAAGACATGTGGGAGCTAGCCCCACTGTCGATCCACCAATTGTCTCTTGAATTGCCATTGCTTGTTGGTGAGGATGCAGATGCCATCAAGAATACATCTACTTCATCCTCCTCCTCCCCCTTTGCAAGGTTTTCTTGTTTGTCCTCCTCCACTTGTACTCTTAGCCTCTTGTAGCATTCAGATGCATAATGCCCCTTCCTTCCACAAAAGAAGCATTTCTGCTTTGACTTGTCCTTTGAGCTTGATGCATCATCCTCCTCTTTGGCCTCCTTTGGATGCTTCTTCAAGGTTTCCTTGTTTGTCCTCCTCCACTTGTACTCTTAGCCTCTTGTAGCATTCAGATGCATAATGTCCCTTCCTTCCACAAAAGAAGCATTTCTGCTTTGACTTGTCCTTTGAGCTTGATGCATCATCCTCCTCTTTGGCCTCCTTTGGATGCTTCTTCTTTTCATTGGTCTTCTTTTTGCCTTTGAATGAGAAATTGGCTTTCTCATCACCATCCTGCAATGACAAGGAACTCATCCTATTGCATGGAGCATCCTACACTCTTCAGCCACTAATACACTGTGAAGTTTTTCTATAGTTGGCAAAGTGTCTTGGATGGCAAAACTTTGGACCAAATTTGCAAAGTCATCTCCTAGACCATTAAGGACAATTTGTACAAGCTCTCCATCATGAATCTTCTCTCCAATGGAAGCCAACTCCCTATTTAGAGACTAGATTCTGAGTACATAATCTTGCGCACTCTCCTCACTTCTCCTCATGCTTTGCAAAATTTGATTTATAAGCATAAGAACTCTAGAAGTGTTGCTAGACTCATAGATTGATTTTAAAGACTCCCAAGCCTCTTTAGCATTAGTACAAGCTGATACTTCTCTCAACAAATCATTGCTCACATTCATCTTCACACAATGAAGTGCAAGCCTAGATATCTTCTTGTATCTAGCTAACTCATGTGCACCTAGAGGTTCATCTTCATCTTCAATCAAGAACTCATAAACGTCTTGGAGCACCAAGAGTGACTCCATTCTAACCTTCCAAATAGCATAATTTGTAGAATTCAACCTCTCACTAGCTTCTAGAAGGTATGCTCTAGCAGATCCCATCTTACTAGTGACTTTTACAAACAAGAAATAGATTTGATTGACTTGAAACTCACAAAGGTTTCACACTTGCAGTGTTTCACTCAAATTTGATTTCTAATCCAACAAATGGACTTATAATCACAGTTCTATCACTCTCTCACAAAGCTGGAATGAAGATAAGATGAAGTGAAAACTACTTTCAAACAAATCTTGCCAAGAAATGGATTTGATTGTCTCTAGAAACTCACTAAGGTCTCTCTTGTAGTTTTTCACTCAAATTAGATTTCTAATCCAACAAATGGACTTATAATCTCAGTGCTAGCACTCCCTCACAAAGTTGGAATGAAGATAAGATGATGTGAAATCTACTTACAATCAAATCTTGCCAGTTTTGGCTATTTTTGGACAAAAAAATGACTTAATCTCTTTCTTCCTTCTTGGTGTACTTTCAAGACCTGTTTTTAACCTTAATAGGACTTGAACTCAGCCTAGATTAATTAGATTCCATGAAACAAATTCAAATCTAATCAATGGCAAAATGATCTTGGTAGATTATCCTAGGATCTCCACCAAAAATTACACCAACAGCTCACAAATTGAAATTTTTTTGGATCAAATGAATACCATGCATTAAATGCAAGTTCAGAGGTGCCCACACATGTGGACAGTACGGATTTGGACCCCTACCAAGTTTGGGATCAAATCTTCTCACCAAAATCAAGATTCTAGCTTGCCCTCTCAATACTAGTTTTTAGCACCAAAACTTGTTAAAAATGGATTTGCATTAGATCAATGGCTTATGCTCTTGTACTTGGCTCTGATACCATGTGAAAGTACTGTACTTTAGGACCATAAATGGATCTACAAAAGATCCACAAGAGTGATTGGATGCTTGCTTAACAATCTATCAAAAAACTAGACACAAAAAAGTTGATCTAGATTGGCAATTTGACAAACAACAAGCATTCACAATCAAAAGCATTGATCAACATTGAAATCCGAGCCCACACGTGTGTACTACAGGCTTTAGTACAGCCTTCAACCTGAGAAACAAGTAGAAATTGATTTGGTTTCATTTGGATCACAAAAACTCAATGTACATAGTGAACTAGCTTGAGATTGCCAATGAGCTCCAAAAATTTTCTATCTTCTCACTATGGAAAGAGAGAATACATAGCAAATTCGACTTCCTTCTTGAAATTAGGTGGATTTCCAGCATGTAATAAGGAAGTTAACTCACTCTCCTTGACCTAAAATGAAACCCTAGTCTATTTCCTTGAGTTATGCTTGGTAGGTAGCTAGTTGGTCAAATTTTCACCTTAAACTTAGGTGTAGGTTCTATAAAGTAGGGATGACCACCAAATAGACATGACCAACTCTCTTGACTTGACCTAACCTACATTAAGATGAGTTTCCCACGTGGCATCATGGCCTCACATGTGTGGGACCCACTTGTGTACACAATTTACACTATTCTACATGGTTTTTGATCAAGCTAGATTTGCCAAAAATTGGCAATTCTTCACAGCCTTCTCTCTTACACATATGGTATTGTTTGTAGAAAATTTTTACTTGGTCTTTCTCTGAAATTTTTACCTTGTGCATAGCATGGTATTGGAGCACTTTCTTGGAATGGCCTAGCTTTTTCTTTTCTATTTCTGCTACCACACAACAATATTTGTCTTGCAATTCGATACATCTCCCTTTGCTTATGTTGTTGTTTCCTTGCAACCTTGTCCTCTTTCTATCCATCCCTTCCTTCCATTGGGCCAATTCATCTACCACCCAACCAATGGTCTAATGAACGGGTTAAGGGCTACCCTATGATATAGGCTAGGCCTAATAACCAATATACACATCCATTTTTTGTCTCTTATTTCAATCTTGAGCTTAGAATGAAAAATAATAATTTTGTTTTTTAACTAATAAGCATGCTCCCAACAATCATCATCACTTGTACACCATTTTCAACGAACCAAAAGTTCGGTTACCAAGAAAGCTCTAAAAGATTTCTTTGAGAGATATCTTGGAGGAGATTATCTTTCGATGCTAAAGTGTCTCCTTCATGTAAATTGAGGGTTAAATGACTTACATGAAATATGAGATGTACTTTAATACTCTTCGAAAGATCCAGCTAATAAACTAAACATTTGATTCCTTTAAGAATTTATATGGCCCATTGAAACGTGTTGATATTTTATAATATTTGAATGTACGCAAAACATTGGAATCCTTAGGAATCATGAAATACACTCAATGTGCAACATTGAATTCTCAAGGAGTTCATTTTAGGTCAGCATAATGTTTGGCTTGTTTCTAAACACTCAAAACATTTTCACGTTCTAACTACAATATTACTTGCATTTTTTATTATTGGTTTTTTTATGAACATGAACAGATCCTATTTCAACATTGACAGATGAACTTGGTTGGAATCCATAAGCATCTTTATATCAATCACTACAAACTGTTATCCCAATTTGTATAGATATTTCTTTTTGAAACTATCCAACGATTCAACTAACATGTTTGTCTAAATACGTGAGAAACATCCTTATATCAATCAAGTTTTGTTTTTCATTCATGATTTTTGTGCTCGTGTCAACTACACACAGAGTTTATGGTTGATTATTGACTAATCTATGTTTAAACTTCATGGTAATTTCTTATGATGTTTTATGACATTGACTTGGCAAGGATGAACAAGTACAATAAGCTAAGTTGCTACGATGTTTCAAGTCAGCCATTTGTCGTGACACATCTTGAAAAAATATGCTACTGGATGTTATCAATCTATTGAATCCTTCAATTTAGATGCTCCAAGTATTGTTTCCTTACAAAGTCTTTATGAAAATTTTGATCAAATAATAAATGTATATATATATTGCTTGCATTCAGTTTTGATATAGTAGAGAAAGATATGGTTATTGGTGATGGAACAATGCAAAACGATGTGCTTGAAGTTTTCCATTAGTAACAAGTAATCAAACTATTGTATGGTTTAACCACAAAAATGCACAATATTGGAGAGCATTACATGTGTTTATGATGTTGCAACACCTTTTTATTTTTAGTATGTGCAATTTACATAGTGGAATGTGAAAAACATTATGTACATTAGCAAGACATTGCATTCAAACCATTAAGTTCATCCAAAGGTTGAGACACATGGCGAGAGAGAGAGAGAGAGAGAGAGGGGATGACACAAATTTAAATTTCAAAGATGAATTTCACTAGGAGAGCCATATATTCAATCAGGACTTTTTATGAGATATCCAACTTGTAGTGCCCCCTTTAAAACTCATAATTGAACTCAATTACAAACTGGCTGATTAATTTGAGCTCTCAACTTAAAGCTTAAAATCAAATATATTCTATGATTCTACTAGCATTGAGGTGGTTTAACATGTGTAGTAGAATGCTCATAAAGCTTCTTCTACATTTTATAAGCACATGTTATCACTAGGGGTTTAATTTTAAATTTGCTAACAAGTGTTGGTTTAGAAAATGCATAGGTACAATGAGTGCCATTCATGCTTCCTATCTGTGCAATCATGGAAACATAGTGGAATAACCAAGCTATGGGAAATGACTAAAGAATCACATTACCTTAAGGATATAATGATATTGTATTATTCAATCTTGGACCATTAATTGCTAGTGTGCAAATTCATGGGGATCTCAATATGACAAAAGTGTATGAAGTATTGTAGAAGGCAATAGTTAGAAAAAAATGTCTCGTTTAATTTGCATTGTGTTCAAACCTTTAGCAAGTAGTAGCATCACAACTATTTAAGCCCAAAGTATTGTGACAATGCTCGACTTTGAATATTCTTACCAAAGAGTGTTTTTGGAAATGCTTATCTTGTTCTAGCAAACTGTGGAAAAGCTAGAAGCCCAAAGAGGGTATCCATAGAATAATGTAGAGGTAAGCTAATAGAAGGATGTAAAGCTCTTTCACCTAATCTTCACCAAGCTCCAGTCTTATTCTATGAAGATGCCATATATAGAAAATTGCCATCCTTGTTTCGAGGGGAACACACCTACGGATGCCTATGATAAGTAACATGTTCCACCTCTTCTTGGTCAATCAAATATTTATGTCGTCATGTTTTATCAATACTTATCCCAAATAATGTAAATCCTAATTTTATTAGCTCGTAGCCTATACTTGAGACAAACTCTTCTTGATCAAAGAGTTGATTGAAATATAGTTTGGATGCATATTTGAACCAAAATTCTAGGCCTTGAATAAAAATTCGTACTATGGAGCTTAAATTGATTTTAGAACACACTGGGGTTGTGAACTCTACAAAATGGACGTTGCTTAAACTTATTGAGTTTCTTTCAAATCAATATGAGGTTGAAAGCATTTTCAAGCGCATGGTATTCAAAGCTTGAAGGTTGAAACAAGTGTAGGACTTACAAGAAGGTACTTAAATTACAATAACCACTTATGGTAATACTTTGCAAACATGAAACATCAAGAGAAGTCATCCTTGGTAGACTTAGATCTCTTAAATATTATTGTTCTTCTTATTGAAAATGAAAGTGGGTTCAAAATCCTGAAAAAGAGAACAAATTCAATATTAGAGAAGATTGGCATTGAATGATTGAATTTAAATTCATGAGATCAATGTTGGAGTTGGCTAAGGGAGTTGCTCTTGTTTACTATTTAGAGTAAAAAAATTGAGGATGATTAAATTTTTTTGGCAAATTTCAATTTAGATAGCATGTCTAAAATTTTGCACATTGTCCCTTGATTTTTATTTTATTTGCATAACCTCTAAATATTTTAAGAAGGGCTTATTTGTACTTAGTATGATTAGTAGGATTGGAGTAGGGTTAGGGAATGGGTTGTTATGTGGTTCCAATGTCATGTCATATTGACCATGAAGTCCTATGTGTTAACTTTTGCTTTGATACATAGACATGATTAACGTTAATTAAAATCAAGAAAATTAGTCCTCATGAGTTCAAAAGCCCATACAAGATAATCGCCATGTTCTGACTAGGCTCCTTGAAAGGTTTTTGCTCACTTAGCATGTGAAGTCGTCAATATTATTCCAAATCCCAATACAAATCACTTAATCAAACAAACTACAAGCTCTCGTTGGTACAACTATTTATAGCAGCAAATGTGTAATTTGGCCACTTGACAAGAATGACCCTACATGGTAGTTTCTAGAAATTTCTCCAAAACACTAGATATTTGTGACTAGATTCAATGTTTGTCTACCAACCAATAAAAATGGGTCTAAATCCGACCTTATCATCTCTACTTGATAAAAATAGTAAGGACACTATTCTTAGGCCTTATTAACATAAAAAAACTTCTAACTTGAAAATTCACTTTGGCTTCCAAATTGCCAAATTAGACAACTTGAACTAGTTGACAATTTTTCACAAACATCTCATCTCCTGTTGTAACAATATTGAGAGATGTATGTGTGAAAGAATGAATGTTTTGAAAAGGATGAATGGGCCATATTTAACATCGTCGACTTGCTATCCTTTCATTCAAATTGATGACAATGTTGAAATTTGGAAGGACAACTATCCATAAGGTATCTCAATGTCAATCAAATGGATTGACATTGTCCTTACCTTGCTTATTTTCACTTGTCAAGACCCAATTTAAATTAAGTCACATGGCAACAACAAGAGAATCTTGGTCTTTTATGAATGCTACAAGTGGTTGCAATGTGTTGTGCCAAGCAACATGCAAACCTCCTATATTCCCTTACAGTTGTAGGTGGTTCACAAATTAGGATGTGAATTTTAGTATTCAAATTTGTACATAGGAGGAAAAATGAGAGGGCCAATGTGAAATTGGCCAAAGTTCAATATAGATTGATAAATTTAAATAAATGGATGAGCTTGTGATTGTTCAATTGCTTACTAGACTATTCTTAGAATGCTTGCCCAAAATAATGAGAAGACTATATTTTGTTTCACCAAAGATTAAAAGCTACAAATACATCAATGCAACGAAAATTGTAAAAGCATTTGGATAGACCATGTCACTATGTTGAGCTCTAATAGAGACATCTAGAAAGGATGATAATGTGGTACATAGTAGAAAGAAGGTGATGTGTCATCTAGCTACCTTGTGCATGTGGTACTTATAATGAATCAATACAAGGTACTTACAATTTTGAGTGATTTATAATGTAGTTATTGTATCTTGCATTAATATTCCAAGAACCTTAACAAAATTATTTTGATCCTCGAAGCTTATACAAGTAAATACACTTAAATGATGTCCTCTTTAACAACCTTGTTAACTAGACAAAACACGACAAACTAAATTCAATTTCTACATAACTAATAGGGCAAACTATTGAGTGAATATGCTTAAGACAATGAATTAGTCCCTTCTTCAAAAGACTACTATGCTTGTTCAAATGCCCACATTTGTTGAATTCAACATTCTCCTTTCCAGAATACTCACATGCTTTTGCTCCCTATCTGGACATGCTTTCATGGTTCAAGATTGCAAACAATATAGCCATTTTAAATTCAATTCATCAAATGTAGTTCTGTAGAATGCAAAGTGTTAGATTTTTTGACATGATTTAAGATGAAGTCATTTTTTGCATATGGAAAATAAGGATGCTACTCTAATAATGTGCTAGTGTTGCTTCAATGCTTTCATGTCGAAGCTATCAACCAAAAAAATTTATTGCTCTTCAATTTTGTCAATCTAGATTTGGTCTCAATGTCCAAGAGGATTTGCAAAACAAAAATTGGATTCAAGGATGAAGCTAATCAAAGAATTTCCAAGATAGTCCTAAATTTTATTTTTAGCACTTGACACATGCAACTTCTTTGAAAGTTTGTAGTAAAGGGACCAAGTATGAATCACAAGCAATGATGTTTGCACAAATTATTAAGAAAGTAAATGGAATCAAGACTAACTAGAACACATCAATCTTGATCTATCTTGACAAGATCATCAAATAATCACTCATATAAGGATCATGCACCTCAATCCCACCCTAAACCAAGTATTCTACTATGAATGAGACTAACCAGGCTCATGAATACACCAATACATTGAGTGAATGGAATCAAGATTAACTAGAATGCATTAAACTTGATCTATCTTGACAAGAGAATCAAAGAATCACTAGTTAAGGGATCATACACATCAATATTGACCTGAACGAAAGTATGCTACTATAAATGAGAGTAATCAAGCTTATTTATGCAGCATTCAGATCAATCATCAAGTGTACTATCACCACGCCATAACCACAAGGCTTCAATCTCTATGGATCATCTCTTCACAAAATGAAGTGGCGTACATATAGTTTAGTTTGGGTCCACAAGATTAGGGCCTCCTCCCTACTCAAATGACATCCTAACCTAACATCTCTAAGCCTAGCATGACCTATGCCTTTGGTCAATGCATGTGACAACATTCTCCACCCACCCATAAAACCTTTCAAAGTAGGTACTCGAAATCCACCTCTTCCACATATTAGTTATATATAAGGAAAAGGTTTGGGAGTTACTTTACATTTACAAAAGGTGCTGGACTCGTGGACAATCCACCTCATCAAAAATATCCCCCTTCTTTTATAACAAGATTTTGCCTCTTATTATATTTTTTATACCTTTGAATGGTCATATCTACCTCTACTTACTTTACATTTACAAAAGGTGTTGAACTCGTAGACAATCCACCTCATAAAAAATATCCCCCTTCTTTTATAATGAGATTTTGCCCCTTATCATATTTTTTACACCTTTGAATGGTCATATCTACCTCTACACAACTATAAGTTGAGATTTTCTTGGATGGACATGTTCCTATGTTCATAAAAGATCTAAAAAAGACAATCATATGAAGTATGGTGTTACTCATGGTATTATACCTAGTTGGTATGATATGTTGTTTCTACATTTATAATAGTTTGCATATTATTAGCTTGAAGTCTATAAATAATAAGTTTAAACCAGAAATTGTATGGATGATCACAAACATAAAGATATTTTCATATATTCTTGATAGTTAGTAAGGTGTCACCAAGAGAGAGAGAGACAATGCTTCTAACACAGAATGTACCATGCAATTTTGAATGGTCATATATATATATCTCACTACACGATTTCTTATTGAAAATTTGTTATATGTTGTTGTGGTCGCATATAGGTTACATAAAATTTGAAAAACCATAAAAAAAAAAGTAGAATCAAACTGATTACACACCCATCTTAAAAATTGTCAAGTTTTGTTTCACTCTATCTTTTCACATATTATAACGTGTTTATCATTTGATTCAAAAGCTCATAGTTTCGTATTGATTAGGGTATGATTACTTTGAACTTGACACACTTATAAATGCATATGACATTTAAATCCATACACTAACATAGAACTAAATCCAGACGACAAGGTGTAAGTGCATGCAATAGAATGAGGGTGATTTGCTCACCATTTGAAGTATTACACGCAAAGAAACTGTAGCATAAACTACTTCGTAGTGAAAAGAATATGACATGTTTAGCAACATCACAAAAAATCCTTGTATTATTTATGAGCATACTTTGGACTATAGTATTTGGCCTTGTTGTTTACACCTAATCATGATCTAGTGCAGATGGATTTAACAGATGAACAAGTTGAAGGTTATACGGAATGGAGATGGTAAACAAATGAACATTGTGGCGGTGTAGGTGGTAACTGATGTGAAGGAACAATGACAACTATGGTGTCAGGGCGTCCCTTGTGACACCCAAACATAGGGGTCTGGGGGACTACGTTGGCCTTCAGCACTGAACGGTATGACTTGTATAGGATCGAACGAGTATTTCGCGGGTCAAGTCACTAGCAGTTTCAATAAATTTATTGAAGATTTTACATTTTTTTTTTTTTTTTGTAGTGGACAAGTAATCAACTTTATTCACCGAAGTGTCATCTAATAAAAACCATGTACTGTGAGAAAATTCAACTAGTTTTGCTATTTTGGTCATATTTGTATATTTGACAATTGAGGCTAATTTTTATATTAAACTTAGAGTTTGACTTTTTAAAGTTATATTAGTCTAAAAGCATTTGAATAAACACTTTTTGAAAGTGTGAGAAAGTGTAGTACAAGAGTTTTAGAAGATTCAAATTTGAATAGTAGAGACATTGAATCTAGTCACAAAATTAGTAGGGTTTTTCATTATGGAGGGATATCTTGATTGCAAAAGGTAAAAGACAAGGAAAATTGTTCAAACTAGATCTTTGTGTAATTGCTAACTAAGTTAGATTTGTCGCAGGTGAGCAAATACCTATTCAAGAGATTTGGCATAAAAGGATGGGGCACCTCAACTTCAAGTCATTGGAGGTAATGGCTAAGAAGCAAGTTGTGATTGGTCTTCCAAGTTCCTTAAGTAGCATCAACCATGTTTGTGAGTCTTGTGCTTTGTCAAAGTCACGTAGACTACCTTATACTAGATCTACATCTAGATCTACAAATCCTTTTCAAGTTGTACATTCGGATATTCATGGAATCACTACAATTAGCAATAGTGGAGCTAAGATGTATGTAATTTTCATTGATGATTTTAGTAGATTTTGTTGGATCTATCTACTAAAGAGCAAAGATGAAGTGTATGATGTCTTTGTTAAGTTCAAGAATGCAAGAGAGAACCAATTTTTCATAAGGATAAAGTGCTTAAGGAGTGACAATGGTGGAGAGTACATATCTACTACCAAGTTTAAGGCTTTTTGTGATGAGCATGGGATCAAGAGAGAGTACACAACTCCAACGACACCACAACAAAATGGAGTGGCCGAGAGGAAGAATAGGAATTTATGTGAAAGTGCCAAAGCCATGAGGTTAGGTGCTAATATTCCAAAACCATTTTGGGATCTAGCTTTGTTGTGTGCTAAATTTCTATACAATAGGTGGCCGAGTGTTATATTGGATGGAAGAACATCTTTTGAGATGCTATTCAAGAGGAGGCCGAGTGTCAACTTTTTTAAAACTTTTGGATGTACTTGCTATGTCAATATAACTCTTCATGATAGGACAAAGGAGGATCCATCTTCAAGGAAAGGTATATTTGTCAGAGAGAGAGAGAGAGAGAGAGAGAGAGAGAGAGAGAGAGAGAGAGAGAGAGAGAGAGAACTCCTCCTCCTACTTCACTTTGGCAATGGCCCTCCTATTCTTATTTATGTGATCTTATAATAATATCGACTATAGAAAAGCTGCATACGCAACATAATAAACATTTCAAAAAGATCACTTTTAACTTCATAGTTGTAGACCAAAAGCTAAAAGGATTATAACATGACAACATCTAAGCGTACCCTAGATAAAAGTCTACATGGTATTCTGACTATGCAAAGAATGAGAAATGAATGTAGGTGAGACACATATTAGAGCGATCTATCTAATATTGGCACATCTATAATATGATCAACCACGATACAAATGACAATTGATATAACTTTAGAAACCAACGTCATGTGCCACACTCAATCAAATAGCCATAGTAATGCAACTAAAGCTAAGAATCAAGAAATGTACAAAATCTTCATGTTTATATAGCCATAAAACACAAATCACAAATAGAGCTCCAAGGAATCATCAATAGAATTGAAGGGATGAAAGCAAAATATTATTACAAAGTGGAGATGGGATTCATGTGGATTGCGCACATGAGACCTAGCAAGCTCTATTCCCAAGGCTCACATTCATAAAGAGAAAGCCAAGCTTTATTCCCAAAAGGATGTCTTTTGCCTACTTATAGACAATCTCCTAACTTAACTAAACATAACTATTTTGCAAGATAGTTAGTCCTTGTTGAGTCTTATTTATTCTACATTGGGCCCTTGTTAGCCTATTATCCTTATTCAAATACTTTGGATGGCCTAAAGAAATGATCGTCTTATTCTTAAAACTAATAGTTCCTTTTGGACCTACAAAGCTTACAATGGATATTATATTGTATTAATAAGCATTGATGTACTAAAAGTACATGACAATCAAGTTGTTTGCCTAGATCCAAATCCTATTCTTTTAGTGCAGCAACAAGGTGTCCTATTGCAACTATTGTCGAGATTGGCTTTACCTCTCATTCCAACTAGAACTCAAAGCTTAGTTGTGCAAATTTCATTAATTAAATAGTGAGTACCGAAACATGATATTTGTAATTACTTTCATGAATATTTTGTTAATATAGATTGTGAGATTGTGAGTATTTAATTGCACAAATTGTGATCATTTTGTAAATTTAATCATGAAATCGAGAACTGTCAATTTATGACTAATTTTATCAATTTCTAAGCAATAAATTGTGATAGTCATCTTTTGAATTTGTGAATGTGCATTTTGAAATTGTAAATATTACATCGTGAAATTTACTATTGCTTTTGTAAACATTAATTTTAAAATTTCTATATTGTGCTATAAAAACTACAAATATTATAGAGAATAGTGTCCAACTTAGATGTTTCACTCTCTTACACATCAAGATATAACTAGAACATGAAGAACCAAATAGAATGTAAATGAAATGATTTTTCCATGTTTCAAACTTTGAACTATCTGAAAATTAAAACAACCAAACAATAAATGTGATGATAGTCATTTATTTGCCTATCTCCTCCATCTTTGTCTTTTCTTGATGTGTCTCCACCATAAAATTCCATGAATGAGCCTCCATCTCCATCTTGCCACAAGATATTATCAATACTTGATTACTTGAGTGACATAATGAACCTCTATTAGCTTCATTTTCATCAGCAAAACTAGCCAAGAATGATATTACAACTTCAACAATAAGATATTGCAAGACAATGTAGCTAGTTTCATCATATCTTGCCATTTTGCACACGTTCACATGAAATAGCTTAAACATGAGATAGATCAAGTAAATTAAACTTGAACAATAGTTCCTTGCTGTTCTTTTGACCTTATTTGAGTCTTCAAATACCTGCAAAAATAGATCCAAAATATCTTTGCCAATTGACTTTCCTTTAATGCTCTTGACTAGCTCCAAATTGCCACTTTCTCTTTTGTGTTGTTGAAGCCCTTTGAGATCAACCTCTTGATCTTACACTTGACCATCAAAGCATTTACTAAGACATAAGTTGTTGGATAACCATGAGAACCAATATCCACTTGCATAACATCATCTACACAAGAAAATTTTCCAAAATATGTGAGTAAAGCAAAGTGAGTCATTTTCACTTGCTTACCTTTCTCATCATATGTGAGCCTAGATGAATTTTGTCTTTTCCTTGAGGATCTTCTTAGAACTTGATTTGGAGAGTCATCTCCACCATCACCATCCAAAGAACCATTTTCATCACCATACAAAATATTAGATTGATCAACATCAAGCTTATATCCACATTCTCCTCTTCAAAGACAACATCTTTAGAAATGTGAAATTTCTTTGAATTAGGAATGTAAACCCTATAAGCTCTCTTTACTTCACTATATCCAACAAAAATTCCTTTCAAGAATCTAAAAAATGAGTTGACATAGCAAGTACTACCAAAGATCTTCAAATGCTCCATCCTTGGCTTCTTACCAAAAAGAACTTCAAATGAACTCTTACCATCCAAGTCTTCATTTGAGTACCTTTTGCAAACAAAGTTAGCACACATCAAGGCTTCACCCCAAAATGACTAGAGAAGATTTGCATTCACCCTCATGGATTTAGCTCTTTCAAAAAGATTGACCTTCCTTTCTTTCACATCATGTAAAACCTTCGAGTTCAAAATGTCCCTCTTGATCCCATGTGCCACACAAACCTTTTTGAACTTTTTTAATAGGTTTCATTTGCCAAACTTAAGCACTTGATCTTCATGTTGAATTGGCCCCCTACAACATTCTTGTTGTCTCCAAGTTGCACAACTTGAGAGTGGGTGAAAGATTTATAATCTTTGAACCAATCTTGATGGTGAGTCATGTGTTGAGTGGGTGTACTTTTTTGGTAAGCTTTTTGCGGCGAGCTTTTTTGGGTGAGCTTTTGAAGACGAGATTTTTTGTGTTCAAAGTGAGCTTTTTCCAGTATTGCTTTTCACACAAAGGAATATACAAGTAAAAACCATTATTTTTCATTGTCTCCAATACAATGTGCATAGCCATTTACCTTCAATGTTGTGGATAGGACTATATGATTCTATCAAATGACTCACCTGTGATCAATCTCTGAGCTGGTATGTTGTTACATTGGAGTTGCTTAGTTGGTTGTCTGGTTGTTGCTTAGATGATATGAGTTGGCTATTGATGGTGGGCTTTCCATACAGAGCCTTTTTGAGTTCAGATCGAGTTTTTCCTATTTCTAAATGCTAACCATTACAACATCTTGCAACTATTTCAAAATGTCAACCATTACAACAACCATTAACACTATAAAAGATATGACATGTAAATTAAACTACCAATACAACAGTCATGGGTCCAAGCAAACAACCTACCATCACCTTTGCATACGTTTGTTAGAAATTATTGTTGGCAATACAAAACAACTAAGTGCTAGGGAGAAAGTACAATTCCTTACTAACTAGACTTGCCAACACAAATAATCACAAGCATCCCATAGGGGTGACAGACATACTATTGAATGGACTGTGCAAGCTATCTAATGGAAATCAATTTGCCAAACATTCAAATGCATAATGACAATTGCTTTTTCCATTTCGAATCATGCCATTTTGCCATTCACCCCAGCTAAAAACAATAACTATTGTATTCATGGATAAGTTCTCCCACGAGTGAGTGCTTGAAAGACCTCGGCTTTGCTCAGACTGTCTTGATGAATAAAGATCGAATCCTAAAAAAATGAAATATATATGCTTGCAAGCAGTATATGGCTTTCATCTAGCCACTCTTTTTTGGAAGTTTGGACAAGTACAAGATGGATTGGCATGTATATGGACATCATAACGAATCCTCATTGGCAGAGAAGACTCGGTCTCAATTTCAGAAATCTCATGTTGTGATTGCATTACTACTTTCTCTATTAGCATGGAAGCATTCAAGGTCAAGGCTTTTTCTATACGTGCTTGTGCCATTTTTGATACTTTTGTCCTATGCCTTGGTTGTTTGTTGTCATGGGTTTTGGAGTGATCTGCATTGTTGTGGCATGCCCCTTCTTTGGGGCTACAAACATCGGCAACATTACTTACACTAGCAATCTTCACTTCCAACTGAAATCCTGCTACAATCAACATGGGTTTTGGAGTGATCTACTTTGTTGTGGCATGCCCTTGTTTGGGGCCAGAAACATCGGCAACAATACTTACACTAACAGCCTTCACTTCCAACTGAAATCCTACTATAGTCAAGATGTCCACATCTGGTTGCACCAATTTCGACAGGCCAGATGCTTGGCAGTTTTGCTAACGTTGGATTGACGTTCTTCTTTGGGTTCCAAGTATGGGTGCAATCACTATTGCAAAACCCCATCATTTGTTGAGACTTCCCGCTTGGATGGCTTTTTGTAGAAAAAAAATATGGGGTAGGAGTGCCTTTCGATGAATTTGTTATTGCATGATTGCATTTTCCACTCTTTGGGATCCATCCAAGGCACTTCACATGACTACCAATGTTAGTTTGCCCAAATTCATGTACTGCGCATTCCACCACCTCTTGCCTGTCCCTGAAAATAGAGTCACCTGTCTGAGGGAGAGCCCTTGAGGTCTGAGGTACTCTATACCTTGTCCAGGTGCACTTCCATCTGCTTGAAAGATAATTTTTTTAGGGAGGCCCCTTTCCTTGCATTCCTTGGTAACTTGAATGAATTCTGGTCTGTGACTGCTATCATCATCTATGTCCATAACCAAGGAAGGCCTCATCTTCTGTAGCAAGGCCTCTCTCTCTCACCCTCCAAGTTGGTTCAAGTGTGGTACATGGGAGTGCCTGTTAAAACTTGTTGAATTGTCTGTGATACAGTTGCTGGATTGAATGAAGTCTTTGATGAGCTTCTATCAAGTAAATTCTTTAAGCTTGGTCTAGCACCCAAATGTTTTCCCGTAATATATGCATGTTGTTAATACAACTCATCATACAAGAAAATCTTATCTTTTTGCCCCTCTCCAGCAAGCCAACTGCCATGTTTGGATTCAGATAAATTGGTTTGTGGAGTATTTGCAGCAACATTGCTATCCAACACCTTACGAATGCAAAAAACAAACCTCTCAATATCTAATAACAAAAACAATTCAAGATGATCATATTTAATTAGTGATAAAAGCAAATCATATTTGCTAATTAAGGGTGTGGAATAAACTTACTGCCACTATGAAATCGCCCCAATGAGCAATTCTGACATTCCACCAGTTCCAACCAGCTATCCAAAGTTGGGATATCGGACTCCTTCACTTTTGTTGTCCTCCACCACTGCCTAGTTAACCTGTAATGTTCCAATGCTTCTTCCCTGGTTGCGGCAACCCTCCAATTTTCACAAAATATCTTGTGTTGAGCCATTTGTTCCTTGGGAACATATGCATTGGTGTGTCTCACGAGGCTTTGTTCCCAATGAAATAGGCTTGACCTCTCTGACCTCTCACGACCACTCATGACATTATATGTACATTTTTCTAACTGGCCTCCAATAAGTCGACATTGTTGTGGCCGAAACGCTCCATGACTGCGTTGAGCATCTCCCAAAATAGAATATGTGCTCCTGTATCCTCTTCCTTCATCTCGCATGTAGCTATGCTCAATAGCTCTTGCACACTAAACAAGAAAAAATAATAAGTTTATCTTTAAAGAGGAAAAGGTTGTCTAACATGGTTCGATAAGAAAATAAAAGTACCTTGGGTCATAGACATGGCATGCCATTGTTGACCACCCAATTACTCTTTTGGTGATCAAATTGGACCCAAGCATTTTTTAGATTGCCATTGCCTGTTCATCACATTCGATTTACTAAATTCACTCTTGAAGCAGGTCCCTTCATTGACATTTTGAAGGTAAAGCATCGTTCTTCCAAAGAACCTTGTCTTGGAAATCTACTACCATGAAAGAAGTCATACATTGAACTCTTATTTAGGTGTAGAAGACTGTCCAAACCATCTCCCAAAGGCATTACTGTGTATTTTGCCTTGGAGACCATCCGACGTAACCTAGATAGGTAGATGCAACATAAATTGGAAGTATTTCAAGGGTTCAAAAAAAGAAATCTCAAAACAAATATTTATTTAAAAAAAATGATGTACCTCCTGTTTTGGACAAGATGAATCAACTCGTCCAAAAAGTTTCCAATCTCCAAATCCGACAACCTCATCTGGCAGGCGATCAGGCTTGATTAGAGTTGATGAGATTAAATCCCTTGCAATCATCATTTGCACTTTTCTTGGTCCCAACATTCTTGTCAGCCTTAATCGCCCTTTCAACTAGGAGTCGAGTGTTTTCAATATTCTTCTTCGATGTCCCAGGTTGCACATCATGTAAGTGTTTTTTAGAGTGTATCATCAACCCAGTCAATGTCTCATTGCTTGTCATTACATAGTACACAATGCACGAGCAAGTGTCAACACATGTTGTGTGTTGTTTGCAAAAGTGACAAGTAATGTTTCCATCAGAATCGACAACATAACCTAGTGGGCATTTCTTCTTCAACAAGCCTTTGAAGAAGGTTCTATTGTGTTGGCCATTATTTATCTTTTGTGGACAAGACACACCAAAACAATGGAACACCCTCATACAATAACTCACTCGCACCACCCCTTCAAATTCCACATTGCTTGTTATTGGTTTGGTCCACATGTGTCCGTCGAATTTATACTCCATGTCGATCATCGAATCAAATCTATTGAATGTCGGAGGAAATTCAAACACGATATCGCCATCATAGAATCGAGGTATTTCATCCACTGTCATGCATGTTGGTGACTTTTTAATCAGTCTAGAAAGTAGTGTGGATCGAGTTTGAAAAATGATCGTCGAAATGATGCTACTTCCTTCTAGTCCAATAGATTTTTTAGTCTCTATGAGGGCAATATCGTCGTCAAATTCAACTCCCTTTCCATGGCATTTTATGTGAAATTTTTAGCACGAGTGAACTTCACCACACACCTTACAGGATTTTAATGAGGTGTTGTGATTGCACAAGATTGATCAATGAACAAATTACTTGAAAAATCTAAGACAAGAGCACAATGGCATACATCAGATTGAAAAAATTAACTTCTTACTATGAGAAATGGATATCAGAAATAATTCTAAGTGCTCACTATGGGAAAAACAGTCTGCTCTCGGGTAGAGAGAGAAAATCAAGTCATAAAACTTGGGAGAGAGAATGAGCCCAAAACACCAAAATCTCAATATTCACAATATGGCAAAACATGCCAAAGTTTCCCTACATCAAAGAGGCTCGAATTCCTACAGTGGAGTTGCATGGAAATTCCACTTAACTCAGTTAACTCAACTACTAAGGATCCACATGTAAAACTGCATAAGTATTTGCTTACAAAACTATTCTTATTCAAATCAGGAGTACAACGACTCTTTATAGTCGTGCGACTATAGATAACCGTTTAACTATCATAACTGCTATACAACTATTCTTGGATTTGGATAATTTTCCGACCCTAGATCGGATCGAATAAGGTCTAAAAATTCCGATCCAGTGGAAATCCGATCCTTAGTAAAATTCCGATCCAATCAGAAATCCGACCCAGATAGATTTTACACTTAAACTTCCAAAATACTAAAACTATTCATTACTTCAGAAAAGCAACTATATATAATCAAAGTTTTAAAGAAATAAAAACTTAAAAAACTGTCATGTGACTAAATCATGTCATCACACTCACCACGATCCTGTAGCATATCAGATAGGATAGCTCCATCAGAAACCTATACCTTGTACCATCTGATCACTATGTATCCATTATGCGCTGATAGCTCCCTAAGAATCTGTCCACCTAGAGTGCAACTAGACTCCAACTGGATCTAACCAAAAGATGCATCATGCTTACCAAATAATAATGGATAACAAAGAACATGCGACGTAGTCTTTTAGACTACCGTGCATATAACCATGCAGCTCACCTAATCACTCGCCAAAGTATCAGCTGTAACTCCTTGAGCAACCATCTTCGTCCCTGCTGGCTCACAACCATGGGCATGCTGGATCCACATCACCCCGTAATGCACTCCATTCCCTCAAGATATTTACCACCACTAGGTACACTCCATGCCACCTACCTCTAAGTAGGCTTGACCCGTCCCTAGGTCAGCATCCTGCTATCCAAGCTGATCGTCGAAGCATCACCTACCTCACCTGGCTTCTAGCATTATCGCTCGCTCTAGCTATGTGCCACCCGACACCTTGCCAATGCAAGCCCATCCATGAGTCACCGCTCACAAGATCCCAAGACCATTGTCTCCCTGATTGTACTAAGATATATGACTCTCTGAGTGACTTCCTCTAGGCTTCCTGATCTCACCACTTGTGGATTTGAACCACACAGGTTCCAACACCTGTACCAAGCCTAGACTCCTGCATATATAGCCAACTACATAAAAGCTAGAGATAGTTATCCACGTCCATGATGGTAGATGCCTCCCCATTGATGCCAATGCTAAAGACTGGCCCCTACTGTAATGTCATCTTGTACTTCCAAATGAGCACACCATGAAGTCCTTGCCATCAGTGTCCCCTGTAGTAGATCGCTAGCAAAACACTCATCATGGTGCTTGTCCACATCACATCCAACCGTGCGATGTGCATCAGCTCTCCATCTTGGAGTTGGTTCCCAAAGCTTCACGCTTTGCCCATTTGTGTTTGCAGCTTTCTAATTCCATCATGAATCACCCATGTAAATGACTCAACTGCAATATGTGATAGCTTCCCCTTGATGATCATCCCATGTCATCTTGCAGCCCATCCCTATCAGGTTTCCCATGTCATCCATGATCTCGAAGATCTGAACATCTACCCTGTAGTGCCCCACCTGTATTCCCTCAAGCTAGCTCCAAGATTTTCATTTGAATGGTTCCAAACCATTACTTGAGAATACACTGAGATGTGAACTCCAAAGCCACCATCAAGTCCCTCACATGATGTGACATGCAATATCCCTCCAAGTGAACCTATGAGATCTTCCATGGCCCAAACCAGACAATCTACACCTTGTCATCACTAGAATCTGCATCCATGATGCAATACTGATACGACAAATTGACTTGAGTTATCCAAACTGGCAATTGAAGTGTAAACATGATACATTGCTCCATAGATACAATGACTTGATCAAAATGACTTACCGAATGTCAAACTATACAGTTATCACACTCACAATTTTCCAAGAGCAACCAAAGCGTGATTATTGACTTGTTCTTCATCTCCTATGTCTCCCACACACAATTTGTCTAATGCAAGTCCGGTATCTTGCCCAATGGCTTCCAACTGGCACCACCTCACACTTCCATCACTCGTGACTGCCAAAATGTGTGTACCTCCAAGCTAGCTCATATTTCGATTTGAACGAGAAATTTACAAGCTACAGATGCGTGTGTCAATGCAGCTATCACTAGATTCGACAATACCACTGCCGATCATACCTGTGAGAGCGTTCCCCCAAAATGCCACTTGACATTGGTTGGTTCGAACCCCAAGAATTGAATCTGATCACAAGAATTTTTTGCTCGTAATAGGCATACCATGCCTATCTCTCACCTGTGATTGCTTGCCCTCTCAAAATTGTCACCAATGATGAGTAGTCATGCCGCCAAACTACACTTTCGTTGCCAAAACTAGCTTTTTCCACACAAATCCGCTATTATTCACCCCCATACTGCATTTACCACTTCCAAACATCTTGTTGCCCTGTTAGAAGTAAGCAATAATAATTTCGAAGTGATAATGCCTCATTGTACCGCCCCGTAGCAAGTTTCACAAGCCAAAAATTGTCCCAATTTTGGCCCTACAATATCCAAATGGCGAATGTAGCCCATCACTAGGTCACCCGCACTCCACTCATTTTGGCCCAAGGATGGCCAAAATAGGTGCCTTCTAGCCAAAGATAGGTCCTTCCAAAGGTATCTCTTTCATTTTGAACTAAAACTTCATATTAAAGTTTTTTAGTGAAGAATAGACGAATTTAAACATTGGCGGGCCCCTTCAGACCATTTCAAGCTGAAATCTTTTAATAAAGTGAAGGCCCAATATGCCCTTCAACACTTCGTGGGTTCTTTATCCCACCATCCACCATCCAAAGGCCCACATTGCTCACCGAGCCATCCATTATGGTCGTTGATCTATGGGATGTTTGATCCTACAACCTCCAACGTTTTTGCATGCCAAACAAATCTCTTCCAGCCGTAGCAATCCTCAACACACTTTGTGTTGGCTCCTCCTCTCCATGCGCACGAGCCTCCAGTCGCGACTTCCTCCTATTCTCTCTCAAATCTCTCTTCACCAAGCTCTTTTATCAAGAAGGCTATTTGATGCAACTCGATCTGGCAGATTGATGACACCACAGCCAGCCACAGCTGTTTGCAGGTATCCTCACCTAGCTGTAGTCGTTTACAGCTCCCAAAAAGTCTGCCTCTAGACCAAGATCCAAAGTTTTTCACGCAAAAACTGTAGCCATGAGAAAATGAAAAATATGTTAGGCTTTGCTCAGACTCCCTCTGAGATTGTTCTTGCAGCTAGTTGTCCCTACCCGAGGTCACCCTACCTCAAGCTCTGTAACACAATTTATGGCTTGCCAATTGGTGCGATATCGACTACATACAAGCCGATTTTTTTAGAAATCTGTCAACACCCCTTGAAACCAAAATTTTCTCAAATTTCCACTCTTTTCCACCCAATTATGTAATGCTGTTCTTTACAGCTCCCTTGCAAATCCAATTGCTTCAACTGAGTGCCCACACAATCAATTACGTAGTCATCATCGATGGTTAAAATCTCACCGGAACTGCAAGTTTCTCCATGAATCCTCCCCGGAATTCACCTTACGATGATCATTCTGATCTTCCCTGAAGCTCGATCGAACGAACTTTGTTGTCTCCTGCCATCCGGACTACTGATACCCAGTATGGAGTCCTCTCTCTTGAGACGCTTCTGAGTGCTATTTTTTTTGGTGAAAAATGTTATCCCATAGCTCCACCGGATCAACAATTGGCGTTATGCCATGCATGATGAGTACAATTCATTGATGAAGAACAAGACCTGACATCTTGTCGAAGCTATTCCTGATGCAAAGATCATCAACACTAAGTGGATCTTCAAGTTGAAGCTCAATCCAGATGGTTCGACAGCCAAATGCAAAGCTAAACTACTGTGCCGTTTCTCTACTAGAGTACTCATGACTTTTGACTTAGTTATTTGATAACGAATAAGCATCTTTTGGATGTACATGTCTTCTTCATGACCCTTTGTTGTTGCACCGTCTTGTTCTAGCTTCCAACTCTACATTAAGATCTATGGACTGATCTTGCAAGACATCATCTATCTTTATTTGAGAATCTATCTCTAGATAGGTCTTTTTAGGAGCAATTGTTTGATCGAATGATTTGTCCTCATAGAATTATACATCTCTTGAAACTATGACTTTCTTAGTTTCTGGGATATAAATTCTATATCCTTTCTGCTTCTCAAGATACTCCACAAATATACCTCTTCGTGCTCTTGGGTCAAGTTTTCTTTTGCCTACATCTCCCACTAATGTGTAGCATAAACAACCAAAAACTCTGATATGGTCTAGCTTCAGTTTGGACTTTGTCCAGAGCTCATTAGGCGTTCTCCATTCCAACCTTTGTACTGGCAACCTGTTATAGATATATGCAGCTGTTGACAAGGCTTCTGCCCAAAAACTTTTAGGCAAGCTCTTTCCATATATCATGCATCTCATGTTGTTCAGTAGGGTTTGATTCATCCTTTCACTAATGCCATTCTGTTGTAGGTTATGTAGACAAGTTAATTGTCTTCTAATTTCTTCTTGTTTGCAAAACAGTTCAAATTCTTTACTGACTTATTCTCCTCCCTTATTTGTTCTAAATGCCAGATGTGCTTGTCCCTTTTGTGATTTACATGTAATCACATATTGTGAAGGATTTCAGATCATTTATGATCCAATCCAAGTCCCTAATCTTTGGTTACAAAAGAAGAAAATCCTACCAATTTCACCAATGTAGAAAAATCAACATCTACACACAAAATGAGATGCAAACTCTAATAGAAAATGATCAAAGATGAATCAAATGATAAAGTATTGTTGTTTTCTGTACAGAACCACCAACCTATTGTATTTCACACGTGTGGATCCCAAAATAGCAAATATAGATCATTCTACACAAAATTGCATGCAATCACAAGTATATGCACCAATGGATAGTAGAACACAAGAGAACCATGTATAAGCATGAAATGAGATAGAGAAGAGAGAAGATGTGTCTCTCCACAAGTTTCCTCCTTTTATAATAGGTCCAAACCTATTTGGCCACTTGGTTTTCCCTCCAAAATGCTAACCTTACTATTTTTGGGTCTAGATTCAAAGTACCTAACATTTAAATTTGAATCTACTCAATCTCGCCTTCTAACTTTTCCACACTTTCAAAAAGTTTTTATTCAAATGAAATTTAGACTAATGAAATTTGAAAAGTCAATCTCTAAGTCTAAAAACAAAGTTGGCCTCAATTCGTCAAATATGGAAACATAGCAAATATGATCAAACTAGTTGAATATTTCACACTCCCTCTTCAACTAGTTTTAGCATAGACTTTGATAACACTCCAAGTGATGTCCTATGCTTCATGAACAAGTCCTTTCCCAATGCTTTGGTGAAGATATCGCCTACACATTCCCTTGAGGACACATTTTGAAGCTTCACCTCCTTTGCAATGACTTGCTCCCTCACAAAATGTTGTTGTACATCGACATGCTTGCTCCTAGCATAGTTTTGACCATAGAACTTTGATCCATCATAAGAATGATCTTCTTCCTAAGAATATATCTCCTTTCAATGATCATATAATGCTCAAAATAGAAATAACCATAATTGATATAGAGAATAGTGTCCACTTGAGATGCTTCACTATTTCTTACGTCAATTTTACATGTCGAGAAGTAACTAGTACATGAAAAATCAAATAGAATATAAATGAAATGATTTCACCATGCTTCCACCTCTGAACTCTTTGGAAAAATACAGCAAACAAACAATAAATGTGAGTGATCAACATTTGCTTGCATGTCTCTTCCTTCTTTGTCCTTTGTTGCCATGTATCCACCATGATACTCCATGAATGAGCCTCCATCTCCAGCTTGCCACAAGAAACCATCAAGCCTTGGAAATCCATGAGTAAGTGAGTTCATCCATGATACTAGCAGCACCACATGACTCCATAAACCAGGCGAGTTTTACTAGTCAAGATCTACTTGACACAAGAAAATGACCATGGATTCACCAAAAATTGACAATCTCCAAACATTGGCACTAAGTAGCTCAACACTTGAGAACTTAGCCACGGATGAGTGATATAATGAGCCTCTAATAGCTTCATTTCCATCAACAAAGCCAGCCAAGAATTCTAGTACAAATCCAACATCAACACAATGCTCATCAATGTAGCTAGTTTTACCATATCTTGACAATTTGCACACATCCACATGAAAATACTCAAACATGAGATAGAGCAAGTAAAGTAGATTTGGACAACACTTCATTGCTGCTCCTTTGACCTTACTTGAGTATTCAATAAGCTGCAAAAATAGATGCATAACATCTTTGCCAATAACCTCTCCTTTGATGCTCTTGAGTAGCTCCAATTTGCCAACTTCCTTTTTGCCTTGTTGAAGCCCTTTGAGATCAACCTCTTGATCATCAACTTGACCATAAAATTCACTGAACAAACTTTGTTTTCCAGATCCATTACTTGATTTTACAGCAAGATAACATCCATCCACTTGCATAGCTCCATGTACACAAGAAGATTCTCCAAAAGATGTTTCATTCTCCATAAGAGCTTGATACTCAAGATCCATTGCTTGGATCCACTCCTCTTCTTTCCTTGCTTCATCTACACTTGTAGGTTCATCAAAAAAACATTCCAATCCTGCAAATTGCACAACCATTCAAGAGTGGTGACAGTTCCCTTCCAAGCCACCACAATATCCCGCCTTCCCAGCCTTTAAATCTCACTTGTGGAGGTGGAGACTGCAACAAAACCCATCCAGTTGGAGTCTCGACTCCGCATTTCTTCCGTATCGCTTCTGTGGAAGAAGCCTGGGAGATCAATGTGGGAGGTTGAGCAGATATATATTTGGTGACTTCGTATTCTGCTGAGCAGTGCAAACCGACCTTCTCCAACACCTTCCTTCTGTTGTATTTGCAGCTTCCTCAGTATTTAGAGTGCGTCTCAAAGTCAAAGGCATCATAGCATGCTTGAGAAAATTCGCCATACCTGATAAGCTCCCCTTTGAGATCTGAATCAATAGGATCAAAGAGGCCCTCCCAGTTCTTTGCTCCTTGAATATCCCTCCATCTTGAAGATAGTGAGGTGGGTGTGAAACCTTCAGATATTGAATCAATTCAATATCCACGTTCAGTGGTCTGGTCATCGTGGTAGATGCAACGACACAGCCTTGGTCTCTCAAAAGGCCGTCTCGACGCTCTCTTCGTTGCACATTATCCATAAGCTTTATTGGTTGAACTAAATGACTAGTCAGAGAAGAAGCAGATTCCCTGGTTTGGTTTCCTGAGTCTTAATTCCTATATTGGATGCAACAGTCAAGCTGGTTTGTGCGGAATGTAGGCCTATATATTTTTCCATGTTCTTGGCTACCTGGGAGTGGAGAGGTACTGCAACAGGACAGCAGAGGACGTGTAAAGTGGGAGAGACTGGGACATGTACTATGTAGCATGTGACATGTACTATGTAGCAGTGCCCATCGCATGCTGCAAGGCGTCATCATGTCATGTATAATTCTCATTTGTGAGCTTTGCAGCTAAACATTGCACATTTCACGCTGGAGAATTCTATTTGCACGTGTATATTTGGAAATAGGTCTACGATCGACTCCTACTAATTACGAGTCTCTGTAACTTTTAACGACTTCTTGGCATATCTCCATCAATTTAAAACGTGAAAGATGAGTGAGAGACACTTTTTCCACACATTTGCATATGAAAAGAGTGTTGTAGTTAATCTCTCCTCTACATTTGTGGGATCATTGCCAGTCTTCGGCATTGAGTGACAAGCTATTACTTGTCGGTTTTCCCTATAAAACCCAAGATTTATGACATAAAAAATCTTGAACAATTTTTGCCATGCCGATTTTTGGAGAAAAGATGTCGGTTCCATTCTTGGAGTATGTTGGCTTTCCCGAACACTAGATCATTGCTCTTCAAAAATTGCTTCATGTAACCAGTGTTGAAATTTGACGTTCTGGATTGTCGTTCATGTTTTATTTTCATGACGTCTTTCACAATGTTCATGCCCGTCCGGTGACGTCCTTACATAGAACTTGACATTCGAAATTTATTTTGCAAATGATAGGACTTTCATGCAAATTTCAATTTCAAAATTTTAATATGAAACTCCAAGTAAAAGAATGTAAAATATTGTCCAGTGCTCGTGAAAACTGACAAATACAAATAGCCCAATGGTTGAAATTCATTTTTTACAGCTTCGTTTTAGATTTATAGGTTTTTTATATGGCTCAAAATCAATTGGTTTTAGTTATAAATCCAAAGTTTTAAGGTTTTTTTTTAATCTTTTACCGATCCCATATAAATAGTTTTGTGGGTTTAGTATTAGGTTAGTTTTAAACTTTTTTACAAGCATTTATTTGGCCTATTTACAGTTCTCATGTATATTTAAAGCAAACCATTCAATGAACAAGGGTAGAGGCTTCTAGGCTGAATCTAGATGGATTTTGCGCACTAGCCCTTCAAGTTATTTCAACTTCCATGAGCCCAAACCACAATATGAAAAATGAATTATGAAATTTGAACTTGAAAAGTTGGATAACTCTAAGTTGCAAGCTAGCAAGTTGCAACTTAGCCCATTGTTCAAATTTTAAAGTTTGGCCAAGTTAAACATCAAAGTTTTTGAAGTTTGAAGTTGTGAATCTTAAATCCAATATATTAAGTTGTAAATTTTCAAACTTGCAAAGAGTCAAATTTCAAGTTAAAATAACGTGTCATGTACTTGTTAAAACTTATACAAGCACCTTAACTTATGACACTTAAAATAAATTGTAGCCCATCAAAAAAATGGTTTTAAACAGATTATGCACTTTAGTGTTGATGGCCTAAAACTATAAATTTTAGCACTGTGTGAAAGATTTCAACTAGTTTTGCTATTTTGGTCATATTTGTATATGAGGCCAATTTTTATATTAGACTTAGAGTTTGACTTCTCAAAGTTATATTAGTTTAAAAGCATTTGAATAAACACTTTTTGAGAGTCAGGTTAAGGATTTGGATCTTGATTGATTTGAAATTCTTCACATGGTATTAGAACTTGTGTTGTAGGTTATGAAAGGATCAAGCAGATCTATCAAGGATTTGGAGGAAATATCAATGCTAGAGCATGCTAGATTGACTTCGACTCAAAAATCAAGTTTCTTGCATATGTAGATTGGATCTTTTGTAGGTCAATGAACTTGAGGAATTCTAATTTCACACCATACTTGCTGGAAATAGCCGATTTTTGATGTATTAGGAAGGTCTCACTTGAGGCTACAAGATTCTATATCAAGTTTTTGGCAATTGCATGTAGAATTTGAAATATTCAATTTTTTGTGATTTTGTCAAAACCCTAATTTTGATAGCATCTCTATTTTGTGAGGTTACTGAACTTTATTAGAGTGTGTTTCAATCTTAGGAAGTGGCAAGAGTCATTAGATTGAGGATAAATCATAGGTTGATCAAGATTTCTACATTCTATGTGTTGATTTGCTAGATATAAGTGCTAGAAAAGAATTGAGAGGTTCCATATCTTTGTGATTTCTTTTTGGGAACATTTGTTGTATTAAAAAAGAGTGCTTTGTGCATTGGAACAAGTTAAAAGAGAAAAATCAGGTCATTGCAACATGGCTACATCAAGTGGATACATGTTGGAAGGAAATGATAGGCTTACCTCAAGCAACTATTCATTGTCAGTGGAAAGTGAGGATGGAATCACTTCTTGAGATGCATGATGTTTTGGATATTGTTGTAGGTTTGGAGGAGAGGCCAACAACACAACAAGAACAATTGAGGTATGACAAGAGAGCTAAAAGAGCTGTCTTGTCATACCTCAATTATATCATTCAAAAAATAGCTTCGTATTGTACAGGACGAACCATGCACACCCCAGACGACATCATGAAGTAGAGAATCAAATTCTCTATGTGTATTTGTAGTTGAGTTTAATTTTACACATAGAAAATTTGATACTCCCTCCTTATTTATCTTTACAAAAAGAATGTTTGGACTCCAATGCCGACTGCAACAACCAAAATACAAATATCGATAAATTCTTATTTATGAAAAAATTCCGTTCTTATTAACGCAATGAGGCATGCAACAATCCAAAATAAAGCAACAAAAACAAAAGATCAATCCTTACTTATTTTCATATGGAATCAAGTAGAATTTCGCCATAGGACTGCACTCGATAAAATAGACAGTCTTCTCAAAATTGGCTTCTTTCACCTTTACCGCTCCCATGAAAAATGGACTAACTACAAAAACTGTACCATGGGAATCGAAACTAATACTATTATGCAAAAATGAAACACCGGCCTATACTATCGCATCTGAAATTTCTGAGGTCTTATTTTTAAGCTCGGCACAAAATTTAGGACCTAATCTAAAGCTTCTACGTGTATCTGGAAGAAAAAAATAAAAAAAGTTGCCGAGAAGATCAATTTTGCTAGCTAGGTAGGCCTCGTATTGATTATTATGGTCAGAATAAAAAAAACCTGGACCGGATCGTATGGAATTCTCACAAAAAGATTATGTACAGGAGGGGCAGAAAGAGAAGTGAAAACAATATTTATAGATTTCTCTATTATTTGTCTAGCTCCTCTTGGGTAATCAACAATTTTGATGATGAAACCTGCTGAGGAGCTGGACGAATAACAGGAGGAGGAGTGGGTGAAGATTCTCGATCTGAGTCAGATTCTCCAGCATCTGACTCGGAGCTCAAGATGACACGGGGTCTTTTGGCCGGGATACGTCTAGGAGGAAGGGAAGCAACTGGCCTTTGAGATCTAGCCTTCTTGGGGACAGCCTGCTTTCTCTTTCTCCTAGAGGTAGTAGGCACGTTGGTTCTATCCAGAAGCAGGTCTCTGGAGGTGCTGGCATTATCTACATGCAGATTAGAATATTTGTCTCGAAGCCTTTTGAGAATGACGAAATCCTTTGGCATGATGGTGACACGCTTACCATGCATTGCCAAAAGACAAGTATCCCAGTTTTTTGACGATACTTGTCTTCACGGCAAAACGAACATGAAGCCCAAGTGACAGAGTGATATTTCGGACAGATCGGCCGAAAGGTGCTCTAGGGATCAACAATTCAGTTGATCTTTGGAGTTTTCTGATCTCCGTAAGCCAGAACTGCTTCTTGTCACGCCTACGGCCAGTACCAGGGGGAACACGAGAACATGCAAATTTACAATTGCTATATCGATTTCAAGCGCGTCGCTTGCCCTCATTACGTCTCGTTGACTATTATGCGCCTAGATCCGATACTGCATCCTCCAGTATCGCATTCAAGCGCATTTCGTACAACTTTTCTTTCCAGCTCGTTGTTCTTGCACTCGGATCCGATACTCCAGCTTCCAATATCTCTTTCAAGCGCACGTTGCCTGGACTTGCTTGTTTGACCTGGTGTTTGCACCTGAGAGCGATATTTGGAACTTCAGTGTTTAGAATGTCTAATTTTGAATCCAGTTTGGTTTCTTTTTTTAATGAATTTAGTATTACTGATAGGTTGGACTATTTCAAATCCCTTTGTTCTCCTTTTCTTTTTATTCTACCTTCTATAACTGAGGGCCCTGGTGTGGAGGCATTTTCTAAGATACATCTCAGATTTAAGTCCCTACTCAGTACTCCATTATTCAAGTCTCAGAATAAAGACATGATTCATTATCAGGACTTGGTGGCACTTGACAAGAATATCTATAAAGCTAAGTCTGACAGAATATTTACCAGGTTACATAATGATTTCAAGTCTGTAGATGAGTGCCCAATTCATAATAATTGTAGATTTGTTGATTTTCAGTCTGCTTTTGTTTTTTTTTCTTTTTGTTAAATATTTTTGACGATGCGGACTCTGTGTCCTCCACTTCTGAACAATTTCTTTTAGTGGTACAAAGTCTGAAAAGTCAAAGATTGTAGATATAGAAACTTTTTTTTATTGATACGAGTGTTAATTTAGATGATTAATCTGATTTTGATCCTGTTCGAAATAGGTCTACCTTTATAGGCCCTAGAACACTCACCACCCTTTCTCTTTCTGATAAATGTTTGATCAGTTTGCCTACTTATAATATAGATAATAATTCCTTTTTGACAATATCGGATATATCGGATCTTTTTGACCCCACTGAAGCTGAGACTCTTTGCATTTTGAGCAAAGAGCTTGATGAATTTTTGGATATTATTGATTTTGATGCTGATGATCTTCTCCCTGGTGTTGACGATGTATATAATGATAAATTTTATGCAGAGAAAGATTGCTTGAAAATGGTTGTGGAGGAAATGCGGAACAAAGAAGATGATATGCCTTCTGAGGAGGAGTTTCTTAGAATCCAAAGTCAACTTGGATTTCCACAGCCAACTGTCTATTCACCAACAATATTGACATCGAAAGGTGAACATAATATTGATGGTGAGACAGTAATCAGAGAAGACAAAGTCGAATGCGTAAGTTTTTGTCTCTTATCAAGTACTAGTAGATTTTTTATGTTAGATTATATACTGAAGCTTACTTTGTTTTTTATCATTTCAGGAAACAATTTTTCTTGATGATTTCGCAATTCGTCGAGGAGGGCAAAGATCTTCTGCGGGAGAATTTTCAAGAGATCATGCACTCGGGCACTATCTAAAGTCCTTCAAGAATAATGAGATAAGTGTTGCCCATTCAAAGTTTCTTCAACATGGTGAAACTATGATTATGGCAATCAAGGCACTGTCTCATTTTCTTGGAGGACATAATTCTAATAAGGTGCATAAAATAATTTTTGTAAAGAAAACTATTGTGGTTAAAATTTTAGGATATGGACCAGTGAATTCCATGCTCAGATCATCTCATTTTGCAGTGTATGCTGCTTACGTTGATCTTAGTAAGCATGAAAACTATGAGCTATTGGATCCATACGAAAGAAGAAAATTGTTGCATGATTCTAAGTTGCAACTTTCATTGGAAAAAATATCGGAAGCAGATTAGATACTGCTGAATTGTACTGTATAAATATTTTTATTTAATATACAAAATTTTATTGCGTATCTATAGCCTACTGGCTTGTATAAATTTACATGCTTTTTGAAATTTTTTTATAATCTGTCGATTTTGTATTATGACGAATTTGGATTCTTCTGTAAAACCATTGGAAAGTTGCAGTATATAGTTGTTTTTTGTGCTAGTCCCGCCATGTTGTGTACTTTTATGAAATGCCGCTCTTGCTTGCCAATGAGATTTTTTCATTCCTTGCGATGACCATATGCTGACTTCCACTATTTCTTGCAAAGAATGTCGAATGATGTCATAATATGTGCTGCATGTCATAAAAACACAATCTAAATCAGTACCAAAAGTATCTAATTTAATTGCACATATTTGTCTATGATAGTGTAAAATCAAAATCTTACCATATAATGTGTTATATGATCAACATCCCATGCACTCTGAACTGCATCCACAAATGCATTGGTTGTTTTCTGTATCATTTGAACATCAGTATTTGAAAATTTATCTTTTCTCAAGTATTTCACCATGTTGTCTAACTTTTTCCAAACTTCTACTTTGTGTATACGAGTAGAACCTTCTTCTTCGAAATCTTGAGTTGCTGCAATAATTTCTTTCCAAACCGTGTATTGGACCTTAGATTGTTTGCCAGAATAATTTGATAAAAATCTTCGAGCTTTAGATCCTCCAATGCTCGGCTTGCATGGAATATTTTCTGTTTTACCTGATAACTTGTCATCTTTTTTTATTTTAACGTGGCCTTTATGTAAGCCTGCTTTGGACAACAAATTCTCTAATCTGGAAATAGCTTCCTTTGTAGAGGCCTCTAGCTCGGAATTCCATGCAAACAAGATGTGAAGATATATTATTTTTTCTATAATACATGCCTCCGCATGCAATGTACATATATGAACATTCCGTAGAGGAATTGGTAGTACAGATTTCCAATTAGGATCTTCTTGATCTCTTGATATTCCTGTACTCCTTGTCATGCCTATTGCTATTTTCATGCAGTATAAAGAAGGGTGTTTAGAATTGGCGCCATGAGATACATTGAACATACATTTTAATGTCTTCAGATCTCCTGCTAAATGCCATTCAATGTTGAAAGTGCCAATTCCAAGAATATTGAGTGGAACTCCCTCCATGTGATTTTTTATGGTGGTAAGATATGATGTTTAATTAAATATTCATGAGAGAATGTTATGGTCTTCTTTTAGCACCTATAAGAGAATACAAAAACGTGATTAGCCTCATAACATTAACACAGAGAAGATTTTAGATATGAAATCCATATTCAAATGATTATCCCTATTTATTATGCGAAGGAACTGCTATACTTGAAATGCTGCCAACCACCAAATATCATTTTCTGATTGAACATTGAAATTGAGGCCTTCTGAGTCCTCTGAATTTGAAAGTGCTCCATTCATGATTGTGAGACTGACTCTTTCCATTTTTTGTCCTTTTATAATTTCAGACTCATCTAACTTGAGAACAACTATCAACTTATAATTGACATTCTCATTTGTAATACCATAAAAATTTATGATGAATGTTAATAACTGATTAATGTCAATAAATAAATTGTTGTAATTGTTATATGCTAGACTTTCTCCTTTTGAGCAATACACTTCACTGATATGAGATGAATTACCAACTATTGTCTGCATACCATGGTTTAACATGTTTTTTTTTTTTTTTAAGATGGAATGGTCGTGGGATTGGAAACTTTTTAATATTTACCTGTGCAAATGCCTCCTTTATCATCTTAAACATTGTTGCATATGCTTCCACATGCTCCCTGAAGCAATGTAGTGTCTAATATTATTCCAACTTCATCCATAATGCTATCAGTAACTGAAGCCTTAATCTTTCTCATTTTGTTATTAATTAACATTGATTTCATAGATTTAGAAGTCAAGATAGAGCCTAGTGAGTTTCCAATTGAAATCTCATCGGCCAAATGGTCTTCAACAATCAACGCTGATCTGCATTGCAAACATAATGTTCATGAAACTGTCAGTAGAAATTAGGACACTCATAGTATTCACAGCAGTATATAATAAGCAAATCAACAGAAAGTTGAAATGAATAAATAACAAAATTAGTGATTATGAATAAATCAAAAAGTTCAAGCAATTTTCAGTACCAAATAAGCTATAACTTACTTGAATGCACGGATTCGTCTTTTTCTATGACCTCCTCTAGATAATAGATCACACATATCCTTGTTTACCAGTCTTTTTCTCTTGTTGCTTCGGACCTTTCTATTGAGCACATCCATATCTTTAACAAGAGACAAATATGAGATACGCATGGATTGAAATGCAATTTTTATCTCATCATTACTAGTTGTATAATGATGCAAAAAAGATTTCAACCTTTGGATCTCCTCTTTGAGCATCTCATTTTCATCCAAACAATTTTTTATCTTTGTAGATTTTTCTTCGCACTCCTTTGATATTTTCCTTGATTCCTCTTCCAAATAATGTATTCTTTGCATTGAATGTGCATTCCCATAGAGCATCAAATTCTCACAGTAACCCAAAAGGCCATTTTTACCATGACACATGTAGATTATTAACAGACTCACCGAATGAAAATCTGGATGTTGCAATGAACATGGATCAACAGGATACAATGTTCTTGATGACCATAAATCTACATATTTTAGCTTTTCCTCCCTATATCGGACCATATCAAAAGTTGACAATTTGGGTTGTTTTGAATTTCTCGTCCTGAGCAGAGCATATTCTGGTGACAGATCCACGTGAAGATAATAAAGCTTTGTCATCAGTACAGTAGTATAGTAACAAACAACACAATGACAATAACAAAGCTGGAGATGGCGCTAACGACTCTGTTGGAGATAGAGATGGCATAGGCTTTCTTCAGAAATGTCACTCCTAGTTCAAATTTTTTAGTGTTCCCAACTATTGGGAGGAAATATTTTAGCATTTTAAAAAATTATATTTTAACTGTGGATAAACACCAATGAAGTTTGATGTGACTAAACTAAGGTACATTCATTTACATGGACAGTAGTGCGGGCAGATGTGTAAAGAAGTTAGAAAATGATATTATAATTACTTTATAGTTATTTTTTTTCTCTCCTACATGGCATTTCTTATAGGGCCCTCTTTGGGCCCATATTTTCTCTAATGCAAGACAAGCAACATTATAATACGGTCCTAAAATGGGAAAATTCTCTTCAAAAGATTGATTTAGGGAATGTGTCACCCTTACTGGATAAAGACAAAGGAAAAGCCGAGGATGATTCTACAAGTCAAAATTCTAGCAAGACATCATCGTCTCGGAAGTCATCACCTCCACGATCAATTCCTACTAAGAAGGCTAAGCAAAGATCCAAGACAAGTCCTTTTGAAAAAGAACAAGCAAAGATAGTCCAGCATGATATGCCCGAGCATTTTAAACATTATACACTGGATGATGTGGTTATCATGTTACCTAAAACACATTGCGAACCTGAAGAACACGTGCCAGACTCAAAAGATGTCTACGATGGCCCAGCTAGGACACAGCCAATGAATCTTGCTGAACCAGGAGAACCGAAAAAGATGGTACAAGTCGGATCACAACTTAATCTTAAACAGTATCAAGCACTCCGCATGTTACTTATTAAGTATCAAGATTGCTTTGCATGGATGTATCACGATCTTAAGGGTATTCGGACGTCAGTTATTGAACATACCATACCTTTAGTACTTGATGCAGTTCCAAAGGCTACAAAATTCTATCGTTGTAATCCTAATGTTGCGGATCTGATAAAGAAATAACTTCAGAAATTGTTTGATGCTGATTTCATTTATGAGATCGAGCATACCGAATGGATCTCACCGATTGTCATTGTTCCTAAGAAGAATGAGAAATTGAGAATCTGTGTGAATCTCAAGGTTTTAAACAAAGTGACGCGGAAGGATCACTTTCCGTTATCTTTTACTGAAAGCATTTTGGATCGCCTTGCTGGAGCGGAAGCTTATAGTTTCCTAGATGGATTTAGTGATTACAACCAAGTTAAGATTGCACTTGTAGATCATCATAAAATCGCTTTTGCAACAGAATGGGGCACCTATGCTTACAAAGTAATGTCGTTTGGACTCTATAATGCACCAAGTTCGTTCCAAAGAGTAATGCAATTTGCTTTTAAATATTATCTACAAAAATTTCTTGAAATTTACTTGGATGACCTGAGAGTCCATAGTACAGATACAGACCACCTGGATCGATTGGAGAAAGTATTTGAAAGATGTTGCAAATATCAAATTTTTCTAAATCCAAAAAATACCAGATATGGGTTTTCCATGGAGTTGTGCTTGGGCATGTGATATCAAGACATGGCATTGCCACAGATTTTTCTAAAATCAAGGTTATTGTGGAATTGCCACCGCCAACAACAATTCGTGGAGTTTATGTGTTTATGGGTCATGTGAACTACTATCGAATTTTTATTATCTTCTTTGCAGATTTAGCACGACCTATATACAAACTGACTATTGTTCCTATTTGGACAGTAGAGGCGTTAGAAGTCTTTGAAAAATTTAAAAAAGCATTAACTTTAGCACCAATCATGCGTTCTCCAGATTGGACGATTGAATTTCATGTTCACGCGGATGTCTCGAAATATGCCATTGGATCAGTTTTGACGCAGCCAGGTGATTATAAGAAAGATTATCCTATACGATTTGCAAGCAGACAGCTTACAGATTTGGAGAAGAATTATTCAACAACAGAACGTGAAGTGTTAGCCATGATTTTTTCTGTTCAAAAATTTTGTCACTACCTCATGGAAACGCACTTTGCATTTTATACGAATCACTAGCCGTTATTTTACTTAGTAAAAAAGACGTGCAGTACTAGACGTATTGCAACATGGTTACTATTATTGACTGAATTTGACTTTCGAATTGTGGTTCGAAAGGGGAAGCAACATTATCTAGCCGATCACGTTTCGCGAATTGAATCTGTACCAATTAATACTGAAGTGGCTGATGAATTACCAGATGCTGCATTGTTCTATGTAGAAGCAGTACCTGAGTGGGCAGCGGATATTGTTGAGTACGTGATGCTAAGACAACCGAATGACTCATTAAAAAAAGTACAGAAGAGACAATTGATTCATAAGACTCAGCCTTATCAATTGATTGCAGGACAATTGTATCGTCGTGGATCAGACAATATTCTATGTAGATGTGTTTTGCCGCATGAAATACCAGATTTAATCATGTTTTCACAAGATGTCATGGGCATAGTACACTTATCTACGAACATTATTATTTGCAAACTTTTGCAATCAGGTTGTTGGTGGCCTATGCTTCATAAGGACACTGAAAATTATATTCAGACATGTGATGTTTGCCAACGAGCACGACGGTCTACTAGACAGAACTATGAACCCTTGCATCCGGTTTTGTCACAAGCACCATTTGAAAAATGGGGACTGGATTATGTTGGTCCTATTCATCCTGTCGCGCAAGGATCTCAGGCCAGATACATTATTGTAGCAACTGATTATCTGACCAAGTGGGTTGAAGCCAAAGCTATCAAAGTTGCTGATGCAAAATCTACGGCCAAATTTCTCTGTGAAAATATTATAATCAGATTTGGATGTCCGATCGAGATTGTCAGTGACCGAGGTACAGATTTTGTTAATCAAACAATTAAGTGTTTACTAGAAGATTTTTTTGTGAAGCATAGATTTAGCACTTCTTACTATCCTAGAGAGAATGGCCAAGCTGAATCTTCCAATAAGATTCTCTACTGTATTATGACGAAGACAATTGAAGCGAGTCGGTCTGATTGGGAACATAAACTGTATGCAGCTTTATGGGCATTCAGAACCGCTTACAAAAATAGTATAAATCAAACACCCTTTCAATTGGTTTTTGGTCAAGATGTTGTCATGCCGATTGAATTTTTAATCTCATCTTTACGCATAGTGACAACAGAATGGTTAAATGATGATAAGTCTTTACAACTACATCATGAAGTGTTGCACAAATTATGTGAAACCCGATTGATGGCAGTTCACGCGTTAGCAGTAGAGAAAGCCCGTCGCAAGGCATGGCATGATCGTCGATTGCACAAAAAAGATCTGAAAGTGGGAGATCTTGCATTGATGTACAAAACCAAGCTGATCAAGAAAAAATTGAAGTTTACTGGTGAAGGTCCGCATAAAGTGAAGGAAACCCTAAACTATGGCGCAATATTTCTTGAGCACCTGGACGGAAAACGATTTGATACTCCGGTGAATGGCAGCCGATTACGCAAGTTTTGGCAGCCTGCTCTACCAATTCAGCAAGCCTGATCTCAATGGTTTTTACTTTTATTTGTTTTTCAAATTTTTTGTTTTCATTATTTAATCGCTGAGTTTTTTGGAAAAGACAATAAAAAAAAAAATGAGAAAAGACTGATGAGCAAAAGTCAGAAAAGTCATCAACATGTGAAAAAGGAAGGATAGTATTTTTGATGAAAAATGACTTAGAAAATCACTGCTTTGGTCAGATGTGGCCTATACAGTATCAGAAACCTTCGCTGAGCTCTCAGATTGTACATTCACTCTAGATTTATCTAAATTGAGGTGGGCGAAGGTTCTTGATCAGGAAAAATCCATTTTTTGAGTCAGGCGAATGTTTAGCAGAATGCCATTTTGGAAACCTTCACTGAGCACCTTACCCTCATTATGAACCTTCATTGACATGCTAGATGGTCTTAAAATATAAAAAATTAGATTGGCTATAGGTTCAGATTGTTCGTCTCAAAATGTATGTGTTTCTGTAATCCTTCGCGACTGATTATTTGTTTGATAATTTAATAATTTAAATGTTTGTCTACGTAATCATTGTAGTACTAATGATTTCAAAGTTAGTTACTATAAGATCAAACGTGATTTTTATCACTATTGTTTTGTTTGAAATTGATAGGCGTAGTCATGCATGAAGAAAGAGGAAGATAGATTATTCCGCTACGCACAATAAGTTTTCTTTCTTGTCGTTCAAATTCTTTCGAATCTTATTCGACCTATCTTTTATACATCTCTTTCCAACATGGTATTAGAGCGTTGATTCTTCTTCAAGGCCTAATACCATATCAGAGCACAAGCTCTTATACTTGATATCTTTCGCAATATCGAATTATTCTTCAGTTTGAATCAATTTGTTTCGATATCAGAGAATTGTTTTTTACAGCACTATATCTTTCTCTTAATAATAATTGAATTATCGATAGTCTAAAGTTTCAGATGGATTTTCAAAGTTAAGCCAGTCTTATCGCAGACAAGTTGAATGGATCCAATTACCATTTATGAAAGTTTAAGGTGAAAACCTTGCTAATTGCCAATGAGTTGTGGGATGTTGTTACATGTATCGAAGTGAAACCTGAAGACGACACATATGACTCAAAATGGAAATTGAAGGATGATAAAGCTTTTGCGCTTATTATCCTCAATATATCAGATACTCAAATTGGCCACATAGCTGAAGCTAAGACTTCGAAAGAAATTTGGGACGTCCTGAGCTCACTATATGATGTGAGAGAAGTAACTACTAAGTTACATCTTCAAAGAAAATTCTTCACACTCAATTATGCGTTTGTTTCAAACATGTCCAGACAATCCCTAGTATTTGATCTCGACTATCCTTTTGGTAAAGTCGATCTCCCTATCTACCATAGCTGCATCCTTGGAAAGCAGACTAGGACTCCTTTTAGATGGAATCATAGGTCTGTTAGATGTTGTTCATACAGATATATGTGGGCCTATGCAAACTCCTTCATTGCTAGATGCAAAGTATTTAATTATCTTTATTGACAAATTCTCCAGAAGAACAGCTACTTCATTAAACAGAAATCAGAAGCTTTTATCAAGTTTAGACAATTCAAAGAGCATATAGCAAATCAAACTGGTAAATGAATCAAAGCACTAAGGTCCAACAAGGGGGGGGGGGGGGGGGATACATCTCCACCAAATTCAAGGAGTACTGCCTTAACAATGGCATTGAGCAACAATACATTACCTCCTATTCACCTCAGTCAAACGATCTTGTTGAGAGAAAGAACAGAACCTTAGTTGAATCGGCAAAGTGCATGTTATCACATGCAACACTTCTGAAGTCCTTCTGGGCTCAACAACAATCTACATAATGCTTGAAGATACTTTTGGAATGTTCCTCTCATTCAAAATGACATATTCACCAACAATCACCTTGTTAGTAGAAGGAATGTAAACGTTGTAGGCTTTACTGACCTCACTATATCCAACAAATATACCTTTCCTTGAAGGTGTGTTTTTTAGAATGCACTAATTTTGAGTTGATTTAGAATGCATCAAATTAGAATGCATCTCAGAACATACAAGGAATACTAATTCTAACTTAGTCAGGGCCTCGAAATTGCCCTTGGTATACCGAAGCAGACAGGTCGGAAAGGCCATCAGAATAGGCAGATCTGCAATATTTACTATTCCAAAGGCTATTTCAATGCCTACTCGGAAGGTAGTTCCAGATGCGGGTGCTGGATGAGGGTGATGTAGATCCATAGTTGAGGTTGTTGTAGATCCAGAGTTCTAGAGAGTCGGAATGCCTATCGGAATATACGGATCTGTTGGATTTGTCATATCAACACCTATTCCGATGGTTGTTCCGATGTCAGATCCTATTGTTTTTTGGTGGATATGCTGGATTGCATATGGATGTTTGTTGCTGTTTTTGTAAAATTAATTTGTTACAACTATTTTTTGTGATACTAAACTAAACAAACTGCAATACTAGTTTTTGTTTTGAAGATTTCACTATTAAATACTGGACCAATATTCATTATAGCATTTCAGACAGATCATCATAGCAGCTTTCTGAGGTACTTTCAAAGTCAGAATGGAGCTCGAAATAAATCATGCTAGTTCTAGCAGCATATCAGTGTCTATTCTAACGTCTGTTCCGACCTCTGATGACATTTTTTTTTTATCTTTCAAATGACAGATCTGTGAATGTTATGATACATTTGTAAAGCTTGGGTATTTTTTTTAGAAGACTATTCAATTGTGCTGACCAGTTCTATGATCTTTTCATGAGAATTTGTTACATGGGTTCTTGATATAAAATTGTTTTGCAGTTTCTTATGCCGATTCTTGGGCTCTAACATCATCCAAGTAGTTGACTAACACAACTACTAGCACTTTAGGTACCTATACAATATTGTAGCAATTTGTCTCCTATTTTTGTTGTAGATCCACATTTTGTAGTGTAGAACTACATTCAGTATTATTTTCATTAGGATTCATGAAAACATATCTACACATCCTAGAAAGAAATCTGTACTTTTATTGATAAATCTGTTGATAATGGATACACCTTTCAACTAGGGTGGAAATCAGTGGAGGTCAGAGCAGACCTCGAAATATTTGGATCAGTTTAAGACAGTATACCATCTGTTATTTTGAGGTCCATTCTGACCTCTGCTCATACATTTTTTACAATTCATAAATAGATTATATGCTAGATTGTTACTAGCCCATGAATACTAGATTATATACCTCTGCTCATAAATGTTTATCTCCTATCTTTTGTTGTAGATGCACGTTTTGCAGTATAGGAATACATTCAATTTTATTTTACATTATGATTTATGAAAATACATCTACACATTTTAGAAAGAAATCTATACATTTATTGATGGATCTGTTGATAATGGGTGGAAATCAGTGGAGGTCGGAGCAGACCTCAGAATATCTGAATCTATTCAAGGCACTATACCATCTTTTATTCTGAGGTCCATTCCGACCTCTGCTCTTACATTCAAAAACATATCTGGTAAACATTGGCAATTTGTGTCTGAACAATGCTAGATTATTATCACCTCAACTATTATATCAAGATTACAAAATTCTCGTCCCAGTTGATACATTTTGACTCAACACCACCACATTTTTTAGACTCTTTCACCACATTGAGGCCTTCATGCTGCCTTCTTGATTACGTTTGTCCTTGAAATGACGACACTTCTCCGCTAGTGTTTTTATGAACCTGCTTGGGAATTCCATTGTTGGCCTAAGAAAACAAATGATCTCCACTCTCAACAATTCGTGGTATACATAATTAATGTTTCAAGCTTACTACTTTGTGCTTCTCTGATCTTAACCTAGTCCTGCTATAAGATGAGAGTTTATGTGTTGTGTACTGGTTATATTTTCATGCTTAGAAATAGAGAGAGAGAGAGAGTTGGGGAGAGAGAGAGAGAGAGAGAGAGAGAGAGAGAGAGAGAGAGAGAGAGAGAGAGAGAGAGAGAGAGAGAGAGAGAGAGAGAGAGAGAGAGAGAGAGAGAGAGAGAGAGAGAGAGAGAGAGAGAGAGAGAGATCATGAAAGAGTTAAAGGTAACCAACACTCCCAATTCTAGGAAGGTGTGTAGCCCTTGTTTTCTTCCGATAAGGACGTGGTTCAAATGTTTTTTGTTGGACAATAAGTTCCACGAGAAAGCCCAAACGCCATAGGGAGGGAGCATGTGGTGACATTCTGGAATAGGATATAATCGTATGGTTCGGGATTTTTGATTAGCCCTCTACTATGTTATTTCTTTTTTTATCCTTGTGTGTGTTTAGGTTTTAGAGTTTAGAGTGTGCGTGTGCGTGTGCGATGCCATTCGTTTATGTTTCATGATTACCAGTTCATGCTACCCTAATTCATAGAATCTTGATTTATGTTTCATGCTTACTAGTTTATGCTACTTTGATTTATAGGATCTAAATCTATTCATGTTATTTTAATTTGCAAGATCATAATTTATGTGTTGTGTATTGGTTATGTTTCACGCTTAGAAATAGAGAGCGAGAGATTTGGGGAGAGAGAGAGAGAGAGAGAGAGAGAGAGAGAGAGAGAGAGAGAGAGAGAGAGAGAGAGAGAGAGAGAGAGAGAGAGAGAGAGAGAGAGAGAGAGAGAGAGAGAGAGAGAGAGAGAGAGAGAGAGAGAGATATCATGAAAGAGTTAAAGGTAACCAACACTCCCAATTCTAGAAAGGTGTGTAGACCTTGTTTTCTTCTGCTAAAGGCATGGTTCAAATGTTTCTTGTTGGACGATAAGTTCCACGAGAAAGCCCAAACGCCGTAGGGAGGGAGCATGTGGTGACATTCTTGAATAGGTTATAATCGTACGCTCCGGGAGTTTTGATTAACACTCTACTATGTTCTTTTTTTTTTAATCCTCGTGTGTGTTTAGGTTTTAGGGTTTAGAGTGTGCGTGTGTGATGCCATTCGTTTATGTTTCATGATTACCAGTCTATGCTACCCTAATTCGTAGAATCTTGATTTATGTTCAATGCTTACTAGTTCATGCTACTTTGAGTTATAGGATCTTAATCTATTCATGTTATTTTAATTTCGAGCTATTATAGGTATTCAATCAAAGCTATGAGGGCAATACCAACATATAAATCAATTTTCCATCTATAATTATCCACATACCCTAAAACCTAACAATATCGGTGAACACACAAATCTATTGAGGATGCAAAGGGGGCTAACTGGCTCCACGATCGAATTGTCTGTGCCGATAGGGTGTCTCGCCTAAAAATGACGACACCAAAGAGGCATATGGTGTGCATGCCATTGGCATTCTTGAACCTTATGGTTCACCACATCGAAATGAGAAAAGTGTGTCTGCTACTTCAAACTCAATAACTCTAAAAGATTGCATGAGGTTCATTTGGATTCAAACAAGTGTCTACATGTAACTACTTTGAAGTGTTGTGTTCGAAGTAGCAGCATCATGTTCTCTCTTCGATGCTATGAACCGCAAGATACAAGGACTGCCATGGGCCTACACACCATACTCCTCTTTTGTGTCTTCATATAAGAGACGCCCCCTCGTTACATACGAGTCATCTATGGGGCCAGTGAGCCTCTTGTTGATGTTTGATGTCTATTCCTCAATGTGGTTCAATTTGGATCATCATTGTTCCTTGAACTTGAAATGGTCATGAATGGACAATATATGTGTTGGTATTAATGTTGTAGCTATGAGTCAGTATACATAAAAGTTTTGGAATCCATTTCACAAAATCGTACTTTTTTAAGCCAATGGGACGAGAGAGAGAGAGAGAGAGAGAGAGAGAGAGAGAGAGAGAGAGAGAGAGAGAGAGAGAGAGAGAGAGAGAGAGAGAGAGAGAGAGAGAGAGAGAGAGAGAGAGAGAGAGAGAGAGAGAGAGAGAGAGAGAGAGAGAGAGAGAGATGCACGTTTTGTTGATGTAGGATTACATTCAATTTTATTCTCATCAGGATTTATGAAAATAGATTTAGACATTCTAGAAAGAAATCTGTACATTTTGTTGATGAATCTATTGATTAGTGGAGTGGAAATCAGTGGAGGTCGGAACAGACCTCGGAATATGTGTTTTTGTTTAATTCAGTATACCATCTACTATTCCGAGATCAATTCCGACCTCTGTTGATAATTTTTTTTCAGATCATAAACAGATTTTATGCTAGATTGTTGCCAGCTCATAGATTATGTACCTCTGCTCATAAACTTTTACATAAATATTTATCTCCCATCTTTTGTTGTAGATGCACGTTCTGTAGTGTAGGACTACATTCAATTTTATGCTTATTAGGATTAATGAAAACAGTTCTATACATCCTAGAAAGAAATCTGTACTTGTAGCGAGTTGGATTTGATAGCTATCCTCAAAATTTTTGGTCCAGATCTTGTTGTGGGCTGTAGGAACCCTTTTCACATGTGTGAGGCCATACAGCTCTAGTTTTGACTAAGAAATTTCAAAAATTTGTAGAATTTGACTCACATACCCAATTTGAGTGATTTTTGGTGCAAAATCGTGAATCTAATCCCTTGATTAGTTCTTGGATTAGATCAGACAAAAAATTAAAATTGAAGCTTGAATTAGGTGCACTAATTGATCTTCTCTGATTTTTTGAGTGTATGTTGAGGTTGAAGAGAGAAATTGCTAAAAATCATAGATTAAGGAGTGATTTTGCAAGTTTGAGACTAGAATCTAAATTTCCATCATTCTAGATTGGTTCATGAGTGATACGATTGAGTCTATAAGCTTTCGAAATTGCTAGAAGACTTTAGGTTCAGATCTCTTAGAGAAACCATAAGAGTTTCTAGTGTTTTTTCACATTCAAAAATGGCATCAATGGGTGGTTTTTTGCTTGAAGCTAGTAAAAGACTTACATCCACTAATTATGCTACTTGGATAGTTCGAATGGAGTCTTTGCTTGTACTTCACGATCTTTATGACACAGTACTTGAGGTGGAAGTAGAACCTCAAGGAGGAGTTGAGTTGGTTAAGTACAAAAAGAGATGTAGAGTTGCATTACATTGCATAAAAATGAATGTAAGTAATGAACTTTTGAAAGAAATCTCATCTTGTACCACATCCAAAGAGGCATGGGATTCATTAAAAGCCATTTATGGATCCAAGAACACTTCAAGGATACTCATGCTTAGGAATCAAATCCTTCAAAGCATGAAAGAAGTAGTGAAAGTGCCCAAAATTATGTCTTTAGGATCAAATCTTTGAATAAGGAGTTGTCTTCTATAGATGATAAAATCAAAGATGATGAATTAGTTCAAATCATTTTGAATGGATTAGGAGATGATTATTCCAATCTTGTTCAAACCTTTGCTATTCAAGATTCACTTCCTAGTATTGAAAAACTTCAAAGTGTGCTTGAGAGTGAGGAGAGTAGAATGCTTCATATCAAAAGTAGGATGAGTTCCTTATCTTTGAATGATGGTGATGAAAAAGCTAACTTTTCTTTGAAAGGCAAGAAGAAGAAGTTTCCATCCAAGAAGACTCAAGACATGGAGATGGAGAACAAAGATGGAGCATCAAGTTCCAAAAGCAAGAGCAAGAAGGACAAGAAGAAGGTAAAGTGTTTCTTTTGTAGAAAAAAGGGACAATTTGCATCCGAGTGCTACAAGAAGAAGAATGCCCAAGAGAAGGACAATCAAGGCAATCTTGTGCTTGAGGAGGAGGAAGAAGGCAATCTATCTTTGATGGTATCCTCACCACAAAAATCTAATCAAGACACTTGGTGGATTGATAGTGGGGCAAGCTCTCACATGACTCACCAAAAAGACTACTTTTCTAATCTACTTTCTTACAATAGTTCTAAGAGATTTATCTTCACTGCAAGTGATCAAGAATGTGAGATTGTAGGTGTTGGATTCATTCCTTTATGTCTAGGATCATCTAAAAAAGTAGATCTGGACAATGTTCTTTATGTACCTTCAATTACAAAGAACTTGTTGAGTGTAGGACAACTTATGGATAGTGGATTAGATGTACATTTCAAGCATGGAGCATGTTCTATCTTGAAAGATGAAAAATGTATTGCTAGTGGTTTCAAGCAAGGGAGGTTATTTAAATTGGATGCTAATGTGATGGTTGGAATTGTGAACATGGCAAGGGAGGAGCTCACTCAAGTGGAATTATGGCACAAAAGGTTAGGCCATCCTAACTACAAAGCTATGGAGACCATGGTGACAAAGGAGCTAGCAAGAGGACTTCCCAAAACCATATCCAAGTGTGGCAAGCTTTGTGAAGCTTGTGGATTCTCCAAATCTCATAAGCTTCCTTTCAAGAGATGTTTGATAAGATCTAGCTCTCCTCTTGACCTTATACACTCGGATGTTCATTCATTTTCACATGAATCAAATGGTGGAGCTCTTATGTATGTCACTTTTATTGATGATAAATCAAGATACTCTTGGGTTTATCTCTTGTCTAAGAAAAGTGAAGTTTTTGAGTCCTTTGTAAAGTTCAAAACTCTTGTGGAAAAGCAACTTAATACTAGCTTGAAAGTATTAAGAAGTGATAATGGAGGGGAGTACATCTCCAATAGGATGAAAGAGTTTTGTGAAACTTATGGCATAAAGAGAGAGTACTTGTACATATACTCCACAACAAAATGGAGTAGCTGAGAGAAAGAATAGGACACTATGTGAGTGTGCTAAAGCTATGAGATTAGATGCATCTCTTCCTATTTCATTTTGGGGAGAAGCTATTTTATGTGCAAACTTTCTTTGTAATAGAATGACTAATAGTGCTATTAAAGGACTTACACCTTATGAAGTATTGTTTGGCAAAAAGCCAAATCTTAGTGATTTGAAAGTTTTTGGATGTACTTGTTATGTACATATTCCTTTAGAAACAAGAAAAAAGGACGATGCCACTTCTTTCAAAGGCATCCTTGTTGGTTATAGTGAAAGTAAGAAAGCTTATAGGATATATGGTCCTATTACAAAAAAAGTTGTTGCTAGTAGAGATGTACTTTTTGATGAATCTCTCCAAGCCAAAGGGAAGGTGACTTCCAACAACACCCAACTTGTCAAAGATCATGCTATGGCCGAGGAGGAGCTTCATGAAGATGAAGACCAAGTGGAACCTACTCCAAGTCCAAGGGTGCCAAGAAGATCAACAAGGACAAGGATTGAGCCATCAAGGCTCACTTATAGTGACAAAGGGGAGCAAAGGGAAGATTCTCAACTACTTAGCTCTTATACTTTCTTGACTACTATGCTTGAAGAACCAACTAATTTTGAGGAAGCAAATAAGTCTCAATATTGGAGGAAAGCTATGCAAGTAGAGTTTGATGCATTAATGGAAAACCAAACCTGGAAACTTGTTGATTTACCTTATGGAAAGAAGTCTCTTACTTGTAAATGGATATATAGATTGAGATATAATCAAGATGGTTCCATTCATAAGTACAAAGCTAGACTTGTAGCAAAAGGTTTTTTGCAAGTCAAAGGCATAGATTATGATGAAACCTTTGCACCTGTTGCAAAGCTTGTAACCATTAGATTAATCATATGTCTTGCAACTTCTTTCAAATGGGAGCTCTTCCAACTTGATGTGAAAAATGCTTTCTTGAATGGATTCTTGGAAGAGGAAATCTACATGTGCCAACCCGAGGGCTTCATCAAAGATGGAGAAGAAGACAAGGTGTGTCTCTTGAAGAAGAGTCTTTATGGACTCAAGCAAGCACCAAGAGCATGGTACTCGAGGTTGCATTTCTATCTTATTTCCATTGGATTTGTTGTAAGTTCTTATAAACCATCATTGTACTACAAATGTAATGATGGAAAGATCATTATCTCAGTTTTATATGTTGATGACATTATATACATATGAAATGATCTAGATGGCATCAAGAATGTAAAAGTTTCCTTGTCTAGTGAATTTAAGATGGTAGATCTAGGACTTCTTAAAGTTATACTTGGAATAGAAGTCACTAGAAGTAATGATTTTACCTTCATATGTCAATCTAAGTATGCTAGATCAATCTTAGCAAGATTTGGCATGAGTGATTGTAAAGGAGTTGAAACTCCTATGGAACTAAGTGTAAAAGTTTCTAAGGAAAGTGATGAAGCATCCTTTGAGGACATCACTACCTATAGAATTCTTATTGGTTCCTTGATATACTTAACCATCACTAGACCAGATCTTAGTTTTAGTGCTGGCAAGTTGAGTCAATACATGCAAAGTCCATTAATATGTGATTGGAAAGGAGCAAAAAGGGTGTTAAGGTACATCTCGACTACAAAAGACTTTGGCATAGTTTATGAAAGGACTAATATTTGTTTGAGAGCATATTCGAACTCAAGTTTTGCAGGTGACAAGATGGATAGAAGATTCATAAGTGCATTTGCTACATTCTTATGTGGAGGAGCTATATCTTGTCTTTCCAATAAGCAAGATACCATCTCTCTTTCATCAACAGAATCCGAATATAAAGCTATGACAACAACAACAAACTTGGAGGTTCTTTGGCTTAAAAGGCTTTTGGAGGAGCTCCATGTGATCAAGGATGAAGACATTCCATGCGTATATTGTGATAATCAAACAGCTCAACAGCTTGCAAACAATCCAGTCTTTCATGCTCGAACAAAGCACATCGAGATTGCACATCATTTCATGAGGGAGAAAGTGCAAGCAAAGGAGATCAAGCTTATTCATGTTTCATCATTAGATTGCATTTTTGATATACTCACCAAGGCATTGCCTAAAGATCCATTTATAAAATTAAGATTGGCTCTTGGAGTTATAGATAGATCTATGCTAGATTTACCAAGCTAGATTTTTTAGGAGTGAAAAATGCAAAAATAAACTTGGTAAAGGCCAAAAATCTTGTATATAGGATAGACACACATGTGTGAAGCCTATTCCCACGTGTGAAACAAGTGTATTTTTCATGTACCATAATCATATATGTTGTACATATGATTTAATTCAAGTTCTAGTGGCTAAAATGGCCAAAAACTAGTTTTCTAGAGATATGACACATGACACCAATCTAATGATTGCATGAGCCAAATATTTTGAATAGGTGTCACATCCCATGTGTAGAGGACGACAGCTCACACATGTGGAAGTAGGCGAGTTTTTGCTTCTAGAAGATTTCCATGAAGATCTCCATATAGTAGGAAAATAGACCAAAAATGCCCAAAATGGAAAGTTTTGATCCAAGTGTCAAATTGCATGATGGTGACAAGGCATCCTCACACGTGTGAGATTTGATGCATGATCAGTTCCTTGAGCTCCAAAAGTGTATATATAGAGGCTTATTTGGCCATAATCAATGTGAGACACCAATCTTGGTTTTGGAAGCAATTTTGAGTGATTCTCTTCATTTGTCTACATTTGTTTTGATTGTTTTGAGGTGCTATCAATGTGTACTTGATTTTCAAGTTGGAGTCCGTACTCAGACAGTGTTTCACACGTGTGAAACCAGAAAGTATGCCTACCTTCAATTAATGATTGTTCTTGTTAGGATTTTGTATCTAGAGTTGATCTAGATTGATCTTAATCTCAAGTAGATTGATAGATCAAGTAATCTAACAACCAATCTCTCTTGAGGATTAGATTAGAATCCACTCTTGGTCCTTTTTGTACTTTTTGCATAGAATCGACCTCCTAAAGCACCCGTTCAAACACATTTTGTTGATAATTTTTTTGATCACTCATACCATGCCGACAACACATCCACCTCTAGAAGTTACGCACATTACCACAAAGATTCCTCATGTTCTTGTCAAGGAGATGAGTATTTCAACAAGTCCGAAACTCCAGAACTACTAGCCATCCAAGATGGCTATGCAATTGCCCAAGGGCCAATGAGCAACAAATGTTTCATCTATGGTGAAACCGATCATTTCATGGTTGATTGTAAAGTCAAAAACCAATACCATGCCAAATGTCTAGAATGTTTACGCAAACACGGCTTTAAGGATTGCCCCAAGCAATTTAACAAGATCCTACCCGCAAGACACGTATGTCACAAAACAGTTAGGTTCATGACAAGAGCACAACATGAAGCTCACCAACAGCACAACCCAATCGATACACCTCCTAAACATAGGGGAAGTTCTGAAACGTCCGCAACCCCTAGAGATTAACCTGATTGATAAGTGGAACAAAGGAGATACCATGAAATTAGAGATGAGTTATTGCGGGAAGAAGCGAAAACCGATAGTCCATTACCTGCTCCAATCCTCACACAAGAGCAATCCCTACAGGGATTAGAAGTTTTCTCTGAATTCCTACTAGCTCGGATCACCATGTCGTTCCACAGTGTCATCAAATACTTGGTCATCCACAACATGTGATGAATCCAATAGTGTTCCAATCATGCTGAAAAGACACTATACACTCTCAACCGATATCATCAATTGGGGTCACGCATTGGCCACAGTGGACTGTGGTGACTCCAATAGATGCCTCATCGAGGCCATCGAAGAAGACACACCTTTACTTCCATCTTCTACTGACATCAAGATGCCCATCATTCCCCTGATGATAATAGATTCTATTCCAATAGCTTGGTGCCCCGAAGAAACTATCGTTTCTACATCCCATGTTTCAGAAGATGAAATTCTTTCGATGAATGATGAGGAAATGAGTGAGGAGCAACTCCTCAACTATCTCGATCATAAACGATTTGCACCCAAGTCAATCCCAAAGAGATCAAGACACCTGGACCACTAGCTAATGTCCAACTTACCTCTAAGGTAGTTAACATAGTGACCTATAGACCCAAATCCAAAGTTTACCACTGGGAAGTGCTTCCAGATGAAGTCTGCAAGGTCATTGACGATGACTTAATCTGAGAGGCAACCACTCCGCCTCCACAAAATACAAAAAACCTTGGTTAAACAAACAAAAATAATAGATACGAAACTAATCGAGTGCCAGAAACAAATGCGTACAAAATTGAGGTAGTCATTTCAGCCGTTGACCGAATCTCAAAAGGACCATCCAAGCGAAAGAGCATCTAGCTCCGATAGCAAAGCCATCAATAATTCTCAAAGTTTCCGAGAACTTTGTGGAACCACCTTTTGATCTAGTGCAAAATTTCAAGGATTTCACACTCGACGATGTTGTTCATCAACTACCACAACCAAAGTGGGAACCTATCCACGTTTCTCCATCTTTTGAAGGACCTGCTAAGATAGTCCCACTCAATCTTAAGGATCCTGATGAAGAGCTAGATCGTTTCGTTCATGTCGGAGTGCACCTGACATCAAAACTAACCTTACTAAGGAAATACAAAGATGTATTTGCTTGGAATTACACAAAAATGAGGGGCTCTCACCTGAAATAGCAGTCTATACCAATCCACTCGAGGAAAACACTAAGCCTATTTAGGCTAAGCCTTACCATTCTAACCCAATATATCGAGAGAGGATCGACAAGGATATTAAGAATCTGTTTGATGTTGGCTTCATTTATGAAGTCCAGCATATGGATTGGGTATCGCCCATCATGGTGGTTTCCAAGAAAAATGGCAAGCTTCGAATCTGCGTTGACCTAAAAAATCTTAACCACGATCTAGGCATGATCAAAGGAAGCCTGGGGATCAATAAAATCTAGAGAGAGAAAATGACTCTCTAGAAAGAGAAAATCCTAGAGAGAGAAAAATGTGCTTTACCAGCTTGGGTAGAGTGCTTGGTATGAGGGGGGGTGCCGAATCACACCAATACTATAGGGGAGTGCGGGTTGCGACTCAGGGCGAGCTCCAACCAAGTCTCAGCCTCCCTTGCTGGAATGTTGTCATGGCTCTCGCCTTGGCATGCTAGCGCCCCGGAGACTAGGGTCGGTCACACACTTGAAATGTAACCTTCTCAGATTTATCAATAAAGTGGGATTTTCTTCAAACTGACTCTGATTACCTTCTGGGTTTCAGTGTTCGGTAAAAGCGCCAGTTGTAAGGCCGCTTTCAAAATTTTTAACTTGGCACATAGTTGAGGGTCGTATCCCGGGACGCCAGCGGTATGCCGTCGGGACCATTCGGTCCGTGGCGCCAGCGGTATGCTGTCGGGACCATTTGATCCAGGAACTGGTTGTTTCCATATCTGTCGCGGCTTGTTGTTCTGAGTGTTCCTTGCATGCTGCTACTTTGTGCAGGAACCAAACGTTGTTTCAGAGGCAATGTCAACACTTGATGTTGATCAAGAGAAGACCAATGCATCTTTAACGACAATGGTTTTATTCCAAACTCGACAGACTCAAATTTTTATTTTCAGTCTGTATCAAATCCCTTCATAATCATCATCTTTTATGCAGATGATATGTCACCATTTAGTAACAATCTGAATTTATTGAAGGATTTAAAATGCATGTTAGCTCTATCAAAAGGAGCATCATCTCAGATTTAACAATATGTTAAAACTGAAGTTCAAAGCTTTTTCAGGATCCACATTAAGGAGGAGTGTTAGATTTCTTATGCTCAGCCTTAAACAATCGTTCAAGTAATGAGCATCCTGAAAATCGAAGGCCAACTAAATATTTCGGGCCTTCACATTTTTTTTCCTTCAAGATTTTTTGTGCGTTAAAATGTTTTTTAAAAAAGACCACTTTTTGTTGTCTTTAACGACACAAATTCTAGAAGAAATGGCAGGATCTGAGGCCTTCAGCTTCCTAGATGGATTTAGTGGCTATTTCCTAGTCCAGATAGCCCCTGAGGATTGACACAAAATGACATTTGCGATGGAATATGGCATTTATGCTTACAACGTAATGCCTTTGGCTTATGCAATGCCCCTTCCACGTTCCAATGCATCATGCAAATGGTGTTTCAAGATTTGCTCTACTTCGTTATCAAGATTTATCTTGATGATCTGGGGGTGCATTCTTCCATAGAAAAACACCTCGAAGCACTTAAAAAGATCTTCATTCGCTGTTGATGGTTTGGAATATCACTAAACCCTGAGAAGTGCCAAATCTGGGTAACCCATGGGGTTGTACTCAGACACATCATATCAAAGGACGGTATCTCTATCGATCCTTCTAAAATCAAGGTTATAGTTGAGATGCCCTTACATGCGACAGTGAAGGAAGTATACATTTTTCTAGGCCATACTAACTACTATCGCATCTTCATAATCAACTATGTCGGTAAGGCATGACTCGTTCATTTAGTTGTAGTTGATCCTAGGTGGATCGAAAACAAATAAAAGCTTTTGAGGTACTAAAAACCGTGCTCACTACCGCACCTATACTCTGTTCCCGAGATTACATGAACGAATTCCATGTGCATACTGATGCAAGTAAGTATGCTATTGGTGGTATCCTAGCACAACCGGGCAAACATAGCAAAGATTTTCTGATACATTTCTTGAGCAGACAACTGGTGCATGCTGAAGTAAACTATACAACAACCAAAACATGGTCTACGCCGTACAACAATTGCGACACTATTTGCTAGGCCAAACCTTTGCATTTTACACAAACCATCAAGCCCTGCTATATATTGTAAATAAACCTTGTAAAACCGGACGAATATCAATATGACTGTTAATCCTCAAGTTACATGTCAACATCTTACAGAATGTTTGATTTATACTCGAACAAAAAAAATTAATAGATTGATTTAGACAATCTAATAAAACAATAAAATTTAAACTAAAGTCAATGCAAAGCATAGCACATCAAACAAATCAAAATAGAATCAATCATTATTTAATAACATAGTATATGACATTTTTTATTTCTGCATAGTTGTCGATTTCTAGCTTGAGTGAAAAACATTTCCCAAATAGAAAAAATTGTGCATTCTACAAAACCTTGCAAGAATAATTGAACTCCAATTTATTTCAACGTAGATTCATCACTTAGAAAATTCTTCATCTGAAGTTGGTAAGAGATATCAACAATGAAAATGGTGTGAACGTGTTTTTTTTTTAAGATTAGAGACTTTTATACAATTTCCTTTCTAGATAGTATAGAAAGATGGTGGATCATTGACATTCTTTCAAATAAATGTCTCTGTAGGATCATCTTCAACGGACGGTTTCAACACAAAAAACTATGCCTAGCATGAAATTTTTTAAAAAAATCAATTACAATATAAAGAATATTAAACATTTCAAATATTAAATGAAAGAAAATATGCTTAGCATGGAAGGAGTTATATACTATGTCTTTAAAAAAAATAAAAAATGGAAATAGAGCTTTAACTTTTGAACTCAAAGGATATAACCTCTAGTAGTCTTTGAATTTTTGAAAGGGTGTATGAAATGCATGGACTTGCCATATAGGGCATGCAATGTGCATGTATAGGGTGTGCAAGGCATACACATAGGGCACAAAGGGGCACAATATATCATAAGATACAGAACGATGAAGCATAAGAATAATTTAATAGTCATATGATTTGATAGATGTTTTGATTATGGGAGGGATTGTTGGTTTCAAGCAAAACACAAGTGCGTTTTCTGACCTCATCAATATGCTTAGAACCTTTTTCTTATGTGGAGATCCCAAGCACCCATTTCATGGCATACACAGGCTCCTCCTCTTCCTATAAAAAGAGCAGGCACGCACACACTCCTTGCAATCAAATAAGAAGTCATGCACTGTTCTTGTAGATTGTATATCTTGGTATCCAGTGCAGTCTTTTTGGTAGCCAAACCCAACAATGCTCACAACAGAGTTGATGAAAGGCTTTCCCATCTTGCCTTTGTTCTTCAACTCTTGCTCCATATAAAGCTGACGAGAAGAAGTTGATTTAAGTTTCGTGTTCGTTAGTTCCTTCTTCTTCTTCATGATCATGGTTTGTGCAGAAAGAAAAAACGAAGTTGTAGCTCCTACTTTTGTGCGGTTTACTCGTCCCTGTACACGATAGGGATGTCCTCCTCCTCTCTATCACGCTACACCCATCTCCCTTCTTCGTCGTTTACTTTCTTGCTGCCACCAGTAGGAAGAAATGATGTATTCGGGCTTCAAAAGCTCCAAGAATTTGTTGAGAAGAGCGAGATCGCGATGCCCGGAGAAGGAAAACCTTCTCTTGGTACTGACATATGCATCCAGAAGGTGCAGATAGGCTTCAAGGTTGTGATGACTAGCAAAGTCCAAAAACCCCCACTGCAAGCGGGACGAATTCTGAGTGTTGAAGGCCAGTTCTACGCCCACATGAGAGGTCCTTGGTAACTTGTCAATCCATCTTCGAAGGACATGTAGATCCTCATTCAAAACCACGCCCAATACGTGGGGCACTACATCTTTCTCGTTCACCACCCTCAAATTTTGATAAAGAAACAAAATAATAGAGATGCAAACAGAAAATCAGCAGCATACACAGTTATGTTCAGACATTAACTAGGCTCATTCTTGTTGGACAATCTTATTGAATGAAACATAACAATCATGACAGCAGAAGGAGCACCCATAAATGAAGATGCAAATGCTACAGTAGACTCTAAGAACACTTGCACAAACACTAGCTATCACATAAGAATGGAACACACACAACTTCTAAGCGGTAGCTTTCCCACACACACTCTTTCCTTTTACACAAGGTGCCCAATAGTTGCACCTCCTTTTATTCTAGTTGCCTCAGCTAAAGCCTAAGTTCATGGCTTGATTACACCTGTCACTACCTAATGGTAATTCCTAAAATCAAGTTTGTTTACAACAGGACAGAGGTAGGAGTTGATTTCCAGCTTCTTAGGTTGCTAGTTGTTCCTTAAATCAAGGTGAAAGGTTGACAAACAGTAGTCAGCTTTTAATCTTCAACATGGAAATGAGCTCCTCCATGAAGTTAACCTCCTCCATAAGCTCTTGCGCTTCCACCATTTCCACCATCTGAGCCTCATCCGCTTCTTCCTCCTCGATCTCGCTTGGACATTGTCTGGCCACATGCCCAAAACCCTCTGCACTTGATAAGCTCTGCTCTGAGGTCTGTTTCAATAGGGTCAAGAAGCCCTTCCCAGTTATTTGCTCCTGTTGCTTGAGTGGGGGTGTTGCGGGACTGTTTGTCAAGCCACGCACAGGAGGCTTGTGCGACTGCCTGCCTGCGTGAACGTGCCCGAGCGCATGTTGGTTGTCCTCGTTGTCCCATAAGCAGTTACGGTCCTTGGGTTCCTCTCCATATAAGAAGGAAGTTGCACATTATATCCTCTATCCCCTGGTACCAACCCTTTTGGGGGTTTAACGGATGACGGGTGGTAGGCGACTGGGGTTGGGATCCCAGTACGCGGCTCGTGTGGGTACGTGTGTGTGTGTGGCCCTGAGGCCCAAATTCTTTACATGGTATCAGAGCCAGTGGGGGGTTCCTTTGCTTGTGCTTGCTTGAGTGGGGGTGTTGCGGGACTGTTTGTCAAGCCAGGCACAGGAGGCTTGTGCGCCTGCTTGCCTGTGCCCGAGCGCATGTTGGTTGTCCTCATTGTCCCATAAGCAGTTAGGGTCCTTGGGTTCCTCTCCATATAAGAAGTAAGTTGCACATTATATTCTCTATCCCTCGGTACCAGCCCTTTTGGGGGTTAGGCGGATGGCCGGTGGCTAGGCGACTGGGGTTGGGATCCCAGTTCGCGTCTCGCGTGGGTACGTGTGTGTCCGTGGCCCTGAGGCCCAAATTCTTTACATGGTATTAGAGCAAGATACCATGTAAACTGCGGATCCATTCAGGAATTGTGGCAGTTCCCCTCCAAGCCACCACAATGTCCTGCCTTCCCAGCCTTTTAATCTCACCCGCGGAAGTGCACACTGCAACAAAGCCCGACCAATTGGAGTCTAGACTCCACTTTTCCACGTTTCTGCTGTTGATGTCCATGTCACATGACACCAACGGTCACTGCTAACTGTTAGCACTTGTATAGTGATGACGATGGATGTGTCTAGACGACATAGAAGACATAGGATAAGTAAGGCTTTTCTTGGCATGCTCGATGCATTGTCACGTAGATGTAAATATGTAGGGCATCATATTGCACATTATAGGATCTTGGCATGCTATCAACGTGCGGATATATGTGCAAGCATCGTGAAGCTACTTGCATACTTGCACGCTTTTTGTAATAGAGATATCGCTTTTTGTGATAGAGATATCGTCTGTATGTGTGTGAGATCTTGTTTGCTTTGTGATTGATCAATTAAGTACCTTTTCTGATTCATAATCTATGAGTTGGACGAAAGAACTAGCCAGGGAAGGGGCAGATCCACTGTTATTTTGTGGATTCTTCATTCGTCGTGGCTGCAAAGGCTAAGTTTGTGTACTGCCTAGAAGGCAAACCTGCATATTTGGCCATGTTGTTTATTATGAGGGAGTGGACAGGTACTGCAGTAGCAGGAATATATGTGACACTAGCCCTACTTTCATCCAAGCGCTGTGCAGGTATCCTTACCAACACAGCCATATCTGCAATTCACCGAGTTCTTCTGTATGTTGAGCTATAGCTTAACTAATCGCTGACAATCAGAAACTTTTCTTGTTGTTTTCTCGATATATGGTTTATATGATGGATGGGTTATCGACGGGAGAGAGTTATCTATCGTGTATCGGATATTGGAATAGAGATGTGAATGATGGATGCATTTGGTTCTGATGATGGGAGGCTCGAGAGAGTCATGGTTTATATAGGTGAGCTTGGACTCTGGGCTCTGGATTCTGGACCAACCAACACTCTATAGTCAAGCCGGTTAGAATCTACTCTACCGTTCCAATTTCTATGCATGGATGGAGTCTGGAGATGTCACTGGTCAGAGAAGATCGAGCGTGTATTGGAGAATTTATTCTAGCCTTCATGATTCTGACAGTTTGGGAGCGCCGGGAATGGAATCTGGATTCTACTTCAAAAACCCGTATCATACATAAAATCTTTGAGAGGGTTTTATTCAAGCATATTATGAACGTTTTATGAATAATAGTCCTTAGAAAACCTGAAATCTTTACAAAATAAAGGATATTTTGAGGATTAAGGTTTTATGAAACACCACTGAATGTGACATAGTTAAAAAGTCAAATGTGAAAAGTCCCACCTCTTAATTTGAGTCATTAGTTCAACTTTAAATTCATCACATTATTCATGAGAATGTCCATGAATGTGACACAGTTGAAAAGTCGTCCATGAATGTGACATAGTTGAAAAGTCAAATGTGAAAAGTCCCATCTCTTAATTTGAGTCATTTGTTCAACTTTAAATTCATCACATTATTCACGAGATTGTTCACATTATTCACAAGAATGTTCAGGACAAAAACCATGAGTGAAAAGTCAACAAAAACACCTACTTCTTTATAACATCAACTAGACCAAGAAAAACCCTTCGCTCTTAGCAAGCCATCATAAACAATGAACATTGAACAAGGATGTTGTGGAATATCACATGTGACATAAGGCTTTTTTTCATTGGTGGGTCTTATCTTGATATAGGTGCATAATATATTATTATGTTGGCCAACCTTTTGAGTTTATTAAAAGATCATCTTTATACACAGTTCTTATAATTTTTGCCTTCAACATCTAGATTACTAGATGGGCACAATTTCACAGTTTCAAGCTCTTAAAAAGTTTAAAATCACATTTCCACATGTCCAAATTGCATAGATTCCATTCATGATTTATGTACGTAGAATTTTCACAATCACATCCTAAATGTTCTTGATTTACAAATTGTAGTCATCATGACCTCTTGAATTGAACAATTTTATGTGACAAGCCACGAGGCCTTATCAATTATTGCTTGTTGAGATTAAAGGTGTCGGTTTTAATTTGTTTGTTGAAATTGGGTATATGTATGCTATTGCCATGTGCTATAAAGCATTTTGAAGTAACCCTCTTATTGTGATTTGTGTCGGTTCTTGTTTGTTCAAATTGGGCATATGTATGTTATTGCCATGTGTTATAGAAAGCATCTTTTTGTAAACCTCATGGTGTGTCATTTATGAAAGTCAACAATACCAAATTTACAAGAATGTCTTGGATCGACTGCACATCCATCATCTTCAACTCAGCAACAACAAAGCAAAGTTGCAACGCAGTTTTTTTTGTTAATAATGGATGTCGACTCAGATGAGAATCTACTTGTAGATTGTTAGACTGACGAAGAAGATGAGTCATCAACTTTATCAACTGAAAAGCAGAGCCTTGACAATATATCAAGCACTGATGAGTTGAGTGGAGTTAGTGAAAACTCCATTGAATTTGAATTGTAAAAAAATAGTATCAAAAATATTTTTAGTGCTCTTAAGATTTTGTGGATTTCTTATATAATGCTTTTAGTGTATTCTATGAGTTATTTGTAAAAAGTTAATTTAAACTATTAAAAATGATAAATATTGAAGTTCTTTGTTTACATGATAGAGATCTTCAATTTTTTGAGTTTATTGAAAAGTTTGATTCTTTTGGACATGGTTTTACTATTTTTTTTGTGTCAAAGTGTATGTTTTTATATTAGATTTTTTGTTAAATTTGAGAATTTTAATGCAAAAAAGCATATTTTTGGACAAATTTTAAAAAACTACTAAGTGGTTACTCTTTTTTAAGATTTTGACCCGTTTCGAAAGATTTTGCGTTGAGCTTGAAATTGTGAAATTGTGAGCATGTAGTTTTTCATAAGAATCTAGACATAGAGGGCAAAAATTACAAGAACTACGATATTGTAAAGATGTTCTTTTAAAAAAACTCAAAGGTTGGCCAACATAATAATATATTATGCACCTATATCAAGATAAGACCCAGCAATGAGAAAAAGTGTATGTCACATGGGATATTCCACAACATCCCAATGTTCATTGTTTATGATGGCTTGCTATGACGGTTTTTCTTGGTCTAGTTAATATTATAAAGAAGTAGGTGCTTTTGTTGACTTTTACTCATGTTTTTTCTCCTCAATATTCTCATTTACGTGATGAATTTAAAGTTGAACTAATGACTCAAAGAGGTGGGACTTTTCACATGTGACTTTTCAACTATTTCAATGGTGTTTCATAAAACCTTTTTTGAGTTATCCTTAGAATATCCCTATTTTTGTAAATAATTTAGATTTTTTATTTATATTCTTTAACGAAAATCCAATCCATCCCATTGGGGTGTATGGGTAGAGTTGTTTATTGCCATTCGAAGGTACATGCTCTAATCCCAACCACTTCATAATGACATCAAGGAGCTTAGCTCCCTAAATGGCATTGCAAGTATATATGTAACAATTTTTTATAATAACCACTAGTTGCTTAATCATGTATTTGGAAAAAATATATAACCTGTTCAAAGACTTTATGATATGGGTTTTTGAAGAAGAATCCAGATTTCATTCCTTTACTTCAGATGAAAGCTGGAATAAATTTTCCAATACACGCTCGATCTCCTTAGAAGCTGACCATTGACTTCTCCATCTTGAAAGGTAGAGTAGATTCTAAAGTACACGCTTCCCTTGACTATAGACTATTACTTGGTACATAATCCAGAGCCCAGACTCCAAGCACTTTGAGGCTGGTGAATGAGAGAAATGTAGTTCCCCATGTACTGGGCCTGGTTCTGAACATCTCTACACGGACGACTAAACTACACAAAAGTAGGTGCTACAACTTCTTTCTTTCTTTCTTTCTACACAAACCATTCTTGATCATGAAGAAGAGAAAGAAGAAGAAGAAGGAACTAACGAACACTTAAATCAACTCCTTCTCGTCATCTTTATGTGGAGCAAGATATGAAAGCCTTTCATCAACTCTCATGTTTTCTAAACTTCTAGCCAATGTCTTTCTTATTTTTGGATTTGACCTCACTCATAAAGGTCCTAGTACAATGATTTACAATGCCACTTAAGCAACTTGCATAATCACCCACAAATCCATACACACATGGAGGAGAAAAGGAGAACACCCCCACAATAGCATGACAAATACACACACTACATTACCAACATGAGAGAGATCTCATTAAAATAGTGATTATTAATCAATAGTTGTTAGACTCCTACTGATTACCTTACCAGGCTCAATGTCAAGATTAGGAATGTAGTGAATAATACTCAAATTACTTGATTGCTTGATATATATACAAATTAGTCATTACTCCTACAATTCTAGTTCCCCTTATAGATTAATCTATTTCTTGTACACCCATAGGTACATGAAAATTTTCATTTTTATTCTTGCTAAGATTTTTCGTGAGTATGTCAGTTGCTTGTTTGTCAAACAAGTGATGAAGCTTTAGTTTTTTAGCTTAAAACTTCACTTATATGAATTGGTAGTGGAACTCAATACAATTGGTTCTTTGATAGCTTGAAGAAACTAGACACAAAAAGGCACTATAGGAGCAACACCAAGGAATCCTAAAGGAATTGAAATAGCCACCCTAGGAATATACCTAGGAGAACACTTTATCAACAATATGGCCTAATACAAGAGAGCACTAGAAGCAAATAATGTAGTCTCATTGTGGCCAGAAACTTCTGCTCTATACAAATTATCTCTTATTATAGCAGAATAGATAACTTTGTTTGTTTTTCTGTCAAAAATTTTGCAATGATCATAGTCAAAGCTTACTTTCATCCCAAGATCTGCCATCTTGGCAACAGAGAGCAAATCCTTCTTGAGAGTTGGGACATACAGTGTTCCTTCAAGGCTTTTATAGCCATTATGAGCTTTCAAATTAATGGTGCCAGTTCCTTCAACCTTATGCTGACTATTGTCACCAAGAAGTACTTTCCTAGGGATTGTACATGGTGTATAGCTATCCAGAATATCCCTTCTATGTGTAATGTGGGCAGTAGCACCAGAATCTACAACCACAGATGAGAAATATTCAGAAGTAGAACAAACAACATCATCAATCACCTCCACTGAGTAGGGAGCTTCTTCATCATCCTCAAAAATAGAAGATTCTGCAACATTGGCTTCATCTGCTATCTTCTTCCAGCATTTATTGATCAGATGTCCTAGTTTATCACAATAAAAGCATCTGGTCAATTTCCTTTGCATAGAATTGTCACCGTCGGGTTGATTTGGAGTTTCTTCACAAATTTTCTCCTCTGTCTGACCAACATAGCTTTTTCAGCATCTTTTTCCCCCTCTGCCTCTGTACGCATGAGTTTCTCCTTTGCAACAGCCTTTGCTGCATCTTCAAATGTGACATTTGGAGTCCTCATCAGAATGGTTCTGAGTGATTGATATGAGGATGGCAAAGACTTGACAAAAAAAAGGAACTTCTACATTGCAGGGATTTGATACTGCTCACCAGCAGCAGCCAATTGGGCATAAATTTCTCTCATCTTGCTCACATGCTTATCAAGGTCCTCACTATCCCATTTCATGCTCAATAGTTGAATGCTCAGGTGCAAAACTTGAGTTCCTGACTTAGCCTCAAAGTCCTATTGGAGTTTCTCCCAAATTTCATGGCTATGGCTGTAGCCTTCAGTGGTCATCAAAATATCTTCAGACAAAGATAAGAAAATTAGAGAGGCAGCTTCATCATCCTGCTTTGTCCATTCTTGTACTGCTCTATGATCTGCAATTTTAGGTTTCTGAATGGTGCCATTAACATAACCCCATAAGCCTTCCCCTTTCAACAACATCTTAGTTTTGTGATTCCAAAATTTGTAGTTAGAACTGTCCAATACAATGCTAATCTTCTGTAATAGATTTGAAGCCATTTTATGCTTCAAAAACTTTGAGAGGAAAAAAGAACAAGATACCACTGTTAAATTTAAAAGAAAGAGACAAGTTGTACAATCACAATCTTTCAAGGATTGATTCAAATGATGCGGAATTACATAAATCTTTTACCCCATTCCAATTCACTCTCACAATACTGAACATGGTCTAAAGATGGAAAATCAGGATAACCAACAAACAGAACAGAATATCTGCTCAAAACACTCAATCTTGTCCAAGTGATAAGAGCTTATTAAGCTTTTACAACCTTACAGCATATTCTACTTCTCCAATCAAATAAAACTTTGTAAATAAGGCTAACTTATCAGGACAACAACCCAAGAAATATGTTATAACATTCAATGCCAAAAGTTGTAGCAGCCTGTTGCCATACAAAATCAGCAGAAACAGAGTTTCAATAAACTCAGAACATTACTTGACCTGAAAACAGGAAATGCTAATAACCTAGCCACTCACAAGAATAGAAACAAGAACTCAGAAAAAGAGAAGAGAACGATACATTGCCATTTCTATTACAAGTATTTATTCTACTCAGACTAACCTATCTGCTCAGACTAACCTATCTCTAAATTATTTAATCAAGCTATTGAGTGTAAAAGATTCTAACTAACTATTTGTCTGAGTGGGATGACCACTTTCAACATAAATCAAAAAAGCTGATGCAATTTTTGAGTGGGTTAGTGGATGAGGTTCGTGGGGCAAATACCTAACAGGTGTTCCAAAACTTAAAAGGTATAATGTATATGCTATAATAAATTATAAAATGCAGTCAAACATTTAGGATATCTATTTTTGAGCAAGAATCCAGATTCCATTTATATATTTTCCCAAACTTCCTCACACGCTCAGCTTGAACTTTGCAGCTGGAATACATTCTCCAATATATGCTTCATCTTTTGAAGTGCTGACCTTTTCAACCATTGAATTTATGAAAGGTAGCACGCTTTCATTGATCGTTGACTATTGCTTGGTCCAAAGCCCAGATTCCAAGCTCGCCTATATAAACCATGACCCTCCCTCTCCCATTATCCGAAACCCCTGCATCGTGAGGTCATTAGAGGGTCCATCATTCACCTCTCTACTCCAATTTCCAATGGACGATAGATAATTCTATCCCCTCACAAACCCATCCATATATCCATAAAACAGCAAGAAAAGTTTCTGACTGTCAGCGAGTTAAGCTATAGCTCAACCCAATACATAAGATCTTGGTGAATTGTAGATATGGCTGTGTTGGCAAGAATACCTGCACAAGCATGAAAGTAGAGCTACTGCAAATAGCATGGTCAAATGTACAGACTTGCATCCTCTCCACACAATACACAAACTTAGCCATTGTAGCCACATGAATTAAGAATTCGCAAAATAGCAATGGATCTGCCCCTTCCCTTGCTAGTTCGAATTCTTTCGTCCAACCCATAAATTATGAATCACAGAAGCATGGCTACCATCATATATTGAGAAAACGAGGCTCGTGTGTTGTTGTTGCATCCACCACGATGACGGATGAAGAGTCATCCTTGATGGTTTCCAACAAACCACCATCATCCAAGAGCAACACCAGTGATTCTTGGTGGATTGATAGTGGGGGTAGTTCCCACATGACATATCAAAAAGACATATTCTCCACTTTACTTTCTTACAATGATTTACATAGATCAATCTATACTGCAAGTAGTCAAGAATGTAAGATAAGTGGAATAGGAACAATTCCCTTGTATGTGGGATCATCCAAAAGGATGAATCTTGATAATGTTCTTTATGTTCCTAAGTTAACCAAGAATTTGCTTAGTGTTGGCCAGTTAATGGATAATGGCTAGATGTACGGTTTAAGCATGGAGTTTGTTCCATCCTTACAAATGATGAATGTATAGCCAAAGGCTTTAAGCAAGGTAGATTGTTTAAGCTTGATGCTAATGTTGCAGCAGACTAATCATCCTACCCAAGGACTAGATTCAATCTACCAGGGGCCAAAATTGATTGTTCCAAATCATAGATTGATCAAGTTCAGTCACTCGATCTTCTATGTCAAGTGATAAGGACCAAGATCTTGTATTGGACATTAGATTTGAACTATCTCAAGTGATGGGAATCGACTTTGATCTATTTCATGAGCACACAATTTCTCGAATTTGGTCACTTTACGAGAAACCTTTAGTGATATTCACCAAAAAGTGAGCTATTTTAAAAGATGCGCATCAAATTTTAGTTATCTCATGTGATATGAGTCAATTTCGTTGACAATGGGTCAAGCTTGAGCTATCTTTATATACTAGACTTGGGATTGGTTGAGTCTGATCACTTGATGAGCCGTGTTGGGTGATAAGCAACAAAACCACGCATAGATAGAAAATTTAAGCTATCACGTGTAATAGGGGTTTGACAAGGGATTGAACTTGAGTTGCCTTAGTCTAGTCAATTGATAGAGACATGTCAAGTAATAAGCAACAAAATCATATGTTAGGTAGCAAATTTTGACTTTCCCGAGTGATAGAGACACCAAAATGGGGCTATTTACATTGATAGACAGCTATATCGCATGATAGGGGTCAATTCCATTGATAACCGATAAAAAACAATCAATATAAATGTACTACATGATGGAAGTCCAAGAAGAAGATCCAAAGCATGACAAAAGTGATGATGATCAAGAATCAAGCTCTAAAGGAAAGAAGAAAGACAAAGCCAAACAAAAGTGCTTCTTTTGTTGAAAGAAGGGGCACTTTGCATCCCCGTGCTACAAAAAGAAAAATGCACAAGATGAGAGCAAGTAAGGCAATCTTACCCTTGAGGATTATGAGGATGAAGTTGATTCATCCTTGATGGCCTCTACACCAACAGGCAAGAGCTACTCCAATGACACGTGGTGGATTGATAGTGTAGCTAGTTCCCACATGACATTCGAAAGGGAATTCTTCCTTACTCTTGTACCTTTTTAGGTTGTAAAAAGTCTATTCTAACAGCAAGTGATCAAGAATGTAGAATAGATGGAATGGAAACAATCTCTTTAAGTCTTGGATCCTCTAAAAGATTGGATCTAGAAAATGTACTCTATGTTTCTAGTCTTACTAGGAGCTTGCTTAGTGTTGGGCAACTAATGGGTAGTGGTTCTCTATTATGATGAATGACACTTGCATTGTAAATGGATTCAAGCAAGGGAGGATATTCAAGCATGATGTTAATGTGTTCCTTGGAAGTGTGAACATGGTTGAACTTTGGCATAAGAGGTTGGGCCACCCCAACTGCAAATCAATGGAGATTCTATGCACAAAGGAGCTTGCACTCGGCCTTCCAATAGCATTTTCAAAGTGTGGATAGAGTTGTGAGACTTGTAGCCTCTCAAAGGCTTGTAAGCAACCATTTGCTATCTCTTCTACTAGATCTTTTATGTCATTAGATCTCATTCATAGTGATGTGCACTCTTTTTCACAAGTATCTAATGGAGGTGCATTACTGTATGAATCGTTTATTGATAATTACTCTAGATACATTTGGATTGCGCTTTTGGATTCCAAAAGTAAGATGTTTGAGTTTTTTAATAGGATCAATAAGCAAGTGGTTAGATCCATAAGCAACTAGATCCATAAGCAAGTAGTTAGCCTTATTGAGATGGAAATACTTTTTGATTTCAATATTAGAAAAATCATGCCAAGTTGTGGTGATTTTTGGACTTATGTTTCTAGCATAAGTTGATGATCATAGAAAGTGCACATTGTATGATCATGTTTGTAGTGATCATCATGAGACGTGGAGGTCTCGGACTTCCATCAAGGAGGAGCATGCACATCAAGAAAGAGAATGCCGCAAGGTCAAGCATCTACATGAAATTTGGAAGGAATCAATTATCATCATGCTTTTATCAAGTTAGTTTTGAGGAGGAGTGTTAAAATTGGCAAAAGCTAACTTGATCAAATCTTGTAAATACCACAATGACTTATACCTATCATCAGTAGACATGTGTGGAGCCTATTCCCTCGTGTGAAATCTATGTCTAAGTCATTTAGATAGATCATATAGGTTGTACATCTCAATTAATTTGGAAACTAGTGGTTAAATTGGCCAACAACTAGTTTAGTAGACATACTATGCCACTTGGCACCATTCTACTCGTAGAAATTGTTATATCACATGGGTAAGAGTGGTCTCCCACGTGTGAAATATCAAGTATTAAGTTCAGATCCATTGTATATACTTCTTATAAAGTCAAATGTCAAATCTCCTAAATTGTAGGAGTTATCTCCTAGCTTGTAGGAATCTAGAAGGTCAACACTAGCCACCAATGATGATGTGGCAAATTAGTGGAATCTTGGCCAAAGTGAATATGGATAAGCACTATGACTATGACATATATATACAGCATGAATAGGATAGGTTATCGATGAGGTACAACTCGTCTTTGTAGGATATCAAGAAGACCATCATCCTAAGAGTCAAACAAAGTGATGGACAAAAGAGTGCACATTGGAGAGAGTGGAATGTTGTATAAGTCCAAGATCATCCCAGAAATACTACCCTTGAAATCCAAGATCATCACATGGGTGATTGACGTCAAATTTGAATTAACTTGAGCTACTTAAATGTCCTAAAGTTAATTCAATCACCCAATGGAAAATCTCCAGTGATAAGGTCCAAAATTGACTTATCTATGATGATGGACATCAAATTTGAGTTATTTTGTGTGATAGGGGTAAACCCCATCGAGAAGGAGTCAAAGTTGATGAATCTTGATATACTAGATTCAAAACTAGTCGAGTTTATTTCATAGTTTGCTTGAATGTGCTTCTTTTCTTCGTGAATTAGACAATGTCATATTCGTTCAAGAGTGAGATATCTGAATGTTTTAATGATAAAGATGTTTGTGGATCTTGTTAAATTCGTGTGTGCATCAATTTTAATTGTATATTTTGACAAGTGTATATTGTCAATATCATTAACATTCTTGTTAAAAAATTGTAGATAAAATTTATTGATTAGCGAATATGTCTTTTGCTGAGGAAATGTCTCGAAACAGGTATACTTATTAAATGTACAGTAGATATTATGTACTTAACATTTGGATTTGCAGCATTGTGTGTTGAATATAACTTTTTTTAGTTTTTTTCTACGATTATTTAAAGCACGCCGCCTCCACAAGATAGCCAAAAGTTAAAGAAGATGCAATATTCTTATAAAATGAAATCACGAAAAAGAGCACAAATGCTTGAGCAAAGACTTAGTGGAACATCGTCGTCATCAAGTTTTGGTGCCCAGCCTCGACCTAAATCGCAGGTACTATATATTTATTTGTTCAAAACTTAGGACTATATTTATACACATATAAATTAGCTTGTAACATTAAGCTAATCATTCTTGTAATTGTATAATGAAATTAGTATCAATAGAGGTACAATGAAAAGATATATTGCGAGTGCAAACAATGCAAGAGATTGAAAATTCGAGAAAGACGAATAGTGGTGCAACATCTGTTTAAGTTTGGAAAGCACATTGAGGAGATCGATGTAGATTTGGAGGTACATTTTGACTATTTAGTACTTTTTTTATCATACACATTTATAATTTTTTTGGAAAAAAAAAACTAATTCTTCTATAATGTTTCACTCTTGCAGAATAATACATTGCTGTCAATGTCTTACATCGATTGACAATCTTATCAACGAGATAAGAAATATCGATTTTGGATCATCATTGGCATTAGAGCAAATCAAAAGACATATTTTAAAAGCGAAGGCAGAAAAAAAGGACAGGGAGAGACTAGCATGGGGTGAGACTATTGTGGAGGTGAAGCCATTAGAGATCTATCTCTCCAAAAGTGTCGATGATCAATCTTGCTTTTACACAGTTGAGGAGGGCGATTGCAAAGAAATTTTAAAATTCTTAAAGAAAAGGCCTTACACCCTCTGCATTGCCGATATACCATATGGATTTCAGACAAAAAAAATCATTAAATGGTGATTCTCCTTTCAAATTCATTGAAATCCATAGTTTCATGCAAGGGTTTCTCGAAGTCACAATGTCTCCTATTTGGAAAGTTGTTATTTTTCATTCTTCTTGACAATCAGCTTCAATACATAAAGCTTTATTGACTTTCTATGATGTGGGAATAGAAAATGTTGTGTGTTAAGTTTTAAAGTTTCTGAATTAATAATTAGTATTTTAATTCAAAGTTTTATTTTAAATTTCATATAAACAATAATATTAACTTAAACCATTTGAAATTTTTTATTTATTCCAGTTGTAATATTCCTTGTCAGGTACAAGCCCAATGTCAAAAACTCGGGAGGAACGCGACTTTGCAATGAAATATAATATATAACCATTGGTTATTATTCTTTGGACGGCAAGCACTCGATGCTTCACTACAACACCTTCGGGTTGACAAGTTTTGAAACTTATTCCAGTATCCAACAATGGTAAAGAAACTCAAGAATCCAATGACAGGTTCCGTGGCTTGTCCTTACCAAAAGTCACAACAATTAGTTAATTATTTAATTGATATTTTTTCTCACCCAACTGATTGGGTTTTGGATTTATTTAGCAACAGCGGCACTACCAACGCATGTGCTGTTAAAAAAGACAGACATGTTGATGCAATAAATTTAGATTCTAATTTAGTTGATTTTGTAAAAATGAAAATGAAATCGCTTTCAGTTTTGCCAGATGAACTGGCTGAGATGGAAAAGAATTTAGACAACGAGGATTCAGTCATTTTCTTATCCAAGAAACCCCAGCCTCCTGCTAGCGGAAAAGTGAGTGATACAGGGGAGTTTGCTGATGTCTTAGTTCAGGACTATAATGTTGTTACAGTTGTCGAGAAAATTGTGGAAGAGGTGCCACTTGATACTATAGTGGCTCCTCAAGAAAAAAAGAAAGAAGCAAATGATCTTGTGATTTTTGAGAAGAATAAATTCTCTTTTATTTTAACAAATAATTGCGTTTATATTTTTTGAAATATTGTGTATTGAAATTTTTCTAATTAATTTAATGTTTTTAAATTTGTTTGTAATAAAAAAAAATTAACAGTTTCTTAATGATTTGAAATTAAGAATTTCAAATATTCTAAAAAATTTTAACATTAATAATCATTATCAAAATTAAAATTGCAACGAATTGTTAGGTTTTAAACATTCTACTTTTTCGTTGCAGTTTTATAATAATTTTTTAGAAATAATTTAATTTGCAATCATTTAATGTTTAAATATTTAATGAAACACACATAGGTATTTGAAATACAAATAAAGATTAAAAATATTAAAATTAAAAAAAATACTGATTAAAATTTTTGTCATAATTCAAAAAATAATTTTCTTGATACAAGAATTGTAATTTAAAAAACTTTTGAAATTCAAAAAAGAATATAAAACTTTTATTTTAAATAAGCAAAAAGTTTTTTTTTAGTTATTCAAAAGAGACAACTTCTGGTGACCTGCATCCATGATATATCACTGAAAAATGCATTTGCATATCCCTCCATGCATGGGTCTGAGACGGGCATGTCTTTGAATATGATGGATTGAGAGCATTTGCCAAATAGGTCACGGGTGGATTTTTGCAAGTGTGAAGACACCAACTTACTTGAAGATGTTGTAGTGAAGACTAGCTAGTTGCAGATGGATCCTAAGGGCTCAACCAATGGCCTTTGGGAAGAGAGCGATTAAGGACACCATACAAGATCCTTGTGGTTAGCATCACCCATCAAGGGTGCTGAGCCCACTATACTTGACTCACAATCAAGAGCATTATGAGTTCGTTTGTGTGGGGACCACACTCCCTAATGAAGTCACCAATGTTAGCCGATATTTTTTCACGAAAAATTGGACTCTGTTTAAAGCGATTTTCACAATATTGTACAAAAATCGACATGTAAAACCCGACTATTATTGGTAAAATCGGCATAAAATTGCCTGTATAGTTAGATCCCAGCCCACCCCTAAGTGGCTAGACACAATTTAGAAATTGACTTTCAGAAAAAATTGTCAAAAATATTTTGTGGTCAATTTTTGTAAAGACCGAGTCAAAAATGCCGGTCCACATAAACAGGGGTCCCAGCCGTCCAAAATGTGGCTAGAGCAAATTTTGAGGCCTTAGAAATGGCCATAAAATAGGTTACAGCCTTAGAATTGGCCTAATTATACTAGTCGACACTGTCGAGCGGATTTCCCAATGTACTTTGTTACTTTTTATTAATACAAAAAATTGCCTACTATGTTTTCAGGAAACCAGTTGCCTTAAAGAAACCCCAAGTCATGAGTGCTCGCTAGTATGATACACGGAAAAACGGCACGCAACAAATGGTCGAAAATTATGGGACAAGGTCAAGGAAACTCTAACAAATTTTAGTGCAAGTCAAAGCGGCACCCCGACAAACAAATCACCTCGACAACTTGACAATGGGCCATGGACACACAAAAGAATCTATGGGTTCCTTTCTATTGGAATCTAGTGAAAGACTATCTACCGCCAACTATTCTATTTGGAAGGTTAGAATGGAGTCAATCTTGATACTTCAAGATGTGATGGACATTGTACTTGGGATTGAGGGGGAGCCTCAAGTCCTTCAAGAAGTACAAAATACAAGAAGAGAGCTAGGCCCGGCTCTCCACTTTATCAAGATGAATGTCTCTAATGAGATTTTGAGAGAGATTGGTGATTGCAACTCGGCCAGAAGCCTAAGGTTGGTCACCTTAGTGTTTTTGGAAGTCTTTGCTTTGCACATATTCCTATAAAGCCTTTATACTCTCTACCTCAAAGGTGATTGAGAATAGAGATGTTATGCTTTATAAAGATCAACATTCAAACTTTGAAAGGGCCAAGGCATCTCAAGATGCATCTCAAATCATATCTATTGAAGACTATCAAGATGTGATGGGGTCAAGGATTGAGGAGGAGCCTCCTCAACATATGTATTCAAGGGGATCTTCAAGAGGAAAGTTGAGTCTTTATGGCTCATTTTTTATGGAAAAGAGAGGCAAGTTTCGGGTGGTATCCACTCCAACATTCTCACTTATGCTTATGTTCCATTATTTGATGCACTATCTTGCTTTATTGAGATTTCTACATCTCAAAGTTCAAGAAAGGCAATTCTAGTTTTGAATAATGCCTATTGTGTGGACATACCCTTGTCATGGATGGCTTAGATATGTTTCCAAATTTCTTTGAAAGCAAGAGATTGTGTTATCAACAGTATGCTCTTGGATTTTGTAAGAGCAAGATTGAGTTTGATACTCATAGTTTGAAAAATCATGTTTTTACATGCTTTGAGACAATTTGTAAACTTCTCTTGAGATTAAGTGAAGCATCCAAAGAGGACACTTACTTCCTTGAGCAAGTGTTTAGTCTCAAAAAGATCAAGATTGCATGTGATTTCAAGATTAGATCCATCATGGATAAAGTTCATAGCATGTGGACTAGTCAAGCTAGTATGCTTAATCTTGAAGATCTACACTTTTTCTCATCTTATAATCTTGATCTTTATGATCTTTGTGATCTTTATGAGGCATGGAAGCCTCATATTTCTCTATATATGGTGCAGCCATCTTCATTCAAGTGCAACTTTCAAGTCCAAGATCATTATCAAACATTGAGGAAGCACATGGACATAGTGGCAATTTGGTGGAATGTTCACCAAAGAAATATTATCATGGATATGGTGAGGGGGTTGATATGATGGATCCTTTTGCTGGTCTTTTACTTCATATGCATACCAAAGGATCCACTCAAAAAATTTCACAAACTCCTTGATCTTACCAAGCTAGTTTTTGAGGAGTGTGAAAAATTGTCAAAAATCTATCTTGGTTATTTTATGATTTTATGTTTGTGAGTACATTTCACATGTGTGGAGCATGTTTTCACATGTGTAAAATAGCTAGAAATAGTTTACAATGTTGACTTTAGGGGTTTCATAAAGATTGCTAGTCAAGCATCTTGGTGTCATTAGGTGATAGGGCCAATTTTGGCTTTAGAGATCAAATGGTCAAGTACACATGTTTTGTAATGATTAGGCCAAAATTCAATTGTGATGTAACTTGAGCTAGTTAGGTTGCTTACACATGTCAAGTTTAGGTTTAATGAGTGATGCACCCTATGTGGTGGCAAAAGTCAAAGGGTCCAATCATAAGAGAGAGATGTATTCGAAGGGTCCAATCAAAAGCGAGGGATGTTGCATCACACATCCAATAGGATTAGAGAGGCTATGTTTAAGGGGTCCAATAAGAATCAAGCATGGATCTCCATGAGTTTCTATATGTACTTTCACTCCCTGCATTAATGTATGAGAGATCTATGAGGTTTTTGAGTCAATTTGGAGATTTGCCAATTTTGCTTGTATTGTCTTCTCTCTCTAGATGAGCCCAAAAGTGGTATTTTCTCTCTCTACCCAAGGAGAGGAGCTTGTTGGGACTTAGTTTACTTCAAGAAGTCTTCCACATGTGTGAAGCACCTTTTGGTAATGAATGAATGCATGTAGAATGGTCTTTTTGCCTTAGATCTTGTCATTGATCTTGGATTTCAATCAATACGTGATCTATAGTGCATGAGCCAAGCTTAGGAGATCAATTTCACACATTAGGACATTTCCACATGTGTGAACTTTCACACCAATGTGGTATCTCATTATTTACAAAATCAGAGGCCCTCAAATCTATTTCTCGCTTTCTTAATTAATCCTTTACTTCTTAGTGATTTCTTGAAGGAAGAAATTATGTAATCAGAGGTAAGATGGATTGAAAAACTGTTGAGAGTGAATGTTATTCGTCTCAGAGATTTTTTGGATATGTTATTTACTTACTCATGAGGAATAGAAATTATTTTGTAGCTGAGTTACAAGATCTCAATGAGATATGTGGGTAACATATGTGGGTTCTGAAGGAATCTGCCAAATAAAAATGTGTTTATGTATTGGGTCATAGTTGGTTCATGTAACTAGTGTTTGCATGAAGGTGATATTACTAACTTGTGTTGAGTGTAACCTAGTTGAGAAACTTATCGCTTAGTATATTTTTCAACCTTGAGTTGTACTCCAAAACAGAGATTAATAATTGAAAAATTGATTATCTCTGAGTACTTGTTTGATATGAAAGTCAAACTAAGGATAACGATTTCCTAGGTTAATATTGAAAGTTAAAGGAACTGTTCTTGTAGTTCTTTCCTATCTTGAGGACCTTCTAAGGATAGAAGCAGTTTAAGGAGGGAAGAATGTTATGGCCATATTCGGTTAAGGACCTAGAATAGTCCTAATATGGTAGACCGGCCCTCCAGTACTCGAGATTATTGGTCACGCCGAGATTTAATTCTATGTTGAGGTCTGTTTGTGACTAATTACCTTGAGAGGACCCAAACACTCTAATTGAGATATTTGGAGCATTGCATGTCTGTGCGAGAGATATAGGCAAGAGGACTACATGAAGAGATGAGACCTATTTATGGTTGACTTGCATGGGGGTTGTATGGTTTCATGCATAGGACTCTACTCTCTATATAATGAGGTAGGGATTCTCCGGTCGACATATTGGGTTTAGGTTACCAGTTTCTCTCTCCTCCTCTTGCTTCACATGGCATGGCTTGGGGGCTAGATCAGGTTTGATCTAGGATTGGTTGGGCGGTTCGGCTCCATAGTCTCTCTTATTGTGTTCTCCTATCCTCATCTTAGGGGCAATCCTTTAGGGTCTTTACAACAAGACTATTGCTCTGGAATTATTAACACTACACACCCCCAACACAAGTAATACTGGTTACTTTCTAATGTCTATTGAAAACCAAAATAACTCTCGAATCCATTTCATTTGAAATAAGTCACAGTTGTACCAAATATTTAACTTTCAAGCACTATCCTCTTGGGGTTCGACATTATTTACTACAAAATCTATTTTATCTTTGATGGTATAGTACGACATATACCAATTTTTGGTGCCGTTGCTGAAGATAGCTCAAGAAAGTTAAAAGGAAACTGACACTTCCATCTCCGTTCCTAGTGTATGTCAGATAGAGAATCTCAATTAGAACGATACCGTAACCTTAGAGAGGAATTTTTACGAAGACAGAGAGCGGGTACAAGTAGAAGAAATCTCGGCAAGATCACTATCCAGCTTCTCAAACTCTTACTTAGCTTCGGTATGGAGGGTCCTGCTCCACGTTTCACTCCCATTTCAAAAATCAAGTATGATTATTTTAAAGGAACTACTTCAGATGCAGGTAGCTATGTCTTGCAATTCGAGTTGATTGCTAATGCATATAACAAAGGAACTGACGTAGACAAACTGCAAATCTTTTTCGGTCTGCTGAGAAAGCAGGCACGCATATAGTACAGTCAAGTTGAACTAGGTCGTGAAGTAACTTGGTTACTACTAAAAGATGCGTTTCTGAACCAGTATAGAGAAATTGGCTATAAATCTAGATTTCTCGGATGACTGAACAATGTTCAAAAGAAAACTAAAGAATCCCTTAAAAAATATACACGAAAGGTCAAGAATCTTATAGGAAAACTAACCGGTGTATATCTCGTTGCTATGCAGATCGAATGGTTTTTGGCTGGTTTAACCACCAAAAATCGATCGATATTGCAGACAAGGAGACTTGACTTTCTTATCAATTGTATTGATTTAGGAGATCTCGGCACACCAAAAATTGATGTTACCAGTGTTGGATGCTTAATTGAAGATGTGTTAAATAATTCTGGTCCAAGCATGAACATAATAACAAAAGACACAACTCATACTTTGGGGCTGACCCATTTGACCAACATAGTGAAATATCAAGTTAGCAGATTCGACTAGACGAAAGCCTGTTGGAGAATTGAAGGACACAGTATACATTCAAGCCAAGTCTTTTACAATGAATTTTATAGTTATCAAACCACTCGGTTTTCCATCTTATTCTGTACTAATTGGACGACCATGGCTTTATCAATCGAATGCAAGTGTTTACTGGAAGTTCAGAGAATTGAGATTTTAAACTGGTGAGACCAATAATCGAGATAAGCGAGCTGAACAAATAATCACCTAGAGTCGTGACAAATACGAAGGTGAAACTCCTTTGTCTGACACTAGTTTTAGCTCAGGAGATTCTTCTTATGCACTAAATATTTTTTCCAAGACAACCGACATCGAAGTGCAATATTTTGAATGCTACGAGAACAATGACGAAGAAGAATTCTTTGATGCCTGCAACACTGAAGTGGATGTTTCGGATAAAGAAATAAAAGTTGCAGTAACGAACTCTGAAGAGTCTGATGAAGATTCAAGTGACGAATTTGACGAATCCGAACAAGAATGTGGTAATAAGAACCAGGCTGACGACAAAAATATATCTATGGAGTCAACCATGCATGAAATTCATGGCCATACTAAGGCCAATATGACAGAAGGTATCATTCTACCAGATTCCACTAAACTTATTGAACTTGCACTTGGCATATTTGTGCATGTCTCAAAATCACTTGGAGAGACAAAATTAGTTGAATTCACGGAATTGTTGAAGGAGTACCAAGATGTATTTGCTTGGTCGTTCAACGATTTGAAAGGAATACCTGTCGAATTCGGAGAACATCAGTATTGATCTTAAAGAAGATTATGTACCTGTTCGATAGAGACAATATCGACGCAATCCAAAGTACTACCTCATGGTAAAAGACGAACTCAACAAGCACCTTAAGGTAGGTATTATTTATTCCATGTTAGATAGTGAATGGATGTCTCCCATTGTTGTTGTTCCAAAGAAGAAGACTAGCAAACTTTGAATATGCCATGACTTCAAGAAGCTGAATGCTGCCACAAGGAAGGATTATCATCCTTTTACCCTTCACTGATTTTATCTTAGATCAGGTTGCTGGTAAAAAACGTAATAGTTTTTATGACAGTTTCTTTGGTTACAATCAGGTTGAAGTAAGAAAAGAGGATCGTTCAAAGACCATGTTTACTACAGATTGGGGCACTTATGCCTACAACAAAACGTCCTTTGGTCTTTGCAACGCACCAGCAGCCAACAAATTATGATGTTAATTTTTGCTGCCTTCCTAAGAACTTTTCTTGAAATTTTCATTGATGATTTATGTGTTTACAGTGATGTAAAAAACACATATACAAAAGCTGAAACTTACATTGCAACGGTGTCAAGATACTTGTTTATCGCTTCACCCAGAAAAATGTCTTTCAGTATAAAAGATGAAATTTTACTTGGACAGAGAATATCAACAGAGGAATAGAGGTCGATAAAATAAAGTCGAGCTTATAAAGATACCAACAAATCTACGTGAACTAAGAGCTTTCTTAGGACATGTCGGTTACTATCGGAGATTTATCCAGAATCATGCCTCTATTGTTGCGGCTCTTACGCATCTACTTAAGAAACAAGTGGCATACTTATGGACGAATGAACAACAGAAAGCGTTCGAAGAACTTAAGCAGAGGTTGATTAATGCTCCTATTCTGAGACCACCAAACTGGGCTATTCTATTTCATAGTTATGTCGATGTTTTTGCATTCGCTATTGGTGTTTGTTTGAGCCAGAAGGACAATCAGAAGAAAGACCATCCCATATACTATGCAAGTCGACAACAAAGTGCCTCGGAGAAGAATTACTCAGTCACAGAAAGGGAAGCACTCGGAATGATTTTTACTGTTAATAAATTTTGACATTATTTGCTGAGATATGCTTTCATTTTTCATGTTGATCACTATGTTCTAAAGTATCTCGTGAATAAACCAGATTTATCACGACGAATTGCTCGATGGGTTCTACTTCTGCAAGAATTCACTTATCAAGTAGAACTTTGCCAAGAAAAATATCATACGAATGTTGACTATCTATCGTGACTCAGCACGAAAAAAAAATTAAAAACCAATTAATGATGATTTTCCAGATGAAAATTTGCTAAATATCAAATATCAACCTAAATATGGCATGATATACTCGAATATGAAGATATGAGCTAGATAAATATAAATCATGAAGAGGCCTATATCATTTTTTGAGAATATAACTCCTAAAGACTTGCCTTGTATTTAAGGACAAGATCTCTAGAAGTGAAACGCTGCTTTGGATAGCCTTTCTAGTAGGTCATCGATGCGAAATGACTAAATATGAATCAACATATTAAACTAGAGTAATTTAAACTCTTAGTTAAATATACCTCTCACTGTATAATTGAACATACATTCAACCTAATTATTAACTAGACCTTTTCACGGGAGCTACGCACCTGTAGTCTTTAGAGGTGTGTTTGTTCGCTTCGTAGAACATATATTGACCACACGCTTCAGTCTTAAACATCAAGAGAGAAAGAGTTTATGTATTTGTGAGAGATTGAAGAAGTGAATAGGGTGCTGAGAATTATTCTCTCTTTCCATTACCATCGCTTCTTCCATTTTCTTTGCTACTGCCACTACCATTGTTTCTACTTCACATGTCGCCACAACCCTCTTGATTCCCAATTGTCCCCTAGCACCCTAGCATCTCTCAACCAAATCAACTTCACACCTCCTACCTCTCCTACATCTCCATCTATCCTCCAAACCACCCTCTAGTTACCTTTTGTTCCTCCCATTCCCTTGTTTGAACAATCTGTTCTAACCCCCGTTTCCACTTTTGCTCCTCTCACACTCCGCACATCTCTAGTAAAAGCTATAGAGGGCAACAAACCGTTGCCTGATGACGCATTTGTGCAAACAGTTTTTGTAGCTTCACCTGATCATGCTGATCCCACCGCACCAGACGGAATGCAGTCCCTGGAGAAACTCATTGAAGACAACAATGACACAGTACAGGCCGTCGGGGCCTCCTCACAACAAGCCCCTGATAGCATCAGCATACCGGCCGGTCCTACAGATATTATGACAGCCTACCAAATCTTGGAAACTTATGTCCAAGAGGTGGTAGCTGCAAAAACAAAGCTAGACGGTCGTGTACTAGAATTAGCAAAGAGAAACACCCAACTGCGGGCTGAAATCAGTCAACTACAATAGGATCTGCTGATCACCCAACAACACGAACAAGCGGGACAAGCTAAGGTGGAAAAGCTCAAGAAATATGAAGTGGATCTCCAAGGATATATCACAGCCCTGTCCAAGTCTACCACGGACACTCAGGCCAAGGTTCAGGAGATCCAGCAGCAGCTCACGCAATGCCTCACTCCACTCCAGGCACAAATCATGATGCTCGAAATAGAAAATTTACGCTTGGGAGCGGAGGTGACGACATTACAAGTAGAGAAGACGACATGGCTGGCACAACCTGCACCTACCAACAGACCCCTCAGTCAAGCCGAGGTGGATCTACTAAGGAAGCAAGTGCAGGCCTATACTGACACATTCGCCAAGTACCAAGCCGAGTTCAACAATTATCGACGTGGGGCAATGCAAAAATTGGCACAGGCTAAAAGTACTTTGAAGGCCTGTCAGAAAAACATCGAGCAGCAGCCTCAACCGGCCCCAATGGTGATTCCACTGCTACCCTTAAAAGACTCTGCCAGCTTAAGTTCCAACCAAGAAAAGGACAAATAGGAAGAAGGACCAACCACGCAAGATCAAAGCTCATATATAGCCAATGCAGGTGCCCAGAATCCGAGCCAGGATACGGGTCCGAGCCAAAGCCAAGGGGAGCGACAAGCTTCCACATCTTGCGGCTCGAGATCCATATCTGCCAACTGCGCTTTCCGTTGACCAAAGTCCGTGGAGGAGAAAATCAATGAGTTCTTGGTCAAATATCTCCACAAGTTCTCAAGAGGCGACTGGCAGATATCCTTTTCAGCACAAACCATCGAAGGCAATGAGCTGCATGTACTTCCCGCCCTCCGACCACAACCATTCTAGCACCAGCAGTTGTTCGAACGAGACCCTACGGCCATCAGGGCCAATGTGACTAGTCCACGACAACTACGGGTGAACGCGCATTTCCTGCCATGCACGCAACAATCGAAATGGGTGGAATGCGGCACTCCCCTGGACCAAACCACCATCCAGAACTGCAATTGGCCAAGAATTTCTTCAGAGCACGGTTGGAATACGGATGTAGACGCCCAAAGGGCTCTCACCTAATTTTCTAATAACTATTTCAACTGTCTCGATCCAATAGTCCGTGCGGCAGCCACTTACTCCCGGGACATAGAATATTTAATGGGCATTGAAACAAAATGGGACAATTTCCTCCTGCCCATATTCTTTGATCCAAATAAAGTGCTAACCTCGGAGAAAGTTGAAAATCAGCTTCCAATAGCGCGAGTCTACTACTGAGTAGCACTCCTCGGCGATCCCTTGACATGTAGATTCCAAGCGTGGGTCGACCAAAGCTGGTTAACAGGAGTCCACAAGTCCCTTTTCACGCCCAAGGACTTGAAGAATATCAACCGAATCAGCTTTACGGAAGATGTTCCAGGCTACCTTATCCACTAGAGGCAGGCCAAGAAAACTTTGTACTGAACCGGCAGAGTGCCGAGGGACCGACACTACTTCAGGTCGTGGGTCCTATGGGGGGTATTCCCAACACATTGTAAATAAATAAAATAAAAAAAAAGAAATAGTTGCGAGAGTCATGGCGTCTAGCGTGTATAAGCCCATGGACCAATGACACAAGTTAAGTTGTAAATAGAATAAAGGACTTGGATTTTTTTGCAAATAAAATAAAATTTGAGGTTACAATGTCAAGTTTATAAACTTAGTGTAAAACTTTCTAAGTTGGGTCCAAATTGAGACTCACATGAATCATGTGAATTCCAATGTACTTTTCTAGAACCCTTGGATTAGATTGGGTCCAAGATGGATGGTTAAGATTAGTGCCCATATTTTTAGAAGTAGCCAATAGGATTTTGGGGCAAGGGCCTTCCCCATTGATAAAAAGGCACCTCTTGTACCATATTTTCATGCTTAATAAGAAGGAGGAGACTCTACTATTTTGGAAAGCCAAAGCATCCTCATTTGCTAAGCACTCATGCTAATGCTATTGTTGTGTTTTCCATTTGCTTTTCATTTCCTTGTTATTGTTTTAGTAGTTATGGTTTTTTCATTAGCATGTATCTTGAGCATTTGAGCTAACCTCCCTCTCCTCTCTCTCTCTCTCTCTCTCTCTCTCTCTCTCTCTCTCTCTCTCTCTCTCTCTCTCTCTTTCTCTCTTTGCCTCTCTATCTCTTCTCTTATTCTCTTCCAATTTCACCCAAAACATGTTGAATGCTAGTTTAGTGGAGTAGAGTTAGTGGGGGTAGTGTTAAAGGTGAGTAGAGTTAGGAGAAAAAGTAGAGATCAACTAAAAGTAGCATCTAAGCTAGGTTAGGATCTTATCCAAGTGTTCTAACCCTCTTTGACAGGCGGAAGGGCTACTCACCGACCAAATCTATATCCCTACAGAGAGATAGAGCGAGAATGTGTGTGTGTGTGTGTGTGTGTGTGTGTGTGTGTGTGAGAGAGAGAGAGAGAGAGAGAGAGAGAGAGAGAGAGAGAGAGAGAGAGAGAGAGAGAGAGAGAGAGAGAGAGAGAGAGATAGCGCTCCATCTACTACTAGTACAAAACCTTTCACAGATTTAGGATTTTGCTTTAAAAAAAATTTATCCATCCATACGTTCATTTTTTTTCCTTACTCATGCCTCATGCACACCAGATAGGGATTTAATATTTTGCTTTAAAAAAATATATATCCATCCATGCGTTCATTTTTTTCCCTTACTTCTGTCTCATGGAAACCAAAATAGGGATTTAAGATTCTGCTCAAAACAAATTAACGATCCATGCATTTGTTCTTTTCCTTATGCCTCATGCAGATAAAGGTTATTGGCCTTGTTTTATCCTAAAAAGATTTTTGCCTTAAAATTAATGTCCACAACCACATAATATACTTTAACGTTGATTGTGTTACAAACTCCATTGACCGACCTCACCATATAGTATTGCCTTTGCAAGGCAAGGCCAAAAATGGGTAATCAGACCACATTAATTAAACACATACAAGCCCCGCCCTCCCATGCAATGTCAATTAGAAAGTATAACTTTCGAATTTTACTCGAGAAGAACCCGCTTGTGAGAGAGAGAACGTGATATTAGAAACTTCTCTAAATAGAGTTTTCCATAAAGAAACATAGAGGGCGTGTGATGGATCGAAAGAGGACATAACCGATGTGATTGAGGAGCGAGGGAGGGGCACATGTGCGTATGCGCGCAAGAGAGAGAGAGAGAGAGAGAGAGAGAGAGAGAGAGAGAGAGAGAGAGAGAGAGAGAGAGAGAGAGAGAGAGAGAGAGAGAGAGAGAGAGAGAGAGAGAGAGAGAGAGAGAGAGAGAGAGAGAGAGAGAGCATTACATTTCCAAGTATGAACAACATTATGGAATTGGAGTGTGATTCTAGTAATTTTTGTTTCAATCTGTTGCTTTAATTTGTTGCATTTAAGGTTGATCGTCGCAATGAAGCTGAATCTCTTGCAACAGGTCATGTGTGTGTGTGTGTGTGTGTGTGTGTGTGTGTGAGAGAGAGAGAGAGAGAGAGAGAGAGAGAGAGAGAGAGAGAGAGAGAGAGAGAGAGAGAGAGAGAGAGAGGGAGAGAGAGGGAGAGAGAGAGAGAGAGAGAGAGAGAGAGAGAGAGAGAGAGAGAGAGAGAGAAATTGCTTGTTTTTATTAATAAACTATGGGGAAACCCATTGGAGTACAAAGGTATGCATGTAGAAAAATAAAGGCCAAAAGGCAAATTGAGATAATGTACATCAACTATACCAAAGCAAGAATCTCCAAAAGTAGCTATAAAAAGCCTACTGCTTGATGTAAGTCGCTATCTAAGATAGTTGGAAGTTTAGGTAATGCATGAAGCTATGAAGTAGCCGTTCCTACAACTACGGCACGTCAAAGTATTGCAAGTGCTTGAGTGCATTGTAAAGTAGTAGAAACTTGTTGATGATAATAAGGCGTAACGATGGATAAAGGTGAGGCACCACATCCTTGGAGCTTCAAACCTGCACAAGATGAAAGAAAATCGTCAAATTTCTTATGCAGGCACCCATAAATTTCCAAGGCAAAAGGAATAAAGTCTTCTCCAGGAGTGCGATGTGAATAATTTCGCTCTTTATCTTGAGCCACATGAGAAGCAGTGGCACCTTGGGTAGTTAAAGCACGACGAAGCAAGTCTGGTTGTGAAGGATCAACAACAACAACATTTCCAATCGTGCAAATCCCCATGCGTGAAAGAACGCGATCAACTCAACGCCAAGGCGGCTGTGAATTAGATACACAGGCAAGATGTGGGTTTGCTCTTGGACAACATGAAGGTTGCACTCATGTGCAATAGATGCCAGTAGATCACGAATGGCATCATGAGTCACGGTGCGGTCTCCACCAGAAGGGCAACACATGAGATGAGTGCCAATAGAATCAAGAGGGTGACCACATGAATATTTTGTCAAACCCGCCAAACATTGGATGAGGGAATCCCAATCTGACTCAAAGAGCGGTGACAAACAGCTCTAAAGAAAGGTGCAAGAGTGGAACAACAGGACGCACAACAAGCCAAGTACCAGCACCAGGGCCTGCACAAGACAGAAGGAGAGTCCGAGTCTCGTCTAAAGGTGAATCATTGAAATGCTGAGTGAAAGCATGCGAGTGGAACCGCTCCAAAAGAAACTTTTGAAAATGAGCACACTGATGGCTAAGCAAAGTCTCAAAGGTAGGCAAAGAAGTTCGCACAGGTGGAGGGAGGAGATCCTTGGCCGCACAAAGGTGTTGTTGGAAAGAGAGAATGTCTGTTTCCACATGAACTACCGAATCAAGAAGAATGGACTTGTTGTCCTGCTAAAACCGAGAGATAAGTGTAGAGGCAAGAAGGGCCCAACTCCCAAAAAAGCAGCTGGAGCAATAGAACCTGTGCAAGTAAGACCAACACCTCCAGAAGAAGTAGGAAGAGAGACTTGTCGCTTAACAAACTGACCATGGGGAATATGAAAGGTTTCTGAACCCATCAAGCGACCCAGAATATCTGATAAAGTATTATCAAAATCCTATAGCAAAGCCAAAACATCCGGAGAGGGAGGAACACACCGTAGTGTGAGCAAATAATTGAGTGACAATCCCTAGAACAACTTGAGTGTTGCCAAGCTTTGGTAGCAAATCAACGTGACAAAGATGCGCGCCCAAAGTGTCCTGCAAAGAGGAAGCCACAAAGTCAAAGAAACCTATAGGAATACCAAATGCTTTTGCCATTAGTACAATTTCATCTTAAATTTCCACAGATGGTAATTTGCTCCATCAAGCTTGTCCATGATAGGGCTGGCTTTCCCTTGGGAATCCATGTGGAAGAATTAGTCTAAGTGATAGGAGAAACTATCAGTGATCTGATATTTACAGAACAAGAAAATAATTACTCTATCGGCTAGTAGAGTCTTGTACTGTGGAAGCTTATCAAGCTATGAAAATAGCTCTGATAGCATGTTGGGGGAGAGAGAGAGAGGATGGAGAATAAATGACGAACACGAACGAGAAACGAACTCGAACAAGAAACGAACGAGAAGCGAACTCGAACAGAAAATGTTCGTGCGCAGCGGAATGAATTATTTGACTCTCTCCGTAAGCACGACTACGCTTATCAGAATGAAGAGAACTTTAGTGATGGAAATCACAGTCATTCTAGATTACGTAGCCAAACATTTAATGGATGAAACGCTAGATGAATAATTTGTCGTGAATTGCAAGACAAATTATCTGTCGCGAAGGATTCGCGAAGAGCTAGACTATGCTCGACTGATAATTAGTCGCGAATTATTCGCAAAATACAAGACTAAAAGTTGATCGTCTATTACTAGAAAGAGCAACTAGAAAGATCAAACAAAATGAAGAACAAGCATAGCAATATTAATACAGATCTGAATGCAGAACAAAGAGTTGTATCAGATTAAGTATATCATGTATACAAGTTAATAATGCGGCAGAGCATAATACAATAGCGGACGAATTCGCGTGCCCTACGAAGCTTATTTTGTCTGTAATGAGGAATGAAACCTCTTCACTTAGTCTCTTCTTATCTCGCTTCTCATCTAACTCTCTCTATCTTGAATACACGAATGGTATCCAATATATATACATAATATTACAGGTGTGCAGATGTGCAAGTTTTGAGTGGATGTGCTGTCTGTAGGAGATCGTGGGTGGCTCCAATCGTTGTCCAATCTGTTAGCGCAACTGCATGGAGTGAGCGTAAAAAGGGTGCGACGTCAGCCAGTGCTGAAGTGAACTTTGGTGATGATGCGAAAAGTGGGTCACTCTAACGAATGGCCTTAGGATAAGATTTACAGGGTGCCTTAGCTTTTAGGGCACCTTCGGCATTCTGTAGGATAGTGTCCCCTTTTGTCACCATAACCTGTGTAAAAACATAGTGTTCGCGATTCTTTCGCCTTTTATTCGTCTGTGCGAATTTGCGTGTAATTATGCAGGTTGTGTGACAACGTTAGTAAATATGCAGCAAGAATGGAGGCAAATTAAAAAATGAGATTTAGGAGAGTAGAAGGAGTAAATCCAACACTTGCGAGATTCTCGGTGACCAACATCACCACCTCGAGGAGGCAAAGGCAAACACCAGAGAGGCAAAAGCAAAAAGGCATGCCAAGCTGTGGTATCAAGAAGGTTGGGAGCCAAACGAGACAAAGCTAAGGATAAAGCTCTAAGCGCAAGGCAAAGGGTATGTGTGCATAAAGACGAGGATGAGAAAAACCTAAGTAAAAAGTGGCTAAAATATCAAGCGAGCGAATCCTTGTCCAAGCCAAGTCCGATGGCAAAGTGGGAGCAGGATGACGTACAAGGTCGACATTGGTTAGTGCGAGCTGCTGACAGAAAGCAAAGCAAGCGTTTTGATGGCGAGAAAGACCAACACCTTGCACATAAAGGCGACCACAGCCCGCACATGGAACAAGGGGGTGAGAAGAGGAAGAAGGAGAAAGTTGAGAAACTGAAAGAGAGGAAGAAAGGTGGGGTGAAGATGGGGCGGACAGTATGGCGCCACTTGGCCAGAGGAAACAAGCAAGAAATCTGCAACATCATGGTGGGCTTCCCAACAAGCGCATGAAGGGAAAGCACTGGAAGGGTGGTATGAAGGTGAAGCAAGTCTCTTTTCTCCATGAGAAACCATATTGACAGGTAAAGAAGATCCTAGCAATAAAGCAACACGAGGAATGCACATGTAGAAGTCAAAATGGAAAGTAGAGACAACAAGACAGGCTTTTTGTAATCTGAAAAAACGAAAATTCCAAGCCTTGGAATAGCAAAAGAGATGCACAAGGTGAACTTTACATATGAGAAAAGAGGGGGAAACAGCTACCTAAGAATACTAGTCTTGTTTTTTAGGGATACGTTTTCTAAAAACAACAGGGCTTTTCCTCGAACAATACCTAAAAAGAGAGAAAAAAGCCTATATGACTGTTGAAGAAGCTTGAAAACAGTTCGTAGAAAAGAACAGTCCTAATTGAACTCGCTGGAGATTCCAACATACTGCAAGAAACAGATGAAACAACTGGAAGATTTCAAGCTATGAAAGTTATGCAAAACTCTGTTGGCAGATGTAGTGCTTGACAAGTCTGAAAATGCAGGCACAAGTGGTGAACTAGCCGCAGACAGACAGCTCAGAAGGCCGCAGGCTGAAATTTCGTAGAAAGACTGCTTGGAGTATGCAGCTGGTGTATTCACAAATGTAGATCGTTTAAAGAATGGATTGACACAATAGTTCACTGGCTGTGGAGCGACCTTTGTGAGGAAGGATATTGGTAGAAACAACCCAGAGAAAACAGAGGAAAAATCTTTGAAAGCTGACAGGTTTTCTGAGCAAGGGTTAGTGGACATAAAAACTCTGATCTCTCTCTATTCCTGGTCTTTTCTGGAGCTGTGAGCAGCCTAAGAGGCCGTTAGCAGCCGTAGCCTGAGGGAGGAGTTGGATCGCAGGAATAACCTTTCCCTGACAACGATGTGTTCTCTATATCTCGTGATGTAGAGGAAGCTAGACTTCTTATCCACCGTCTCTATACACAGTCAAACTATTGAGTATTCACAAATTGACATCTGACAAAGAGGGTAGCTGACCCTCTAAGAGGAAAAACAAAGATGTGCCAAGGATGAACAAAGCTGCCTGAAGAGTGAATAGATTTCAGATGACACTTTCCTCGCATAGCCAAGAAAGCGCTATAAGTGAAAAGAGAAGACGGGTGCATTCTGAGAAAGGAAAATAGCAAATTAAAGGCAAAATCCTTAGCTATGGCAGTTTCAAGGTATTCAACTGATGCAGTTTTGGTGTGTGTGTGTGTGTGTGTGTGTGTGTGAGAGAGAGAGAGAGAGAGAGAGAGAGAGAGAGAGAGAGAGAGAGCACCGAAAAAGGTCCACCTTTTTTTTTTTTTTTTTCCGTTTGTCGTTTGCAGGTTGAAAACCAGTTGAAGGAAGTGTTATCCCAGTTTTTGTAACTTACTTACAGATGTATTGAATCTGAAAGTTCGATGTAGAGATTTAGAAAAGCAAAAGAAACGTGCTTTGTAGCATATCTACCAAACTGAGAAAAAAAATTACAGATCTACACTGGCTTTTAACTACACAAAAAGATGACAAATACTACCATAGTAGATTGTATCATCGTTTTTACCGTAGAGAAGCTTGTTTAAATGTGATTTATAGGTGCTTTACATGAAAAAAATTTGTTTCACACACCAAAGCAAGTTTTCATCCTTTGTTAGCATTACATCTTCATGAAGGGAAAAACCAAATCATGAAATCTACATCCTTTGCTTTTGATGCAAGAAACTAATAACAGATTAGAGTTATATTCCAGTTTCTTGACCCGGAAGTTAGTTTAGCAGTTTCTGGTTTCAAACAAAAGACAAGCTTAGGTAAAAGCAAGATCATGCACATTTTACAAAATCAAAATATCAATTCATTGCACAAAATAATTTGCCACACTTTCCGAACTTATATTTTCAGCTTTTTATTCTCATCTAACGTCGCAAATGCCTTAACAAAATCTTCAACTTTCAAGATTTTCATATTATGACATGCCAAAAATAAATAAATATGTAACACCTCACCTATATTCCGTATAACATAATTATGGTTATTACCAAATCCCATAACTCGTAACCAAAACATAAACTACTAAAAATTACAAATCTTATCAATTTCTTAAAACATTAATTCACATATTTCAAAATCATTATATACACTAATAACACAAAATAACTTATCTAGGCTCTTCAACAACTCATGGGCCAAAATGCTCAAAATATGTTTTTAACAAGACTAAAATTAGAAACAGTCATATAATAAATTTGTCCTTTTTAATTAAGATTTTAATTGATTCAAACTTTGGGCCATTGTTTGAAAAAGCCAACAAATACAAGAATGGAATCAACATCTTTTTCTAAAAAACAACTTTGTACAAAACTTATAATAAATTGACTTTTAAAATAAATAACAAATATTATAGATCTCATCTAACATTCAAATGTCTGTTGAAAACTTACAACAAACTACTATCCAAATTTTGAAACTTACAACAAACTACTATCATAATCAAATTTGTTCCTAATCAAATTTGGTAACTTCCATTAATCATGTTCTAAAATCTGTCATCCTATAGGATAAGGGTCGAAACCCTTTGTTCTTTTTCGATGATCGGCAAGATTTAAATAAAAGTGATTTGATGATTGGAGTTCAGTTTTGTACTATGAAGTTGGCCCATTTGTGACAATTCTTGAGAACTTCGCATAGTATCGATTTGCTCAATAGTTACATGAGTAATTCCAAAAATTGATTTTTGGATAAATTGGATCATGAAGTGGATGATTTTCTTGGAGGAAAAAACCTATGGTATGGGACACATGCAATTCCAAAGGTTGACCTTAGTGCGACTATAAATAAAAAATGATGCCAAATACTATTGGTCACAAGAGGGTGTTTTGTCAAAAATTTGAGGTATTGGTCATGACCCCTTATGAATATTTCAAATTTACAAAATCGCAAACCGTACAGGCTATTTCTTTATTCTAAGAATATGTTAGTGAATTTTGCAACATCAATTAACCTGATTTCAGGTGATTTCTTGAATGGTAATTGTTATTACCCGACGACCTTGGACGATGTCACATCAATGGATAATAAGATTGTTTTCTAATAAGTAGCTTTCCTTCCTTGATTAATCACTAAATCTTTTTCTGATTACGGGTCAATTCTCTATAATGATAACAAAGAAAATGTTTGGATAAGCCAATTAGAGAAATGTGTTGGGACATTAACTGCATTTGGTTAGTTGATGCAACACATTTCTTGAGTTTCAAGATTTTACGAAGTTCTTCTTTGAAACTTCTCCTATGCCATATCTAGATTGATATGCATCCCTTTCAAGGTGCATATCTAGATTGATGCACCCCTTTCAAGGTTATCTAGCAAAAACATCTATTGCATAGATTCCAGGTGGAATCCGTAATATGAATTAATGAAGGACCTATTTTTAGAATCAGGATTTATTGGATATTTTAATATTACAAGATTCTTATAAGGATAGTATATCCAGTTATAATATGTGAGGGAAGCAAAATTAGAAAACACTCTTAGCAAAAGTTGCTGATTACAAGTCCGATTGATTTGTATCGGAACTAGAGAGTTCTATTTCAAAGAAAATGGTTTGTTGAACTAAGTTCCTTGCGAGTTGAGATCAGCTTGATCTTAGTGTGAACTAGAATCTGTAAGCTGATAGAAATTATGAGATTGACTCTAAAAATATATTCTTTTGAGATAAATCTCCGGTTGAGTTTTTGGTTACGAAATAGCACTCTTTGAGAAATATTCTCTCTTAGAGTTAACTGAGTTACATGATTCTCAGTTGAAAAAGTTTTGTGTACAAATTATGTAAAATCTGTAGAGACATGCTATGTAGTGAATCTTGTGAGATCATAAATTCTTGTATACAAGCTATTAATCATGTGGATCTACTTGTTGAATTTCACACGTGTGGATTGTCCACTACATGTACTTGTGATCTCCTAAGGTGTGTAGATGCACCAAGATCAAGACTAGATTGAGATTCAAGACCTATCTTTGATTCTATGGCAAAAACACACTACTACATGCATTCAATCACTTCCAACTCTCACTCACACGTGTGGGAAGTGTTTCAAAAGTATTCCAAGTAAAAACAAGCTGCTCTCCTCGGGTAGAGAGAGAAAAACTATCATGAGCTCTCAGGTAGAGAGAGAAAGCTAGAAATTCAATGACACTCAAAATCCACTCAATTTCAAAATTAAATTAGATCCAAAATGAGGAGTACAATGATACTAGTAGATTCATGAGCTACCACTATGCTTAACTATGATTGGATCACACTGTGCCACCTCTTAATCCTATTGGACCAATGATCCATGCACCTCTGAATTCTATTGGACTATATTCAAGCACACCTCAAATTCCTATTGGACCACACATGGTTCCACCTCTAAAACCTATTGGACCTCTTAAACTTCATCAAACAAAAGCATTACACATGTCTACACTCTAATTGGCACAAGTTTGGCCTCCTACTCTATTTTGGCTCAATACTGGCATTACAAGTGGAAATGGATAATTTGCCATCTATGCCAAATTTGACTCTATCAACATTCTACACCTAAATGCTTGACTATGAGATTCTATGAGACCCCTATATCAAACATTTTGATTTACTTTACAATTCTCCACACGTGGGAACATCCTCCACACATATGAGATTCACTCACAAACTTCTATCATAGAAAATACCAAGCTAGACTTTTGCCAATTTCTCACACTCCTCCTCAAAAAATAGCTTGGAAAGGTATTAGATCACTTCAGAAGTTTGTAAATCTTTTTGAGTGGATCCTTTGGTATGCATAAGAAGTGAAAATCAGCCAAGGGATCCATCATAGCAGCACCCTCACCATATCCATGATAAGATCTCTTTTGTAGAGATCTCTTGCCAATGCCTTTGAAGAGTGCTCCACCAATATGCCACTATGATCATGGGCTTCCTCCATGCTTGATGATGATCTTTGCTTTGAAAGTTCCACTTGCATGATGGATGCACCATAAATAGAGAAATCTGAGGCTTCCAAGCCTCATAAGGATCATGGAGATCAAGATCATAAGATGTGAAACAATGATGATTATCAAGATTATGCTTTCTAGCTTGACTAGTCCACATACAATGAACTATATCCATGATGGATCTAATCTTGATATCAAAGACTATCTTGATCTTTTTTAGGCTACTTACTCTCTCAAGGATGTAAGTGTCCACTTTGGATGCTTCACTTAATCTCAAGAGGAGTTTACAATTTGCCTCAAAACATGTGAAAACATGATTTTCAAAAAAGTGAGTACCAAGCTCAATCTTGTTCTTACTAGAACCAAGAGCATACTTTTGACAATACAATATCTTGCTTTCAAAAAGTATTGGAAACACATCTAAGTCAATAATGACAAGAAACATGTCCATACCATAAGCATCATACAAAACTAGTATAGCTTTTCTTGAACTTTGAGATCCAAAAAATTCAATGAAGCAAGATAGCATTTCAAGCAAAGGAAGAGAAGCATATATGAATGTGTTGTAGTAGATACAACATGAAAGATGCCCCTCTTTGCCATGTAAGGTGAGCCTTAAAGACTCGGCCATGCATCTTGAAGATCTTCTTGAAGTCATATGAAGAAGAAACTCCTCCTCACACATTGGCCCCATCATAACTTGAATACCTTCAAAAAAGATAACTTGTGATGCTTCTTGAGAAGCCTTGATCTCGGCCACTTCCAAGATTGAATCTTCATGCAATATGACATCTCTATTCACAATCACTTTTGAAATAGAGAGTGTAAAGACACTAAAGGCCTCCTTGATGGATGAGTATCCAATCATGATCCATGAGCTTGGATCATCCTTCCTTCTTGTTTCCAAGGGAATATGTGCAAAGCAAGCACTACCAAGTTCACTAAGGTGATCAACCTTAGGCTTCATCTTGAATAAAACTTCATATGGTGCTATTCCTTCAAGAGCTCCAATACTCCTCAAAGCTTTGATCTTCAATGAGAATTTCTTTTCAACATATGCTTTGAATAATAAGGAATAATCATACACCATAATACTTGTAGAGAGAAGATATGTGCATCTTGTGTGATCATCCTCCTTTGAAATATTGGACATATAAGAAACATCAAGAGAGTTTGCACTCTCACTTGGATCCAATTTGTAGATGCCTTCAAATCTTGATCCATATGCAAGGATCTCGCCATCCTTCTTAATCACACAATTGTCAATATTGAAATTGACATCAAAGCCACTATCAAGAAGTTGGCCAACACTTAAGCACTTGATCTTCTTCTTCTTGAGATTTGAAGTAGAAGCATGAGAGGTATCCTCCTCCTCTCCATCTTGGTCTTTAGCTTACCTCGACCTGTAAGTTAATTATGATTATGAGGAGTTTGGGTCCCTCATGTGCATATGGTCGGAGGCCTAAACTCATGATGGTGGCTTTTTATGGGTCTATCAGTGAGTCATAGGGGAATTAGATGATGTGGCTTAGATATGCAACATAGGTGTCCAATGAGGTGTCACAATGCACTACTAGTGGTGCATGGGTCTTGGAGGGTATAAGTATACCCATTGGGCTCTCACTAGTATATACTTGATTGAGATGCTAGTAGCTATATGCTACTAGTATGACTCCTCTATCCCTTGTGAGAGAGTGATCCAAAGCTTTGGGACTAGATCTGTAAGATCTAGGTTTGGTTGGGTTGGTTTGTCCACCATGTGATTCTCTCGTATTGCTTTGTTGCGGCTTGCTTGGCTAGTGTATCCTTGGGTAGGGACCTTATAGGCCTTGTATCACTTGATTGTCATTAATTGCATTATCAACATTTTGGACTGAGAAAATGAGCAAAGAAGGAAGATCACAACCAGCAGGTGTATATCTACAACTTTTATCTTTCGTTTCGACCAAAATGAGGATATGAAGATATTGCTTTTATAAATTTTCAATAATGAAGATGTTTTTAGAGGGAAAACGTTTTTGAAGCATATAGAAATGATCAATCTATGCTCACTGATTGTTTTCCCTTAGTCAATCAATTTTTGATAAATCTTTAAAAGCTTTAGATTGGATTGAAAACATGCGATTTAAAATGAATCCAAAGTGACTACAAGAAGAAGCTCATTGTATGAGCTAGTGGCATCTTGTTTCCACAAACCTGACAAAATTGTGATAGCCATTGAAGGCCTAAGTTGATCCTTTGAAGGAACATGGTACCTCTAGGATGGCTATGAAGTGCTGAAGTAATGACACATACAGCTTCTTGTAGAAAGGCAAGAATACAAACGGTTTGAACAATCGTCTATTCATACTTATGCCCGACATGTCTATTCCTTCCAAACTTCATTGACGTGGCAACCTCAACACATAGCTTTGTCTTCTCAAGGCCAAGCAAAAAAAAAACCACTTGGCTTTTGTTCATTTTTCACTCATGTTTTTTCTTTTGAACATTCTCATTTGTGTGATGGATTTGAAGTTAAACTCCTCAATGAAACCAGGTGGGGCTTTTCACACTTGACTTTTGAACTATTTCAACTTCATATATGCTATAATAAATTATAAAATGCAGTCAAACATTTAATGATATCTATTTTTGAGCAAGAATCCAAATTCCATTCTTATCTTTTCCCAACTTCCTCACACGCTCAGATTGAACTTTGCAGCTCCAGCCTGGAATAAATTCTCCAATATACGCTTCATCTTTTGAACTGCTGACTTTTTCAACCATTGAATTTATGAAAGGTAGCACGCTCTCATTGATCGTTGATTATTGCTTGGTCCAGAGCCCAGACTCCAAGCTCGCCTATATAAACCATGACTCTCTCCCATTATCCGAAACCCGTCCGTCCATCATTCACCTCTCTACTCCAATTTCCGACGGACGATAGATAATTCTATCCCATCACAAACCCATCCATATATCCAGAAAACAGCAAGAAACGTTTCTGATTGTCAGCGAGTTAAGCTATAGCTCAACCGATACAGAAGATCTTGGTGAATTGCAGATATGGCTGTGCTGGCAAGAATACCTGCACAAGGCCTGAATGAAAGTAGAGCTACTGCAGTACCTGTCCACTCCCTCATAGCCAACAGCGTGGTCAAATGTACAGGCTTTCATTCCACACAGTACACAAACTTAGCCGTTGCAGCCACACGAATTAAGAATCCGCAAAATAACAATGGATCTGCCCCTTCCAATTCTTTCGCCCAACCCATAAATTATGAATCACAAAAGGATGGCTACCATTATATTTCGAGAAAACGAGGTTCGTGTGTTGTTGTTGCATCCACCGCGATGACGTCCGGACCGGTGATAGATCTGGATTTCGATTTGGCTCAATCTCTGGAGAGTTTCACATCCTCATCAGTATCAGGAAGATGGAGGGATCTTCAAGGAGCGAATAACTGGGAAGGGCTTCTTGACCCTATAGACCCAGACCTCAGAGCAGAGCTTATCAAGTACGGCGAATTTGCGCAAGTCTGCTATGATGCCTTCGACTTCGAGAAGCACTCTAAATACTGCGGAAGCTGCAAATACAACAGAAGGAAGGTGTTGGTGAAGACGGGCTTGCAACGCTCAGCAGATTATGAAGTCACCAAGTATCTTTATTCAACTTCCGAAATTAATCTCCCCAGTTTCTTTCACCGCAGCGACACAGCCGAAACGTGGAGTCGAGACTCAAATTGGTCGGGCTTTGTTGCAGTATCCACCTCCGCTAGTGAGATTGAAAGGCTCGGGAGGCGGGACATTGTGGTGGCTTGGAGGGGAACTGCCACAATTCCTGAATGGATACGCAATTTGCAGGACTGGCTGAGCCCCGCGGATTTTGATCCGGGTGAGGCAGTAGTGTCGCTTGGGAACGTGAAAGTAGAGAGAGGTTTCAGAAGCATCTATACCTCCAAGAAGAAAAGTAGCCGGTACAACAAGGAAAGCGCCCAAGAGCAGCTTTTGTCGGAGATCAGGAGGCTGATGAAGAAATACGAAGGAGAGGATCTGAGCATCACCGTGACTGGCCATAGCCTAGGTGGCGCCTTGGCTCTTCTCAGCGCCTATGACATTGCAGAATCGGAGATCAATATCCGAAGATCTCAAGCGTCCACTGTTTCAAGCTCAACAAACTACCTCAGTGACAGATCGACTCTGCCATATGTTAGAAATGGACTAGACCGAGAAGATGCCTCTGAGACCGTCGTCCCTATCACTGTCTTCACGTTTGCTGGGCCCCGGGTGGGAAACGATCTGTTCCGTACGAGGTGTGAGGAGCTGGGCATCAAAACTTTGAGGGTGGTTAACGAGAAAGATGTAGTGCCCCACGTACCGGGCGTGGTTCTGAACGAGGACCTGCATGTCCTTCGTAGATGGATCGACAAGCTACCATGGACATACTCTCATGTGGGCGTGGAACTCGCACTCAACACCCAGAATTCGCCCTACTTGAAGTGGGGGTTTTTGGACTTCGCTAGTCATCACAACCTCGAAGCCTATCTACACCTTCTAGATGCGTATGTCAGCACGAAGAAAAGCTTTTCCTTCTCCGGGCACCGCGATCTCGCTCTTCTCAACAAATTCTCGGAGCTTTTGAAGCCCGAATACATCGTTCCTTCCTACTGGTGGCAGCAAGAAAATAAAGGGCTGCAAAAGAACGAAGAAGGGAGATGGGTGCAGTGTGATAGAGAGGAGGAGGACATCCCTATCGTGTACAGGGACGACTAGACCGCACAAAAGCAGGAGCTTCAACTTCCTTCTTTCTTTCTGCAAAAACCATCCATGCTCATGAAGAAGAAGAAGAATGAACTAACGAAGACGAAACTCAAATCAACTTCTTTTCGTCAGCTTTATGAGAGTGGAGCAGAGTAGGAAAAGAACGACGTCAAGATCTGAAAGCCTTTCATAACTCTCTTATGAGTCAATGGAGTCCTCTCTAATTGGACAACTTGAAGAAGGCCAAAAGAAGAGAAGAACAAGGGCACTAGGATTGCATCAAGGCCAACAATCTGCTCGAAGGGTGTGCATAAGTCCCTTTTTCAAAATAGGCTTGTGCATTCGTTGGGCCAAGTATGAATCCAGCCAATCAATAAATAGTATTCCATTTTTACTTATGGGACCAGTGTGAAAGAGGGGTTGTCTTTTGCCCAACATTGCCTTCCCAAGGGTTTTAAGAGAAATGGGCAAGGCATTGGCATGTCATGCAACTCTAAAAATGGAATGTCAAAACCTCCCAACTTAATTGGATGCGACATGGAACCACAAAAGGACAAGGATTCAAAAGGATGCATAAAGTTGCACATGATTTCATGTATGAGCAGTTCACACAATATATTCTTTAACAACAAAATGCCATTAGATGAGACCAAATACTCTTCTTCCAACACCAAGGTTTAAGGGCAAGCACATACTAAGGCCTTGCCACTTGAAATGGCCTCATACGAGAGTCTCGTCTTCACTACCACAAGAACCAATCTTATCCAACTCAACTACGAGTGGGGGATCTTGATGACACTTATATATGAGCTATTGAATCTTCGATTTTTTAGCCATAACATACATATATTGGCTATATGGAAATTGGCCTAGTTTCTCTATATTTCGTCACCAATGTATGTGATCTTTGTTATTTTTGGATTTGGCATCACTTAAAAAGGTCCTAGTGCAATTATTTACATTGCCACTTAAGCAACTTGCATAATACATGACACAAATCCATACACAAATGAAAGAGGAAAGGACCCCTGCAATAGCATCACAAATACACACACTACATTGCTAAAATAAGATGGAGTACATTGAAATAGTGATTACTAATCTATAGCTATTAGACTCCTACTAGTTACCTAACTAGGCTCAATGTAAACATCAGGATTATAGCAAACAATATTTAGTTGATATATACACATTAGTCATTACTCCTACAATTCTCCCTCTTAATGATTAATTATCTATTTCATTTACACCCATAATAAGTAAATGAAAATTTTCAATTTATCCTTGCTAGGCTCTTTCGTGAGTATGCCACGTGCTCATTTTTCAAACAAGTGATGAGCTCCACTTCTTTAGCTTAAAAATTCTCTAATTTGAAGTGGCAGTGGACCTCGATGTGTTGGGCATGAGCATGAAATACAGTAACTATGTTGTTAGCAATCTAAATGCAAGTTTGATAATCTGATTCATAAGAAATTGGAGTTGTGTTATCATTATCTTTTTCAATCAATCAGTAACCAATTACATACACATATTGCAATTGCTAATGTCCTATATTTTGCCATCAGTTGATGAGAGAGCAATGTATGGTTTCCTTTCGGTTTGCTTGGAAAATTATTGATGAACCAAGTCAAAATGCGTAACTTATGATGAATTTCCATTCATAAATATCCAGTGTACATCAAATACTATACAACACAGGAAATGTATGGTCTAGTGATGGTAGTATAAATGAGACTTTCAACCATCTGTCTATAAAGACTCTCATTTACGGTTTTTCTTGTATATGAAGATGAAAGCTTCAAGCGCCCTTCCATTGTAACTCATTAAAATTTATAGTCAAACTTTTCATTTTGCATGTATTACTTTGTCACTAATATTACCTTGAAAAAAAAATCATGACAACGCTACAAAGAAAAATTATTAGTTTTTTGTGTGTTCAAATTTAGACATACGTGAAAATAAATTTAAAAGTAAAAATAACATTAAATTAAAATTCTAGAAGTATTGGGGTATTTAATTTCTGTTTTTAAAAATTGTTATGACTTTATTGTATTTTTTACTGTTAAAATTTAGTTGAACCTTTTAAAATCTCTTACCATAAATTTGTAAAATTTTGTGACTTGCACTCTATTTTTTATATATTTTTTAAGCTTATCATTTACAATACTAGTCACTTAGATATTGTGAGGATTTATCGTTCTCCAGGCCAAAATCTTCGAGCAGCGAATTAAAATACTAAACTACGGTCTTTGAGCATCTCAATATCTCATTGTGAAATTATCGTGGTTCCGAAATATACCCATTCTTCAGTTGATTATTGTGTGTTATTTTTATCGTTGTTTTGCAAAAATAAATAATTTAAAAACAAATGTGATGTTTTCTAGCTAAGTTTATTACTTTTTAAAATAAGTGTAAAATACTATTGAAAAAATTAAAATTAACGAGTATACACACATTTTTAAGCTAGACAAAATTAGATATCAAGTAAAATAACGTAGTGACCCAAGAAGTAATTCATTTTTTGTATTCTATGAATCAACAAACATCATACTCTTGGATTATAACAAAAGCGCGTTGACACCATTTTCATTGTTGATCTTTCTTATCAACTTCAGATGAAGAATTTTCTAAATGATGAATCTACATTTAAAAAATTGGAGTTCAATTATTCATGCAAGGTTTTGTAGAATGCACAATTTTTTCTATTTCGGAAATGTTTTTCACTCAAGCTAGAAATTTACAACTATGAAAAATTATAAATGTCATATGCTATGTTATTAAATGATCATTGATTCTATTTTGATTTGTTTGATGTGCTATGCTTTGCAGAGACTTTAGTTTAAACTTTATTGTTTTACAAATGCCAAGGACCAAGGGCTAAGGGCCAAAAGTTAAGAGTTAAGAGCCAAGGACCAAGGGCCAGGGGTTAGGGGCCAAGGCTTAAGGCCTAAGGGCCAAACACTATGGGTCAATGGTGAAAGGCCAAGTGTCTAGGGCCAAGGGCCAAGGGTTAAGCATTAAGGTCCAAGAACCAAGGGTTAAGGTCCAATGGCCAAGGGTTAAAGGCTAAGAGACAAGGGCTAACGACCAAGGGCAAAGGGCCAAGGGCCAAGGATGAAGGCCAATGGCAAAGGACAAATGAACAAAGGGTAAGAGCCAAGGGAGAAGGATTTAGAGTTTAGGGCTAGGGGTTTAGGGTTCAGGACTAAGAGTTAAGGATTCAGGATATAGAATTTAGGGTTTAGAATTTAAAATTTAGGGGTAAGGGCCTAGGATTTAGAGTTTAGAATTTAGGGCTTAGAGTTTAGGGTTTAGATTTTAAGATTTTGGATTTAGGGTTTAGGATTTAGGGGTTAAGGTTTAGGGTTTAAGATTTAGGGCTTAAAGCTTAAGATTTAGAGTTTATGGCTAAGGGCTAAGGGTTTAGGATTTATGCCTAGGTTGAGATTTAGGGTTTTGGCTTTAGGATTTAGGGTTCAGGGCTAAGGGCTAAGGGTTTAGGATATAGGATCTAGGGTATAGGGTTTAGGATTGAAAATTTAGTGCTAAAGGCCTAGCATTTAGGGTTTATTGTATAGGAATTAGGGTTGAGGGCCTAGGGCTTAGGGTTTAAGATTTAGGGCTAAGAGCTTAGGGCTTAGGCTTTAGGATTTAGGGTTTAGGGCTAGGGGCTTAGGGTTTAGGATTTATGGCTAGGTTAGGGTTTGGAGATAGGGTTTAGGATTTAGGATTAAGGGCTTAGGATTTAGGATTCAGGATTTAGGGCTAGGGGTTTAGGATTTAGGATTTTGTTAAGGGTTTAGATTTAGGGTTTAGGATTTAGGGAGAAGGATTTAAAATTTAGGGTTAAGAGTTTAGGGCTAGGGGCTTTGGATTTAGGGCTAAGGGTTAAGGGTTAAGGATTTAGGATTTCGGCTTTAGGGTTTAGGATTTAGATTTTAGTGCTAGGGGCTTAGGGTATAGGATTTAGTGTTTAGGATTTAGGGCTTAGGGTTTAGGGTTAAGGTCCAAGAATTTAGGGTTCAGATTTTAAATTTTAGAATTTAGGATTTAAGGCTTAGGGCTTAGGCTTTAAGCTTTAGGATTTAGGGCTTAGGGTGTCGGATTTAGGGTTTAGGGCTAAGGGCTTAGGGTTTACGATTTACGGTTTAGGAGTAGGGGTTTAGGATTTAGGGCTTATGGCTTCGGGCTCAGATTTGGGGCTTAGGGTTTGGGGCTTAGGGCGTAGGGCTAAGGGCCTAGGATTTAGGATTTAGGATTTAGAGTTTAGGGCTTAGGGTTCAGGGCTAAGGGCTTAGGATTTAGGATTTAGTATTTAGGATTTAGAGTTTAGGATTAAGGGCCAAGGGTTTAGGGTTTAGGTTTTAGGGCTAAAAGTTAAAGGCCAAGGGTTAAGGACCAAGGATCAAGGGTTAAGGGCCAAGGGCGAAGCACTAAGGGAGAACGGTAAAAGGCCAAGGGCCCAGACAAAAGATGAAAGGCCAAGGATTCAATATCAATAATGAAACACTCCACCGGTTCAAGTCCAAGAGCTACCTAGGCTAAACCAATAGCAATGTCTGCATCAATTAGCATTCCTGGGTCCATCTCTAAGGGGACCACCAGAGAGAGGAACTCAACAAAATTGACCTCCTAAAGCACCTGTTCAAACGCATTTTGTTAATAATTCTTCTGATCACTCGTACCAAGCCAACAACACATCCACCTCTAGAAGTTATGCACATTACCACAAAGATCCCTCATGTTCCTATCAATGAAATGAATAACCCAACAAGTCCGAAACTCCAGAACTGCTAGCCATCCAAGATGGCAACGCAATCGTGGAAGGGCCAATGAGCAACAGATGATTCATATATGGCGAAAATGGTCATTTTATTGTTGATTGTAAAGTCAAAAACCAATACTATGTCGAATGTCTAGAATGTGTACGCAAACATAGCTTTAAAAATTGCCCCAAGCAACCTAACAAGATCCTACCCACAAGACACATGATATGTTATTTGCTGTACTATTTTACAAAAACAAAATCCCTGCTTGCAACGAGTCCTTAGGCTGTTCAAGTAAGAGCTGATTCATAATTATAAAATTTTGTCATGTTGTCTTGGCTCATTTCAAACAATCAGAAGATTGGATTATTTTCAAATGCATATTTCCAGCATATATTTACGTCACTTTTAATTTTGGAACTAGAATTTCCTCGCTCCAAGGATTCACACAATAAGGAGCTCATTGTTGTTCAATTTATGAATGGGTTGCTACATTTATGTTGTTTGCTTAATCTACTGGCTAGGTCTCCCTTATTGGATTAATAAACAGATCTCCTACATACAAATTCGTAGTAACATTTTCATTGATCAGACAACAACAAACATCATGATGGGTTTTGCATTTAGGCTCTTAAAAACTCAGTTTCTATACTTGAAATTGTTTTCTTGATACTCTGAAGCAGACGTCCATGATCTCTCCCACTGTATCCAAAGTGCTATCCCTAAAGTTCATATTTTCACGGGTAGTTGTTTTTTCTATTTGCCTTGTCCATGGTTTCTATGGTGGGGCTTGTGAACTCTGCCTTCAATACCTAAGTTCGTTATATTTATTGATCTCTTTAAAAGTGAAAGCATTTGTTCAGTTAGTTTTTGAAACTTTTTTTTGGATTAATACGATACTTAACCATCAGCATCGGCTGCACAACATTCGGAAGAGCAGGGAAGGATACAGCAAGACTGTTGGCATCAGATAGAAAATGTTCAGGTCAAGATATATTCAAAGAAAGAACTCACAAATACTGAAAAACTACCATGTGAGCCTCAGTTGTTGCATGAAAGCAATTTGAGTCCGTAAACTACTACCTAGGCATAAATTGGGAAAAACTTGTCTCTGGTAGCACGTCGCAGGTGCAAAGACGGAATCGTACTCTCATATGGTAGTGATTCAAGTATGGAGAGTGCCACGACAACAATTATGGTTCAGACATCTTCAATAGTCAATCTTTGACACTAAAAATTCAATCAAACAATCTAGATTCAATAAATTTTGGCTAATAAACTTGAAATGAAAAGAACCAACATGAAACAAATTGTACTTTTCTCATTTATTTGAGATTACTAAACTTAGTCATCAATGTGTTGCCAAACCCTAAATCCTAAATCAAAAAGTAATAGTATTAGAAAAATCCTCATAATAGAGAAGTGCTCGCCATTGTACAATTTATCATAATATTGCTCGCCAAGAAAAAATTCTCTTTTTGGAGAAGTGTTCGCCATCGTACAATGTATCTTAACATTGCTCGCCAAAATCTGCTCGCCTTGACATGCTCGCCTTGACATGCTCGCCGAGAAATGCTCGCCAAAAAATCGCGTCCATCCAACTCTTATTTTCGCCTGCTTACTTATTTACAAGTGTACAATGAGTGGTTTTGAAAGAGGACCCCAAACCTCAATATAGATGGCTTACAATTTCACTGGAAAAACTCTTTTTTTATGCCTAACATAGATTTATGATGTCTAAATTTTATATTATTACATTATGAAACTTTTCTGTTATTTTCTTTTAAATATCTTAATTTCAAGTACATGAAAGTCCAAAAGGCCATGGTCATGGGCTTAAATTGTCAAAAATTCGAAGACTACTAGAAGCTATATCCTTTGAATTCAAAAGTTAAAGCGTTATTTCTATTTTTCTATTTTTTTTGAAGACATGGTATGCAACTCCTTCCATGCTAAGCATAGTTTATTTCATTTCATATTTAAAATGTTTAATATTCTTTATATTGTAATTGATTTAAAAAATAAAATTATGCTAAACATAGTTTTTTGTGTTTTCAAACCGTTGAGGATAAAACAAATAATATTCTTTCCAATCATTCATTTGATTTAAATGACATCCTTTGAAAGTAAAGATAGCAATGAAAAATCATGAAAAAATTGTAAGAGGTGAGAAACTGTCTGTTGAAGATGATCCTACAGAGACATTTTTTTTTGAAAGAATGTCGATGATCCACCATCTTTCTATACTATCTAGAAAGGAAGTTGTATGGAAATCTCTAGTTAAAAAAAAAAAAGCGCGTTCACACCATTTTCATTGTTGATCTTTCTTATCAACTTCAGATGAAGAATTTTCTAAATGATGAATCTACATTTAATAAATTGGAGTTCAATCATTCATGCAAGGTTTTGTAGAATGCACAATTTTTTCTATTTGGGAAATGTTTTTCACTCAAGCTAGAAATTTACAACTATGAAAAATTAAAAATGTCATATGCTATGTTATTAAATAATCATTGATTCTATTTTGATTTGTTTGATGTGCTATGCTTTGCATAGACTTTAGTTTAAACTTTATTGTTTTATTAATTTTTCTAAATCAACCTATTAATTTTTTTTTATTTTCGAGTATAAATCAAACATTCAAAATGCTGATAGAGAGAGGTTATGTATTGAGGTTGAATACGTAACAATTGGTTATTATTCTTTTGATGTCAAATGCTCAATGTTGCACTATAACACCAACAACCAAAAATCTTTTAATACTTTATTTGATTTAAAGAAGCTGAAGGATCTCATGACCGATCATGTGGCTTGTTCATATCGAAAGGCACAATACATAATAAATCAATAAATTGAAATTTTTTCTCACTCTATAGATTGAGTGTTAGATATATTTAGCAATGTTAGTAAGACAATTACATGTGTTTTTCACAAGACAGACTTCTTGTTGTTGTAGAAGTAGATAGTAGATAAGTAGTATTTATTAAAATGAGAAAAAATAGTCCAACAAATTAGAAGAGATGAGAAAAATTACAAATGACAAAAGCAATGTCATTTTTTTTAATCAACAAAGCCTCCTACTAGTTGCAAAATTGCTAACATAGAAGCGAGTGTTATAATCCAAGAGTATGATGTTTGTTGATTCATAGAATACAAAAAATGAATTACTTCTTGGGTCACTACGTTATTTTACTTGATATCTAATTTTGTCTAGCTTAAAAATGTGTGTATACTCGTTAATTTTAATTTTTTCAATAGTATTTTACACTTATTTTAAAAAGTAATAAACTTAGCTAGAAAACATCACATTTGTTTTTAAATTATTTATTTTTGCAAAACAACGATAAAAATAACACACAATAATCAACTGAAGAATGGGTATATTTCGGAACCACGATAATTTCACAATGAGATATTGAGATGCTCAAAGACCGTAGTTTAGTATTTTAATTCGCTGCTCGAAGATTTTGGCCTGGAGAACGATAGATCCTCACAATATCTAAGTGACTAGTATTGTAAATGATAAGCTTAAAAAATATATAAAAAATAGAGTGCAAGTCACAAAATTTTACAAATTTATGGTAAGAGATTTTAAAAGGTTCAACTAAATTTTAACAGTAAAAAATACAATAAAGTCATAACAATTTTTAAAAACAGAAATTAAATACCCCAATACTTCTAGAATTTTAATTTAATGTTATTTTTACTTTTAAATTTATTTTCACGTATGTCTAAATTTGAACACACAAAAAACTAATAATTTTTCTTTGTAGCGTTGTCATGATTTTTTTTTCAAGGTAATATTAGTGACAAAGTAATACATGCAAAATGAAAAGTTTGACTATAAATTTTAATGAGTTACAATGGAAGGGCGCTTGAAGCTTTCATCTTCATATACAAGAAAACCCGTAAATGAGAGTCTTTATAGACAGATGGTTGAAAGTCTCATTTATACTACCATCACTAGACCATACATTTCCTGTGTTGTATAGTATTTGATGTACACTGGATATTTATGAATGGAAATTCATCATAAGTTACGCATTTTGACTTGGTTCATCAATAATTTTCCAAGCAAACCGAAAGGAAACCATACATTGCTCTCTCATCAACTGATGGCAAAATATAGGACATTAGCAATTGCAATATGTGTATGTAATTGGTTACTGATTGATGGAAAAAAATAATGATAACACAACTCCAATTTCTTATGAATCAGATTATCAAACTTGCATTTAGATTGCTAACAACATAGTTACTGTATTTCATGCTCATGCCCAACACATCGAGGTCCACTGCCACTTCAAATTAGAGAATTTTTAAGCTAAAGAAGTGGAGCTCATCACTTGTTTGAAAAATGAGCACGTGGCATACTCACGAAAGAGCCTAGCAAGGATAAATTGAAAATTTTCATTTACTTATTATGGGTGTAAATGAAATAGATAATTAATCATTAAGAGGGAGAATTGTAGGAGTAATGACTAATGTGTATATATCAACTAAATATTGTTTGCTATAATCCTGATGTTTACATTGAGCCTAGTTAGGTAACTAGTAGGAGTCTAATAGCTATAGATTAGTAATCACTATTTCAATGTACTCCATCTTATTTTAGCAATGTAGTGTGTGTATTTGTGATGCTATTGCAGGGGTCCTTTCCTCTTTCATTTGTGTATGGATTTGTGTCATGTATTATGCAAGTTGCTTAAGTGGCAATGTAAATAATTGCACTAGGACCTTTTTAAGTGATGCCAAATCCAAAAATAACAAAGATCACATACATTGGTGACGAAATATAGAGAAACTAGGCCAATTTCCATATAGCCAATATATGTATGTTATGGCTAAAAAATCGAAGATTCAATAGCTCATATATAAGTGTCATCAAGATCCCCCACTCGTAGTTGAGTTGGATAAGATTGGTTCTTGTGGTAGTGAAGACGAGACTCTCGTATGAGGCCATTTCAAGTGGCAAGGCCTTAGTATGTGCTTGCCCTTAAACCTTGGTGTTGGAAGAAGAGTATTTGGTCTCATCTAATGGCATTTTGTTGTTAAAGAATATATTGTGTGAACTAAAATGATGTGCTCATACATGAAATCATGTGCAACTTTATGCATCCTTTTGAATCCTTGTCCTTTTGTGGTTCCATGTCGCATCCAATTAAGTTGGGAGGTTTTGACATTCCATTTTTAGAGTTGCATGACATGCCAATGCCTTGCCCATTTCTCTTAAAACCCTTGGGAAGGCAATGTTGGGCAAAAGACAACCCCTCTTTCACACTGGTCCCATAAGTAAAAATGGAATACTATTTCTTGATTGGCTGGATTCATACTTGGCCCAACGAATGCACAAGCCTATTTTGAAAAAGGGACTTATGCACACCCTTCGAGCAGATTGTTGGCCTTGATGCAATCCTAGTGCCCTTGTTCTTCTCTTCTTTTGGCCTTCTTCAAGTTGTCCAATTAGAGAGGACTCCATTGACTCATAAGAGAGTTATGAAAGGCTTTCAGATCTTGACGTCGTTCTTTTCCTACTCTGCTCCACTCTCATAAAGCTGACGAAAAGAAGTTGATTTGAGTTTCGTCTTCGTTAGTTCATTCTTCTTCTTCTTCATGAGCATGGATGGTTTTTGCAGAAAGAAAGAAGGAAGTTGAAGCTCCTGCTTTTGTGCGGTCTAGTCGTCCCTGTACACGATAGGGATGTCCTCCTCCTCTCTATCACACTGCACCCATCTCCCTTCTTCGTTCTTTTGCAGCCCTTTATTTTCTTGCTGCCACCAGTAGGAAGGAACGATGTATTCGGGCTTCAAAAGCTCCGAGAATTTGTTGAGAAGAGCGAGATCGCGGTGCCCGGAGAAGGAAAAGCTTTTCTTCGTGCTGACATACGCATCTAGAAGGTGTAGATAGGCTTCGAGGTTGTGATGACTAGCGAAGTCCAAAAACCCCCACTTCAAGTAGGGCGAATTCTGGGTGTTGAGTGCGAGTTCCACGCCCACATGAGAGTATGTCCATGGTAGCTTGTCGATCCATCTACGAAGGACATGCAGGTCCTCGTTCAGAACCACGCCCGGTACGTGGGGCACTACATCTTTCTCGTTAACCACCCTCAAAGTTTTGATGCCCAGCTCCTCACACCTCGTACGGAACAGATCGTTTCCCACCCGGGGCCCAGCAAACGTGAAGACAGTGATAGGGACGACGGTCTCAGAGGCATCTTCTCGGTCTAGTCCATTTCTAACATATGGCAGAGTCGATCTGTCACTGAGGTAGTTTGTTGAGCTTGAAACAGTGGACGCTTGAGATCTTCGGATATTGATCTCCGATTCTGCAATGTCATAGGCGCTGAGAAGAGCCAAGGCGCCACCTAGGCTATGGCCAGTCACGGTGATGCTCAGATCCTCTCCTTCGTATTTCTTCATCAGCCTCCTGATCTCCGACAAAAGCTGCTCTTGGGCGCTTTCCTTGTTGTACCGGCTACTTTTCTTCTTGGAGGTATAGATGCTTCTGAAACCTCTCTCTACTTTCACGTTCCCAAGCGACACTACTGCCTCACCCGGATCAAAATCCGCGGGGCTCAGCCAGTCCTGCAAATTGCGTATCCATTCAGGAATTGTGGCAGTTCCCCTCCAAGCCACCACAATGTCCCGCCTCCCGAGCCTTTCAATCTCACTAGCGGAGGTGGATACTGCAACAAAGCCCGACCAATTTGAGTCTCGACTCCACGTTTCGGCTGTGTCGCTGCGGTGAAAGAAACTGGGGAGATTAATTTCGGAAGTTGAATAAAGATACTTGGTGACTTCATAATCTGCTGAGCGTTGCAAGCCCGTCTTCACCAACACCTTCCTTCTGTTGTATTTGCAGCTTCCGCAGTATTTAGAGTGCTTCTCGAAGTCGAAGGCATCATAGCAGACTTGCGCAAATTCGCCGTACTTGATAAGCTCTGCTCTGAGGTCTGGGTCTATAGGGTCAAGAAGCCCTTCCCAGTTATTCGCTCCTTGAAGATCCCTCCATCTTCCTGATACTGATGAGGATGTGAAACTCTCCAGAGATTGAGCCAAATCGAAATCCAGATCTATCACCGGTCCGGACGTCATCGCGGTGGATGCAACAACAACACACGAACCTCGTTTTCTCGAAATATAATGGTAGCCATCCTTTTGTGATTCATAATTTATGGGTTGGGCGAAAGAATTGGAAGGGGCAGATCCATTGTTATTTTGCGGATTCTTAATTCGTGTGGCTGCAACGGCTAAGTTTGTGTACTGTGTGGAATGAAAGCCTGTACATTTGACCACGCTGTTGGCTATGAGGGAGTGGACAGGTACTGCAGTAGCTCTACTTTCATTCAGGCCTTGTGCAGGTATTCTTGCCAGCACAGCCATATCTGCAATTCACCAAGATCTTCTGTATCGGTTGAGCTATAGCTTAACTCGCTGACAATCAGAAACGTTTCTTGCTGTTTTCTGGATATATGGATGGGTTTGTGATGGGATAGAATTATCTATCGTCCGTCGGAAATTGGAGTAGAGAGGTGAATGATGGACGGACGGGTTTCGGATAATGGGAGAGAGTCATGGTTTATATAGGCGAGCTTGGAGTCTGGGCTCTGGACCAAGCAATAATCAACGATCAATGAGAGCGTGCTACCTTTCATAAATTCAATGGTTGAAAAAGTCAGCAGTTCAAAAGATGAAGCGTATATTGGAGAATTTATTCCAGGCTGGAGCTGCAAAGTTCAATCTGAGCGTGTGAGGAAGTTGGGAAAAGATAAGAATGGAATTTGGATTCTTGCTCAAAAATAGATATCATTAAATGTTTGACTGCATTTTATAATTTATTATAGCATATATGAAGTTGAAATAGTTCAAAAGTCAAGTGTGAAAAGCCCCACCTGGTTTCATTGAGGAGTTTAACTTCAAATCCATCACACAAATGAGAATGTTCAAAAGAAAAAACATGAGTGAAAAATGAACAAAAGCCAAGTGGTTTTTTTTTTGCTTGGCCTTGAGAAGACAAAGCTATGTGTTGAGGTTGCCACGTCAATGAAGTTTGGAAGGAATTGAATGTTAAAATATAAACCATTGTCATAGATAAACTATGGTGATGGTCTCAACTTTTAAGGCTTGGACCTTGGTTAAGGGCCCAACTATCCCACATGTAAGTGATCATGGATACATAGATAATAGCAAATTACATTCGTTGAATGGAAAAGTGTTTTGAATACTTCTATTCTCATCATTGATAGGCTCGTACTAGCATGGCTATTCAATATTGGCATGGAGAAGGAGTCGCTTGCATGCCACACTCTATTTTTGCTTTTTTTTAAAGTGGTATGCGATCAATCCATAACAAACATGCCCATTTGTGCATCTTCCATTACCCTTAGCGCAATGCTCATTTATATCATGATTAACTGCTTAGACATGTCGGGCATAAGTATGGTGGAAACAAGATGCCACTAGCTAACCAATAGAAACAATATTGTGGAAGACCCATTTGGAAAAATATCCATGAGTGAAGTTTGGATCATTTAGAACATTGGGATAATTAAATTACACTTTAGACTGCAAGGTGTTGTTGAATATAAGAGTTCCAACTAAATGAACTTGGATGAAATCCACTTCATTTAGATTTTTTGGAGCCCTCACAAAATGTGGCAATAACGTCTTCTTTTGATCCATACCGTCGATTACGAGACCCAAATACTTTTGAGAAAACTCCAAACCATTTTTCTTGTGCTTGGCAATCTTTTGTCTTTCTGTAGTTTGTAGCTCTCTGTGAATTTGAAGTGACTTCGTAATGTCCACTAAAAAAATCACACAAAAAAAAATGATTTAGTAAATTGAAAGCGTGAACGAAAAATCAAACTAGATGTTTAAAAAAAATAACAAAATGTAGTATCTACCAAATACCTTCTTCTTGTGGACTTTTGGCTTGTTCTCTGAGCGCTTTTAACTGTTCGCATATGCTACAGACAAACATTCTGGATTTTTTTCGGAATTTTTACCAGACCAAAATCTCTCTTTCACAGTTTCATGGAATAAGAATAACCTAAATGTTGAATATTATTCGACATTGCAAAATCTTTGTACATCATGAATATTTCCAATTTTGAGAAATTGTTTGGAAGGTGAAAATATAAAAAAATCGGGAGTTTTTCAACATGCACATCTATAAAATGCATCAACCATGCTTTCGCAGTTAAGTAATCTGCCGCCATTGATTCTATCTTGTAGTAGACTAAGGATACCTCCTTGCTTTGCACTTTCTCTCTCAAATAGTGATATCTAATTTCTATATGTTTGCTTCGAGAATGAAATCTCGAATTGAGAGGAGAGCTATGGTGCTTTGCATGTTGTCACAAAAGATGGTTGTTGGATGTGACTATGCAAGGTTGATTTCTGCTACCAGGTGTCTCAACCAAATTGTCTCCTTTGTAGCATTCGTGGCAGCAATGTACTCTGATTCAGTTGATGATAATGCTACTGAGGTCTACTTTTGGCTGTTATAGGAGATCGGGCCTTGATTATATAAAAATACAAATCCAGAAGTAGACCTTCTGGTATCGATATCTCCTACCCAATCCGCATCTGTGTATTCTTCAAGTATGTTGGTAGGTTGGCTGCCTCCATAACTGATGCTAAGATGTTTGGTTGTCTAGATGTACTTCATGACCTTTGCGAGCGCTTTCCAATGGTTTAAAAGCTGGCTGAGTGAACTAATCGAACTTAGTTCATACAAAATTTTTCCGAATATTCATAAATAATATTTTTAAAAAAAAATTAAAACTATCTAAATTGAAAACCATATACCATTCTTTTCAAATGACCATTCAAAGACACTAATTTGATGTCCATTTGTTGTAGATGAAATCCATAATATGTGGAAAGTGCTACGATAGATCGTATCATGTGCATCTTGCCTATAGGAGAAAATGTATTATCATACAAAGATTTTCAGTCCCTTTTATCTCCTTGCTTGTAGATCCAAAAATAGTGGTGTTATAGCTTGATGGAAAGCTTATGATCTGCACTTTCCGTAGAAATTGAAACCAAATCAATCTGATGTGTCTATCAAGAGTTATAAGCTCTTAAAGAGGATAGGGATAGGTCCAAAATCTGAGTGACAACATTTTGATTTGATTCAACCTTGCTTCATTCTGAATCCATTGTTTTGAGCATCCTACACAAGAAACTGAAGATCAAGACTAAGTTTGAAGTAATTGAACACCCTTTGAGCCTTCTGAGTATCAATAGTATTTTCTTTTGAAGCATTTCACACATGCCAAAAGTAGGATTTAAACTAGCCAAAGTGTCTCAATCCACTTTGTGTGTCTAATCTAGATAACTTGTCTTGTGGAATATTTGAGATCCATCTCAAATACAGTTGCAAGTGTTTCACATAGGAAGGGAGTACATCCCAGTATTGGTGGTGCAACATGTTTTGTCACCTTTATTGATGACTTTACTAGATATACTTGGTTGTATCTACTTTCTTCAAAGGCTATGGTTTTTTATCACTTCCTAATCTTCAAAGTTTATGTTGAGAAACAGTTTTCTTTCAAAGTTAAAGCTTTAAGATGTGATGGAGGAGGTGAATACATCTCCAACAAGTTTCATGAATACTGTGAAGGTGAAGGAATAAAGAGAGAGTTTTCTTGTGCTTATTTTCCATCTCAAAATGGAGTTGCTGAGAGGAAAAACAGATCTTTATGTGAATGTGCTAAAGAAATTTGAGTTGAAGCTTCTTTGCCTATTGAATATTGGGATGAAGCTATAAATTGTGCAAACTATTTGTGCAATAGATTACCTCACAATGCACTTGCTGGAAAATCACCTTTTGAAGTCTTGTTTAAGAAGAAACCTAAGGTAGATCACCTTAGAGTTTTTGGTTGTGCTTGCTTTGTTCATGTGCCCTTGGAAACAAGGAAAAGAGATGATCCTAATTCTATTAAAGGGATCATGGTTGGATATGCATCCAACAAGAAAGCTTATAGAATCTATGTTCCCTCTACTTCAACTATAATTGAGAGTAGGGATGAAATATTCCATGAGGATCAAAAATACATTCTTGAGAAGGACGAGTTCAAAGATACTCCAATCATCACCCTTGAAGACTATCATGGAGAGATGGGTTCGAGAATTGAGGAGGAGTCACCTCAAATCTTTTCACAAAGGAGATCTCAAAGAGAAAGATCCGAGCCTAGGAGGCTTACCTATGAAGATAGAGGCAAGCAAGTGGAAATCAACTCCACTAATTGTGCTTATTTTATTTCTCATGAGGAGCCAAAGGATGTATATGATGCACTCAACTCGAAGGAATGATACTTTGCCATGAAGGAGTAATATGATGCTTTGATGGCCAATAAGGCATGGGAGCTTGTGGATCTTCCATCCAACAAGCACACCATTGGTTGCAAGTGGGTTTTTCAAGTCAAGTATAATCAAGATGGCACAATCAACAAGTACAAGGCTAGACTTTGTGCTAAAGGTTTTTCTCAAGTTTATGGACTTGATTATGAGGAGACTTTTGCTCCAGTTGCAAAGATGGTATCGAATCATAATTTTTGTTGCTTGTTTTTTCAATTGGCAAGTTCTTCAACTAGATGTCTCTAATGCATTTCTAAATGAATATCTAGAAGAAGAGATTTATATGGATCAGCCTATTGGGTTCATCCATGACAAAGACAAAGTTTGCTTGCTCTTCAAAAGTCTATATGGACTAAAGCAAGCTCCAAGGTCATGGTATTCTCGACTTAACACCTTTCTTGAGTCACTAGGATTTAATCTTAGTAACTATGATCCTTCCTTATATGTCAAATGTTTTGATAAAGATATTGTCATCCTTCTTATTTATGTTGATGATATCATTTTGATAGGAAGTTGTATCGAGTTAGTTGAGGAAACCAAGATTGCACTTGGAAAAGAATTCAAGATGCAAGATCTTGGAAAAATTCAGTACATTCTAGAATTAGAGATTGACTTTCTAAAAGATAAAGCCTTTATATGTCAATCCAAGTATGCTCTTTCAATGTTAAAAAAGTTCAATATGTTAGATTGTAAGAGTATAGAAACTCCTATGGAGCAAAATGTAAAAGACCCTAACAAAGGTGATGAAAGATCCTTCGTGGACATCACACTTTTTAGAAGTCTTATAGGCTCCTTAATTTGGCTCACAATAAGTAGACCTGACATAAGCTTTAGTGCTCATAAGTTGAGCCAGACTATGCAAAATCCTATTATTTATCATTGGAAAATGGCCAAGAGAGTACTTAGATATATATCTTCAACTTTTGATTATGGTTTATTATATAAAAGTGAAGATCTTTCTATTGTTTGTTATTCTGACTCGAATTTTGCAAGTGATAGAGCAGATCGAAAATCTACAAGTGCTTATGTCATATATCTTGGAGGAAACTTGATATCTTGGCTTTCCAAAAAGCAAGATACTGTATCATTCTCATCATGTGAAGCTGAGTATAAGGCACTCACTACAACAACAAAGGAAGTGCTTTGGATCAAGAGGTTACTAGTGGAGCTAAAGATAATCATGGAAGAGGATCTACCTATGATCATGTGTGACAACATTTCAGCCCAAGCCCTTGCCAACAATCCGATATTCCATGCAAGGAACAAGCATATTGAAGTTGCACATCACTTCGTAAGAGAGAAGCTCATTAAAGGTGAAATCTACTTGGAGCACATCAACACATCATCTTGTATTGCTGATATGCTCACCAAACCTTTGAGCAAAAGTTCCTTCATTTATCCTATGTCTTCTAGACACATCCATCGTTTATCACTATACAAGTGCTAACAGTTAGCAGTGACCATTGGTGTCATGTGACATGGACATCAACAGTAGACATGTGGAGTCAAGATTGAAAGGCTGGAAAGGTGGGACATTGTGGTGGCTTGGAGGGAAACTGCCACAACTCCTGAATGGATCTGCAATTTGCAGGACTAGCTGAGCCCCGCGGATTTTGATCCGAGTGAGGCAATACAATCGTTTGGGAATGTGAAAGTAGGGAGAGGGTTCAGAAGCATCTATACCTCCAAGAAGAGAAGGACCGGTACAACAAGGAAAGCGCCCAAGAGCAACATTTGTCAGAGATCAGGAGGCTGATGAAGAAATACGAAGGAGAGGATCTAAGCATCACCGTGACCGGCCATAGCCTAGGTGGTGCCTTGGCTCTTCTTAGTGCCTATGACATTGTAGAATCGGAGACGACCAATATCCGAAGGCCTCAAGTGTCCACTGTTTCAAGCTCAGTAAACTATCTTAGTGAAAGATCGACTCTGCCATATGCTAGAAATGGACTAATCAAGGAGATGTCTCTAAGACCGTCATCCCGATCATTGTCTTCACGTTTGCTGGGCCACGGGCGGGAAATGATGAGTTCGGTACGAGATGTGAGGAGTTCGGCATCAAAACTTTGTTGAAGATTAAAGGCTGACTGCTGCCTGTCAGCCTTTCACCATGTTGAAGATTAAAAGCTGACTATTGTCTGTCAACCTTTCACCTTGATTTAAGGAACAACTAGCCACCTACGAAGCTGGAAATCAGCTCCTACCTTTGTCCTGTTGTAAACAAACTTGATTTTAGGAATTACCATTAGGTAGTGATAGGTGTAATCAAGCCATGAACTTAGGCTTTAGTTGAGGCAACTAGAATAAAAGGAGGTGCAACGATTGGGCACCTTGTATAAACGGAAAGAGTGTGTATGGGAAAGCTACTGCTTAGAAGTTGTGTGTGTTCCATTATTATGTGATAGCTAGTGTTTGTGCAAGTGTTCTTAGAGTCTGTTGTAGCATTTGCATCTTCATTTATGGGTGCTATTTTTGCTGTCATGATTGTTATGTTTCTTTCAATAAGATTGTCCAACAAGAATGAGCTACGTTAATGTCTGAACATAATTGTGTATGCTGTTGATTTTCTGTTTGCATCTCTATTATTTTGCTTCTTTATCATGGTATCAGAGCCTAAGTAGAGATAGGCTGAGTGTAGTGTCATATATTGTGGCTGGAGGAGTGTGCCCCTCTGTGCTTGTTGAAGTTCATGTCAAGTGTAGGATCTTCATTTCTATCGCTCAGACCTGCTCTATTCAATGGAGTTGGATTCGATGGATGGCAGCAAACCATGTGCCTCTATCTCAGAGGTGAAATGGTGTATGAGGTAGTGGATGGAACAAAAGTTAAAGCTGTGCTTGGACCTCAGCCAAGCAAGCCTCAGTAGAATGAACTGATCGAATGGACACGGAAGAACAACAAAGCCATAGCATGTATCACCCTCTGCCTTGCACCTAATGTGAGAAACATGATGAAGTCTCACATGACTCATAGCAAGGATCTCATGGAAGCCTTGCAAGCCACTTATGGGAGAAATCAGAAATGGATGCCTTGCGCCTGGAAGTTGCTCTAGATGAGCTGAAATTCATTGAAGGAGAAAGCCTTCAAGACCATCTTACCAAGATGGAGGACCTGTTCAACCAATTAGTGGAGCTAAGTGAAACTTCTGCTCTCAAGGAAAGCCAAAAGAAGTTGAAGCTATACAAATCTCTATCCAAATTGTGGACAAGCATAGTTGAGATGCTGATTGCTACCAAGCGTAGAGAGTCATGAAGTTTTGTGGTCAGCACTTTGCTTAACCTGAAAACAATATCTAGCTTGCAAAATGGATCTTCAAGTATTGAGCAAGCTTGGTTTGCAAAGAACAAGCAAAAGCCAGCATCAAGGAGATGAAATCAGCCAAGGAGTGATGGTAAGAATCACTCAAAGACCTACCCATCCAAGCACAAAGGTATTAAATGTTGGAACTACAGCGGCTTTTGGGCATGTGGCCAGCCAATGTCCAAGTGAGATTGAGGAGGAAGAAGTGGACAAATGGTGGAAATGGTGGAAGCACAAGAGCCTATGGAGGAGGTTAACTTCATGGAGGAGCTCATTTTGGATGAACCTACAATGATCAAGGATTCAGGTTGATGGAGGAGTGTTGAAGATTAAAGCCTGAATGCTGCCTATCAACCTTTCACCATGTTGAAGATTAAAAGCTGACTACTGTCTGTCAACCTTTCACATTGATTTAAGGAACAACTAGCCACCTACGAAGCTGGAAATTAGCTCCTACCTCTGTCCTATTGTAAACAAACTTGATTTTAGGAATTACCATTAGATAGTGACAGGTGTAATCAAGCCATGAACTTAGGCTTTAGCTGAGGCAACTAGAATAAAAGTAGGTGCAACGATTGGGCACCTTGTGTAAAAGGAAAGAGTGTGTGTGGGAAACCTACTGCTTAGAAGTTGTGTGCGTTCCATTCTTATGTGATAGCTAGTGTTTGTGCAAGTGTTCTTAGAGTCTGCTGTAGCATTTGCATCTTCATTTATGGGTGCTCCCTCTGTTGTCATGATTGTTATGTTTCTTTCAATAAGATTGTCCAACGAGAATGAGCTCAGTTAATGTCTGAACATAACTGTGCTGCTGATTTTCTGTTTGCATCTCTATTATTTGGTTTCTTTATCAAACTTTGAGGGTGGATCTGCATGTTCAACACTCTGGTGTGAGCATTGTTGGGTTTGGCTACCAAAAAAACTACACTGGATACCAAGATATACAATCTACAAGAACAGTGCAGGACTTCTTATTTGATTGCAAGGAGTGTGTACATGCCTCCTCCTTTTATAGGAAGAGGAGGAGCCTGTGTATGCCATGAAGTGGGTGCTTGGGATCTCCACATAAGAAAAAGGTTCTAAGGATATTGATGAGGTCAGAAAACGCACTTGTGTTTTGCTTGAAACCAACAATCCCTCCCATAATCAAAACATCTATCAAATCAATCATATGACTATTAAATTCTTCTTATGCTTCATCGTTCTGTATCTTATGATATATCATGCCCCTTTATGCCCTATGTGTATGCCTTGCACACCCTAAACATGCATATTGCATGCCCTATATGGCAAGTCCATGCATTTCATACACCCTTTCAAAAATTCGAAGACTACTAGAGGCTATACCCTTTGAGTTCAAAAGTTAAAGCTCTATTTCCATTTTTTATTTTTTTTAAAGACATGATATGTAACTCCTTCCATGCTTAGCATATTTTTTTTCATTTAATATTTAAAATGTAATTGATTTTTTTTTTTTAGTTTTCATGCTAAGCATAATTTTTTGTGTTGAAACTGTCCGTTGAGGATGATCCTACAAAGACATTTAAAAGAAAGAATGTCGATGATCCACCATCTTTCTAGACTATCTAGAAAGGAAATTGTATAAAAATCTCTAATCTTAAAAAAAAAAAAGTTTACACACCATTTTCATTGTTGATATCTCTTACCAACTTCAGATGAAGAATTTTCTAAGTGATGAATCTACGTTTAAATAAATTGGAGTTCAATTATTCTTGCAAGGTTTTGTAGAATGCACAATTTCTTTTATTTGGAAAATGTTTTTCACTCAAGCTAGAAATTGACAACTATGCAGAAATTAAAAAATGTCATATAATTGTTATTAAATAATCATTGATTCTATTTTGATTTGTTTGATGTGCTATGTTTTGCATTGACTTTAGTTTAAATTTTATTGTTTTATTAGATTGTCTAAATCAATCTGTTAATTTTTTTTGTTCGAGTGTAAATCAAACATTCCGTAAGATGTTGACATGTAACTCAAGAATTAACAGTCATATTGCTATCCATCCGGTTTTACAAGGTTTATTTACAATATATAGCAGGGCTTGATGGTTTGTGTATAATGCAAATGTTTGGCCTAGCAAATAGTTCGCATTAAGTACCACGATATCAAGAGCAAAATATTCAACAAGGAGATAAGTCTGAAATCTTGTAGAACCCAGTACATGGCTGTTGTATAGTTTACTTCAGCATGCACCAGTTGTCTGCTCAAGAAACGTATTAGAAAATCTTTGCTATATTTGCCCGGTTGTGCTAGGATACCGCCAATAGCATACTTACTTGCGTCAGTATGCACATAAAATTCCTTCATGTAATCTAGGGAACATAGTATAGGTGCGGTAGTGAGCGTGATTTTTAGTTTCTCAAAAGCTTTTATTTGTTTCTGGTCCACCTAGGGTCAACTACAACTAAATAAACGAGTCATGCCTTACCGGCATAGTTGATTATGAAGATGCGATAGTAGTTAGTATTGCCTAGAAAAATGTATACTTCCTTCACTATCGCATGTAAGGTCATCTCAACTATAACCTTGATTTTCGAAGGATCGATAGAGATGCCGTACTTCGATATGATATGTCCGAGTACAACCCCATGGGTTACCCAGATTTGGCACTTCTCAGGGTTTAGTGATATTCCAAACCGTCAACAGCAAATGAAGATCTTTTCAAGTGCTTCGAGGTGGTTTTCTGCGGAAGAATGCACCCCTAGATCATCAAGATAAATATCGATAATGAAGCAGAGCAAATCTTGAAACACCATTTGCATGATGCATTGGAACGTGGAAGGGGCATTGCATAAGCCAAAAGGCAATATGTTGTAAGCATAAATGCCATATTCCATGGCAAATGTTGTTTTGTGTCGATCCTCAGGGGTTATCTGGACTAGGAAATAGCCACTAAATCCATCTAGGAAGCTGAAGGCCTCAGCTCCTGCCATTTCTTCTAGAATTTGTGTCGTTAAGGGCAACAAAAACTGGTCTTTTTTAGTAACTGGGTTAAGATTTTTTAGGTCACAACTAATTCGAAGCTTGCCTTTTTTCTTGGGAACCACCATGATGGGCAATACCCAATCTGTATGCTGGACTTCATAAATGAAGCCAACATCAAACAGATTCTTAATATTCTTGTCGATCCTCTCTCGATAGATTGGGTCACAACGATAAGGCTTAGCCCAAATAGGCTCAGCGTTTTCCTCAAGTGGAATGGTATAGACTGCTATTTCAGGTGAGAGCCCCTCATTTCTGTGTAATTACAAGCAAATACATCTTTGTATTTCCTTAGTAAGGTTAGTTCTGATGTCAGGTGGGCTCCGACATGAACGAAACGATCTAGCTCTTCATCAGGATCCTTAAGATTGAGTCGGAATATCTTAGCAGGTCCTTCAAAAGATGGTGAAACGTGGATAGGTTCCCACTTTGGTTGTGGCAGTTGATGAACAACATCGTCGAGTGTGAAATCCTTGAAATGTTGCGGAAGATCAAAAGGTGGTTCCACAAAGTTCTTAGAAACTTTGGAAATTATTGATGGGGATTTGCTATCAGAGCTAGAGGCTCTTTCGCTTGGATGGTCCTTTTGAGATTCGGTCAACGGTTGAAATGACTAATTCAGTTTTGCACGCATTTGTTTTTGGCACTCGATGAGTTTTGTATCTATTATTTTCTGTTTGTTTAATCAAGGCTTTCTGGTATTTTGTGGACGCGGTGTGGTTGCCTCTCAAATTAACTCGTCGTCAATGACCTTGCAGACTTCATCTGGAAGCACTTCCCAGTGGTAGACTTTGGATTTGGGCCTATAGGACACTATGTTAACTACCTTAGAGGTAAGTTGGACATGAGCTAGTAGGCCAGGTGTCTTGATCTCTTTTGGGATTGACTTGGGAACAAATAGTTTATGATCAAGGTAGTTGAGGACTTGCTCCTCACTCATTTCCTCATCATTCATCGAAAGAATTTCATCTTCTGAAACATGGGATGTAGAAACGATAGTTTCTTTGGGGCACCAAGCTATTGGAATAGAATCTATCATCATTAGGGGAATGATGGGCATCTTGATGTCAGTAGAAGATGGAAGTAAAGGTGTGTCTTCTTCGATGGCCTTGATGAGGCATCTATTGGAGTCACCACAGTCCATTGTGGCCAATGCGTGACCCCAATTGATGATATCAGTTGAGAGTGTATAGTGTCTTTTTGGCATGATTGGAACACTTTTGGATTCATCATATGTTGTGGATGACCAAGTATTTGATGACACTGTGTGACACTGTGGAACGACATGGTGATCTGAGCTAGTAGGAATTCAGAGAAAACTTCCAATCCCTGTAGGGATTGCTCTTGTGTGAGGATTGGAGCAGGTAATGGACTATCAGATTTCGCTTCTTCCCGCAATAACTCATCTCTAATTTCATGGTATCTCCTTTGTTCCACTAATCAATCGTGTTAATCTCTAGGGGTTGTGGACGTTTCAGAACTTCCCCTATGTTTAGCAGGTGTATCGATTGGGTTGTGCTACTGGTGAGCTTCATGTTGTGCTCTTGTCATGACCCTAACTGCTTCGTGACATACGTGTCTTGTAGGTAGGATCTTGTTAGATTGCTTGGGGCAATCCTTAAAACCGTATTTGCGTAAACATTCTGCACATTCAGCATGGTATTGGCTTTTGACTTTACAATCAACCATGAAATGATTGGTTTCACCATAGATGAAACATTTGTTGCTCATTGGCCCTTGGGCAATTGCATAGCCATCTTGGATGGCTAGTAGTTCTGGAGTTTCGGACTTGTTAAAATACTCATTTCCTTGACAAGAACATGAGGAATCTTTGTGGTAATGTGCGTAACATCTAGAGGTGGATGTGTTGTCGGCATGGTATGAGTGATTAGAAAAATTATCAACAAAATGTGTTTGAACGGGTGCTCTGGGAGGTCGATTTTGTTGAGTTCATCTCTCTAGTGGTCCCTAGAGGCAGACCCAGGAGCTCTAATTGATGCAGGTATTGCTATTGGTTTTGCCTAGGTAAATCTTGGATTTGAACCGATGGAGTGTTTCGTTGTTGATATTGATTTTGTGGAGGTATGGAAACAAATTGAGGCCTAGGAGGCTGACAATGTCCTCATGTTTATTCTCGATGGTTGTATTGTGGATTGTAGTAGTAATAGAAGGATGTATGGCCCATGAAATCACATATTTCACATTTGATGAGGGAATTGTCAGAAACTGGTTGATAGGATGGGCATTTGTCACTTGTGTGTGCACCTTGGCAATGAGGGCACCAGGTGTTTTTTCGTCTATAGTGTACCTCACCAAGGGTAGCTAACCAGGCATGGAGCTTTAGATAGACTTCAATGTATTTTGAAACTCAATGTGCTCTCCGTTCTCTAGGATCCTCAACACAATGTGCTCTCCGTTCTCTAGGATCCTCAACATCTGATCCTTCATCTTCTTCTTGGATGGCATTAGACATTGCTATTTTTAAGGACATGTATTCATCGTTAGATCTTAGCTCACGTCTGATCCATCTAGAAAGTCCGACTAAGAACCAGATGATGATCATGTTCTCGGTAGGTTGCTCTTGCTCTTGACTCTTGAGAAGTTTGAATTGCTCAATGTAGTCACATACTTTTTGATCCTTCGACATCTTTATATTACTCAGTTTGATGAAGGGAATTTCAATAAAACAAAACGGTTTGAAATGTTTGATAAAGGACTCTTTCATAATAGACCAATCAAGTTTATCTTCATGATTGAGATTGAAAGAGCATTTACGTGTGCGATCGATCATGGTCATTGAAAAAAGTTGGGCAATGGCTTTGTGAGATGTCTCACCATATACGTCGCAAGCATTCTCAAAGAACTGTAGAACTCTCTAAGTGTCCTAGTTTCCGTCATCGTACTTAGGGAGATCTAGCTTTGGTGTACATTTTTTACAGGGACGACTAGATCGCACAAAAGCAGGAGCTTCAACTTCCTTCTTTCTTTCTGCAAAAAACCATCCATGCTCATGAAGAAGAAGAAGAATGAACTAACGAAGACGAAACTCAAATCAACTTCTTTTCGTCAGCTTTATGAGAGTGGAGCAGAGTAGGAAAAGAACGACGTCAAGATCTGAAAGCCTTTCATAACTCTCTTATGAGTCAATGGAGTCCTCTCTAATTGGACAACTTGAGGAAGGCCAAAAGAAGAGAAGAGTAGAGAAGAACAAGGGCACTAGGATTGCATCAAGGCCAACAATCTGCTCGAAGGGTGTGCATAAGTCCCTTTTTCAAAATAGGCTTGTGCATTCGTTGGGCCAAGTATGAATCCAGCCAATCAAGAAATAGTATTCCATTTTTACTTATGGGACCAGTGTGAAAGAGGGGTTGTCTTTTGCCCAACATTGCCTTCCCAAGGGTTTTAAGAGAAATGGGCAAGGCATTGGCACTTCATGCAACTCTAAGAATGGAATGTTGAAACCTCCCAACTAAATTGGATGCGACATGGAACCACAAAAGGACAAGGATTCAAAAGGATGCATAAAGTTGCACATGAGTTCATGTATTGGGCACATCATTTTAGTTCACACAATATATTCTTTAACAACAAAAATGCCAATAGATGAGAGCAAATACTCTTCTTCCAACACCAATGTTTAAGGGCAAGCACATACTAAGGCCATGCCACTTGAAATGGCCTTATACGAGAGTCTCGTCTTCACTACCACAAGAACCAACCTTATCAAACTCAACTATGAGTGGGGGATCTTGAAGAAGCTTATATATGAGCTATTGAATCTTCGATTTTTTAGCCATAACATACATATATTGGTTAATTGGAAATTGTCCTAATTTCTCTACATTTTGTCACCAATATGATCTTTGTTATTTTTGGATTTGCCATCACTTATAAAGGTCCTAGTACAATGATTTACATTGCCACTTAAGCTACTTGCATAATACAAGACACAAATCCATACACAAATGAAAGAGGAAAGGACCCCTTGCAATAGCATCACAAATACACACACTACATTACTAAATTGAGATGGATTACATTAAAATTGATTACTAATCTATAGCTACTAGACTCCTACTAGTTACCTAACTATGCTCAATGTAAAAATCATGAATAATCCTATACTTTGCTTCAGTTGATGAGAGAGCAATGTATGGTTTCCTTTTGGTTTGCTTGGAACATTGTTAATGAACCAAGTCAAAATGCATAACTCATGATGAATTTTCATTCATAAATATCCAAAGTACATCAAATACTATACAACACGAGAAATGTATGGTCTAGTGATGGTAATATAAATGAAACTTTCAACCATTTGTCTATAAAGACTCTCATTTACGTTTTTTCTTGTATATGAAGATGAAAGCTTCCAGCGCCCTTCCATTGTAACTCATCAAAAATCTATAGTCAAACTTTCCATTTTGCATGTATTACTTTGTCACTAATATTACCTTGAAAAAAAAATCATGACAATGGTACAAAGAAATTATTAGTTTTTTGTGTGTTCAAATTTGGACATACGTGAAAATAAATTTAAAAGTAAAAATAATATTAAATAAAAATTCTAGAAATATTGAGATATTTAATTTCTATATTTTTAAAATTGTTATGACTCTTAATTTTTTATTATATTTTTTACTACTAAAATTTAGCTATTAGCTACAAATATAAAAATGTAAATATTTGCAATATTGAAATTTGGATTCATTTTCATTAGCTTTAAAAAAAAATTAAAAATATAAATATATCTAAATTTTTTATAAAATATATGAAATTTAGTTTTATCAGATGACTATCATTTTTAGAATTTATTTGAAACCTTTTAAAATCTCTTACCATAAATTCGTAAAATTTTGTGACTTGCACTCTATTTTTTAAATATTTTTTAAGCTTATCATTTACAAAACTAGTCACTTAGATATTGTGAGGATTTATCGTTCTCCAAGCCAAAATCTTCGAGCAGCGAATTAATTTTCAAACTACGGTCTTTGAGCATAGTTGTTTTGCAAAAATAAATAATTTAAAAACAACTGTGATGTTTTCCAACTAAGTTTATTACTTTTTAAAAAAAATGTAAAATACTATTTAAAAATTTAAAATTAACGAGTATACACACATTTTTGAACTAGATAAAATTAGATATCAAATAAAATAACATAGTGACCCAAGAAGTAATTCATGTTTTGTATTCCATGAATCAACAATATCACTTATGTCTCTCTCAAAAGAAACATCAATAGTTGGGTACTGTTATCTCATGTGTTAATGTATTCAGCCTACACATCATACTCTTGGATTATAACACTTGCATCCATGTTAGCAATTTTGCAACTAGTAGGAGGCTCTGTTGATAGAAAAAATGACATTGCTTTTGTCATCTGTAATTTTTCTAATCTCTTGTAATTCGTTGGACTATTTTTTTTCATTTTAATAAATACTACTAATCTACTATCTACTTCTACAACAATAACAAGTCTGTCTTGTGAAAAACACATGTAATTGTCTTACTAACATTACTGAATATATCTAATACTCAATTTGCAGAGTGAGAAAAAATTTCAATTTATTGACTTATTATGTATTGTGACTTTCGATATGAACAAGTCACATGATCGGTCATGAGATCCTTCAGTTTTTTTTAATCAAATAAAATATTAAAAGATTTTTGGTTGTTGGTGTTATAGTGCAACATCGAGCATTTGACATCAAAAGAATAATAACCACTTGTTACGTATTCCACCTCAATACATAACCTCTCTCTATTAGCATTTTAAATGTTTGATTTATACTCGAAAACAAAAAAAATTAACAGGTTGATTCAGAAAAACTAATAAAACAATAAAATTTGAACTACAGTCTATGCAAAGCATAGCACATCAAACAAATCAAAATAGAATCAATGATCATTTAATAACATGGCATATGACATTTTTAATGTGTGTATAGTTGTAGATTTCTAGCTTGAGTGAAAAACATTTCCCAAATAGAAAAAATTGTCCATTTCTACAAAATCTTGCATGAATAATTGAACTCCAATTTATTTAAACGTAGATTCATCATTTAGAAAATTCTTCATCTGAAGTTGATAAGAGATATCAACAATAAAAATGTTGTGAACGTTTCCATAGAAAGATGATGGATCATCGACATTCTTTCAAATAAATGTCTCTGTAGGATCATCTTCAACAGACAGTTTCTCACCTCTTACAATTTTTTCATGATTTCTCACTTTCAAAAGATGTCATTTAAATCAAATGAATGATTGGAAAGAATATTATTTGTTTTATCCTCAACGGTTTGAAAACACAAAAAACTATGTTTAGCATGAAATTTAAAAAAAAAATCAATTACAATATAAAGAATATTAAACATTTTAGATATGAGTGTATATGCATGAAGTGAGAGGATGTATGGGGGTGTGCACCCATACATCCTCTTTTGACACACTTTGTAATTGTAAGTTCCTTTTTGTATGGGTAGGGTGCATCCTCCCATATATATGTACATTTCATGGACATTGAGGGGTCAGCCTATAAAAGATTTCTTCCCTCCCCCATAAAAGATTTTCTCTCTCTCACACACACACACACACACACACACACATATGCTAAAGGGCAACAACCAAGGATTAAGGATTAAGAGTAAAGGGCCAAGAGCCAAGGGCTAAGGGTTAAGGTCCAAGGGAGAAGGGTTCAAGGCCAATGAGCAATGGCTAAGGGATAAGGGCCAAGGACCAAGGGCTAAGGGACAAAAGTTAAGAGTTAAGAGCCAAGGACCAAGGGCCAGGGGTTAGGGGCCAAGGGTTAAGGCCCAAGGGCCAATCGTTATGGGCCAATGGTGAAAGGCCAAGTGTCTAGGGACAAGGGCCAAGGGTTAAGGTCCAATGGCCAAGGGTTAAAGGCTAAGAGACAACGGCTAACGACCAAGGGCTAAGGACCAAGGGCTAAGGATGAAGGCCAATGGCAAAGGACAAATGAACAAAGGGTAAGAGCCAAGGGAGAAGGATTCAGAGTTTAGGGCTAGGGGTTAAGGGCTAAGGATTAAGGATTTAGGATATAGGGTTTAGGGTTTAGGATATAAAATCTAGGGGTAAGGGCCTGGGGTTTACGGTTTAGGATTTAGGGTTTAGGTTTTAATATTTTGGATTTAGGATTTAGGGTTTAGGGTTTAGGAATTAAGATTTAGGGCTAAGAGCAACAATAAAGTGCATCATCTGTGTACCATATCCAATGAATATGCACATGATTGACGTAGTATCTAGATTTTGTCTTATTTCATCTGGAACATGGACATTAACATTACATCCAATGACTCAAATGTGGCACAATGGGCATGATATCATGATATACTTTCTCAAGTGTCTTTCCTTCCAAAGCATATGTTCGTGACCAATTTTGCAAATAAGTTGACATATGCATTGATTTTCTCCAAAAATGATTGGATAATGCCTTTGCTTTCATATGCTTTGGTTTTTCTCTCCGAAACTCTATTGTTAAGAAGTGTATGCCTTATCATGCCAATGTCCTTGCAATTTTTTTCAAATTCATCTAAATTGTATTTTTCACTTCTATTACTCCTTATGAACTAGATCTTTGTACCTTACAGTTCCCGAGCTTTCTTTGATGATATGAAAAGTTCATGTGCCTCTATCACACAAGCTACCTCCTACATTATGTAGTTGTGTTAGGTGGGGAAGCATGAGAAAACACTCCATAAGGATTAGTGGCAAATTATCAAGGATCTTTGATGAATCTACTTGTCACCTCGGAGGGACAGAAGATACAAATAAATTTAGAATGCAACTTGACCAACAAGCAAGGGACAACCACAACTACATATGTAGCTGTTTTGCCACTCAACACTGCCACGCGAACTCGGGACTTAGCTGATTTTTTTGCGTGGCTTTACCTCGCATGACACATCCATGCTAAGAATTTGCAGGCACCTTGGCCAATCAAAAATGGGTTGACTATGGGTCCAAGGGGGCAGGAGAATGGGTTTGAATTCTCATGTGGCACAACAACTTAAAAATTTGAAATCTATATTTTTTAGTAAAATGAGCGCCAAATTTATTTTTGTGGCACAGCCACGTAAAGTCGCTAAATATCCACTTTTTCATATGATAAGTAATATGGAGATATGTCACGCGTGGCAATAATTACAGAGAGTTTTTTGGAGATTTGCAAAATTACAAAATCCTTTTTTGAAATTTGAAAAGCTGGCAATTTATGAGTACAAAGAACGAGTCACAAAAATCATCAGACAAAAATATTCTACACTATGTACCTTAGTTTAGACATAATTCACACAAACACTGATAGCAAGCTATGAAAAAAAGTAAATCAAGGGACCTACACTTAATCACCTAAGCAGCACTAGCTTCAGCTTAGAAACTGTGAGTACAAGAAGTCGAAGGAAAATCCAAATACAAACATGCCAGAAATACTACTAGAGATACATTGAGCCAAAATTTGATCTGACGAATACTTTAAGTTCTATGTTCATCTCAAAATTTGTCGCACAGAATGCTAGGCATTGTGCCTTCTAGGAATCTATAAGTAATGTAAACTAAGGGCCATTCAGAATGTGTAGTTTGTTGTTCTTAGCAGAATGCATTTAGCAACATAATGCGCTCCAACCTCATGTCGCAAAACGTGGGTGACCGGCAGCAGAAGCTGGAAGCTTTGAGCGTAGCCATGTAGGATCGAAAACACAGTAGTTAGCATCAGAAATATTCAAGATGAATGATTCATACAAATTGTGCAAATGAAAAATACAGTAGTGAGACTGAAAATTGCACTCTGATTAATATCAAAACAAATGAGTGCAATGCTTGAAGTGATAATTTTAGCTTGATTGTTGAGCGTGATTACGCTGGCTACAGATAACTCTGATAATGATAAAACTTACACTTAGCTTGATTCAGCTTGTAGTATATATTTACAAGTGTCTTCTTTATATCTTACAAGCATTGAATGCTATTTACGCCAGTTTTTGTATGTACAAAGTAGTTAACCGTCCTTTGGATATTTTAGTTGTCCAGCTATTCTTAGGGTTGATGATAAGTTGGCAACGTTGGTCTGCCACTGTTGCAAAAAAGCCGAAAACTCGAAGGTGCCTTTCAATTATTTAAGACAGGTTTATAATGGATTTTGGTCATTGAATCGCCTTTTTCGCGAAGGTGGGAAAAAGGCAAAGGTGCCTATAAAATGGTTAGCACAAAAAATTTCTAAAGGTAAAAATGCGAAGGTCCAAAACACGTAGTCATCCTTCGGGTTTTCAGGATGTTCAGTACTTGAACGATTTGTTTAGGCTGAGTATAAGAAATATAACACTCCCCCTTAATGTGGATTATGAAAAACCTTGATCTTTAGATTTAACTTATTGTTAAATCTGAGATGTTGCTCCTTTGATAGAGCCTTTGTGAAGTAATATGCTGCCATGTAGTTTGTTCTGCAGAAAATCAATGCTACTTCCTTGCTATGCACTTTCTCTCTAAGGTAATGATACCTAATTTCAATATGTTTGCTTCATGTCTGAAATCTCGGATTAAGAGATAACGCTATTGTTCTTTGATTGTCACAATAGATTGTTGTAGGAAGTGTTTGTTCAAGGTTGATGTCTGCAAGCAGTTGCCTTAGCCAGATCGCCTCTTTGGTTGCATTTGTGGTAGCTATGTATTCGGATTCCGTTGATGATAATGCAACTAAGATCTGCTTCCGGTTGTTCCATGAGATTGGGCCTTTGTGAAAAAGTTGGATCTTGAATGGATCCAAACTCCCAAAATACTTGGCTAAGATCTTTGCACAACAAGCTACAAAAGCTAGAAATGGCAAAGCATCCTAATGCTACCTTTGATATACATGAACTTGACAAAGCATTCAAGAGACAAAAGAAACTAATAAAAGGTATTGATGGCAGCCAAAAACAACAATATACCAGCCCTACAACATCAACCTACCACTTTTGGAAACCTCTTAAGATCATACACAAAAGCTTGAAGACAATACACAAAGCAATGCTCTCAATGGAGGAAGAAACTGTGACAATGATCTATTGATCTCTCTCAACAATACAGTAAGTTTCTGCAACCTATTCTCCACAAATTTTAGCCTAATATAGGTGAGAGAGATGACTCTCTCTCCTCTCTCTAGAACTTAGGACCCAATTTTAGGACACCAATAGCCTAAAATAGCCAATTTTGGCCTATATGTCCAAATAGCATGATTTTGGTGTCATTTTGAAGGTCCTGAAGTTTGAGACTTCTTCAATATGAAATATATACTAAAATGAAAGTATCTAGGTCTCTTTCACACATGTGAAAGGTTAGATCCAAAACTATGTACAAAAATTGCCAATTTAGGCCTCAAACTAGCTAGGAAATGTTGACAATTTTCACACCTTGGTTGTATAAAAATACAAATCCAGATTGATTTTCTAGTATCAATATCTCCTACCCAATTTGCATATGTGTAGGCTTCAAGGATGTTGGCAGTTTGGCTGTTTCCGTAGCAAATGTTGAGACTTTTCATTGCTTGGATGTACTTCATGACCTTTGTTAGTATTTTCCAATGAGTTAAGCCTGGATTTGATAGGAACTTGTTGAGTGTACTGATCGAATATGCAAGGTCTAATCATTGCGTACATTAGTGAGCCGATGATGGATTGAAACGGGTAGCGCTTCATTTCCTTCTTTTCTATCTCAGTTTGAGGAGACTGTTCCTTTGATAGTTTTAGTCCAGGGTCGAGTGGAAAGTGACCTGGTTTGCAGTTGGCCATTCCACGACATTGAGATATCATTTCTGACTGATGAAAATCAATCTGCTAGGTCGATCTCGTTGGATTTGGATCTTTCATCAGATTCAGATTGTTACTGAATAGGAGTGTATCATCTACATATAGAGTGATGATGATGAAGTAATCTGATATAGACTTGAAGTAAACATTTGAGTCTGCCGAGTTTGGAATAAAACCATTTTCGATCAGAAATGCTCTGGAACTAGGCTCTAGGTGATTGTTTCAGCCCGTAGACGGCCTTGTGTATTTTGCATACAAGGTGTTGTTGCTTGTCGTTGAGTTCGTATCCCTCTAGCTGCATCATATAGATTTCCTCTTCGATGGTTCCATTGAGGAAAGTGGTCTGGACATCCATCTGGTGGACTTCAAGATCTGCTCGACTATAAGGAAGAGAAGTAGGTGGATTGAAGCATGTTTGACAACTGGGCTAAAGATTTTAGAATAGTCTAGATCTAGAATCTGGGAGTAGCCTTTGGCGACTAACCTGGCCTTGTAGCGATTGAGATTTCCTTCAGCATGTTGACATCATCGTGCCTTTCATGAAGTTTCCTAAATCCTTTTCATTTGCACATATGCAAAGACTAGCGTAAATAGTCTTAAAGGCTTGTAAGATATCTCCTCTCTTGTAAATCTCTATATTAGCTAAATCAAGCTATGTAAGTGTTAAGAAGAACAATTGGAATTTCTCTTTCAATTAGAGTTACCTGTAGCCAGCGTTATCACGCTCAGTAAGCTAAAATTATTACTTCAAGCCATTGTACTCACTGTTGATATTTATCAGAGTGCAATTTTTGTCTCACTACTACGTTGTTCTTTTGCATAAACTATATGAAGTCTTCTACTTGAATATTTCTGCTGCTAACTGTTGTGTTTCCGATCCTACACACCTACGCTCTGAGCAACCGAGCCTCTGCTACACTCACGACCACCATTCCAGACATGGTATCATAGTAGGCATTTCAGTCATCTGCATTTCTATTGTGGATTATCAATCTTGTTTCTATCAAGACGACTTTCTAGCAAACGCGCAACCAACAGTATTCAAACAATCATTGTTTCTACCAACAATCTAGTTCAACGAGAATGGATCCGTCATCCAGTTCATCTCTCATTGACAAACTCGATGGAGATAACTACCATCTTTGGAAATTCAAGATGAAGGTTATACTTCTAGCCAAAGAACTGTGAGACATTGTTGATGGCAGAGAGCTCAAACCAGAAGGTGATGCAACCATCATCACCAAGTGGAGACTGATAGATGGCAAAGCATTTGCCATGATCACCCTCAATATCAAGGCTACTCAGATCAGCCACATACATGCTGCTCAGACTGCTAAGGATGCATGTGACATACTAGCAACTCTCTACGACATTAGAGACGTTACATCCAAGCTCCATCTAAGGAAGAAATTCTTCAACCTCAGAATGTTTGAAGCAGATAGTGTTTCGAGTCACCTCAACACTTTCAAAAATCTTCTGGAGCAGATGACTGCAACTGGCTCAGTCATAGAAGATTTTGATGCACTCATGACTCTATTATCGAGTCCACCTGAGGCGTACGAAAATTGGGTAATGGCAATTTCTAGCCAAGAGCACCTCACTCTATCAAGAGTAATTTCGTTGCTCCTACAAGAGGAGATCAGAAGATCAGTATCCTCCTGAGGCTCAGGATTGGATCCTCAGGCTCTATATTCAAAAAATCAGAAGTTTAGATCCAAGAGATCTACAAAGTCAGGCTATACTGACAAGAAGAGGAATATGTAGTCTGGACCAAATTCCAGTCCAAGATCGAATTCAAGCTCTTCATCATTCCAATCTACTCAGAAACTATTCTACAGATGCTGTAAGAGGACTGGCCACGAAATCAAGGACTACCGAACTTTGAAGTACAACAACGAAAAGAAGAAGTAGTTTCAACAACAAGCACATAGTGCTATAACCAGTCACTAAAATCAACAACAACAAGAAGAAGATGAGGCAGCCTTCATGACCAAAGTCGAAGAACAACTGGATACCGACTCCTGGCATCTAGATTCGGGAGCAACTCAACACATGACTCTCCATCGTGACTGGTTCAAAGACTACAAGTCATTCACCCACTCTCGAGTTGTGCAACTTGGAGATAACTCATCACATTCAATTGAAGGTGAAGGAATAGCCAGAGTTGAATTCAAAAGAGGTGAGATCAAGTTGTTGTCCAATGTTCTCCACATTTCAAATCTGAACAAGAATCTGCTCTCAATTAGCAGAATACCCGATTCAGGTCGGAGGGCCGAATTCGATACAGAAGATTGCACAATCCTTGACAAATCTTGGAAGGTTCTAGCCTATGGAAAAAGAAGTGGCTATCTTTATAAACTCAACCATTGCTACTCTTCTAACAATCAAACTCTTCACATAGCCACTTCTGAATTAACTGATATTGTAGCGCAGGCATCCCAAAGGGAGCCGGAAACCACGACTTAGCTTCGCAGCCTTCAACTCTTGCCATCCAAACCCACTTGACATACAAGCAGCCAACTCGCCAACAACGATCAAACTTAACTAACTTGAAGTTTCGAAACCCAACATTGAGATCCAACCTGGTGCCATGCCAGATCGGGGGTCCCGATGTGGGTGACTTCCCTCCAAGCAAGCCGCCCGACATACATCAAACTCAACCAACTTGAAGCTTCGTTACAAACGAGAAACATCCATTCCAAGCAAGCGGTCTGACTTACATCAGACTTAACCAACTGAAAGCTTCATCATGAGCGTTGGAAGCCAACTTGGCACCACGCCAGACTGGACAACCATAAATAGGTAACTTCCACCCAAGCAAGCCATCCAACTCAGCCGACAGGTTAGAGCCCGTTCCCCAAGAGCTTAACCCATTCACGTTTATGCAAAGAACACTCAGAACCGCAAGCCACGACAAATATGGAGACAACCAGTTCCTGGACGAAATGGTCCCGACAGCATACCGCTGGCGCCACGGACCGAATGGTCCCGACGGCATACCACTGGCGTCCCGGAATACGACCCTTAGCTATGTGCCAACTTAAAAATTTTGAAGCAGCCTTACAACTGGCGCTTTTACCGAACACTGAAACCCAGAAGGTAATCAGAGTCAGTTTGAGAAAAATCCCAATTTATTGATAAATCTAAGGAGGTTACATTTCAAGTGTTTGATCGACCCTAGTCTCCGGGGAGCAGGCATGCCAAGGCGAGTGCCAGGACAACATTCCATCAAGGGAGGCTGAGACTTGGTTGGAGCTCGTCCTGAGTCGCAACCCGCACTCCCCTATAGTATTGGTGGGATTTGGCACCCCCCCTCATACCAAGCACTCTACCCGGGTTGGTAAAGCACATTTTTCTCTCTCTAGAATTTTCTCTTTCTAGAAAGTCATTTTCTCTCTCTAGATTTTATTGATCCCCAGGCTTCCTTTAATCATGCCTAGATCGTGTCGTTGGCGCCGGGAGCAGCAGGGGCGCTGCTGGCACCGAGGACAATGCTGGCGCCAGTGGCGCCGGAAGTAAAGCTTATGAAGATAGCTTCACAACATCCACCCCACCTTTATAAAATCTGATGTCCTCATCAGATGTCAGATTAAAGTAAAAGTATCTCCCAATTAAAATAAATATATACATTTAAGCTACTTGGCACAGTACTCAATTTACTGGCCACTTTTTATTAACATTGAAGTTGGCACACCACAAGTCGGAGGCTCAGCTCTTTGTACTGAAAAATTACATAACTTAAAAATATCTCTTTGTCTGGGAAAAGCGTAGATTTTATATCGCTTACGTAAAACCCAAGAACCTTATTAACTGGTGACAGAGGCCTTTCTGTGAAATGTTCGCCCCTGTCGCTTCTGACTTTTTGACTTTGGAACTCCTTTGAGCTCCTGATTTGTCCTTGATGCACTTTGTGTTGAGCTGAGCCAAAGGATTTATCGTTTGATTGCCCACTTTATGGTCCACTCTGTGCCTTGTTGCTTCTTCACCTTGATTTCTCTCCTTGTCCCAGCCTGATCTTGATACTTTTCCATCTTGGCTCTTTAAGGTAGGCAAAGATTGAGTACTCCACAATGCACCTCTCACTTAGCTTGAAGTAGCTCTTTGAATCAGCCCAAATGTAACCATTGACCTCGTGGAAAGCCAAAGGGTCGCACCAGTTTGATCCGCATCCGAACTATCTCTTCGCATTTGTTTGAAGCACCATGTCCATCGCGCAAAACTTGACTTTCACAATTCCATCACTGGTTAGTTGCCTCACAGTCAAAACAAGAAGTGTACATCGAGCTTGGCTTCAAGTAGCTCTCTTTGAATCAGAAACATGCACCTAGAGTTTGCACTAGTCCGATCTCAACGCAAACTGTCCCTTAGCGTCCGTTCGAAATACCAAGTCTCTCATGCAAGACTCAACTTTCACAGTTCCTTCATTGATCAGCTGCCTTACACGTAACACAAGCCAGCGTACTCATATGTTTCCTCATCATTGTTAAAAATTCACAATTCTAGCTTGACTAGTTTTGGTCATATGACTTGTAAATAGTTAGATGGTCATGATGTGGCTTGTCACACGTGCCAAATAGCATAGGATTCCATTCATAAGGATGTTATCAAGTAGACCTAAGTGTTAGAACCTTTGGAATGAGTCCAAATTATGCTTAGATACAAGGGAGAAAAAATAGGAGCTATTTTTGGTAATTTTTGCATTGTTGAGGGATCTCCAAGATTCCAACCCTAACTTGGTAGGGATGAAAGATCCACCAAAATTAGCATTAGAGATAGGTTTAGGGCTACTCATACCTACCCAAAACCGTGATGGATCATGTATATATAGGTGATGATATCTCACCAAAATCAATCAAGCAATTTCATGTTTTTTCTCTCATAATGGTGCAATTGCTCTCTATGTTCATAATTGTTTGAGTACTTGTGATTACTAATGATTATAGGATTGAATGTAGGTCTGGTGTACAGTACTCAGACTGTGGGAGGCCGTACTTTCACACGTGTGAAGCCTTCTTCAAGGATTTGGGCCATTTAGTGAGGTTCAAGCATAGAGTTTTGATGGATTTTGATGGTTCAACTTGTGCTAATCTTATGAAATCATAATCTATTGTTTCCCTCATCATTTCAAGTGTTTTAGGATCCTTATTTGCTGTAATTTTTACATGGTATCAGAGCCTAAAGGCTGAAATGAGCTAAATCCTTGGTTTTCATTCAATTTGATCACAATTTTTGATCTAAATCTTGTGTAGATTGGATCTTAGCATCTAGTATTGATTCTAGAACTCAAAGTGAGTCAAATACATTGGAGATTGGTGTTGTGTGACTTCATTTGCAGGTGTTTAGGTGTCTAAAACCAGAGGCAAAGTTGAATTCAATTCACATTACCAAGATAGCAAGTTTTGCTTGCTCCAAGCATTGATTTCTAGGCGAGTTTTGGAGGTGATTTCATAGAGGAGGCTTTCTAGCATTCAAGGAGAGGGAAGATCAGAGTTTTAGGGACTCTTCAAGGCTGTTCTAAGGTGTAGTAGGCACCTCTTAAAGTGATTTAGGTTCAGTCCAACCATTGCTTGACTTATGCACCAAATTAGATCAATTTTTCATCAATTTTGATCATTTTTTGCTTGTGATTGGATAGTAGATGGGGTGCATCCTCATTAAGTTCCATTTAGATCTTTTACAAGTGATTTTGGAAGTATATTAGGTTGCTGAAATTCACTCTTGATCAGATCATTTGGAAGCTTTAATGTTCTTTATAGAAAGAGGGGCAATTCTACTAGTATTGTCTACTTCAATCAAGCAAGTGCATTGTTTCTAGTATTCTATGATTTGATTTTGTTAGAGATCATTCTTAGACCTTTATAGGAAGTCTAGTACTGATCTTTTCAGGTCCCTAAGAAGTGGGATAAGGTAGACCTTCAATCAAATCAATAGAAGTAACCTTCATTTGTGTCAAGTCCTTGACTAGGAGACTAGATGGCATCTATAAATGCATATCTTTTGGATACTAATGAAAGGCTCAACAAAACTAACTATTCCATATGGAAAGTTAGAATGGAATCTATCATGATCATGCAAGATCTGATGGAAATTGTAAATGGTAAGGAGGGTGAACCTATTCATCCTCAAGAAAAAGCCAAATACATCAAGAGGTGCAATGTTGCACTACATTGCATAAAAATGAATGTTGCAAATGAACTCTTAAGAGAGGTAGGAGATTGCACTTCAGCTCAAGATGCTTGGGAGACTTTGCAAAAGGTCTATGAATCCAAGAACCAAACTAGAATGTTAGCTTTGAAGAATCAAATCTATAGAAGCTATCAAAAGAAAGGAGAGAGTGCACATACTTTTGTCCTAAGAGTGAAGGAATTGAACAAAGAGCTAGCCTTTATAGGTGACCCTATCAAGGAAGAAGAGCTTGTTCAACTCATATTGAATGGACTAAGCTTTGAATTTGACAATTTGGTTCAGGGATATGCAATTATGGGTAAGCTACCCATACTTGAAGAACTCCAAGGCACACTCATGGCCGAGGAATCAAGAAGGAGCCAAATGCAAGAGAGGATGGATAGGCTTTCCATCCAAGGTGGATATGACCAAGCTCTCTTCACCAAAGGCAAAGGCAAGTCCAAAGGCAAAGGATCAACATTCAAGAAGTCTACAAAGCTTGAGAATCAAGAAGGACCCCCAAAGGCATCTCCATCAACCACCAAAGTCAAGAAGGACAAATCAAAGGTGAAGTGCTACTATTGTAGCAAGATGGGGCATTATGCCTCAGAATGCTTCAAGAGGAAGCAAGAACAAAGCCAAGCCAACATGAGCAAAGAGGAGGAGGAGGAGAGTTCACATGAGGACTCTCTCATGATGTCCATATTTTCTTCAACAAGCTTCAATGGAGAAGATCCTTGGTGGATTGACTCGGGTGCTAGTTCACACATGACTAGTAAAAGGGAGTTTTTCTCTTCTCTCTTATCTTATGATGGACCTATAAAGTCTATCTATACAGCAAATGATGAAGCTTGTAAGATTGAAGGAGTTGGTAGCATTCCCCTTTGCTTAGGATCTTCCAAAAAGATCAACATAGAAGGTGTTTTGTACATTCCTACAATAACAAAGAATCTACTAAGTGTTGGCCAAATGGTAGACAATGGTTTCAATGTTGACTTTGCTTCAAATGAATGTTTCATCAAGAAGAAGGGTAAGATAGTGGCTAAGGGCACTAGACTTGGCAAACTTTATAAGCTGGATGCATTTGTGGATACTAATGTTGTCATGTTGGCCGAGAAGAGCAAAATATCTACCTGTACTTTATGGCACAAAAGACTTGGACATGTCAACTCGGGTTCCATGGAGGCTATGATCAAGGAGGAGTATGCTTTAGGCCTACCAAGGTCTATTGGGAAGGAAGACAAGGTTTGTGAAGCTTGTGCCTTATCCAAGGCACATAAGAAGGTGTTTCCTAACTCCATCACAAAGTCATCTCATCCTCTTGAACTCATACACTCGGATGTGCACATTGCTAGCACCAAATCTAATGGAGGTTCATCCATGTTTTTAACTTTCATTGATGACTACTCAAGATATTGTTGGGTGTTCTTACTTTCCTTCAAGTCTCAAGTATTTGATACTTTTGTAAAGTTCAAGTTGTTTGTGGAAAGGCATCATAATCATAGCATCAAGATTCTTAGAAGTGACAATGGTGGAGAATTCATCTCCAATGAGTTCAAGGCCTTTTGTGAGGAGGAAGGGATCAAGAAAGAGACTTCTTGTCCTTACACTCCTCAACAAAATGGAGTTGTTGAAAGAAGGAATAGAACATTATGTGAATGTTCTAAGGCTTTAAGATTAGATGCTTGTTTGCCCAAATCCTTTTGGGGTGAGTCTCTTGTATGTGCAAACTACTTGATGAATAGGGTGTCTTGCAAAACAATTGAAGGCAAAACTACTTATGAGATGTTGTATGGAAAGAAACCCAATCTTAATCACTTGAAAGTTTTTGGGTGTATATGCTATGTGCATGTGCCATTGGAAACAAGAACCAAGGAGGATCCATCTTCCACAAGAGGGATCATGCTTGGATATGCAAGCTCAAGCAAGGGCTACAAAGTCTATCTCCCATCCTTGAACAAATTTGTTGTTTCAAGGGATGTCATCTTTGATGAACATCATATGCATATGCTTGAAGAAGGCTCAAGTGCTCCAACAATCAAGAAGAAGACGGCCGAGGAGCAAGATCTTGGTTTTGAGGAGGAGCTCATGGAGGAGCAAGCACCAAACCCACCTATCACACCAAGGAGATCTTCAAGGGCAAAAGTGGAGCCATCAAGGCTCACATATCAAGGCAAAGGACAGCAAGTTGAGGGTATCTTATCCACTTCTTATGCTTTATCTAGTTTTGAAGAATCGTCTAATGTTGAAGATGCATTGAACTCCAAAGAATGGTATAAAGCTATGTTGGATGAGTATGATGCCTTGATTGAGAATGAAACTTGGTTGCTTGTTGAGAGACCTCAAAGGAATGTAATAGGATGCAAGTGGGTCTTCAAGCTTAAGTTGAATGCAAATGGGAGTGTTAACAAACATAAAGCAAGATTAGTTGCAAAAGGTTATGCTCAAGAGAGAGGGATAGACTATGAGGAAACTTTTGCACCCGTGGCCAAGATGGTCACAATAAGGCTAATCATTGCACTTGCATCACATTTTGGATGGATTCTATGTCAAATGGATGTCTTTAATGCTTTCTTGAATGGTTTTTTGGAAGAAGATATCTATATGGAACAGCCACAAGGGTTCATCAAGCATGGAATGGAGAACAAAGTATGCCATCTCCAAAGAAGCATCTATGGCTTGAAGCAAGCCTCGAGATCTTGGAATTCAAGACTACATTGCTATCTTATTTCACTTTCTTTTGTTCAAAGTGAATATGATCCCACTCTTTACATTAAGTTTGATGATGTTGGTATTGTACTTTTACTCATTTATGTAGATGACATCATCATTAGTGGAAATAGTGTTGATGGTATTAAAAAAATCAAGATAGATCTATCCTTAGAGTTCAAGATGGTAGATCTAGGGTGTCTTCACTTCATCTTAGGCATAGAAGTACTTAGAGGGTCTGATTCTATCTTTATAAGTCAAGTAAACTATGCTCAAAGTCTTTTAAAGAAGTTTAAGATGGAAGTATGCAAACGTGTTGACACACCAATGGAGCAAGATGTAAAAGTGCCAAATGAAGATGATGAAAGATCCTTCATGGACATCACTTTGTTTAGGCAACTTATAGGTTCCTTAATGTGGATCACTATAACTAGACCAGATATTAGCTTTAGTGTATGTAGGTTGAGCCAATCCATGCAAAAGCCATTGAATATCCATTGGAAAAAGGCTAAGAGGATTCTAAGATACATCTCGGGTACATTGGATTTTGGGATTCTATATAGAGGAGATGTGATTAACCTTCATGCATTTAGTGATTCAGATTTTGCAGGGGACAAGAGGGATAGGAAATCAACAAGTGCCTATTCAACTTTCATAGGAGAAGGTGTGGTTTCATGGCTTTCAAAAAAGCAAGAAACTATATCTCTATCTTCAATCGAGGCCGAGTACAAAGCTTTGACAACCACTACAAAGGAGGTACTTTGGATCAAGAGATTATTGGTGGAACTAAAGATCATGGATTCAGAGGAGGCACCAATCATCTACAATGACAATATATCAGCCCAACACCTTGCATCTAACCCAATCTTCCATGCAAGAACTAAGCACATTGAGATATGCCATCACTTTGTGAGAGAAATGGTGCAAGCCAAGGAGATTGCTTTGGAGCATGTTCCAAGCCATGAATGTGTAGCTGATCTACTTACTAAACCACTTCAAAAGACACCTTTTATGAAGTTCAGATCATCACTTGGAGTGATTAGTAAATCAATGATTGAACCAAGCTAGATAGTGAGGAGGAGTGTTAAAAATTCACAATTCTAGCTTGACTAGTTTTGGTCATATGACTTGTAAATAGTTAGATGGTCATGATGTGGCTTGTCACACGTGCCAAATAGCATAGGATTCCATTCATAAGGATGTTCTCAAGTAGACCTAAGTGTTAGAACCTTTGGAATGAGTCCAAATTATGCTTAGATACAAGGGAGAAAAAATAGGAGCTATTTTTGGTAATTTTTGCATTGTTGAGGGATCTCCAAGATTCCAACCCTAACTTGGTAGGGATGAAAGATCCACCAAAATTAGCATTAGGGATAGATTTAGGGCTACTCATACCTGCCCAAAACCGTGATGGATCATGTATATATAGGTGATGATATCTCACCAAAATCAATCAAGCAATTTCATGTTTTTTCTCTCATAATGGTGCAATTGCTCTCTACGTTCATAATTGTTTGAGTACTTGTGATTACTAATGATTATAGGATTGAATGTAGGTCTGGTGTACAGTACTCAGACTGTGGGAGGCCGTACTTTCACACGTGTGAAGCCTTCTTCAAGGATTTGGGCCATTTAGTGAGGTTCAAGCATAGATTTTTGATGGATTTTGATGGTTCAACTTGTGCTAATCTTATGAAATCATAATCTATTGTTTCCCTCATCATTTCAAGTGTTTTAGGATTCTTATTTGCTGTAATTTTTACAATCATTGCTGGTCCAGAGAAAGCCTATAACAAACTTTCTTGTCCACAACAAAAACTTGTCAACTTATTAGGTCCAAAGTTCGCCAGTCTCCTCGTGTGAGTATGGCTAGGTCACCTTGAATTTGCCCCCATTTTGATCAACTTTCATTCAAAATTTGCCTCAAGAGAGAGGTGTGTGTGATAGTTCCCCTCCACTTATAAAATCAGCTGATCGGACTTAGAGTAGAGTTCTTCAAACAAAAAGCCTTTCCAACACTTTGCTTCCCATCTGCTAGGATTATGGCTCGGTCCAGCTTGTTGCCAATCTCTGAAGAGGATCCTAGTCTTTTCACCTTTGAGGAAAAACCCAACTGATACTAGATATCACCCATGCTCAGTGAGTTTCAGTTCCGAAGGTGGCCATCCCAAAATGAAGACCAACTGCTCCATAGAATATCTCCCTTGAAATTGTCCTTTCCAACTTTTGACTTCATGCTTGGGTCTTGTGGGCATTGTCGCAAATGAAACTAACCCAAGAAACAGGCTAGCCATCCATCCTTTGCAAACATTGAGTCGTTTTGTTGCCATTCACGTGCGAGTACTTGAACTGCAAATCCGCCCCACAGATTCTATAGTCCTCTTTGTTTGATGGTATCAGCCTTCAAAAGAAAGGTCCCTTCTCAAGCCATCAGCTCCTTGTATCACAAGCAATCATGCAAACCAGACAAAGCACGAGTACTAAGACTCACCACGAATACATACAAGTAAGACACTCAGGCAAGTTTACTAACAAGTAACAAAGACAAGGTCCCCCTTTAGATGGTCTTGCCAACGGACCTTTGCCTGGCCGCGCCCATACAAATCAATCACAGAATCAGCCCACATAGGACACCCCTCCAATTATCTGTGCTTTCACCATTAAGCAACACATTGCCTCAGTCAGCTATCCCGCACCGGCAGCTAACCACCCGTGCTTTACACCCAAATTTGAGTAGCATCTCTGTATCATTGGTTAACTTGTACAGTTCAAATATGTCGCCCCGCACCCCACAAGGCATAGACCGTGCTTACACCAACCTAATGGCAGCAGACTGCCTCATCTATCCTATGTGCAAACATCGCCAGGCCCGAACCGCGAGAACTGACCGTGCTTACACCTCAAGGGCAGCACCTTGACTCATCAAGTCCTCCGTTCTGTCGACCACCCCGACCGTGGACGCACCCATGCTTACACTGTGGGCAGCACCTTGCACAACAGTTGTCTTGATGAACCCCAAACAGTGGCCATTTCCGTGAGATCCGCATAGCTGACCGGCCAGTCGGCTCTGATACCACATGTAGCGCAGGCATCCCAAAGGGAGCTGGGAACCACGACTTAGCTTCCCAGCCTTCAACTCTTGCCATCCAAACCCACTTGACATACAAGCAGCCAACTCACCAACCACGATCAGACTTAACCAACTTGAAGCTCCAAAAACGAACATTGAGATCCAACCTGGCGCCATGCCAGATCAAGGGTCCCGATGTGGGTGACTTCCATCCAAGCAAGCCACTCGACATACATCAAACTTAACCAACTCGAAGCTTCATTACAAACGAGAAACATCCATTCCAAGCAAGCGGTCTGATTTACATCAGACTTAACCAACTGAAAGCTTCGTCATGAGCGTTGGAAGCCAACCTGGTGCCATGCTAGACTGGACAACCATAAACATGTAACTTCCACCCAAGCAAGCCATTCAACTCAGTCGACATGTTAGAGCCCGTTCCCCAAGAGCTTAACCCATTCACGTTTATGCAAAGAACACTCAGAACCACAAGCCGCGACAGATATGGAGACAACCAGTTCCTGGACCAAATGGTCCCGACAGCATATCTCTGGCGCCACGGACCGAATGGTCCCAACGGCATACCGCTGGCGTCCCAGAATACGACCCTCAGCTATGTGCCAAGCTAAAAATTTTGAAGCGGCCTTACAACTGGCGCTTTTACCGAACACTGAAACCCAGAAGGTAATCAGAGTCAATTTGAGAAAAATCCCAATTTATTGATAAATCTAAGGAGGTTACATTTCAAGTGTGTGATCAACCCTAGTCTCCGGGGAGCTGGCATGCCAAGGCGAGTGCCAGGACAACATTCCAGCAAGGGAGGCTGAGACTTGGTTGGAGCTCGTCCTGAGTCGCAACCCGCACTCCCCTATAGTATTGGTGGGATTCGGCACCCCCCCTCATACCAAGCACTCTACCCAAGGCTGGTAAAGCACGTTTTTCTCTCTCTAGGATTTTCTCTAGAAAGTCATTTTCTCTCTCTAAATTTTATTGATCCCCAGGCTTCCTTTAATCATGCCTTGATCGTGTGAGGTGATTGCACATCGATCTGAGCTCTCTAGACTTCGCTAGAACCGATCAAAGATTTTCAGCCATAGGAACTTAGCGCCGGTTGGATTCTAGTCACAGTGGCACTGTGTTGTAAAGCTATCTTTACAAGCTTTACTTCCGACGCCATCGGCGCCAGCTATGTCCCCGGCGCCAGCAGCGCCCCTGCTGCTCCCGGCGCCAACATGGCCGGCGCCTCTCCCGGCGTCACTGTGACCAGAATCCAGCCAGCGCCAAGTTCCTATGGCTGAAAATCTTTGATCGGTTCTAGCGGAGTCCTGAGAGCTCAGATCGATGTGCAATCACCTCACACGATCTAGGCATGATTAAAGGAAGCCTGGGGATCAATAAAATCTAGAGAGAGAAAATGACTTTCTAGAAAGAGAAAATCCTAGAGAGAGAGAAACGTGCTTTACCAGCTTGGGTAGAGTGCTTGGTATGAGGGGGGGGTGCCGAATCACACCAATACTATAGGGGAGTGCGGGTTGCGACTCAGGGCGAGCTCCAACCAAGTCTCAGCCTCCCTTGCTGGAATGTTGTCATGGCTCTCGCCTTGGCATGCTAGCGCCCCGGAGACTAGGGTCGGTCACACACTTGAAATGTAACCTTCTTAGATTTATCAGTAAAGTGGGATTTTTCTCAAACTGACTCTGATTACCTTCTGGGTTTCAGTGTTCGGTAAAAGCGCCAGTTGTAAGGCCGCTTTCAAAATATTTAGCTTGGCACATAGCTGAGGGTCGTATCCCGGGACGCCAGCGGTATGCCGTCGGGACCATTCGGTCCGCGGCGCCAGTGGTATGCTGTCGGGACCATTTGGTCCAGGAACTGGTTGTTTCCATATCTGTCGTGGCTTGTGGTTCTGAGTGTTCCTTGCATGAACGTGAATGGGTTAAGCTCTTGGGGAACGGGCTCTAACCTGTCGACTGAGTTGGATGGCTTGCTTGGGTGGATGTTACCTGTTTATGGCTATCCAGTCTGGCGTGGCGCCAGGTTGGCTTCCAGCGCTCGTGACGAAGCTTTCAGTTGGTTAAGTCTGATGAAGTCAGACCGCTTGCTTGGAATGGATGTTACTCGTTTGTAACGAAGCTTCGAGTTGGTTAAGTTTGATGTATGTCGGGCGGCTTTCTTGGAGGGAAGTCACCCACATCGGGACCCCCGATCTGGCATGGCGCTACGTTGGATCTCAATGTTGGTTTTCGGAACTTCAAGTTGGTTAAGTCTGATCGTTGTTGGCGAGGTGGCTGCTTGTATGTCAAGTGGGTTTGGATGGCAAGAGTTGAGGGCTGGGAAGCTAAGTCGTGGTTCCCGGCTCCCTTTGGGATGCCTGCGCTACACACTGGGAGAGGCGTCGTTGGTGCTGGGAGCAGTAGGGGCGCTGCTGGCGCCGGGGACAATGCTGCTGCTAGTGGCGCCGGAAGTAAAGCTTATGAAGATAGCTTTACAACAGATATGCTATGGCATTTCAGACTTGGCCATCTTAACTACAATAGTATTCAGCAAATGTCAGTTCAGAGTCTAGTACAAGACCAACCTTCAGTCAGCAAGCCAACTTCTCAATGCGAAAGCTATATTATCAGCAAGCATGCTAGAAGTCCCTTTAGTTCGGACTCAGTTCATACATCCAAGGGGGCTTGACCTTGTACACAGCGACATTTGTGGCCCGATGCAAGCTGCTTCCATAGGGGGAGCTCTCTATTTCCTAACTTTCATCGACAACTTTTCTCGAAGGGCTACAACCTACTATATGAAGAACAAATCCGAAGCATTCGAGTTCTTCAAGCAGTTCAAGATGTCTGCAGAAAACCAGACCCAGAGGAAGATCAAGGCTCGAGTACATCTCCACAGAATTCAAGGAGTTTTACAAGGCCAATGGAATACTTCAACAATACACAACCAGCTACTCACCTCAGTCCAATTGTGTAGCTGAGTGAAAGAACTGGACACTCATCAAAAGTGCCAAGAGCATGATGGCCCATGCCTCTCTTCTAAAGAAGTTATGGGCATAAGCTGTTACTACAGTTGTCTATTTACAGAATCGATCCATCACGAAAGCCCAGAATGGCAAGACACCTTATGAGGTGTGGACAGGATCAAAACCATCACTCAAACGTATTCGAGTATTTGGATGCATCGCTTTCGTTCAGATCCCTGAGGATCTAAGAAAAAGACTAGATGACAAGAGCAGAAAAACAATCTTGATCGGCTATTCCCCAGACCACAAGACATACAAGCTCTACAATTTGGATATCGAAGAAGGCATTCACTAGTAGAGACGTCATTTTTGTGGAAGACCAGTTCATCGACCACAAAGGAAAAGCTCCTGATAAATTCGACTCTGGGATTGAGCAACCAGTCAATTTCGATCCAGAGATTCAACTGCAGAATCTCGACGCTGACTCAGACAATGAGTTAGAATCTCAATGAGTCAACCCACATCAGAGGACCGAAGTTCAATCCAGAAGGTCAAACAGGTCTAGACAGTCTCAATCCATATTTATGGATGATCTGGCCTGATACTTTGTGAATCAATAATAGCTTTTGAGGCGATGTCTACTCCTCATGCTGACCAGTGAAAATAAGCTATGGACACCGAATTCAATTATCTGTTGGAGAATCAAACATGGACACTCATTGAGATACCAAAGGACCAAAACCCAATTCCATGCAAATGGATATTCAAGATGAAGTACGACGCTGAAGGAAGGCTAAATTGGTACAAGGCAAAGCTAATCACCAAAGGCTTTTCCCAGATTTCAGATCTAGATTATTCAAAAACCTTCAATCCAGTCGTCAAACATGCTTCAATCTACCTAGTCCTCTCCTTTGCAGCTACAGCAGATCTCGAAGTCCATCAGATGGATGTCCGGACCGCTTTCCTCAATGGAACTATCAAAGAGAAAATCTATGTGACACAGCCAGAGGGATATGAACTCAATGACAAGCAACAACACCTTGTATGCAAAATTCACAAGGCACTCTACGGGCTGAAACAATCACCCAGAGTCTAGTTCCAGAAGATCAATGTATTTCTGATGGAGAATGGTTTTATTCCAAACTCAACAGACTCGAATGTTTACTTCAAATCTATATCAGAATACTTCATCATCATCACTCTCTACATAGATGATACACTCTTATTCAATAATAATCTGAATCTGATGAAAAATACAAAATGCATGCTGGCCCAGGAATACAAGATGACTGACATGGGTCCAACCCACTATTGTCTCGGAAACCAAATTCAACAAGATCGACCCAGCAGATTGATCTTTATCAATAGCAACGATATCTCAACAACGTGTTGGAAAAGTATGGAATGGCCAACTCCAAACCCAATCTCTTTCCACTCGACCTTGGACTAAAACTATCAAAGGAACAGTCTCCTCAAACTGAGACAAAAATGGAGGAAATAAAGTGCTACCCATTTCAATCCATCATCAGCTCACTGATGTATGCAATGATCTACACGTGACCATACCTTGCATATTCAATCAGTACACTCAGCCAGTTCTTGTTAAATCTGGGACATAGTTCATTGGAAAGCGCTAACAAAGGTCATGAAGTACATCCAAGCAATGAAAACTCTCATCATCTGATGGAGGCAACCAAACTGCCAACATCCTTGAACCCTACACAAATGCGGATTGGACAGCATATGTCGACACCAGAAAATCAACTTTTGGATTTGTATTTTTATACAACCAAGGTCCAATCTCATGGAACAGCCAGAAGCAGACCTTAGTTGCATTATCATCAACGGAATCCGAATACATAGCTGCCACAAATGCAACCAAAGAGGCAATCTGGCTAAGGCAACTTCTCGCAGACCTGAACCTTGCACATTCGCTTCCTAGAACAATCTATTGTGACAATCAAAACACAATAGCACTTTCTCTCAATCTGAGATTTCACTCTCGAAGCAAACATATAGAAATTAGGTATCATTACCTTTAACATAATGTGCACAACAAGGAAGGAGAATTAATTTTTTGCAAATTAAACTACATGGCAGTAGATTACTTGACAAAGGCTCTATCAAATGAGCAACATCTCAAATTTAGCGATATGTTAAATCTGAAGATCAAAGTTTTTCAAGATCCTTATTAAGAGGGAGTGTTAGATTTCTTACGCTCAGTCTTAAAAATTGATGAGCATCTTGAAAAGGTCGACAACATGATTTCGGACCTTCACATTTTTCCTTTAAGTTTTTTCTCATTTATGCCTTAAACGATTTAAGGCACCTTTGCTTTTTTACCTTCCTCGCTCTTTTTCTGTGCCTTCACAAAAAAAATGACACACTGGCCAGAATGACTTAAAAACCATTTCTGGACCACCTTCGCCTTTTTCGCCTCTTTGCGAAAAATGTGACACGAAACCCAGAATGCCTTAAAACCATTTTTGGTCACCTTCGCCTTTTTCGCCTCTTTGCAAAAAATGCGACACTAAACTCAAAATGCCTTAAAACCCTTTTTGGGCACCTTTGTCTTTTTGCTGCCTTAAACTAAGACACCTTTGACTTTTTCGTTTTTTTTTCTACATTGGCAAACTGACGTCGCCAAATGCATCAGCAATCCTAAAAATAGCTGGACAAGCAAATTTCCAAAAGGCGGTGAAGCGGTTACCAACTTTTTGTACATATGCAAAGACTTGCGTAAATAGCCTTAAAGGCTTGGAAGATATTTCCTCTCTTGTAAATCTCTATATTAGTTGAATCAAGCTATGTAAGTGTTAAGAAGAACAATTGGATTTCTCTTTCAATCAGAGTTATCTATAGCCAGCGTTATCACGCTCAACAAGCTGAAGTTATTACTTCAAGCCATTGTATTCACTATTGATATTTATCAGAGTGCAATTTTTGTCTCACTACTGCGTTGTTCTTTTGCGTAAACTGTATAAATTTTTCTACTTGAATATTTATGCTGCTATCTGTTGCGTTTCCATTCCTACAAGCCTATGCTCTGAGCAACTGAGCCTCCACTGTGCTCACAACCACAATTTTATGACAATATACTCCCTTTTGATCCCCATCACAAAAGGCCTTGAACTTGGTAGATATGTACTCACCATCATTGTCACTCCTTAAGCACTTGATCTTTGTGGAAAATTGGTTCTTCTTTGGGGAAAATTGGTTCTTCTGTGCATTCTTGAACTTGATAAAGACATCATACACTTCATCCTTGCTCTTTAGTAGGTAGATCCAACAAAATATACCAAAATCATCAATGAAGGTTACATACATCTTAACTCCACTATTGCTAATTGTAGTAAATCCATGAATATCCGAATGTACAAGTTGAAAAGGCTTTGTAGATCTAATATAAGGTAGTCTATGTGACTTGACAAATCACAAGACTCACAAACATGATTGATGCCACTTAAGGAACTTGGAAGACCTATCACAACCTTCTTTCTAGCCATTACCTCCAATGACTTGAAGTTGAGGTGTCCATCCTTTTATGCCAAACCTCTGGAATAGGTATTTGCTCTCTTGCAACACATTTAACTTGGTTATCAATAGCAGAAGCATCTAGTTTGAACAACTTTCCTTGCCTTTTACCTTTTCCAATCAAAAAATCCTTCCTTTTGATCATACAAGCATCTCCATCAAACTCAACCTTGAGGCCTTTACTTAGCATTTGACTCACACCAAGAAAATTCTTGGTAATAGATGGAATAAACAAGACATCCTCCAAATGAACATTCCTATTTGTAGAGAGAGAAATAAGAATTGTGCCAATCCCTTTGATTGCACAGTCACCATCATTGGCCGTGTAGATCACCCTCTTGTCATCTCCATATGCCAACAAAGAAGTGAAGTACTCTTTGTGAAAAGTCATGTGTGAACTTGCTCCACTATCAATCCACCATGGATCTAGATCTCCATCATTAGCAAGCATACATGAAGACATAACAAAAGCATTATCATTTGCATCTTGAACATCCAAACCATCCTCATCAAGAGTAAGATTACCTTGCTTGTGTCCTCGATCTCTCTTCTTCTTGTAGCACTCACTTGAAAAGTGTTCTTTGATGCCACAATAGAAGCACTTGAGCTTTGATCTATTTTTATTTTTGCCATTTGAAGAAGCAACCAATTGATCTTGCCCTTTAGACTACTTACTTTTGCTTTTGCCCTTGAATTTGACCTTTATGAACATAGCCTCCTCTTGAAGTGTCGATGTAGATCCACCTCTTGCTTGAAGCCTATATTCTTCATTGATCAAGGTCCCGTGAAGATCCATCAAACTTGGCAAAGCCTTTTTAATAGCAATGCTTTGAACAATGTTAGCATGAGCATCCAAAAATCCATTAATAATCACTTGAACAAGCTCTCCTTCCTTAATGCTTTCATCAATGCAAGCCAACTCATCATTCAATGCTTTCATCCTCAAAAGAAAAGTACTTGGACTTTCTTCATTCTTTAACAAGAAAAGATTATCCTTATTAGAGTCAACACTCTAGAAGTAGACTTGGATTCATAAAGCTTCTTCAATGAATCCCAAACGTCCTTAGATGAAGTACACTTACCAACTTCCTTGAGAAGCTCATTGGTAACATTCATCTTGATAATGTGTAGATCCCTTTTGGCCCTCTTATCATACCTCATTTGATCTTGTTGTGTTGCTGGTCTCTCCTCCAAACCTACAACAATTTCCAAAACATCATTCATCTCAAGAAGTGATGACATTTTGACTTTTCACAATGAATAGCTACTTGACGTAAGCCTATCATTGTCTTCCAACATGACTCCAACTTGACTCCACTTGATGTTGTCATGTAGCAATGACCTGATCTTCTTTTCCAGCCTGTTTGCAAATCACTCCTTGAGAAACAACAAATGTTTTTAAAAGAAATAAAAAAGATTTGAAAGTATCTCAAAAATTCTCTTCTAGCACTTATACCAAGCAAATCGACATATAGAATCATGAAATCTTGATCAACCTATGATCTATCCTCAACCTAATGAGTTTTGCCACTTTCTAAGATCGAAACACACTCAAGTGAAGTACAACAACCTCACTATCTAGAGATCCAATCAAAATTAGAGTTTTGACAAAATCACAAAAAATTGATTATTCCAAATCTACATGCAAAGGCTGAACATTTGACATGCAATCTATTAGCCACCACTTAGGCTTATCCAATGATCCAAAAATCGGCCAAATCCAGTGTGTGAATTCAGAAATTGGAATTGATCAAATTTATGAACTAATATAGGGTTTTGATCTACAAAAGATCCAATCTACAAAAGCAAAAAACTTGATTTTGGTGTAGAATCCTCTCTAGCATGCTCTAGCCTTGATATCTTCAACAAATCATTAATAGATATGATTTCCTCCTTCATAACCTAAAACACAAGCTCTGATACCATGTGAAGGATTTCAGATCAATGATGATCCAATCCATAAAGTGATATTGGGTTACAAAAGAAGCTACTCTACCGTATCCTGGGACAGCAGCAGTATGTCGTCGGGACCAATGGCTTGTGGTTCTGAGTGTTCCTTGCATGAACGTGAATGGGTTAAGCCTTGGGGAACGTGGCTCTAACCTGTCGGCTGAGTTGGATGGCTTGCTTGGGTGGAAGTTACTTGTTTATGGCTGTCCAATTTGTAGTGGCGCCAGGTTGGCTTCCAATGCTCGTGACGAAGCTTTGAATTGGTTAAGTCTGATGTAAGTCAGACGACTTGCTTGGAATGGATGTTATTCGTTTGTAATGAAGCTTTGAGTTAGTTGAATTTGATGTATGTCGGACAGCTTGCTTGGAGGGAAGTCACCTACATTGGGGCCCCCGGTCTGGCATGGCGCTAGGTCGGATCTCAATGTTGGCTTCCGAACTTCAAATTGGTTAAGTTTGATCGTTGTTGGCGAGTTGGCTGCTTGTATGTTAAGTGGGTTTGGACGACAAGAATTGAAAGCCAGGAAGCTAAGTCATGGTTCTCGACTCCCTTTGGGATGCCTGTGCTATAGCATGCTAGCACCAACATGTAAGACATTTGACCAATAAGCTGAAGTACAAGAATTATTTAAGAAGATGAATTCATATTGTTTGAGTTATTTCAAAGTTACAAGACAACACAATATGAAAAAATATAGTTCCAAACCACATTAGTGGATGAAATAGATCTTGGGCCAATTCGGTTGCACATCTAGAAATAGCTAGAAGATAGAAATCACTACTTTATGCATGCTAGAATTTAGAAATGCACAAAAACTTAGATATGACTTAGAACTATCCCTGTCCATACAATAGCAGTCTGAGTATAGTACCTCACACATGTGGATCCAAGATCTACAAAATCAATATTCTACACATAGAAAACCAAGATATCAAGAGAGAAACACATGAGATGGACATAGAAACATAAGAGATGAATTCTCCACAATGAAAGAAACTATGATGATTATTTCTCCATGTAGGTACAGATATTTATAGCTTTCAAAATATCATTTGGCCACTTGCCCCAAACTTGACCTAATTTGGAAACTTCTCGATACTTCATCAAAAACCTAGAAAATCTAGTCTAGATGCAATGTACCAAAGTTAGCCAATTAGAATGGGTCCAAATCTGACCTCATCCACTTATCCACTTGCCAAAAATAGTAAATCCAATATTTAGGCCCTTATTGAAAAATATGAAACTATCTCTAGGTTGAGATTTCAAGTTGGCCTCCAAAAATGCCAATAAACCAACAAAACTAACAAAACTAGCTGACAAATTTTTATACTCCCTCTTCAACTAGTTTTACCACAAAACTTTGATCCATCTTTATGAATGATCTCCATCCTAAGTATATACCTCCTTCCTATGGTTTTATAGTAACTTCCATTACTGATATAATAGAGAATAGTGTTTCACTATTGGATGTTTCACTATTTCTTACATCAATTTTGCACATCAAGATATAAGTAGAACATGAAGAGCCAAATAGAATGTAAATGTAATGATTCCTCCATGCTTCAAACTTTGAACTCTCTGGAAAATAACAGTAGCCAAACAATAATTGATAGTTATCATCCAAGCTTGAATGTCTCCTCCATTTTTGTCCTTGAGATGTATCCTCCATGAAAATATATGTATGAGCCTCCATCTCCATCTTGCCATAAGATATCATCAACACTTAATGACTTGATCATGAATGAGTGATATAATGAGCCTCCAATAGCTTCATTTTCATCAACAAAACCAGCCAAGAATGCTAGTACAACTCCAACAACAAGATATTGCAAGACAATGTAGCTAGTTTCACCATATCTAAGAGTTGACAATTTGCACACATTCACATGAAATAGCTCAAACCTGAGATAGAACAAGTAAAGTAAACTTTAACAACACTTCCTTGCTACTCCCTTGACCCTACTTGAGTCTTCAATAACCTGCAAAAACAAATCCAAAGTATATTTGCCACTTGACTTCCCTTGTTGCTCTTGACTTCCCTTGTTGACTTTCCTTGTTGCTCTTGACTAGCTCCAAATTGCCACCTTCTCTTTTGTGTAGTTGAAGCCCTTTGAGATCAACCTCTTGAACTTTCACTTGATCATCAAAGCCATTGAACAAAAAAAAAAGGTTTTAGATTCATTACTTGCATCCATTCCTTGAAAACCATCGTCCACTTGGGATGGCTATCTTCGGAACTGAAACCCACTGAGCATGGGTGATATCTTGTGTCAGTTGAGTTTTTCTCAAAAGGCAAAGGACTAGGGTCCTCTTTAGAGATTGGCAACAAGTTAAATCAAGCCAAAATCCTAGTAGATGGAAAGCAAAGTGTTGGAAAGGCTCTTGTTTGAGAACTCTACTCTAAGTCCAGTCAACTAATTTTATAAGTGGGAGGAAACTATCACACACACCTCTCCCTTGTTGAAAATCTTGAATGAAAGTTGATCAAAATGGGGGCAAATTCAAGGTGACCTAGCCATACTCACACGAGTAGGGACAAACTTTGGACCTAATAAGTTGACAAGTTCTTGTTGTGGAAAGGAAAGCCTGTTATAGGCTTCTCTAGACCAACAATGATGAGGAGACATAATGAGTACGCTAACTTGTGTTATGTGTAAAGCAGCTGATCAACAAAGGAATTGTGAGAGTTGAATCTTGCACGAGAGACATGGTACTTCAAACAAACGCTAAGAGACAGTTCATATTGGAATCGGACTAGTGCAAACTCTAGTGTATGTGTCTGATTAAAAGAGAGCTACTTGAAAACTCTAGGTGCATGTGTCTGATTCAAAGAGAGCTGCTTGAAGCCAAGCGAGATGTACACTTCTTGTTTTGACTATGAGGACCACCAATGATGGAATTGTGAAATTCATGTTTTGCGTGACAGACATGGTGCTTCAAACAAAAGCGAAGAGATAGTGTATGCGGATCAAACTGGTGCGTCCCTTCGCTCTCCACTAGGTCAATGGTTACATTTGGGTTGATTCAAAGACAACTACTTCAAGCTAAGTGAGAGGTGCATTGCGGAGTACTCAATCTTTGCCTACCTTAAAGAGCCAAAAGAAAAAGTATCAAGATCAGGCCGAGACAACGGGATAAATCAAGGTGCAAAAGCAGAGCACAAGGTGGACCATAAAGTGGGCAATCAACGATAAATCCTTTGGCTCAGGGAGTCCTGATACCTGCATAGAAATGATCAAATCTGGAGCTCAGGGACATCAGGACATCAGGACATCAGGAGCTCAAAGCAGTTCCAAAGTCAAAAGTCAGAAGCGAAAGGGAAAACATTTCAACAAAAAGCCTTTATCACTAGTTAATAAGGTTCTTGGGTTTTATGTAAGCGATATAAAATCTACGCTTTTCCCAGACAAAGCAATTTTTTCAAGTTATGTAATTTTTCTAAATAAAAAGCTGAGCCTCCGAGTTGTGGTATACCAACTACAATTATAATTAAATGTGGCCAGTAAATTGAGTACTGTGCCAAGTAGCTTAAATGTAGTTAATTTTAATTGGGCGGCACCTTTGTTTTAATATGACATCTGATGAGGACATCACATTTTATAAAGGTGGGGTGGATGTTGTAAAGCTAGCTTTACAATGCAAGCTTTGCTTCCAGCGCCACTGGCACCAACATTGTTCTCGGCACCAGCAGTGCCACTGCTGCTCCCGGTGTCACCGATGCCGCTTCCGATGCCCCTATGACCAGAATCTAGCCAACACCAAGTTCCTATAGCTGAAAAACTTTGATCGGTTCTAGCGAGGTCTAGAGAGCTTGGATCTTTGTGAAATCACCTCACACGATCTAGGCATGATTAAAGGAAGCCTAGGGATCAGTAAATTCTAGAGAGAGAAAACTCTCTAGAGAGAGAGGTATGAGAGAGAAAATGACTTTCTAGAACACTTGGTATGAGGGGAGGTGGTGAATCCCACCAAAACTATAGGGGGATGCAAGTTGCAACTTAAGGCGAGCCTCAACCAAGTCTCAGCTCCCCTTGCTGGAATGTTGTCCTGGTGTCCGCCTTGGCATGCCAGCTTGCCAATGTAGAAAAATTAGCATCTACACACAAACTGAGATGAAAACTCTAATAGGACTTGATCAAACATGAATCATAAGATAAAGTATTGTTGTTGTCCATACAAAACCAGCAAGATACTGTATTTCACAAGTGTGGATCCAAAAATAGCAAATATAGATCATTCTACACATATAATTGCATGCAATCACAAGTATAGTGCACCAATGGATAGTAGAACCCAAGAGAACCATGTATAAGCATGAAATGAGATATATAAGAGAGAATGATCAAATTAGTTGAATCTTTCACACTACAGTCACTCAACTATGATTCTTCTTAGGCTCGACCGGATAATATAGATGATATACCATGGCTTATGCCTCTTGATCCTATCCCTTGACTTGAAAGTTGTTAAGATGGAATTGGTCTAAAGAATGTGAGTGCGCACTCCAAAAGAAGCCTTAGCTCAATCCGCTATTCTAAAACCACCATTTTTCATGTTCACCAACAGTGACTGAAATATGTATCAACTATTGTCTAGCACATATATGGGAAAAAGTCTATCACCCAATTATCATTCATAGGAAGGAAGTGAAGGCATCAGAACTAAACTACACAAAAGTAGAATAGATCTGTCTAGGCTTAGCATATGTGGCAATGAAGTCCCGTCATTACCTCTTGCATAGACGAATAACTTTCTTTACAAAAAGTGAAGCCGTCGCCCTATTATTGAATAGGCTAGAGCCACTAAAATGCCTTATAAAGTGGATACTTTTGTTACGGGAATTCAATTATGATTTGTAGAGCAAACCCCCTCAATTAAAAAATTGGATGATTGTACGTGTGAACTAGGAACTCTCACTAGTGACAATGACATTTGGGAAGATGATCGCATGAAGATCTACTGAAGGTCAATATTACCATGATCCCTGAATGGTATGCCAATTTAGCAACTGACTTATCCACTCTAGAATTACCTAATTCCATGACACCTCAAGAAAAGAGAAAGTTACGATTAAAGCTTTACGTTTCTCATTGATTGGTGGAGCTCTATGCAAAAAAAGAGTTATATCACCATTGCGTAACCCAGAAGAACCTATGTTCATATTAGAAGAGTTCCATATCTCCGCTTGTGGGATACTGCAAGCTAGATACTGGTGGCCTACAATGTTCAAGAAATTCTTATGCATACAAGAAAAGCTGTGATATCTGTGGAGTAGAATCAAATGTCAATAGAACATGCACCCTAGTTCCTATACAAGCTCAGTTGCCATTTGAAAAGTAAGGAATAGACCTTATGGGAACTGTACACCCTGTCTCATCTCGACAAAAACACTATAGCGTAGTTGCTACTGACTATTTTATGAAATGGGCCGAAGCAAGGGCCATAGCTAAAGATAACATGAAAAAGACTGCTTGTTTTCTATTAGAATAGGTCATAGGACAATTTGGTGCTCTAAGGGAACTTGTATCAGCTAGAGGGACCCAATTCTTGAACAAAACTATGAAAGAACTAACTGATCAGCTGCTAATTAAGCATAGAAAGAGCACCCCTATCTTTCACAAGCTAACGGAGTGGCCGAGAGCACAAATAAACAACTGTTAGCTATTCTTAGAAAAACTATTCTTGAGAATCGCGAGACCGGGATAAGAAAATGTATGCAGCCTTGTGGGCCTACAATGTTACTTACAAGACAAGTACTATTCACAATATATGGCTGCTGATAGAAATGATTCACTGTGGTCCATGATTTAGGAGAAAGAAAATCCTTACAATAGAGACTAGATACTTTACAAAACAAATGTCAATTGGCTTCCCTAATCCACCAAGAATCTTTCAAAAAAAGGATGAAAATCATGATAGGAAAATAATCAACTACAAGGTCACTACAGGATAGCTGCTACTATATGCTATGATATTAGACACAAATTGATGCCACAAAAATTTGCAAAGAAATGGAATGGACCATATATTATATAGTGTCTTTATGAGAACAATACAACCAGATTAGCAGAGTTGAACGAGACATCATTTGACAAGCTTATCAACATCAACAAACTCAAAGCCTATCATATGTGAATATGGGAAAACTCTTGTATAGTATAAAATAATCTAGTTATATTTTTCATTTTGTCTTATAAAATTTAGGCACTAATCCTTTATGGTAGCAAGCGATGTAGACTTTAAGTTTTTCCCTCCCAACCATCAACATTTAATGCAATGGATCGAGAACCTGACAAGTCCTCCTTACAAAGACAGTATGTAAAGATTCAAGAAAAAGGACCTAGAATACTTTACCCATTAGCACAACTGCTCAACTTGAGTGTACAAAGTTTTACGTAGAAGACTATTGATTCACTCTAAGGAGTTATGGCAATGGGATAGTACTGATGATGTGTCCTATTTAGCTTTTTTGTGGAGTGAAAAATTGGTCAAACGCATCCTTGTGGATTGTGAGTATGAGAAGCCCTACCGATCACGTTACAACTTGGATAGTCCTTTCTTGTACATCAACATAATGACAAACATGTTCTATGATGGAGATATTAATTCATGGTGGATTGATAGTGGAGCAAGCTTTCATATGACATGTCACAAAGAGTACTTTACTTCTTTGGTGCCTTGTGAAGGAGAGAAGAAGGTCATCAACATGGCCAATGGTGGTAAAATTGTTATCAAGGGGATTGATACTATTCCCGTTTTTCTCTCATCTACAAATTGGAATGTTCATTTGAAGAATGTTCTGTTCATACCTTCCATTACTAAGAATGTGCTTAGTGTGTGTAAAATGGGATGAAAATGGTTGACAAAGGGTTCAAAGTGGAATTTGTTGGTGATTCTTGTTTGATCAAAAGGAATGGAGTCTTGATTGCTCAAGGCAAGAGACAAGGTGAGATCTACAAACTTGATGGATTTGTTTGGTTCTAACCATGGTTGTTTGAAGACAAAGAAGCAAGTTGGTGAGATCTGTTCAATGTCAAAGTCACAAAGGTTTTCTTATTCTAGATTTAGTCCAAGATCTAAGATGCCTTTTCATTCAGTACATTTGGATGTGCATTGTACTAGTTCTTTGAGTATTGGAGGAGCAAAGATGTTTGTGACTTGCATCGATGACTTTAGTAGATATTGTTGGACTTATCTTCTAAAGAGTAAGGATTTCATATTTGATGTCTTTCTCAAGTTCAAGAATGTTGTGGAGAGTCAATTCAACATGAAGATCAAGTGCTTAAACATGGAAAATGAAGACCTATCAACAAGGTTCAAAAATGTGTGTGGCACATGGGATCAAGAGGGAGCTTTCAAACGCGAAGGTTATACATAGTGTGAAAGAGAGGAAGACCAGTCTTTTTGAAAGAGCTAAATCCATGAGGGTGAATGTAAATCTTCCTAAGTCTTTTTGGGGGGAGTGCATTAGCTTGATGAAGCCAAGGCCATCCAATTAAAACAGAATAGGATGACAAACCAAGAGGTTTGATAACAATAAAATCCATTGTAAAAGGCTTTGCTTGTATGTACATTGTTACATCCTTTAATTCACCAACAGGCTTTCTTCGTGTCGAATCAACTAATTTGATATGTCTTTGGGTTGGTTGAATATTTGTCAAACCCAAAGCATGAGCCATGTCTTCCGTTATTATATTGACGCTTGAACTTGAATCGATGGGCTACAATGTCTAAGAAATTCTTATGCATACAAGAAAAGTTGTGATATCTGTGGAGTAGAATCAAATGTCAATAGAACATGCACCCTAGTTCCTATACAAGCTCAGTTGCCATTTGAAAAGTAAGGAATAGACCTTATGGGAACTGTACACCCTGTCTCATCTCGACAAAAATACTATAGCGTAGTTGCTACTGACTATTTTATGAAATGGGCCGAAGCAAGGGCCATAGCTAAAGATAACGTGAAAAAGACTTCCTGTTTTCTATTAGAATAGGTCATAGGACAATTTGGTGCTCTAAGGGAACTTGTATCAGCTAGAGGGACCCAATTCTTGAACAAAACTATGAAAGCACTAACTGATCAGCTGCTAATTAAGCATAGAAAGAGCACCCCTATCTTTCGCAAGCTAACGGAGTGGCCGAGAGCACAAATAAACAACTGTTAGCTATTCTTAGAAAAACTATTCTTGAGAATCGCGAGACCGGGATAAGAAAATGTATGCAGCCTTGTGGGCCTACAATGTTACTTACAAGACAAGTACTATTCACAATATATGGCTGCTGATAGAAATGATTCACTGTGGTCCATGATTTAGGAGAAAGAAAATCCTTACAATAGAGACTAGATACTTTACAAAACAAATGTCAATTGGCTTCCCTAATCCACCAAGAATCTTTCAAAAAAAGGATGAAAATCATGATAGGAAAATAATCAACTACAAGGTCACTACAGGATAGCTGCTACTATATGCTATGATATTAGACACAAATTGATGCCACAAAAATTTGCAAAGAAATGGAATGGACCATATATTATATAGTGTCTTTATGAGAACAATACAACCAGATTAGCAGAGTTGAACGAGACATCATTTGACAAGCTTATCAACATCAACAAACTCAAAGCCTATCATATGTGAATATGGGAAAACTCTTGTATAGTATAAAATAATCTAGTTATATTTTTCATTTTGTCTTATAAAATTTAGGGACTAATCCTTTATGGTAGCAAGCGATGTAGACTTTAAGTTTTTCCCTCCCAACCATCAACATTTAATGCAATGGATCGAGAACCTGACAAGTCCTCCTTACAAAGACAGTATGTAAAGATTCAAGAAAAAGGACCTAGAATACTTTACCCATTAGCACAACTGCTCAACTTGAGTGTACAAAGTTTTACGTAGAAGACTATTGATTCACTCTAAGGAGTTATGGCAATGGGATAGTACTGATGATGTGTCCTATTTAGCTTTTTTGTGGAGTGAAAAATTGGTCAAACGCATCCTTGTGGATTGTGAGTATGAGAAGCCCTACCGATCACGTTACAACTTGGATAGTCCTTTCTTGTACATCAACATAATGACGAAACATGTTCTATGATGGAGATATTAATTCATGGTGGATTGATAGTGGAGCAAGCTTTCATATGACATGTCACAAAGAGTACTTTACTTCTTTGGTGCCTTGTGAAGGAGAGAAGAAGGTCATCAACATGGCCAATGGTGGTAAAATTGTTATCAAGGGGATTGATACTATTCCCGTTTTTCTCTCATCTACAAATTGGAATGTTCATTTGAAGAATGTTCTGTTCATACCTTCCATTACTAAGAATGTGCTTAGTGTGTGTAAAATGGGATGAAAATGGTTGACAAATGGTTCAAAGTGGAATTTGTTGGTGATTCTTGTTTGATCAAAAGGAATGGAGTCTTGATTGCTCAAGGCAAGAGACAAGGTGAGATCTACAAACTTGATGGATTTGTTTGGTTCTAACCATGGTTGTTTGAAGACAAAGAAGCAAGTTGGTGAGATCTGTTCAATGTCAAAGTCACAAAGGTTTTCTTATTCTAGATTTAGTCCAAGATCTAAGATGCCTTTTCATTCAGTACATTTGGATGTGCATTGTACTAGTTCTTTGAGTATTGGAGCAAAGATGTTTGTGACTTGCATCGATGACTTTAGTAGATATTGTTGGACTTATCTTCTAAAGAGTAAGGATTTCATATTTGATGTCTTTCTCAAGTTCAAGAATGTTGTGGAGAGTCAATTCAACATGAAGATCAAGTGCTTAAACATGGAAAATGAAGACCTATCAACAAAGTTCAAAAATGTGTGTGGCACATGGGATCAAGAGGGAGCTTTCAAACGCGAAGGTTATACATAGTGTGAAAGAGAGGAAGATCAGTCTTTTTGAAAGAGCTAAGTCCATGAGGGTGAATGTAAATCTTCCTAAGTCTTTTTGGGGGGAGTGCATTAGCTTGATGAAGCCAAGGCCATCCAATTAAAACAGAATAGGATGACAAACCAAGAGGTTTGATAACAATAAAATCCATTGTAAAAGGCTTTGCTTGTATGTACATTGTTACATCCTTTAATTCACCAACAGGCTTTCTTCGTGTCGAATCAACTAATTTGATATGTCTTTGGGTTGGTTGAATATTTGTCAAACCCAAAGCATGAGCCATGTCTTCCGTTATTATATTGACGCTTGAACTTGAATCGATGGGCTACAATGTCTAAGAAATTCTTATGCATACAAGAAAAGTTGTGATATCTGTGGAGTAGAATCAAATGTCAATAGAACATGCACCCTAGTTCCTATACAAGCTCAATTGCCATTTGAAAAGTAAGGAATAGACCTTATGGGAACTGTACACCCTGTCTCATCTCGACAAAAATACTATAGCGTAGTTGCTAGTGACTATTTTATGAAATGGGCCGAAGCAAGGGCCATAGCTAAACATAACGTGAAAAAGACTTCCTGTTTTCTATTAGAATAGGTCATAGGACAATTTGGTGCTCTAAGGGAACTTGTATCAGCTAGAGGGACCCAATTCTTGAACAAAACTATGAAAGCACTAACTGATCAGCTGCTAATTAAGCATAAAAAGAGCACCCCTATCTTTCCCAAGCTAACGGAGTGGCCGAGAGCACAAATAAACAACTGTTAGCTATTCTTAGAAAAACAATTCTTGAGAATCGCGAGACCGGGATAAGAAAATGTATGCAGCCTTGTGGGCCTACAATGTTACTTACAAGACAAGTACTATTCACAATATATGGCTGCTGATAGAAATGATTCACTGTGGTCCATGATTTAGGAGAAAGAAAATCCTTACAATAGAGACTAGATACTTTACAAAACAAATGTCAATTGGCTTCCCTAATCCACCAAGAATCTTTCAAAAAAAGGATGAAAATCATGATAGGAAAATAATCAACTACAAGGTCACTACAGGATAGCTGCTACTATATGCTATGCTATTAGACACAAATTGATGCCACAAAAATTTGCAAAGAAATGGAATGGACCATATATTATATAGTGTCTTTATGAGAACAATACAACCAAATTAGCAGAGTTGAACGAGACATCATTTGACAAGCTTATCAACATCAACAAACTCAAAGCCTATCATATGTGAATATGGGAAAACTCTTGTATAGTGTAAAATAATCTAGTTATATTTTTCATTTTGTCTTATAAAATTTAGGGACTAATCCTTTATGGTAGCAAGCGATGTAGACTTTAAGTTTTTCCCTCCCAACCATCAACATTTAATGCAATGGATCGAGAACCTGACAAGTCCTCCTTACAAAGACAGTATGTAAAGATTCAAGAAAAAGGACCTAGAATACTTTATTCCTTAGCACAACTGCTCAATTGGAGTGTACGAAGTTTTACATAGAAGACTATTGATTCACTCTAAGGAGTTATGTCAATGGGATAGTACTGATGATGTGTCCTATTTAGCTTTTTTGTGGAGTGAAAAATTGGTCAAACACATCCTTGTGGATTGTGAGTATGAGAAGCCCTGCCGATCACGTTACAACTTGGATAGTCCTTTCTTGTACATCAACATAATGACGAACATGTTCTATGATGGAGATATTGATTCATGGTGGATTGATAGTGGAGCAAGCTTTCATATGACATGTCACAAAGAGTACTTTACTTCTTTGGTGCCTTATGAAGGAGAGAAGAAGGTCATCAACATGGCCAATGGTGGTAAAATTGTTATCAAGGGGATTGGTACTATTCCTGTTTTTCTCTCATCTACAAATAGGAATGTTCATTTGAAGAATGTTTCGTTCATACCTTCCATTACTAAGAATGTGCTTAGTGTGTGTAAAATGGGATGAAAATGGTTGACAAAGGGCTCAAAGTGGAATTTGTTGGTGATTCTTGTTTGATTAAAAGGAATGGAGTCTTGATTGGTCAAGGCAAGAGACAAGGTGAGATCTACAAACTTGATGGATTTGTTTGGTTCTAACCATGGTTGTTTGAAGACAAAGAAGCAAGTTGGTGAGATCTGTTCAATGTCAAAGTCACAAAGGTTTTCTTATTCTAGATTTATTCCAAGATCTAAGATGCCTTTTCATTCAGTACATTTGGATGTGCATTGTACTAGTTCTTTGAGTATTGGAGGAGCAAAGATGTTTGTGACTTGCATCGATGACTTTAGTAGATATTGTTGGACTTATCTTCTAAAGAGTAAGGATTTCATATTTGATGTCTTTCTCAAGTTCAAGAATGTTGTGGAGAGTCAATTCAACATGAAGATCAAGTGCTTAAACATGGAAAATGAAGACCTATCAACAAAGTTTAAAAATGTGTGTGGCACATGGGATCAAACGCGAAGGTTATACATAGTGTGAAAGAGAGGAAGATCAATCTTTTTGAAAGAGCTAAATCCATGAGGGTGAATGCAAATCTTCCTAAGTCTTTTTGGGGGGAGTGCATTAGCTTGATAAAGCCAAGGCCATCCAATTAAAACAAAATAGGATGACAAACCAAGAGGTTTGATAACAATAAAATCCATTGTAAAAGGCTCGGCTTGTATGTACATTGTTACATCCTTTAATTCACCAACAGGCTTTCTTCGTGTCGAATCAACTAAATTGATATGTCTTTGGGTTGGTTGAATATTTGTCAAACCCAAAGCATGAGCCATGTCTTCCGTTATTATATTGACGCTTGAACTTGAATCGATGGGCACTTTCTCAATCAAGCATCCAACAATTGTTAAATCAATTTCTGGTGTGCCAAGATCTCCCAGATCAATGGACATATCTCGACATCTGGGAAGAAATTGTTTTTTCTTCTTAGAAGAAGTAAGTCTTTTCAATTGCTTACGATAGTAATTGTTGTCAGCCAGTAATTGCTCGAACATGATATTAGGGTGAAGAGAACCAATGTCGGTAACAATTTCGAATTTGAGATAGGCTTATCAATGATTGCCTCCAAAAGTTTTGTCTTTGCGATTTCCACGTCCCCTTCTTAAAAAATAACTTAGCTGCATCATGATCGTAATCATGATCAACTTTAAGATCTTCTTTCATTAAGGCTTTACTCGAAGATTTCTTTTTCGAGGACTTCCTTCGTTTCTTTGAGGGTACTTTCATGTCAGGTTTCGAGGAGCTTTTGCTTCTCGTCGTTACTTTAAACAGCTTCTCGCTCGGCCAAGTTTGGTCAATTGGCTTTGAATATTTGCCTTCAATGACATCAACCTTCTAGACAACAACATCGGCCAAATATTTTTGTTTCGTATCAACAGTAGCAGCAGGTGTAGCAACATATTGGTACTTAGGTCGCAGCTTCAACGGTTGTGGACAATCCGGATACTTATGGTCTGGTTCTTTACAATTTGAACATAAAGGAATAAACCCAATCGATTTTCGTGGTTGTGCACAATCGGGCGAAAAGTGTCTTGGTTCTCCACAATTGTAACAATTTCCCAAAACTTATTTATTCAAACTGGTAGAATCGACAAATTCTGGTGGGTTATGTCTCTTTGGTACAAACTTGGGTTTGGTTTGTTGAAATTGTGCTGTAGAACCTTGACCATTTGTCGATGCATCATCTAGGAATATAAACAATACTTCTTGAGAAGAATCTTCAACATATTTGACATTTACATTCTTCTTTAGAATGTCCAGATGCACCGCATTTCGTACACCACAGTCTCAAATTCGAAGAAGAAGCTTTTAGTCTTTTGTCTACGACTTCTGAAATCTGTACTTTCAAATCGTTGAACTTCTTATTAAGATTAGCCATATTACTCTTTCACATCTTTTCAACTTTAGAAAGGATAGACTTATCCTCATAATTTTTATCGCCTTCTTTTCATTTAGACTTTCATTTCTTTCTACGATCAATATCATCAGTTTCTGAGTCTGATGAATCACTAGAATCAGATTTGGTACTTGAAGAACTTGAACTAGATTCTAATTTAGAGTGATCTTCACTGCCATTGGAATCATGCTTAGATTTATGTGTACGTCTAGTAGATCGTCTTTTACGTGCTAACTTTGATGTCTCATAATTCTCAACACTTGCTATGACTGTTGTTAAAGAAGTCATATTTCTTGTCTATAGTATCGGTCAATTTTCGATGGTAAACCTACCAAAATCCACTCGATCTGCATTGCGACAAGATACACACCAGTTAATTTTCCAATCAGATTCTTTACTTTTGGTGTGTATCTTTGAAGCGATTCTTATTTCTTCTTCTGAATATTATTAAGTCGTCCAAGAATTCTGGACGAATAACCAATTTCTCTAAACTAGTTTAAGAAGGCATCTTTCCGTAATACCCAGGTGGTGACACGTCCTGGTTCGACTTGACTGTACCATATGCTTGTTTTTTTAGAAGACCAGGAAAAATCCACAGTTTGTCTGCATCAGCACCTTCGTTATTCGAGTTGGCAATCGACTCGAATTGCGAAACATAACTGTCAGCATCATCTGAAGATGTCCCTTTAAAATAATCATATTTGATCTTCGAGATTTAGGTAAAACGAGAAGCAGGGCCTTCCATAATTGGCTCTAGAACTGGATTTGATCAGGCTCTAGAACTGGATTAACAACTTCGAAACCTGGATCAGCTGGGGATTCTCCGGATTGATATTTAGAAACGATGCTTCTCCTCTTTGCAAAGATTCCTATAAACTCCTGAAAAATTTGTCACGAAGTTTTTGACATCTTTCTAGTCAAGCAGCTCTATTTGACATGCATTGGAGATGAAGATGGAGATGTCAGTTTGCATCAACCTATTTGGCGATCGTTTGGCAACGGCACCAAAAATTGGTATATGTTGCAATATACCAACATAGAATTGTTATATTTTTGTAGTATTTAGATTCATTCCCCAAAAAGATAGCCTTTAAAAGTTGTTAAGTTGATATATTTCTAACTTATTTCAAATGTAATGGAGTCGAAAGTAATTCTGGTTGTCAACAAACATTTTCGAAATAGCGACCGTGTTTAGGAAAGGCATAAGAAGGAATATAAACATAAACCAACAATCCTCCTCTATCAAACCAAAAATAAAGTGTTCTGAATGTGAAATGATATTAGAGTAACAACAGTGCAAAAAATAGAGATGAAAGGTAACCACCTTAAACGCTCTATTCACTTTTTCAATCTCTACATACAATAACTCTCTCTCTCTCTCTCTCTCTCTCTCTCTCTCTCTCTCTCTCTCTCTCTCTCTCTCTCTCTCTCTCTCTCTCTCTCTCTCTCTCTCTCTCTCTCTCTCTCTCTCTCTCTCTCTCTCTCTCTCTCTCTCTCTCGGTAATGAGAATGAAGCATATTTACTTTTATATCCTATGGAGCAAACAAACACACCTCTTCAGATTCTTGGTGTGTTGCTCCATTTACAAATTCTAATTAACAGACAAATTATAAGTACATATAATTTATATAGTTGTCGATTCATTGTGACGATTCAAATCTAGTCGCTTCATATTCCAAGTGTCGTTTCGTTTCAGGAGGTCATGTCCTTTAATTAAAGACAGGTCCTTAAGCATTTATATCAAAAAATGATATAGGTCTCTTCAAAATATATAATTGTCCAGCACATATCCTCATTTCTAAGTATAAATTGCCATTTTATAGAAATATGTGGTATCACACATGAGAGTTATTTGTTGTGATACATGCACTTAAAGGAGGCATTACCTTTATGGTAGTCAGTTTATAGTGTATACAGATCACCAACCTTTTAACCCAATGATCACATAGTTATTTGATTAGTTAGAAGTTAATAAAAGGACTTTCGACCTTTTGCAGAAATTAGATGTCGCAAGGCCTAATAGTCAAGTTAGTGAACAAAAACGACTCCTCCCAAATTTCAAATTTCAAATTTCAAATAATAAGGGAGGTGGAAATTGGCCAATAGGATTTAAGGCCAAAGCCCTAAAATCCACTATATAGAGTAGTGAATTGTAGTTCGTTTCTCACATTCACATGTTCATTTCAATAAAGCAGATTGAACCTCTTACGGATTGAATTGGATGTCCTTGCTCTTCTTTCTTTCTTCATCTCTCAAGCTTTATTTGGAATTCGCTATTTGTTGGATTTGCTAATTATCTCTCTCAATCACTAAATTTCACCTTTTATTTCACAATGAAAGAAAAAAAAAACAATGAATTTTTCACGGTTGACTCCCCAGACATGAAGGATTTACTGCCAACTGTTAGATTCTATCAATTTTCACATTGTTTAAGCAATTTGTTTGGAATCTATGTGGATGACCTACATGTGAAATAACACTTGTAATATTCAGAAATATAGAAGGTCAATACTAACCACCAATGGATAATGTGGCAAATTAGATAGATCTTATCCAAAGTGGATATGGATGAGTACAATGAGTTGTACCACACGTGCTGGAAGCAACCTAGAGAGAGATTATGATGATTGTGTACTTGATCCATGATGGATCTATTGTGAGGTTAATCTTGAGAAACATTGATTTGGGAGCCATCATTGTGTTTTCACTCTCTTAAGCTAGTTCTTTGTGGATGAATGCTTGGTATTTCTTTAGTAAACATATTTTCTGTTAACAAGCCGTACACATGTTGTACTTCAGACGTGTGAAGCCTCTGGATCATCTTTTTTTATTGTTCTTTCTTGGATCAATAGAAATTGTCAAGTAGAAGCTAGAATTGGATGCTAGTCTTGATATAGATCAAGATCCCAAGCTACCAATCACTCTAATTAACAATTTGTGGTCAAAATGAGTCCTTAACTCTAAAATTTGACAAACCTCCACTATTGAAACTCAGCTTCCTTCATACTTGCGCTTCACACAAGAATAGATGATGCATTTTTTTTAGCAAACACTAGTGAATGAGAGCAAGCAGATACTCCATGCATGCTATCAAGATAGATTCATGCAGGCAGGAAGGTTGGCACAACGAGGCAATTGTGAACATTCCTATGTAGCCCATCTATGCTTGATTTTAGATAAACTATTTAAGTCTCTGATGCTTGCAAAGATGTCCCATGTTATGATCATAGAGTTATTGGATCACCAACTAGAATGTGCTCATGGGTACTTTTCCAATTGGATCTTCCACAATATTGTGTTTGTTGGTTAGCTAATGGCATCTTGTTTCCACAAACTTGGCAATTGTGATAGCCATTATAGATATGGTCGATTCTTTGAAGGAACATGGTACCTGTAGGATGGCTATGAAGTGCAAAAGTAATGACACATATAGCTTCTTGTAGAAAGGCAAGAGTACAAATGGTTTGAACAATCATCTACTCATGCTTATGCCCTACAAGGCAAAGTAGTTCATGATATAGTACGCACAGTTACTTAAAATATGGTATACACAGTAACTGTGACTATGGTGGCATTCACATTAGGTTAAATGTGATACAAAAAATTGAAATTAAGTATCATATCAGAGAGATTTTTAGCGCCCAAGCTTTGAAAATAGCAATGGCAAGGAGACCCAGATCTAAAGTTGAGTCTGTGATTTTTTACAATGAGAAAGATGAAGTTGATAACTGGAAGCCAACAAAATATACGAAGAATTCATGGGTGTTGCTGCATCCATCATCAAAGGAAAATTTCCAACAAAACAAAAGAGCAAAAATGACATACAAATCTTATTGGAAAGCAAAAATTCTGGAGTTTAAGACTACTCCGGGAGATTGATTGATATCAAAAGTTCTAGTACAACATGTATATATGCATTCAGAAATCAAAGTACATGATATCAATCCTCATGAAAATCGAAAATGTGATTGTAATTCTATCAAAACATGTGCACTCTACAACAATCATAGGTGATTTTCTTTATTGATTCTCTTTAAATTATAATTTAAATGCTTCAACATTGTTTTTTTCTTTTAGATTTATATCCATCATGCATAAGTGAATGGGAGCCAGCACAATCACTTGTAGGAATATTGGATGTGATTCAGTCTGATGTTGGAAAGCTGCAATATAGAGAAAGAAGTCCAAAGGAACTTGTAGATTGTGGTATCTATTTTTATGAAACTTCATATACGCCACAAACAGATGGCAAGCTCAAAGCATTTCCATTGCCTAAGAGTGATGAGTGGCCTACTCTTGACAGTATTATTTCTGAATCCTTCAGATGCAAGCTACTCATTGATATTAGAAATGCTATGAAGATAAGCATAGGATCGAAAATTGTTCATCTAAGTTGGTTTATCTCATTACATATACTTGTTGATTTTTTTTCGAGTGCTAGTGTTCTTAGGACACGAACTTTATTTGTTTGCAAGGATTTATCAGATGAGACTTTGTCGGATTTCATGGATCAAGGCTGGGATAGTAAAACAAATAATGACATAGAATGCAGGATTAAAAAGTCTTCAATGATCTTTTGTTATCATATCGAAAAGCAAATGCTCAGTCTCACATTTAGCTATCAGAGATACAAGAAAATTGAAGGTACATGGCTACCACTGGATCAAGACTTTGAGCAAAATGGTCACTCGAACCGAATGGAGATAAGCATTATTTACAATGAAGAATATTTGACTATGGTTGAGGTGGAAGAGCATTAGACGCTTGATTTTATCAGAATAGAGCTCATGCTATTACAAAGCAATCTACCAACATATTTCAGATTTATCATCAACGGAAGACTCGTAAGTACTCTATGTTTATTGCCATTTCAAAATAGTACAAAATAATTGAAAATGACATAATTTACAATTGCAGATTCACTAATGTTTGTCATGTCACAGATGCGAAAAAGATAGGAGCTGATAACGTGCTGCAAAGATCTACCTACAACAATCACCATTGTGGAAGAACAATAGCTTCAAATAAAGCTTGTAGAAAATCTGTGTATAGACTTTTTCATTCAATAAATCAAAGCCCAAGTTGGGCATCAGTACATGTATTTTGTGCTCCCAAATTCATAAAATGGAGCAGCATTTGATATATCAATGTATATTTTTCTATGAATTCTATACATGCGCAATTTATTTCTGTTCTATGCTATCTATATTGTTCTAATCTTTATTTAATATAATTACATCATCCTTTGCACCATCATCAACAACGGGAGGTGAATCCTTGGTATGCTTAGGAAAATTTATTGTCTAAATCTGTACACCTAGTTTGATGTGTACTCAAGAAGTGTAAACTGCAAGATAGAACATTCATGTATTAGTAATGGCTAAAAAAATCAACAAAATAGAAAACTAATCACGAATGGGTTAAGCCTTGGGGAACGTGGCTCTAACTTGTCGGCTGAGTTGGATGGCTTGCTTGGGTGGAAGTTACTTGTTTATGGCTGTCCAATTTGTAGTGGCGCCAGGTTGGCTTCCAATGCTCGTGACGAAGCTTTGAATTGGTTAAGTCTGATGTAAGTCAGACGACTTGCTTGGAATGGATGTTATTCGTTTGTAATGAAGCTTTGAGTTAGTTGAATTTGATGTATGTCGGACAGCTTGCTTGGAGGGAAGTCACCTACATTGGGGCCCCCGGTCTGGCATGGCGCTAGGTCGGATCTCAATGTTGGCTTCCGAACTTCAAATTTGTTAAGTTTGATCGTTGTTGGCGAGTTGGCTGCTTGTATGTTAAGTGGGTTTGGACGACAAGAATTGAAAGCCGGGAAGCTAAGTCATGGTTCTCGACTCCCTTTGGGATGCCTGTGCTATAGCATGCTAGCACCAACATATAAGACATTTGACCAATAAGCTGAAGTACAAGAATCATTTAAGAAGATGAATTCATATTGTTTGAGTTATTTCAAAGTTACAAGACAACACATTATGAAAAAATATAGTTCCAAACCACATTAGTGGATGAAATAGATCTTGGGCCAATTCGGTTGCACATCTAGAAATAGCTAGAAGATAGAAATCACTACTTTATGCATGCTAGAATTTAGAAATGCACAAAAACTTAGATATGACTTAGAACTATCCCTGTCCATACAATAGCAGTCTGAGTATATTACGTCACACATGTGGATCCAAGATCTACAAAATCAATATTCTACACATAGAAAACCAAGATATCAAGAGAGAAACACATGAGATGGACATAGAAACATAAGAGATGAATTCTCCACAATGAAAGAAACTATGATGATTATTTCTCCATGTAGGTACAGATATTTATAGCTTTCAAAATATCATTTGGCCACTTGCCCCAAACTTGACCTAATTTGGAAACTTCTCGATACTTCATCAAAAACCTAGAAAATCTAGTCTAGATGCAATGTACCAAAGTTAGCCAATTAGAATGGGTCCAAATCTGACCTCATCTACTTATCCACTTGCCAAAAATAGTAAATCCAATATTTAGATCCTTATTGAAAAATATGAAACTATCTCTAGGTTGAGATTTCAAGTTGGCCTCCAAAAATGCCAATAAACCAACAAAACTAACAAAACTAGCTGACAAATTTTTATACTCCCTCTTCAACTAGTTTTACCACAAAACTTTGATCCATCTTTATGAATGATCTCCATCCTAAGTATATACCTCCTTCCTATGGTTTTAAAGTAACTTCCATTACTGATATAATAGAGAATAGTGTTTCACTATTGGATGTTTCACTATTTCTTACATCAATTTTGCACATCAAGATATAAGTAGAACATGAAGAGCCAAATAGAATGTAAATGTAATGATTCCTCCATGCTTCAAACTTTGAACTCTCTGGAAAATAACAGTAGCCAAACAATAATTGATAGTTATCATCCAAGCTTGAATGTCTCCTCCATTTTTGTCCTTGAGATGTATCCTCCATGAAAATATATGTATGAGCCTCCATCTCCATCTTGCCATAAGATATCATCAACACTTAATGACTTGATCATGAATGAGTGATATAATGAGCCTCCAATAGCTTCATTTTCATCAACAAAACCAGCCAAGAATGCTAGTACAACTCCAACAACAAGATATTGCAAGACAATGTAGCTAGTTTCACCATATCTAAGAGTTGACAATTTGCACACATTCACATGAAATAGCTCAAACCTGAGATAGAACAAGTAAAGTAAACTTTAACAACACTTCCTTGCTACTCCCTTGACCCTACTTGAGTCTTCAATAACCTGCAAAAACAAATCCAAAGTATATTTGCCACTTGACTTCCCTTGTTGCTCTTGACTTCCCTTGTTGACTTTCCTTGTTGCTCTTGACTAGCTCCAAATTGCCACCTTCTCTTTTGTGTAGTTGAAGCCCTTTGAGATCAACCTCTTGAACTTTCACTTGATCATCAAAGCCATTGAACAAAAAAAAAAGGTTTTAGATTCATTACTTGCATCCATTCCTTGAAAACCATCGTCCACTTGGGATGGCTATCTTCGGAACTGAAACCCACTGAGCATGGGTGATATCTTGTGTCAGTTGAGTTTTTCTCAAAAGGCAAAGGACTAGGGTCCTCTTTAGAGATTGGCAACAAGTTAAATCAAGCCAAAATCCTAGTAGATGGAAAGAAAAGTGTTGGAAAGGCTCTTGTTTGAGAACTCTACTCTAAGTCCAGTCAACTAATTTTATAAGTGGGAGGAAACTATCACACACACCTCTCCCTTGTTGAAAATCTTGAATGAAAGTTGATCAAAATGGGGGCAAATTCAAGGTGACCTAGCCATACTCACACGAGTAGACTGGCAAACTCAAGGTGACCTAGCCATACTCACACGAGTAGGGGCAAACTTTGGACCTAATTAGTTGACAGGTTCTTGTTGTGGAAAGGAAAGCCTGTTATAGGCTTCTCTAGACCAACAATGATGAGGAGACATAATGACTATGCTCACTTGTGTTATGTGTAAAGCAGCTGATCAACAAAGGAATTGTGAGAGTTGAATCTTGCACGAGAGACATGGTACTTCGAACAAACGCTAAGGGACAGTTCATATTGGAATCGGACTACTGCAAACTCTAGGTGCATGTGTCTAATTCAAAGAGAGCTACTTGAAGCCAAGCGAGATGTACACTTCTTGTTTTGACTATGAGGACCACCAGTGATGGAATTGTGAAATTCATGTTTTGCGTGACAGACATGGTGCTTCAAACAAAAGCGAAGAGATAGTTTGTATGCGAATCAAACTGGTGCGTCCCCTTCGCTCTCCACTAGGTCAATGGTTACATTTGGGTTGATTCAAAGACAACTACTTCAAGCTAAGTGAGAGGTGCATTGCGGAGTACTCAATCTTTGCCTACCTTAAAGAGCCAAAAGAAAAAGTATCAAGATCAGGCCGAGACAATGAGATAAATCAAGGTGCAAAAGTAGGGCACAAGGTGGACCATAAAGTGGGCAATCAATGATAAATCCTTTGGCTCAGGGAGTCCTGATACCTACATAGAAATGATCAAATCTGGAGCTCAAGGAGCTCAACACAATGTGCATCAAGGACATCAGGAGCTCAAAGCAGTTCCAAAGTCAAAAGTCAGAAGCGAAAGGGGAAACATTTCAACAAAAAGCCTCTATCACTAGTTAATAAGGTTCTTGGGTTTTATGTAAGCGATATAAAATCTATGCTTTTCCCAGACAAAGCAATTTTTTCAAGTTATGTAATTTTTCTAAATAAAAAGCTGAGCCTCCGAGTTGTGGTGTACCAACTACAATCATAATAAAATGTGGCCAGTAAATTGAGTATTGTGCCAAATAGCTTAAATGTAGTTAATTTTAATTGGGCGGCACCTTTGTTTTAATCTGACATCTGATGGGGACATCACATTTTATAAAGGTGGGGTGGATGTTGTAAAGCTAGCTTTACAATGCAAGCTTTGCTTCCAGCGCCACTGGCACCAACATTGTTCCCTGGCGCCGGCAGTGCCACTGCTGCTCCCGGTGCCACCGATGCCACTATGACCAGAATCTAGCCAGCACCAAGTTCCTATAGCTGAAAAACTTTGATCGGTTCTAGCGAGGTCTAGAGAGCTTGGATCTTTGTGAAATCACCTCACACGATCTAGGCATGATTAAAGGAAGCCTAGGGATCAGTAAATTCTAGAGAGAGAAAACTCTCTAGAGAGAGAGGTATGAGAGAGAAAATGACTTTCTAGAACACTTGGTATGAGGGGAGGTGGCGAATCCCACCAAAACTGTAGGGGGATGCAAGTTGCAACTTAGGGCGAGTCTCAACCAAGTCTCAGCTCCCCTTGCTGGAATGTTATCCTGGCGTCCGCCTTGGCATGCCAGCTTGCCAATGTAGAAAAATCAGCATCTACACACAAACTGAGATGAAAACTCTAACAGTACTTGATCAAACATGAATCATAAGATAAAGTATTGCTGATGTCCATACAAAACCAGCAAGATACTGTATTTCACAAGTGTGGATCCAAAAATAGTAAATATAGATCATTCTACACATATAATTGCATGCAATCACAAGTATAGTGCACCAATGGATAGTAGAACCCAAGAGAACCATGTATAAGCATGAAATGAGATATATAAGAGAGAATGATCAAATTAGTTGAATCTTTCACACTACAGTCACTCAACTATGATTCTTCTTAGGCTCGACCGGATAATATAGATGATATATCATGGCTTATGCCTCCTGATCCTATCCCTTGACTTGAAAGTCGTTAAGATGGAATTGGTCTAAAGAATGTGAGTGCGCACTCCAAAAGAAGCCTTAGCTCAATCCGCTATTCTAAAACCACCATTTTTCATGTTCACCAACAGTGACTGAAATATGTATCAACTATTGTCTAGCACATATATGGGAAAAAGTCTATCACCCAATTATCATTCATAGGAAGGAAGTGAAGGCATCAGAACTAAACTACACAAAAGTAGGCTTAGCATATGCGGCAATGAAGTCCCGTCATTACCTCTTGCATAGACGAATAACTTTCTTTACAAAAAGTGAAGCCGTCACCCTATTATTGAATAGGCTAGAGCCACTAAAATGCCTTATAAAGTGGATACTTTTGTTACAGGAATTCAATTATGATCTATAGAGCAAACCCCCTCGATTAAAAGATTAGAATGATTGTACGTGTGAACTAGGAACTCTCACTAGTGACAATGACATTTGGGAAGATGATCGCATGAAGATCTACTGAAGGTCAATATTACCATGATCCCTGAATGGTATGCCAATTTAGCAACTGACTTATCCACTCTAGAATTACCTAATTCCATGACACCTCAAGAAAAGAGAAAGTTACGATTAAAGCTTTACGTTTCTCATTGATTGGTGGAGCTCTATGCAAAAAAAGAGTTATATCACCATTGCGTAACCCAGAAGAACCTATGTTCATATTAGAAGGGTTCCATATCTCCGCTTGTGGGATACTGCAAGCTAGATACTGGTGGCCTGCAATGTTCAAGAAATTCTTATGAATACAAGAAAAGTTGTGAATCAAATGTCAATAGAACATGCACCCTAGTTCCTATACAAGCTCAGTTGCCATTTGAAAAGTAAGGAATAGACCTTATGGGAACTGTACACCCTGTCTCATCTCGACAAAAATACTATAGCGTAGTTGCTACTGACTATTTTATGAAATGGGCCGAAGCAAGGGCCATAGCTAAAGATAACATGAAAAAGACTGCTTGTTTTCTATTAGAATAGGTCATAGGACAATTTGGTGCTCTAAGGGAACTTGTATCAGCTAGAGGGACCCAATTCTTGAACAAAACTATGAAAGCACTAACTGATCAGCTGCTAATTAAGCATAGAAAGAGCACCCCTATCTTTCGCAAGCTAACGGAGTGGCCGAGAGCACAAATAAACAACTGTTAGCTATTCTTAGAAAAACTATTCTTGAGAATCGCGAGACCGGGATAAGAAAATGTATGCAGCCTTGTGGGCCTACAATGTTACTTACAAGACAAGTACTATTCACAATATATGGCTGCTGATAGTAATGATTCATTGTGGTCCATGATTTAGGAGAAAGAAAATCCTTACAATAGAGACTAGATACTTTACAAAACGAATGTCAATTGGCTTCCCTAATCCACCAAGAAACTTTCAAAAAAAGGATGAAAATCATGATAGGAAAATAATCAACTACAAGGTCACTACAGGATAGCTGCTACTATATGCTATGATATTAGACACAAATTGATGCCACAAAAATATGCAAAGAAATGGAATGGACCATATATTATATAGTGTCTTTATGAGAACAATACAACCAAATTAGCAGAGTTGAACGAGACATCATTTGACAAGCTTATCAACATCAACAAACTCAAAGCCTATCATATGTGAATATGAGAAAACTCTTGTATAGTGTAAAATAATCTAGTTATATTTTTCATTTTGTCTTATAAAATTTAGAGACTAATCCTTTATGGTAGCAAGTGATGTAGACTTTAAGTTTTTCCCTCCCAACCATCAACATTTAATGCAATGGATCGAGAACCTGACAAGTCCTCCTTACAAAGACAGTATGTAAAGATTCAAGAAAAAGGACCTAGAATACTTTACCCCTTAGCACAACTGCTCAACTTGAGTGTACAAAGTTTTACATAGAAGACTATTGATTCACTCTAAGGAATTATGGCAATGGGATAGTACTGATGATGTGTCCTATTTAGCTTTTTTGTGGAGTGAAAAATTGGTCAAACGCATCCTTGTGGATTGTGAGTATGAGAAGCCCTGCCGATCACGTTACAACTTGGATAGTCCTTTCTTGTACATCAACATAATGACGAACATGTTCTATGATGGAGATATTGATTCATGGTGGATTGATAGTGGAGCAAGCTTTCATATGACATGTCACAAAGAGTACTTTACTTCTTTGGTGCCTTATGAAGGAGAGAAGAAGGTCATCAACATGGCCAATGGTGGTAAAATTGTTATCAAGGGGATTGGTACTATTCCTATTTTTCTCTCATCTACAAATAGGAATGTTCATTTGAAGAATGTTCTGTTCATACCTTCCATTACTAAGAATGTGCTTAGTGTGTGTAAAATGGGATGAAAATGGTTGACAAAGGGCTCAAAGTGGAATTTGTTGGTGATTCTTGTTTGATCAAAAGGAATGGAGTCTTGATTGCTCAAGGCAAGAGACAAGGTGAGATCTACAAACTTGATGGATTTGTCTTGTTCTAACCATGGTTGTTTGAAGACAAAGAAGCAAGTTGGTGAGATCTGTTCAATGTCAAAGTCACAAAGGTTTTCTTATTCTAGATTTAGTCCAAGATCTAAGATGCCTTTTCATTCAGTACATTTGGATGTGCATTGTACTAGTTCTTTGAGTATTGGAGGAGCAAAGATGTTTGTGACTTGCATTGATGACATTAGTAGATATTGTTGGACTTATCTTCTAAAGAGTAAGGATTTCATATTTGATGTCTTTCTCAAGTTCAAGAATGTTGTGGAGAGTCAATTCAACATGAAGATCAAGTGCTTAAACATGGAAAATGAAGACCTATCAACAAAGTTCAAAAATGTGTGTGGCACATGGGATCAAGAGGGAGCTTTCAAACGCGAAGGTTATACATAGTGTGAAAGAGAGGAAGATCAATCTTTTTGAAAGAGCTAAATCCATGAGGGTGAATGCAAATCTTCCTAAGTCTTTTTGGGGGGAGTGCATTAGCTTGATAAAGCCAAGGCCATCCAATTAAAACAGAATATGATGACAAACCAAGAGGTTTGATAACAATAAAATCCATTGTAAAAGGCTTGGCTTGTATGTACATTGTTACATCCTTTAATTCACCAACAGGCTTTCTTCGTGTCGAATCAACTAATTTGATATGTCTTTGAATTGGTTGAATATTTGTCAAACCCAAAGCATGAGCCATGTCTTCCATTATTATATTGACGCTTGAACTTGAATCGATGGGCACTTTCTCAATCAAACATCCAACAATTGTTACATCAATTTCTAGTGCGCCAAGATCTCCCAGATCAATGGACATATCTCGACATCCGGTAAGAAATTGTTTTTTCTTCTTAGAAGAAGTAAGTCTTTTCAACTGCTTACGATAGTGATTGTTGTCAACCAATAATTGCTCGAACATGATATTAGGGTGAAGAGAACCAATATCGGTAACAATTTTGCATTTGAGATAGGCTTATCAATGATTGCCTCCGAAAGTTTTGTCTTTGCGATTTCCACGTCCCCTTCTTCAAAGGTAACTTTCTTCTCTGCAGCAGCTTTCTGTAACTCTGATTTGATGACTTCTTTTGCTTCGGCAGAAATATCCTTTGAAAGTAACTTAGTTGCATCATGATCGTAATCATGATCAACTTTAAGATCTTCTTTCATTAAGGCTTTACTCAAAGATTTCTTTTTCGAGGACTTCCTTCGTTTCTTTGAGGGTACTTTCATGTCAGGTTTCGAGGAGCTTTTGCTTCTCGTCGTCACTTTAAACAGCTTCTCGCTCGGCCAAGTTTGGTCAATTGGCTTTGACTGTTTGCCTTCAATGACATCAACCTTCTAGACAACAACATCGGCCAAAGATTTTTGTTTCGTATCAACAGTAGCAGCAGGTGCAGCAACATATTGGTACTTAGGTCGCAGCTTCAACGATTGTGGACAATCCGGATACTTATGGTCTGGTTCTTTACAATTTGAACATAAAGGAATAAACCCAATCGGTTTTCGTGGTTGTGGACAATCGGGCGAAAAGTGTCTTGGTTCTCCACAATTGTAACAATTTCCCAAAACTTATTTATTCGAACTGGTAGAACCGACAAATTCTGGTGGGTTATGTCTCTTTGGTACAAACTTGGGTTTGGTTTGTTAAAATTGTGCTGTAGAACCTTGACCATTTGTCGATGCATCATCTAGGAATATAAACAATACTTCCTAAGAAGAATCTTCAACATATTTGACATTTACATTCTTCTTTAGAATGTCCAGATGCACCGCATTTCGTACACCACAGTCTCGAATTCGAAGAAGAAGCTTTCAGTCTTTTGTCTACGACTTCTGAAATCTGTACTTTCAAATCGTTGAACTTCTTATTAAGATTAGCCATATTACTCTTTCACAGCTTTTCAACTTTAGAAAGTATAGACTTATCCTCATAATTTTTATCACCTTCTTTTCGTTTAGACTTTTGTTTCTTTCTACGATCAATATCATCAGTTTCTGAGTCTGATGAATCACTAGAATCAGATTCGGTACTTGAAGAACTTGAACTAGATTCTAATTTAGAGTGATCTTCACTACCATTGGAATCATGCTTAGATTTATGTGTACGTCTAGTAGATCGTCTTTTACGTGCTAACTTTGATGTCTCATAATTCTCAACACTTGCTATGACTGTTGTTAAAGAAGTCATATTTCTTGTCTATAGTATCGGTCAATTTTCGATGGTAAACCTGCCAAAACCCACTCGATTTGCATTGCGACAAGATACACACCAACGGGAGGTGAATCCTTGGTATGCTTAGGAAAATTTATTGTCTAAATCTGTACACCTAGCTTGATGTGTACTCAAGAAGTGTAAACTGCAAGATAGAACATTCATGTATTAGTAATGGCTAAAAACATCAACAAAATAGAAAACTAATCACGATTCCAAAAATAAGAATAAACAAAATTAATTACCTTCGAAATATCAACATCCTCCTGAAGTTTGAACCACTCAAAAAATAATCTTGCATTATATAAAGTGTACCACCCACAACTGAATCAATCATTTTGCTAGGGTGACTGCAAAAAGATTCAACAAACAAGACATTGAATTCTCTGACTTTGTAGATTTTGAAACAGATGACTCTGTTGCTAGAGTTGATTATGATAATGAGAAGGGACTTATGATCGGTGAAGAGTGGTTGACTAGGACTTTATCAAATATTGTTGAGCATGGACGAGGCAGACCATCCGATGAAGAATTCACTGTATTTCAATCCTAGATGGGCTTCCCTCATCCATCATTAATGCATTTCACAAATGATTCTACTTCAGTAGGTGGTCATAATATTGATCATCCTGATCTGGTTGCCGCTGATGATGAAGAATGTGTAAGTGTTTAAACTTCCTTGCATTAGAATGTTCTTAACTGCTGAATGTATTTTTTTTCAACATATTTTTTATTGCAGGATGCTCTCATAATTGATGACTTTGCTGCGAGATGAGGTGGTTACAAACAACATGCATCCTCGTTCCAGAGGGATAGTGGACTTGGCCACTAGCTTAGGCATTTTCTGAAGAATGAGATATGTATTGCTCATTCGAAGAATAAGATCATTTTCGTCAAAAGATCTTATGTTTTGAACATTCTAGGTTTTACAGATGAGAATGTTCCTTTAAGGTGCTCCCATTATTCATTACACTCTACTTATATTGAACTTAGTGGAAATAAGGATAATGCACATCTATTACATGCAAACTCTAGCAGAGAATTTCTTCATGACAATACAGCCATATCTTCAAGATATTGCCCTTCATAGATTAGCAAGTATTAGTGTTTATGTAGGGCCTAGTCATATATCACCGTGATCCACTTTATATAATCTAATCCAACATGATGCCAAATTTGAACTTGGCATGAGAGCATATTTGATTTCAAACAATTGGTAGAGCCAATAGACTTTCTTGCATTCTTGTGAGTAGACTATTATAGCCAATCTTGTTGTCGTTTGTCTGCGATGAGCTTATTTGACATGAAAAAAAAAAAATATATTGTTATATCCTTTAATTCACCAACAGGTTTTCTCCGTATCGAATCGGCCAACTTGATATTTCTTTGGGTTGGTTGAATATTAGTCAAACCTAAGGCACGAGCAGTGTCTTCAGTTATTATGTTGACACTTGAACTTGAGTCAATTGACACCTTTTCGATTAATCATCCAGCAAAATATCACTCTTTTTTAGCCCAAATTCCCAAAAACAAATGTCAACGCGTTACCATATGTTTTTGTTGTCCAAACCTGTAGTTTTCTTCATGTTTCTACACAGTCTGCAAAAGTACTCGGGAATCACTCTCAGGTGGATCCGACTTAAAAATGTTCGGGCATGGTCTGACAAATATCTTATCAGGTGAAAGACAGTTTATTGTTCGCCTTAATTGTAGCTAAAAAAATTTCTGGAAAGATTCAACTGGACGGATGCCAGCTCACTTTGGATGGATGCTAGCTCACTATCCATTATGATTGACGACCGAATTAGTTGTTCTACTATTGGACGTTGCCACATTTGCATAGTTTAAAAGTTGCTCATATTCCTACAGTTTCAAGTTTTAAGTTTTGATCAATAGATCAGCAAGTATTGAATAGTTAGCTCTCCTTCTCTCTCAAGCCTGCGAGCTTGAACACTCCTGAACATTCTAGCTCACTTATTAGAGTTGTTTATATATGGCTATTGCGCTTACAGCTTATCAGAGTATGGAAATTCAAGATGAAGACCTTGCTAATCACCAATGAGTTGTGGGATGTTCTTATCGGTATCGAAGTGAAACCTGAAGATGACACAGATGACGGGAAGTCAAAGGATGGTAAAGCTTTCGCGCTTATTATCCTCAATATATCAGATACTCAAATTGGCCACATAGCTGAAGCCAAAACTTCGAAAGAAGTTTGGGACATCCTAAGCTCACTATATGATGTGAGAGACGTAACTACCAAGTTACATATTCAAAAAAAATTCTTCACACTCAAGGTGTCAAACAATGATTCTCTTCAGAATCATATTAACTAGTTTAAGAATCTCTTGCAACAAATGGCCGCTGTCGGATCAGTCATAAACGATCAAGACGCAATTATGACATTGCTTTCAAGCCTACCCTCTATATATGAGAATTGGGTGATGATCATCACGACACACTCAAATTTAGCTCTTACCAAAGATATTACTATGTTGCTGCAAGAAGATAATCGAAGAAGTCAAGACACTTCGTCTACCTCTTTGTCTCATGCTCTATATGTCAACAAGGGCTCGAAACGACAGAAGCAGAAAAGCTCTAAGCAATCTGCATCGAATGAGAACAGAACCTTAGTCGAATCGACAAAGTGCATGTTATCACATGCAACACTTCCAAAGTCCTTATGGGCTGAAGCTGTTTCAACAGCAACCTATATTCAGAATAGATGTCCTATTAAAGGTCTCTAAAAAAGAACACCATTCAAAGTTTGGACAGGTACCAAGCCTTCTATATCAAATTTAAAAGTTTTTGATGTATAGCTTACGAACAGATTTATCATGATCTCAGGAAGAAGCTTGACTTCCAAAGTATCAAATGTATTTTCATCAGCTACACTCAGACCAAGCCTACAAGTTGTTCGATCCTATTGAGTCGAAAATATTCACTAGCCGAGATCATCTTCATCAAAGAGCAGTTTATCGACCTCAAAGGAGAAGGCAAAGCCCATGTAGCCGACTTGTCTGACTCGTTCGACATATTGAACTTCAAGGTTCCTCAGTCGAATATTCCTATTGAAGGTCCAAGCCCATCTACTTTCGATGAACAACATATTAACGGCGAATCCAAAGAAGATGATGTAGTTCAGCTACTACAGTATGATGAAAATAATCAACTTCCTCCATTTCCCAGAAGATCATCAAGGACTAGCAACCAACCTGTGAGGTATATCGACGAGTCTGCAGCTTATCTTGTTCAAGAGCCGACGACTGTCAAAGAGGCACTCAGTCACTCCGATCTCTAGAAAGAAGTTATGGATAAAGAGTATTCATCTCTTATCAAGAACCAAACATGGACAATTGTCGAATTATTTGCTAGTAGAAATGTAGTTGATTGTAAATGGATTTTCAAAGTCAAGTACAAAGTAGACAAAAGCATCGACAGAAGAAAAGCCCAACTTGTCGCCAGAGGATTTTCTTAGGTATACAACATTGATTACACTGAGACCTTCAGTCCAGTAGTCAAGCATTCTTCTATTCGACTTTTGTTATCGTTTGTTGCTGCAGCAGATTTGGAAATACATCAAATGGATGTACAGATAGCATATCTCAATGGAGTTATTGAAGAAGACATTTATATGGTATAATCCAAAGGTTATATTATCGAAGGTAAACACAATCATGTGTGTAAGCTCCATAAGACACTTTATGGCTTGAAACAATCTGCTCGAGTGAAGCTCATTTCTGGGTGAAGCTCATTTCTACCTTGGTATTCAAATCCACAGAGACAAAAATTGAAAGTTGATATACATTACTCAGCAAAGGTACATCTACAATACTTTAGTCAGATAAAATATGATTAATTGCAAGTTAGCTCTCTCACCAATGGAACCAGGTCTCAAATTGTCGAAGGACCAGTGTCTCCGAACAATAAAAGAGAAGGAACTGATGCGAGAGTATTCTCATCATTCATAATAGGCTCTCTTATGTACGCAATGATCTATACCAGACCAGACATAGCTTTTGTAGTAAGTTCCCTAAGTCAGTTTATGACTAACCCTGGTATAACACATTGGAAATCTCTTATCAAGGTCATGAGATATCTTCAAGCTACTATGGACTTTTGCATTTGTTATGGAGCAGTCGACAACAACAAACTCAATTCATTCAATGGTTACATAGATGCAAGTTGGGCAAGAGATATAGACACTCGTAAATCTACTTTTGGTTTTACATTCTTCCTCAACAATGGTCCTATTTCCTAGAACAGTCGCAAGCAATCTTCAATAGCTTTATCTTCTATAGAATCAGAGTATATCGTAGCCTCACAAGCTACTAAGGAAGCAGTTTGATTGAGAAACTTACTTTCAAATATCAGTCTGAATCAATATGCTCCGACATTATTATTTTGTGATATGTGAAAATTGTCAACATTTCCTAGCTAGTTTGAGGCCTAAATTGGCTAAAATTGTAAATAGTTTTGGTTCTGGAGTTTCACACGTGTGAACCAGGCCACATGTTTTTATTTACTGTATTTTTTCAGTATGATGAAGTGTCAAACTTCATACCCTTCAAAATGAGACCATTTTGATGTATTTTGGTCATATAAGCCATTTTTAGCTATTTTTCCTATATAGGGAATATCTAGGGTCAAGTACCTTCTAGAGAGAGGAGAGAGAGTCATCTTCCTCATCCATAAATAGTAGGGAAGTCGTGGAGAACAGGTTGGAGAAACCTTTTGTATGCTTCATTGAGATCAATAGATCATTGTCATCGTTTCTTCCTCCATTGAGAGCATTGTTGTGTGTATTGTCTTCAAGCTATTGTGTATGATCTTAGGTGCTTTCCAAAAGTGGTAGGCTGATGTATTATGGACTGTATAATGCTATTTTGGGCCGCACTTGATGTTTATGGAAGTTTCCATTTGTGATAAATGCTTTTTGATCAAGTTCTTTGCATTCTAGGTAGCATAGAATGTGTTGCCAATTCCTAGCTTATGTAGTTTGGAGTGCAAGCATTCAAGCCAATGATTTTGGAGTTTAGATCCACTTAGGATCTGTATTTTTCACATGGTATCAGAGCTGGTTGGCTTCTATTTACAGTAAGTATTCCATTTTTGGTGATATTTGGATGTTTGATCAAGTTCTAGCATGATTTTGCATTGCTTTGTTGATCAAATCTTACTAACCTTTGTTTTGTGAGTTGAACTTGTGGATCAAAAGCATATTTCAGGTCTATTGAAGATCAGAGGCTGAAAAGAAACTATTTTGGATCAGATCATAACACCTAATCATTTGTGATTGTGAGGCTTGTGCATATTCAATACTAACAATGTTCTTTTCAATCCTATTGTTGACAATCTCCATTCTTGGATGAACACTCTCCTTAAGTGGATGAAACTTCTCCTTAAGTGGATGACAAATGCTCTTTTGAGTGAGTTGTAATTCTCCTAAAGGCTGAGCAAAGCTCCCATTTGGATGAAAGATCCCCTTTTTTTGGTGAACATATTGTAAGCTCCATTGTGAAGAGCATATTGTAAAGATTGTCATCAATTTTGGCATAAATTTTGGTGTACTTTGTTGAGCATGTAAGTAACTCTCCTTATGTAATTTGATTGGAGCATTTGCTGGAAGGTGTTAACCATTATGCAAGTGTGTTTTCAGGTTCTTAACAGGTTGAGGAACATTCTCATGTGAAGTGATCTTAGATCTACATCTAAACACCAAGATTTGACAAGATAGTGAAGCTAGTCTTGTGATTCACTAAGTGTGCTCATTCATTCACCTCTAAATCTTGTATTTATCACTTGCTGGAGTTTATAAACTTTTAGAAGTGTGGTTTACATGTGGTTTTACAAGTTGAATCAATATCTTAGTGTGTTGATCATATGTTGATCAAGTTTGTTCATTACTAGGTAATCTTGGCATCCTAGTTTTGGGTATTTTCTAAGAATGCAAGTAACTCTTCACACCATAACTTGATTTGGTCACTTGCTGGAAAGTTTGAGAGCTTAAGCAAGAGTGTGTTCAGGTTGGTTTGATTTTGTAATCCATTCTTAGTGTGTGCAAAGTGTTGCATGTGTTTCAATCTTCCTTTCTATGCTTGGAAACCATCTAGGTTCAAGATAGAAGTGTTTTAGGGTCCTAAATCTTCATAGATCTCTTTATCTATCATTTGTTGAGAGAAAAGTGAGTGCTAAGTGCTTTAGGACAGAACCTAAAAGTTGAAGAAACATTAGAATCATGGCTTCCAATGGTGGGATCATGCTAGAGTCTAGTGAAAGGTTGAGTTCATCAAACTACTCTACTTGGAAAGTGAGGATGGAGTCCTTACTTGAGTTGAATGAACTCATGGACATAGTTGCAGAAATTGAAGAGAGACCTCTCACACTTCAAGAGCAACAAAGGTTTGATAAGAAGGCCAAAAGGGCTCTTCATATCATTAAAATGAATGTTACAAATGAACTTCTCAAGGAAGTTGGAAAGTGTCAAAGTGCAAGTGAGGCATGGAATGCCTTAAAGAAGCTCTTTGAATCAAAGTCCACATCTAGGGTATTGACCCTAAGGAGACAAATATTTTCTAGTAGGCAAAGAGAGGGTGAAAGTGCTCATGCATTTATCTTGAGAGTTAAGTCCCTAAGTGATGATTTAGCATGCATTGATGAGAACATAAAAGATGGTGAAATAGTCCAAGTTATGTTGAATGGTTTGCTAAATGAACATGCTAACCTTGTGCAAAGTTTTACCATTCAAAGAGTCTTGCCAAGTGTGGTTGACTTGCAAGAAATCTTATTGGCTGAAGAACATAGGTTGCAATCAAAGCTTGATGGTGCATCCTTGCAAGGTGGAGGTGAAGAGGCTTTCTTCACAAAAGGCAAATTCAAGGGCAAAGGTAAAGGCAAAGGGAAATGGTCCAAAGGTGGTAACTTTGATCATGATGATCACTCTTCCTCTTCCTCTTCTACTAAGAACAATAAGTCAAAGTTCAAGTGCTTTTATTGTGGGATAAAAGGTCATTTTGCAAATGAATGTTATAAGAAGAAAAGAGAGCAAGGAGAGAGGCAAGGAAATCTTACAATAGATGAGGAAGAACATAACACATGTGAATCACTTGTTATGACTTCAAGTTTGTTAGCCAACATAGATGATAATGATCCTTGGTGGATTGATAGTGGAGCCTCATCTCACATGACAAGACATAAGGAATACTTTACATCCTTATTGTCTTATGAGGGAGAAGGTAACATCATCTACACTGCAAATGATGGTCAATGTGACATCAAAGGCATAGGCACTATTCCTATTTCCCTTTCAACAAATAGGAAAGCAAATCTTGAAAATGTTTTGTACATTCCTTCAATCACTAAGAATTTGCTTAGTGTAAGTCAAATGATTGACAAAGGACTTGATGTGGAGTTCATTGGAGATGCATGTTTGATAAGTAAATGTGGATCCTTGATTGCTCAAGGTAGGAGGCATGGTAAACTTTTCAAGCTTGATGCATGTGTGATATCTAATTATGAAGGATGTATGGCTAGGGAGCAATTGACAAACCAAGAAGTTTGGCACAAGAGGTTGGGCCATCCCAACTTCAAATCTTTGGAGGTAATGGCAAAGAAAGAGCTTGTTCTTGGTCTCCCTAAAAGTCTTGTTGCAAACAATAGTGTTTGTGAACATTGTGCCTTGTCCAAATCTCATAGACTTGCTTATTCTAGATCTACTTCTAGATCTAAAGAAGCTTTTCAACTTGTGCATTCTGATATTCATTCTTCTAGTACAACTAGCAATGGTGGGGCAAAGATGTATGCAACTTTCATTGATGACTTTAGTAGGTATACTTGGATCTATCTTCTTAAAAGTAAGGATGAAGTGTTTGCTGCATTTGTCAAGTTCAAGAATGAAATGGAAAACCAATTCAATACAAAGATCAAATGCTTAAGGTCTGATAATGGAGGGGAATACACCTCAAATAGGTTCAAAGACTTTTGTATAGCACATGGGATTAAGAGGGAGATGTCTAGTCCTAGGACTCCACAACAGAATGGAGTGGCCGAGAGGAAGAATAGAACCCTTTGTGAATGTGCCAAGGCAATGAGACTACATGCTAATCTTGCTAAGTCTTTTTGGGGGGAAGCTTTAGCATGTGCTAACTATCTATGTAATAGATGGACAAGTGCTTCCTTGGATGGTAAAACTCCTCATGAGGTTCTTTATGGTAGAAGGCCGAGTGTCAAGCATTGTAGGATCTTTGGATGTACATGTTTTGTCAATATCACACTTGATGATAGAACTAAAGAAGATCCTTCATCAAAGAAGGGTGTGTTTGTTGGCTATAGTGAAGTAAGCAAGGCTTACAAAGTGTACATTCCTTCTACAAAGAAAGTTGTCATAAGTAGGGATGTCATCTTTCATGAAGAGAATGTTTCCAATGTTGTTGATGTTGATGTTGATGTGCCTACTAATCATCATGATGTGCAAGATGTCTTGGATGAAGATGGACATGCCACTCCAAAGCAAACTTCAAGGAAGACTCAAAGGCAAAGGGCTAAGCCATCAAGGCTAACCTATGATGAAAAAGGAAAGCAAGTGGTGGACAACTCTAACTTTGCTTTTCTTACCTCTTTTGATGAACCAACTTGTGTAGGTGAAGCAATTCAAAAGAAGGAATGGATCCAAGCCATGGATCATGAGCATCAAGCACTCATCAAAAGCAACACATGGAGGTTGGTAAAGCTTCCAAAGGACAAGAAGGCAATTGGTTGTAAGTGGATCTTCAAGATCAAGACAAATCAAGATGGATCAATCAACAAGTACAAGGCAAGGTTGGTGGCAAAGGGGTATGCTCAAGAATATGGTATTGACTATGATGAGACCTTTGCACCCGTGGCAAAGATGGTAACTATTCGAATCCTAATCTCTCTTGCAACTCTTTATGATTGGGATATGTGGCAAATGGATGTTACTAATGCCTTCTTGAATGGTGATCTTGAAGAAGATATTTACATGGAGCAACCCGAGGGCTATGTTTCACATGATGAGCCTAATCATGTGTGCTATCTCCAAAAGAGTTTGTATGGGCTAAAGCAAGCACCAAGGAGTTGGTATGCTAAGCTCAATTCCTTCTTACTTTCTCAAAACTTTGTTATGAGTGAGTATGATCATTCTCTCTACTTTAGATTGAATGAAAATGATATCACTTTACTTTTGATCTATGTTGATGACATTATCTTAAGTGGTGGTAACAATCTAGATATAGATGAAATCAAGATGGTACTCAAAAGAGAGTTTGAAATTCAAGATCTTGGTAAACTTCATTATATCTTAGGAATAGAGATTATTAGAACTTCTAAATCTACATTCATATGTCAAGAAAAGTATGTTAACTCTATTCTAAAAAGGTTTCATATGGAAGATTGTAAAGTTGTTTCTACTCCTATGGAATCAAATGTAAAGCTAACTACAAGAAGTAATGAAAGATCCTTCAAGGACATTACTCTCTATAGAAAGCTAATAGGATCTCTTATATGGTTAACCATCACAAGACCTGATCTAAGCTTTGTGGTTGGTAAACTAAGTCAATTTATGCAAGATCCTAGTGAGGCTCATTGGAAGCTAGGAAAGAGAGTACTTAGATACATCTCGGGATCTAGAGATTTTGGCATCTTGTATGGAGGTACTACACCTAACCTTTGTGGATTTTCAGATTCAGATTTTGCAGGTGATCAAATGGATAGGAAGTCAACAAGTGCCTTTGCAATCTATCTTGGAGATGGAGTGGTCTCATGGCTATCAAAGAAGCAACCAACTATCTCTCTATCTTCCACCGAAGCCGAGTACAAGGCATTAACAACATGCACCAAGGAGATTCTTTGGATCAAGAGGATGTTATTGGATCTTCACTTGCTGGAACCAGAGAAGACTCCAATCATACTTTGTGATAACCTTTCAGCCCAAAGCTTGGCAAGCAATCCTGTTTTTCATGCAAGGAGCAAGCACATTGAGATTGCTCACCATTTTGTGAGAGATCAAGTCATTGCCAAAGAGGTGGAGCTTCAACATGTCTCTTCAAAGGAGTGTGTGGCTGATATCTTCACCAAACCATTAGGAAAGGACCTATATTTAATGCATAGATCTAATCTTGGAATGTGCTCAAAGACTATGTTGAAACTAGCATCCAATGTTGAAGAGGGAGTGTGAAAATTGTCAACATTTCCTAGCTAGTTTGAGGCCTAAATTGGCTAAAATTGTAAATAGTTTTGGTTCTGGAGTTTCACACGTGTGAACCAGGCCACAATGTTTTTATTTACTGTATTTTTTCAGTATGATGAAGTGTCAAACTTCATACCCTTCAAAATGAGACCATTTTGATGTATTTTGGTCATATAAGCCATTTTTAGCTATTTTTCCTATATAGGGAATATCTAGGGTCAAGTACTTTCTAGAGAGAGGAGAGAGAGTCATCTTCCTCATCCATAAATAGTAGGGAAGTCGTGGAGAACAGGTTGGAGAAACCTTTTGTATGCTTCATTGAGATCAATAGATCATTGTCATTGTTTCTTCCTCCATTGAGAGCATTGTTGTGTGTATTGTCTTCAAGCTATTGTGTATGATCTTAGGTGCTTTTAAAAGTGGTAGGCTGATGTATTATGGACTGTATAATGTTATTTTGGGCCGCACTTGATGTTTATGGAAGTTTCCATTTGTGATAAATGCTTTTTGATCAAGTTCTTTGCATTCTAGGTAGCATAGAATGTGTTGCCAATTCCTAGCTTATGTAGTTTGGAGTGCAAGCATTCAAGCCAATGATCTTGGAGTTTAGATCCACTTAGGATCTGTATTTTTCACATGATAATCAAAGTGTTATTGCCTTATCAACCAACCCTAGATTTCATTCTAGGAGTAAGCACATTGAACTCAAGTATCACTATGTCAGAAGCAAAGTTCTTGACAAAGAAGTCAGATTGTAGTACTGTCGAACACAAGATATGAGAGCAGATATTTTTACCAAAGCGTTAAGCTTGGATGCACACAGAAAGCTTTGTGCAGAATTAAGTTTAAAGGTCAAGGCATTAATGGATTCAGATTAAGGGGGAGTGTTGGATTAATCTCCTACTAATCGACTAATCGACATTTTAATCTTCGTCCAACTTTTATCCAGACCTGCAGTTTTCTTCATGTTTCTACATAGTCTGCAAAAGTACTCAGGAATCACTCACAAGTGGATCCGACTTAAAAACGTTCGGGCATGGTCCGAGAAATATCTTATCGGGTGAAAGACAGTTTATTGTTTGTCTTAATTGAAGCTACAAAATTTCCTAGAAGATTCAACTGGACGGATGCCAGCTCACTATCCATTATGATTGACGACCTAATTAGTTGTCCTACTATTGCACGTTGCCGCATTTGCTTAGTATAAATAGCTGCTCATATTCCTACAGTTTCAAGTTTTAAGTTTTGATCAATAGATCAGCAAGTATTGAATAGTTAGCTCTCTCTCTCTCTCTCTCTCTCTCTCTCTCTCTCTCTCTCTCTCTCTCTCTCTCTCTCAAGCCTGCGAGCTTGAGCACTCCTGAGCATTCTAACTCACTTTTTAGAGTTGTTTAGAGATTGCTATTGCACTTACAGCTTATCAGCATTGCGCTTAATTCAGACTTTCATTTTAGCCGTTCAAAGATAGCCTAGAGTACACGACTTTGATCCACAACTTGTTGTACTCAATTACTTTTGTTTCGTTTTCATACTGAATCAATAATATCTTCTTATTGCATCCAGGTTCGTCTCAGAATGTATGCGTTTCTATAGTTCTTTGCAACTAATTATTTGTCTGATAATTCAATGCATTAATGTTTGGTTACATAATCAATGTAGTACTGATGATTTCAAAGTTAGTTACTATAAGATTGAACGTGATTTCTATCACTATTGTTTTGTTTGAAATTGATAGGCGTAGTCATGCATAGAGAAAGAGGAGATATTTATTCCGCTGCGCACGATAAGTTTTTATTATTGTCGTTCGATTTCTTTTTATTCGAATCTTATTCGACCTATCTTTCACACACCTCTTTCCAACACACGTGACCAAGAAAATTCTTGTTCCATGCCCGGTCACGTATCAAACGCTTATTGGTTAGGGGCCAGAAAGGTCCTCGTGCCAATAAGCGAATACACATAGGATAATTATCCCTGCTTTTATTAATAAATGATGGGAAAACCCATGACCATACAAGAAGATAAAAGTTCATAAAATGATATTGTAGAATGGCAAAAATGAATTAAGCTAACAAAAAACTAGTAAGACAAAAAATAGTAAATTAAGTACTCAAAACCAATTGCTTGATGTAAATCACTAACTAAAATAGATCCACTAATAGGTAATGCAAGAAGCTTTGAAGCAGTCGCTCTTGCAAATAGAGCTCGTCGAAGAATTGAAAGCGCATGTGAACGTTGTAATGCAATATAAATACGCTAACGGTATAAAGAAACAATGACGGCAGGTAAGGTAATACTTCATCCCTAGCATTAATGAAGACAACCATATGTTTCAAAGGCAAAGGGGATGAAATCTTCACCTTGTGCACGATCATTATAATCTCACTCCTTTTTTTGAGCTGCCGGAGATGCAACGGCCCCTTGCGTAGTGGAAGAACGACGAAGGAGGTATTGACGAGAGGGATCATCAACATCTTCTAGAGTGCGAATTCCCTCACACGAGAGAACAAGATCAACTCGACATCGAGAAGATTGCAAAGAAGGCCCTGGTAAAATGTGTGTTTGTTCTGGAACAACATGAAAACCACTATCATGAGCAATAGCAGCAAGGACATCACAAATGGATTCATGTGAAACAATACGTTTTCCACCTTAGGGGCACCGCATAAGATGAGTATCCAAGGAATCCAACACATACATGCCCACATGAACACTTAGATAGACCAATTAACATTGGATGTGGAAGTCCCAATATGATTTGAAATGAAATTATAAACAAATCATACGGGTGCCTTTGCATGGCAAAAAAAACTACTTTGCTTTTGTTGACTTTTCACTCATGTTTTTACTTTTGAACATTCTCATTTGTGTGCTGGATTTGAAGTTAGACTAGTGGCGCAAACCAAACCAGGTGGGGGGACTTTTCACACTTGACTTTTGAGCTATTTCAACTTCATATATGCTATAATAAACTATAAAATGCAGTCAAACATTTTATGATATCTATTTTTAAGCAAGAATCCAAATTCCATTCTTATATTTTCCTAACTTCGTCACACGCTCGGATTGGACTTTGGAGCTTGAATAAATTCTCCAATATACACTTCATCTTTTGAGCTGCTGACTTTTTCAACCTTTGAAAATTTATGAAAGGTAGCACGCTTTCATGGATCGTTGACTATTGCTTGGTCCAGAGCCCAGACTCCAAGCTCGCCTATATAAACCATGACCCTCCCATTATCCGAAACCCCTGCGTCGTGAGGTCATTAGAGGGTCCATCATTCACCTCTCTACTCCAATTTCCGACGGACAATTGTAATTCTATCCCCTCACAAACCCATCCATATATCCAGAAAACAGCAAGAAAAGTTTTTGATTGTCAGCGAGTTAAGCTATAGCTCAGCCCAATACAGAAGATCTTGGTGAATTGCACATATGGCTGTGTTGGCAAGAATACCTGCACAAGGCCTGAATGAAAGTAGAGCTACTGCAAACAGCGTGGTCAAATGTACAGGCTTGCATTCCACACAGTACACAAACTTAGCCGTTGCAGCCACACGAATTAAGAATCCGCAAAATAGCAATGGATCTGCCCCTTCCCTGGCTAGTTCGAATTCTTTCGTCCAACCCATAAATTATGAATCACAGAAGCATGGCTACCATCATATTTCGAGAAAACGAGGCTCGTGTGTTGTTGTTGCATCCACGGCGATGACGTCCAGACCGGTGATAGATCTGGATTTCGATTTGGCTCAATCTCTGGAGAGTTTCACATCCTCATCAGTGTCTGGAAGATGGAGGGATCTTCAAGGAGCGAATAACTGGGAAGGGCTTCTTGACCCGATAGACCCAGACCTCAGAGCAGAGCTTATCAAGTACGGCGAATTTGCGCAAGTCTGCTATGATGCCTTCGACTTCGAGAAGCACTCTAAATACTGCGGAAGCTGCAAATACAACAGAAGGAAGGTGTTGGTGAAGACGGGCTTGCAACGCTCAGCAGATTATGAAGTCACCAAGTATCTTTATTCAACTTCCGAAATTAATCTCCCCAGTTTCTTTCACCGCAGCGACACAGCCGAAACGTGGAGTCGAGACTCGAATTGGTCGGGCTTTGTTGCAGTATCCACCTCCGCTAGTGAGATTGAAAGGCTCGGGAGGCGGGACATTGTGGTGGCTTGGAGGGGAACTGCCACAATTCCTGAATGGATACGCAATTTGCAGGACTGGCTGAGCCCCGCGGATTTTGATCCGGGTGAGGCAGTAGTGTCGCTTGGGAACGTGAAAGTAGAGAGAGGTTTCAGAAGCATCTATACCTCCAAGAAGAAGACTAGCCGGTACAACAAGGAAAGCGCCCAAGAGCAGCTTTTGTCCGAGATCAGGAGGCTGATGAAGAAATACGAAGGAGAGGATCTGAGCATCACCGTGACTGGCCATAGCCTAGGTGGCGCCTTGGCTCTTCTCAGCGCCTATGACATTGCAGAATCGGAGATCAATATCCGAAGATCTCAAGCGTCCACTGTTTCAAGCTCAACAAACTACCTCAGTGACAGATCGACTCTGCCATATGTTAGAAATGGACTAGACCGAGGAGATGCCTCTGAGAGCGTCGTCCCTATCACTGTCTTCACGTTTGCTGGGCCACGGGTGGGAAACGATCTGTTCCGTACGAGGTGTGAGGAGCTGGGCATCAAAACTTTGAGGGTGGTGAACGAGAAAGATGTGGTGCCCCACGTACCGGGCGTGGTTCTGAACGAGGACCTGCATGTCCTTCGTAGATGGATCGACAAGCTACCATGGACATACTCTCATGTGGGCGTGGAACTGGCACTCAACACCCAGAATTCGCCCTACTTGAAGTGGGGGTTTTTGGACTTCGCTAGTCATCACAACCTCGAAGCCTATCTGCACCTTCTGGATGCGTATGTCAGCACCAAGAAAAGATTTTCCTTCTCTGGGCACCGCGATCTCGCTCTTCTCAACAAATTCTCGGAGCTTTTGAAGCCCGAATACATCGTTCCTTCCTACTGGTGGCAGCAAGAAAATAAAGGGCTGCAAAAGAATGAAGAAGGGAGATGGGCGCAGCGTGATAGAGAGGAGGAGGACATCCCTATCGTGTACAGGGACGACTAGACCGCACAAACACCATCCATGATCATGAAGATGAAGAAGAAGAATGAACTAATGAAGACGAAACTTAAATCAACTTCTTCTCGTCAGCTTTATGAGAGTGGAGCAGAGCAGAAAAAGAACGAGGGCAAGATCTGAAAGCCTTTCATAACTCCATGTCGACATTAGCAATGGAGTCCTCTCTAATTGGACAACTTGAAGAAGGCCAAAAGAAAAGAAGAGAAGAGAAGAGAAGAAGAAGGGCACAAGCATTGCATCAAGGCCAACAATCTGCTGTAAGGGTGTGCATAAGTCCCTTTTTCAAAATAGACTTGTGCCTTCATTGAGCCAAGTATGAATCCGGCCAATCAAGAAATAGTATTACATTTCTACTTATGGGACCATTGTGAAAGAGGGGTTTTATTTTGCCCATCATTGACTTCCCAAGGGGTTTAAGAAAAATGGGCAAGGCATTGGCACTTGATGAGACTCTAAAAATGGAATGTCAAAACCTCCCAACTAAATTGGATGCGACATGGAACCACAAAGGGACAAGAATTCAAAAGGATGCATAAAGTTGCACATGATTTCATGTAGTGAGCACATCATTTTAGTTCACACAATATATTCTTTAACAACAAAATGCCATTAGATGAGACCAAATACTCTTCTTTCAACACCAAGGTTTAAGGGCAACCACATACTAAGGCGAAATGGCCTTATACGAGAGTCTTGTCTTCACTACCACAAGAACCAATCTTACCCAACTCAACTACAAGTGGGGGATCTTGATGAAGCTTATATATGAGCTATGGAATGTTCGGATTTTTTAGCCATAACATATATACTTTGGCTATATGGAAATTGTTCTAATTTCTCTATATTTCGTCACCAATGTATGTGATCTTTGTTATTTTTGGATTTGGCATCACTTAAAAAGGTCCTAGTACAACTATTTACATTGCCATTTAAGCAACTTGCATAATACATGACACAAATCCATACACAAATGAAAGAGGAAAGGACCTCTGCAATAGCATCACAAATACACACACTACATTGCTAAAAGGAGATAGATTACATAGAAATAGTGATTCCTAATCTATAACTATTAGACTCCTACTAGTCACCTAACTAGGCTCAATGTCAACATCAAGAATATAGCAAACAATATTGAACTAAGTTGATATATATAGATTAGTCATTACTCCTACAATTCTCCCTCTTAATGATTAATTATCTATTTCCTTTACACCCATAATAAGTAAATGAAAATTTTCAATTTATCCTTGCTAGGCTCTTTTCATGAGTATGCCACGTGCTCATTTTTCAAACAAGCGATGAGCTCCACTTCTTTAGCTTAAAAATTCTCTAATTTGAAGTGGCAGTGGACCTCGATGTGTTGGGCATGAGCATGAAATACAGTAACTATGGTGTTAGCAATCTAAATGCAAGTTTGATAATCTGATTCATAAGAAATTGGAATTGTGTTATCTTTATTTTTTTCCATCAATTAGTAGTCACCTACATACACATATTGCATTTACTAATGTCCTGTATTTTGCGTCAGTTGATGAGAGAGCAATATATGGTTTCCTTTTGGTTTGCCTGGAAAATTATTGATGAACCAAGTCAAAATGCATAATACATCAAATACTATACAACACAGGAAATGTATGGTCTACTGATGGTCGTATAAAGTGAGCCGTCTGTCTCTAAAGACTCTCATTTACGTTTTTTCTTGTATCTGAAGATGAAAGCTTCAAGCGCCCTTCCATTGTAACTCATCAAAAGTTTATAGTCAAACTTTTCATTTTGCATGTATTACTTTGTCACTAATATTACCTTGAAAAAAAAATCATGACAACACTACAAAGAAAAATTATTAGTTTTTTGTGTTCAAATTTGGACATACGCAAAAATAAATTGAAAAGTAAAAATAATATTAAATTGAAATATTGAGATGTTTATTTTCTGTTTTTAAAAAATTGTTATGATATTGTATTTTTTACTGTTAAAATTTAGTTATTAGCTATAAAAATAATAATGTGGATGTTTGCAATATTGAAATTTGGTCTCATTTTCATTAGCTTTAAAAAAATTAAAAAAAATAAATATACAAATTTTTAATTAGATATATGAAATTTAATTTTATTAGATGACGATTATTTTTAGAATTTATTTGAAACTCTTATAAAATCTCTTATCATAAATTCGTAAAATTTTGTGAGTTGCACTCTGTTTTTAATGATTTTTTAAGCTTATCATTTACAAAACTAGTCACTTAGATATTGTGAGGATTTATCGTTCTCCAAGCCAAAATCTCTAATTAGCGAATTAATTTCCAAACTACGGTCTTTGAGCATCTCAATATTTCATTGTGAAATTACCGTGGTTTTGAAATATGCCCATTCTTCGGTTGATTATTGTGTGTTATTTTTATAGTTGTTTTGTAAAAATAAATAATTTAAAAACAAATGTGATGTTTTCCAGCTAAGTTTATTACTTTTTTTAAAAAGTGTAAAATACTATTGAAAAATTTAAAAATAACGAGTATACACACATTTTTAAGCTAGACAAAATTAGATATCAAATAAAATAACATAGTGACCCAAGAAGTAATTTATTTTTTGTATTCTATGAATCAACAATATCATTTATGTCTCTCAAAAGAAACATCAATAATTGGGTACTGTTATCTCATGTGTTAATGTATTCAACCTACACATCATACTCTTGGATTATAACACTTGCTTCCATGTTAGCATTTTGCAGCTAGTAGGAGACTTTGTTGATAAAAAAAAATGACATTGCTTTTGTCATTTGTAATTTTTCTCATCTCTTCTAATTTGTTGGACTATTTTTTCTCATTTTAATAAATACCACTAATCTACTATCTACTTCTACAACAACAACAAGTCTGTCTTTTGAAAACCACATGTAATTGTCTTACTAACATTACTAAATATATCTAATACTCAATCTGCAGAGTGAGAAAAAATTTCAATTTATTGATTTATTATGTATTGTGACTTTTGATATGAACAAGCCACATGATCAGTCATGAGATCCTTCAGTTTCTTTAAATCAAATCGAGTATTAAAAGATTTTTTGCTATTGGTGTTATAGTGCAACATCAAACATTTGACATCAAAAGAATAATGACCAATTTTTACATATTCCACCTCAATACATAACCTCTCTCTATCAGCATTTTGAATGTTTGATTTATATTCGAAAACAAAAAAAAATTAACAAATTGATTTAAAAAAACTAATAAAACAATAAAGGTTAAACTAAAGTCTATGCAAAGCATAGGCACATCAAACAAATCAAAATAGAATCAATGATCATTTACTAACATAACATATGATATTCTTAATTTGTGCATAATTGTAGATTTCTAGCTTGAGTGAAAAACATTTCCCAAATAGAAAAAATTGTGCATTCTACAAAACCTTGCATGAATAATTGAACTCCAATTTATTATAAGAGATATCAACAATGAAAATGGTGTGAACCTTTTCTTTTTTTTTAAAAACTAGAGATTTCCATACAACTTCCTTTCTAGATAGTATAGAAAGATGGTGGATCATCGACATTCTTTCAAATAAATGTCTTGACAAAATTTTACAGAAAAATGAATCTCATCAATCCTAAAAGTGATGGAGGATGCAAAAATCAAATATCTAGATCCAAACTATGAGCTGGAATCAAAACTAGTTACCAAAACTAGCAAATTTGGCATTTAACTCCACATTAGGCACATAGATTTGATCAAATGAACCAAAGTAAAGTACAACAAGTTTTTCAAATCTATAAACAGGTTCGGTACCTTCCAAACCAAGCAATCAATGCATAAGAACACTCAAATCCAATAGCTAGAACTCGCCACCAAAAGACAATGATGATAGAAGTGAAAAAACTCAATTTTTCTTGATATTTGGATGGAGATCCCATCATACATTTATACATTTCAAGCTTGGATCTGAACGTTTTAGGGCATCTCTGTACTTATCATAACCTAACCCTAACATCTAACCTATAGGTCATTGGAGCCACCCTAATATGGGGTCAAGATCTCAAGATCCAAAAACAATGTAAAACATGCTATTTTAAGCTCCCAGAATTTCTCTAGCTAATCTAAGCACACTTTGGCCTCATTTCAAAGATGCTATCACAATGTAATATGAGGAATGAAGCCTTGGGAAAGCATTCTATGCTATTTGGCACGTGTGGCATCTATTTACATGGCCATCTTGCCAATTACAATGCATGTGACCAAAATTGGTCAAGCTAGAATTGTGAAATTTCAACACTCCTCCTCACAATTTAGCTTGATGAGACTATCATGGATCAATAATAATCACATGCATAAAAAAAACATAATTTACAGGTTCTTGATGTATGTAGTGAGTATGATCACTCATTACAATAAGAACATAATTTGAGCTCCAAGTTGGCAAATGTAGTGAGAGCTCCATAGAGGTTTCTCTTCAAGATCCAAGCTTTGTCTTTGGTAGGTTGTTGAATGATCACCTTGGGCTGCAAAATGTGAGTCTCCTCCTCAAAATAAATATGAAAAACAGTAGCTTTCCATAAGATCCAACTTTTGTATGAAGCACATACAACCAAAGCTTGAGATATCACCATCTTGACAGCTTTATCCACCAGAACAATGAAATCCAACTTGGCATCCTTCCAATGAATTTTTTCATTCCTTGGAAATTCAAGAGTGAATGGATCACAAGATGAGGCCTTCGAATACATATTTGAAATTCTAATGAAAGTAGTAATGATCACTATTTCATCATCATAAGATATAGGATGAAAAACAATGTTCATACTAGCATCATCAAAGGATTTTGTCAAATACATGACAGGTTTTCTATCAAACACAAAATAAGATGAGTAAAGGGAGATATGGATAAACTTCCTTGCTACTCCTTTTCTCTTTACTCGAACCTTCATAATAAATTGATGTAGATTTAGGTCTCTTTTGCCTTGAGACAAGTGCTCCTTCTTGGGTTCCTCCTTGATGTCTTTTTTCTTCATCATGCTCACTCCCTCTTGGTGTTGATGATGAAAACATGGATCCAAACCATGATCTTCTTCAAGACTCTCAAGGACTTTGTTTTCAAGTCTAGTCCACAATTGCTTACCACTAGCAATCGCTTACCACAATTGACTAGTCCACAATTGCTTACCACTAGCAATTTGCATTACATACTTGTTGAACTTGAAACTAATGAGGCCAAATACTCTTGTTTAAATATAAGGGTCCTTCAAGGATGATTCACTTACTCTCATACAAGGTTCACAATATGCCTCTTTGAAAATGAAGTCAAAATCTTTCAACTTATGAATGAAAATGTCATGCTTACTTCTCTCACACTCAAGAGTAAGTAGATATGACAACCACCTTTCATTCCATACTTTAAAATTCAAAGGGACTCTCATTACAAAACTCAGCAAATGAAGTACAAATTGTATCCCCCTTTCCAACTTGCCTTTCCTTGTCCACAAAAATGAGCATTGATAGATCCATCTTTGCTCTTGTGGCTCTCCTTGGAATAGTTGAAGCTCTCGATTTTGCTCCTCCTCTTGATCAAGCTCCTCCTTGATCTCAACCATATCTTTGCCAATATGATTTTTAGAGGATTCATCATTCAAGATTACAAACATTTTGGCTCTACCATTGCTCTTTGTCCTATCAAAATGTACATAAAAATGAATCAACTTAAGAGGGTGAGGAGTCTTAGGGATAGTGTTAGAGAATAGCAACCTATAGCCAAAGCACATGCTTCACAAACCTTTTCCTCCTTTTCCATGGATATTGGAAGGCCTAGAGCAAGCTCATCCTTGCACATGACTTCCATATACTTGATGTTGATGTGACCAAGCCTCTTGTGCCACAAATCATTTGTGGTCATCTTGTCCTCCTTGGCTACTATCACAAATTGGTTAGGATCTACAAAAGCATCAAGCTTAAACAACCTCCCAAACCTTCTTCCTCTTGATATGATCTTCCCATTCTTCTTGATGTTGCATACATTAGTAGAGAACTCCACAATGAAACCATGATATAGAAGTTGACCAACACTAAGCAAATTCTTAGTGATGCTAGGAATGAAGAGAACACCATCTATCTTAGTCTTCTTGGAAGATCCTAGTCATAAGGGAATGGATCCCACACCTTCAACTTTACATTCATGTTCATTTGCTGTAAAAATGGACTTTATAGGTCCTACAAAAGGTGTGAGTTGAGAAAAATACTCTCTTTTACCCGACATGTGGGAGCTAGCCCCACTATCTATCCACCAAGGATCTTCACCTTTGACATTTGATGATGAAAAGGTTGACATCATGAGTGAGTCCTCATGATAGCTCTCTTCCTCCTCTTGTCCAATGTTGGCTTGGCTTTGATCTTGCTTCCTCTTGAAGCATTCCGAGGCATAATACCCCATCTTGCTACAATAGTAGCACTTTATCTTAGATTTGTCCTTCTTGGGCTTGACTTGTGATGATGAGGATGTGGATCATCCTTGATCTCCATCGTTTGTTTGCTCCCTTTTGGAATGCTCCTCCCTTGGTCTTTGATTTGCCTTTGCTCTTGAGAAAATAAGGCTTTGTCATCACCATCATTGATGGAGAGCCACTCCATCCTTGATTTGATATGAGCCATCCTACTCCTCCTCGGCCATCAACACACTTTGAAGGTCTTCAATTGTAGGCAAGTTTCCCATGATGGCATAGCTTTGGACAAGGTTAGTAAAATCACTAGATAAGCCATTCAAACTATTTGCACAAGGCTCACTCTCTTTAATAGATTCACAACATAATTAAGCACTTTGTTCAAATCTTTTACTCTCAAAACAAATTGATGTCCACTCTCACTCTTTCCCCTGGAAGTATTGAAGACTTGAAGTACACCCAGCTAGATCTACAAAGTTGACAGTAGTTTGGACCCTCAAATATTTTTGCAAATCTTTGAGAATGCATGTGATGTGTATGGCGAAACATCTCTCGATGCTGTGGTCCAACTATTTTCGATGACCATGGTCGCTAAAGCACGTGATTGGTTTTCAACCTTGATCGTGAAGATAAGACAGACTGGTCAATCTTGAAAGAGTCCTTTATTAAGCGTCTTAAGAGCCCTTTCGCTTGATCGAGAGTCCTTTTGTCAAATTGAGTAACATCAAGATGGCAACGAATGAATGTGTACGAGACTATATCGAGTGTTTCAAACGCCTCAAAAGTCAAGTACAGGAACAACCCTTTGAACAGATGCTCATCATCTGGTTTTTAGTCGGCCTTTCAAGATGGATTAGACGCGAGCTTAAATCAAATGACGAATATATGAGCCATCAAATTAGCTATGTCTAATGTCATCAAGGAAGAAGATGAAGGACCAGCTGTTGAAAGCGGGTCCAGGGAAAGACGAGCCACCACGTGCTCCTATCCATGAGTCAAATCCGATCGAGGACTCCCGAGATCAGCTTTTGGAAATCCAGTTGGAGTTGCTTAATAAGCAACATCAACTACGATGGAGAAACTCACCAATAATTTTCAAGCTACCCTGAAGTATATGCAAAGCAATGTGTCTGGTCAGCCAAACCCTGCA